>CM031600.1:33299875-33314875 GCA_018398815.1 Conus ventricosus
AATCGCGTTCTTTCGTCGTCCCATCTTGCTCTTGCTAAAATAAAAAAGAATCACTGTACAGAAAGGGTCATGTGTTGCGGCACAAAGTGTCGCAACTGCACAAAGTGTCGCATGCGACACTTCATGCAAAAGTGCGCAACCTTCTGCTGAGAAGATTTGCACAAAGTGTCGCACTTTGGAACATGCGACAGTTTGTGCCGGGAAAGCCCCTTATTGTGCTAAGCGAAGGACATAATGTGCACGACCCACACACTGGCTGAGTTTGAGCATTTCGGCCACGGGTATATCTTGGGTTCATCATCGACTGATAAACAGTGAAGGTCCAAAACGACGGAATGGTCTGAAAGCTGAGAACGAAGTAGTAGAAGTAGTAGTAGCATAAGAAGACCAAGTTGAAGGAAAATGTAATAGCAGCACTTGTAGTTGGTTTTACAAATAATATTAAAAGAGAAATTATTGCTGTTGTTTCAAAACAGTTCTAATACTAAGTAAAACCGCGCGCGCGCGTGTGTGTGTGTATGTTCGTTTTATGTATTTTTTTTTATTGTACGTTGGTTTCTTTGTGGTGGTAAAAGTAGTTTCATACACATAAGTACATAAATAAATGTCACCAAACATACCCTTTTCAAATCATTATCCTTTCTTTTGTACATGAATGGTTAGAGCAGCATGCAAACAAATCGGAAACAATCAAAAGCAGGAAAAAATACGTTGCAGTTGTGATGGTAGGAGTAGTAGTAGTGTACAACTAAAAATTATTGATGTTGTAAACAGTTGTAATGCAGACTGAACGTTTTTCCGGGTTGTTTTTTTTTCGTTTTATTTCTTGTTTTAATCATCGATCAACTTCTATGTGATGATAACAGTAGTTTTGTACATGTGCAGTGCATAATAGAAGCAGTAGAAAATACTGTTCAATAAATGTAACCAAACATACCTTTTTTTGTTCATTATCAATTACTTTTCTATATTACTGATACAAGTAACGTGCAACAAATCAGAAACAATCAAATACAACAACCATCTCGATTAGTTTGCCATACAACAAGCATTGAAGTAGGATCGTGTGCCGCCGGAGGAGAACGCGTGGCGCACGTGCGCATTTAGTAAACAACAGACCGCTCACTGAAAGCTGGCGACACCCTACTATACGCTGGAAAACCTTCTCCTGCGAGTGGAATGCGGTTGTTTGACACGGCAGTGACGGTTTGTTGACGGAAATCTAAACACCATCCCCCGCTGGTTTCCTCCAGTCCAGCCAGCAAGCGTCTGCACAGCTGCTGGACAGGCCGCGGCGCTCCGTACTCTCTGAACATGGGCTCTCAAGAAATTTTTTTTAGTTTGCGCTATTTTAATCATTTTGATCACTTGCGTACAATTGAAGAATTAAAAAAAAAGTCGAAGATGGTGGGTGAGACCATGAATCGCAAGGTGGGGAACGTTTGGTGCATACCTTTCTCTTCTAAAAGAATTACTAGAAGATGCTCAAAGCAGAGTTAAAAGAAATCCAAGCTGTCTGCGTGCCAAATTCAGTACAAGTGAGCGAAGGACGCTGGCTGAGTTTCACCATTCTTTTTGTGTTTTTTACAGATGCAAGAAATGGGTTCAGAACTGTAGGCGTGAAGATCAGCTGCGTACCTTCATGCAAACTGCTCTATTTGTTCTGAGCATTTTGAAGCCAACCATTTCATGGGTTGGTGTTTAAAGTTGCTAAGTGTGGTTTGCATAGTATTAACCATTTTTCAGTTAAACATAGGTTGCACCTTTTTGAAACATTGCTATATGGTTGTCACGAGGCGTATGACGATATCATTCATTTATTTATTGTTGTTGTTGTTGTCGTGTATCAGTCCCTTAATGTGGCTTGTGGTGTGTTTGCACCTTAATGTCGTTCAGCTCAGGTTAGGTTTACTTTCTCTCTCTCTCTCTCTAATTTCACTGTCCGTGCAATTCATCCTGCAGGTTCACGGGTGGCTGGTACCTTTCTCTTTAACTGGCTGTCTCTATCGACCTCTCACCTGTCTTTTTACCTGCCGCACGTGCAGCATTCCTCTTAGCTTGAGGTATTCTCACTCTGTGACGTAGGGTGGCATGTTGGCTGCCATCGGTTATAGGGAGGTTTGCTCTTCACTCGAGCGGAAGATGTCCCTGGGAGCGCCCGCTCCGGTTTTGGTTCTCTACCACATCGCCGAAGGTACGGTCGGTACCTTCATCCCTGCAGTCGGCCTGTAGGGGAGGGACGTCACGTCATCTTTTCCGCATCTGCTCTGCTGGTCCTCTCGACTGGACAGAGGGCAGAGAGTCGCTTGACCCGCCACCTTCTTGGGTCACCCATGGGTAGCTGGTAAGCATCAGTTTCGTGTTTTTTGGGTTTTTTTGGTTGTTGTTAGCCGGCTAGTTCTCTTTTGCGCAATTTCCTTTTGGTTTCAAAATTATAAAAGAAATATTGTTTGAGACCATTTTTCTCTGGCCATTCAAAATTATATCCAAAATTCTTTCTCCTTTCAATGCATCTGTGATGCGGTTGTCGGTGGGGATGGGGGAGAACCTGGTGATTTAGGGTTGGGACTTGCTTGGTCTCGCTCGTCCTCCCCTGTCACAATCGCCGGTCTCTTATTCTTCGGCCACCGTCTGTTTGTGTTTGCAAGGGGAACGAGTGTTTTGTGTTTGCGAGCGTGCGTACGCGTGATTAGTCATTTGGATGCGTGGTTGGAGAAGTTATTTTTGAAATGTTACTATAAAATGTGGGGATAATCGTGCCATTGAATTATGATTATTTGCAATTGTGATGGCAGTTATAAAGCAATGGTTGCTGTATTAGTTCAGTTCCTAAGAAAGGAAAATGTTGAACGTGAGTGAGGGAAGGATGAAGATATAAATTGCTATTCGTTTGTTTAGCCTGTTAATGAAATCTCTTACCTGCTTCGTGTGAGGAGACCTTGGCGAACATTCCTCATTTGGTTTGTTTACTGTGTTATGCTCAGGTCTGTGTTGAGCTGGTGTTACTAATGTATTCAGCAAACACCTCCCCTCGCCCACCATGCGAGTGGCTGTTAGGATTAAGCAGCAAATTTCAGACCATACTGACTGCGGGGTTTTAGTACCCTTCTTTCCTTCCAGTTCCTTCCGTTTTTCTCTCTTCCCGGGGCTTCACCCGAAGCTTGCACTGTTGGGGCCGCGCAGTGTGAGGAGCACGTGTGTCAGGCGACTATCTTCTGAAACGTTACTATACTACTATCTTCTGAAAACACTACTATAATTTTCATAAGATAGTAGTAATACTACAACTTATGAAAATTATAGTAGTGATTTCAGAAGATAGTAGTAATAGTAACGTTTCAGAAGTTAGTAGCTTCGCGTTGCGACTATCTAGTGAAATGATCCCTGTGTGAAATTATGTCCTCTTTCTTAGTATAAAGTGGAGGAGTTAAGATTTATGATCTTGCTTTTTTAGTAGAAATATTTCCTCTTGCACAATGATACTATGAACCATGCTGATTATGTCTGGAGGGGGAAACACGATCACAGCCCCCTGTGTTAGGAGCAGCGATTGATGAAAGTTTTCAATTTCTGATTTTTTGAGACAGTTAGAACACCATAGCACCAGCCCCAAAGGATCCCACAGCCGAAGGTCGGGGAGCAGACTCGCGCCTGCGCCAGATCTGTCATCGCGGCCAGCGTGTATAGTCAGCGGAGTTAACCACGTGAAAAGCAACACGTTTCACTTGTGTTCTGTTAAGTTTCTTCCGTTTAAAGAACGGTTGAGACATGTGAATATCAAATTAAATTGAGAACAGAAATGTCTATGTACATTACTTGTAATCAGGGAAAAATACTATAAGACTGATGTGGTTGCAAATATTCCTATGAGGGTGCAAAAAAATGTATCACGGTCGTGGCCATCACGTGTGCGAATGGCCGTGCTAGAGGGTGGTTTGTTTTTTGTTTTGTTTTTCCCTGATGGCTTGTGTTTCATTCTTGATGTACTGATTTTGACGTCTTTTTGTAAAATCAAGTTTCAGCGCATTTGAAGCGGCTTTCTGCATAATGCAGCTATTGACTGTGACTAAACAACCTTTTCACAGCTGGGGAGTTTATATACATTATTGTTTTTATCCAGTTTTATATCCAGTGTAAGTTTTAATGATTAAAAATCGTTTTTAAATATTAGAAATATTCAAGTTGTTCTTCTTACGATAAAGACTGCATTCAGCCAGAATTCCAAAGCGATTCTTGTATTTTTAACATTACTGCCAGTGTCTGTTTGCCCACAAATGCCACAGTTCTTTTTACAAGAACAATATCAATTATAAGCTCGCATCACAGATCACGTCCTACCCACTATTTTTCAAAAACTTATAAACACATATTCTTTTGTTATTAGACCTTATCCCTCTCACATTCAAACAAAAAACATTAAGAGAAGATAAAGCCATTTTAGGGAGGTAATCAAAGGAAAGTCCATGAGATGCGCCGAAAACCGTTTCAAACATTCATCACCCATGCCCATCCCTTGTCACTGTCTGTCTGTGACTGAACGAGCAGTGGAAAGCTTGGCAGTTTTTTCACGTTTGTCAGAGTGACTGGGGAATCCCTCTCTGTTGAACGCGGTCGTTTCGGAGTTTGCGATCGAAACGTGTTGCAAAATCCAGTTTAAAACTGACGTGTCAAAACCGGATCTTTTCCCTTATCCACATCTTTTCCTCTTGGATGGTCTACCACTCCTCTTCTTTCTTCTCTGTTCCCCATGACGGCCAGAATTGAAGTCTGACTGACAGTCCTCTACCACATCAGTCCTTTCCTTCTTTCTCACTCTTTTTCTGACCTGTCTCTTTCTCGTTGTCAGTCGCATCACAGTCAGTGTCATCGTCAGAAAGGGGTGAGTCAGTGTCAGATGTGTGTCCAAACCTTGTGACCGGTGGCAGAGGGTCTCAAACGGACATCACTGTCGGTTCCCTCACTCGCTTTCTGAATCTCACAGACGGCATCCCCTTGCCGATGACCGGGTAGGCGACAGGCTCTGCAGGTAACCACAGTTTCCTGACACTCCGTGGCCCAGTGACCCAGTTTCAGGCAACGATTGCACTTTGTTACCCTAGTATCTCTTTTGGGCTGTTCCTTGTGATACAGGCTAGCCGTAAATCCTGCAACCTTCACAGATCTATCAAGTGGTTTGTCTGGATATCTATGAAAATAAATCGCCTTCCAGTGTAGAATCGCGTCAATTTTCCGTCTCTACTCCTCATTTTCTCCAGAATCAAGGGAGAGCGTAAGACAGCTTCCAGCCTGACAAGAGCTGACTCGATGTCTGCCCGGTCGCAAGAGAGAGGGATATTAGAAATCCACACCTTTGTAGCGGAATGTTCAGTGTCGTCCTGTCCTCTGAGTGCAAACGAAGCACAACAGCACCAAGTGACAAACCCTCAACCCTCATTAGCAACTTGCTGCGTGCAGCCCTCGTCGATGGTAAAGTCTCCACAGTCCCCAAATTTCTTGAGCACCCACCATACTTTCTCTACCACAAATGTCGAGCCCTTGAAAAGATCGCTCGTGTTCATTTTCAAAAGATAGTGGTAAGTCTCTCTTCAACAAGAACACGGTTCAACGTGAGAGTCCGCCATTTTGAAAAATAAGATTCAATGTTGAAAAGAAAATAAATAAAAATACTACAAATACAGCGAAAATCCGTCAGCCAAGACACACAGAAATTCAACAAACCTTTATCACCTAAAACTATCCCACAGAAACACATCCAATAGAAGCAGCGCAGAAAAGAAGCGGAACGGTAGCACACGAAGAAAAAAGCGGCTGTCGACTTCGAAGTCTCGCTCTCGAATCACTCGTATTACTCTAATTAGCAGTCAGTCAAATTGGGCCAAAATGACCACTTGTCAATGACACTGACAACTGGTCAACCACATCGTAAATTGTTAACATGAACTCGTACACTAAATAATCAAACAGTGACATTGGGTAATGACCACTGGTCAATGACACTGACCACTGGTCAGCAACATCCAATTATGTTCACATGAAGTCGTTCTACACTAATTAGCAGCCAAACTGTGAAATAAGGCCAAAATGACCATTGGTCAAGGACACTAACCACTGGTCAGCAACGTCATAAATTGTTCACATAACTCGTTCTTCACTAACTGGCAGTCAAACAGTGAAATGAGGCAAAAATTACCACTGGTCAGACACTGACCATTGGTCAGCAACGTCAAATTGTTCACATAAACTCGTTCTACACTAAGAGGCCAAATGACCATCGATCAGTGACCCTGGATAGTAATAATACTAAGAAAGAGGACATAATTTCACACAGGATCATTTCACTAGATAGTCGCAAAGCGAAGCTACTATCTTCTGAAACGTTACTTTACTACTATCTTCTGAAATCACTACTATAATTTTCATAAGTTAGTAGTATTACTACTATCTTATGAAAATTATAGTATGTTTTTCAGAAGATAGTAGTAACAGTAACGTTTCAGAAGATAGTCGCCTGACACACGTGGACCTTGCTGGATGGTCCAACCCCTGTCCAGGGACCTTCAGCGACAACGCCTCGTCCCACGGGATGCGTTCTCCACTGTCCTCGGACTTCCTACAGCTCATGTGACAGTGTGGTTAGCTCTGTGTCGTGCAATTTGGGTGTGTGTGTGTGTCAAGGGTGTCAGCATTGAAAGACTCTGTTCAAGAACAGACCCGGTTTGGGACACCTGATTTGACAAGGTACTCTCAGAGGACTTCGGAGAGACAGGGGTGAGGGGGAACCACATGAAGCACAAAAGGAACGTGTGTTGGAAACGCGTATTTATGATTATGGTTATGTTGTGTGCGGTGAAATGCTTGTTTGTGACTATGTGTATGTTGTGTGTGTTGAAATGCTTAATTGTGATTGTGCATGTTGTTGTGTTGGAATGCTTATTTGTGACTATGTGTGTGTTGGTGTGAATAAATGGTGTATTGTATTGTAATCTTTCTTGTGTGGTCTCTTGCGGGGCGTGTGAGATCAGTCACTCCCTTCACTCCCATCTAGACCGATCCTGTCAGGGCAGACCTCTAGGGGTCGGTCGTGACATTGTGGGGGCTCGTCCGGGATGTGAAGGGTTCTGACTCTCTCTCGTTTCGTGGAGTGCCTGTCCAGTTCTGTCTGTTTTGTATATGTTTAGTCAGTGTGTCGTGTTTGTTTGTGGGTGGTTGGCTGGGTGACTCTAGCGTGTAGGGAGTCTTTTGGTGGCCTGAAAGAACATCTGGTGTGACTGGGGAGTCGAGTTGAGACGAAGGGGAATCGACCGCGTCCAGACCTCCTCTTTCCGCCGGGTGCCTCACGCAGATACGGCCGTAAGACTTTCCTTTCTGTTGCCACTCAGTCTGCCATTCCTGTTTTGTAGTTAACCAGTTTTCCTTTCCCGGGAGGTTATTGAGTACAGGTGGGGTATCGGACGTTAGTGTCACATTTTTCTTTTCTCCGGATTCCGTCTGTCATATATATATTTTTTTTGTCGGTGAGCCCCACCGCACTGTTGCTCGTGTTGTGGAGCGCGGTGTTGCCAGAGTGGGAGCAGCCTGGACATTTTTTTTTTTTTTTTGTCGGTGAGCCCCACCGCACGTGTTGCTCGTGTTGTGGAGCGCGGTGTTGCCAGAGTGGGAGCAGCCTGGACATTGTATGTTGACACTTTTTTATTTGCTGTTTCTCAGTCAGTCACCAAGAGACGTGACATATCCGAGCGGTATTTGTTTCTTTCAAGTGGAATTGTCTTTCCCTGTATTTGAGAACCGTAGGATATAGTTGTCATGGCAACGTCCGGTGCTGGTGGTATGGCGACGCGTGCGTCAAAAAAAGAAAGGTCTTCAAAATGTAGTCCCTACTGTTAGTACCAGTACTTTGACTACAGGGACTTCTACCTATTCCAGTGCTGTAGCCGATAGTCCAGCGAGTACTTTCACTATTTCTTCGCTAGGGGATCTTCCTGCTGAGACCCCGACTGGCACTTCCGCTCGGAAGCGTCAGAGTATAGCGAAGCAACTGTGGGCTTCTGTTGAGTCGCAGAAACCGAAACCCTCTCTTCTCCATGCTCCCCTCGTAAGGAGCAAGCCCCGGGAGACTTTCCTCATGGGAAAGTCGAGACCCAAGGGACGGGCCAAACGGGTCATCCTCCCGTGTCGGGAATGGTGAATCCTGCTCAGGATATCGCCTCTGTCCTGATGTTTCTGGAGCGACAGCGACGAGAGGAAGCAGCCCTTCGTAGGGAAGAGTTGGATAGGATGGAAGCTCTGCGTAGGGAAGAGGCAGCTCTACGTAGGGAAGAGGCTACGCTGCGTAGGGAGAGGCTGTCAGACAGGAAGCCCTCCGTCGTGAAGAGTTAGATAGGATGGAGGCTCTGCGCAGAGAGGAGACTGCCAGACAGGAAGCACAACGTAGGGAAGAGATGGAACAACTTCTTTCGCGGACTCCCGCATCTGTAAATCAGGGGGTTGATCGACAAGCAAATGATAGAGTTAGGGGCCCAAAATTAAAGCTTCCAGAGTTCAAACCCAGTGAGGACATTGATATGTTCTTGGAGCACTTTGACAATGTAGCTAGTTCGTACCAATTGTCCGAGGAACAAAAGGCCATGCACCTTTTTTCTGGATTATCAGGTGCTGCAAGGGAGTGTGTGCTCACTCTAAATGAAGGCGCATCTTATGCAGACATGCAGTTGGCTCTGCGTAAACGTTTCCACCTTACCCCAGAGACGTACAGGAGGAAGTTCAGGTCCATGAAAAAGAATAACGACGAGACCTTCGTGCAGTTTGGAGATAGGCTGCGCAAAACGCTAGGGTACTGGCGTCAGTTGGCTAAGCTGGAGCTTGAGGATCTGATTCTCATCGAACAGCTTACCAACACCGTGTCCCCAGAGTTGAGGATCCGTATAGGCGAGACAGCACCACAGGATTTCGCGGCTGCGATTCATACCGCTGAGGTGTTTGCTGAAGCCCGTAGAGCTTATGGGCATCGCCCAGATACGGACAGGAAGACCCTCACAGGATTTAGTGGCAATAAGGCACCGACGACTGCTAGCGGGTCGAACAAGGCAGGCAGTTCATCGGGGACCTCAGCACCCCAACTGTGTTTTCTTTGTGGTCGTCCCGGCCACATTAGGAAAGATTGCCCTAAAGCCGCCGGTAGTCATGGGGCTAGTCCTTTCCAGCATCCTCGTGCCTCGGCTAACGTGGGGGAGGGGTCTGTCTGTCTTACCTTCACTGTATCTCTCTTCACCTACCTTCACTCACTTGCTCACTCATGTACAGAATAGCGCCATTGCGACATTTTGTGCTTGCGACACTTTGTGCTGGTAAAGCTGATCAAACTGTCGCATGTCACATTTTGTGCTGTGCGACACTTCCCTGGGAAGGGGAGTGAAATAGAATGCGACACTTTGTGCCGCAACAGTTATGCCATTGGTCCCGAGGTCCGCTGGTCCCTAGGTCCGTTGGTCCCAATGTCCGTTGGTCACAAGTTCAATAAATCTGTGTAATATTCAGTAGCACGTGGCTATCTTGAAAACACAGACAGACAGACAGACAGACAGACAGACACTTTAGCTATAAGAAGAAATGCATAGTTGGTCTACTATTGATTGAGTGGCTTTCAAAACAAATTCCTTGAATAAATGACTTATTTGAATATGCGTTACGTGTGTGTGTATGTGCGCGTGTGTGTGCGTGTGTGTGTGTGTGCGTGTGTGTGTGTGCACGTGCGTGTGTGTGTGTGTGTGTGTGTGTGTGTGTGTGTGCTACATCCCCCGAATTGTTATCTCTACCAGTCTTGTCACCTGAAGTTAGCGGTGACTTAACCCGTGTTTTCAAAATACAATCCTGGGGAAAAAATTGATCTTGATGTGATCTGGGGGAAAACCGAACCGCCACCACTACACCTCTCTTCCCCTCTATCTTCCTTGCCCCATCCCAAGCCATCCACAATCGTACGCGCGTGTGTAAAAGCGTTCATACTGTTCTTCGAGAGGAAGTTTGGTCGACGAGGGTGAATGACGCGATGACAGACGGGCAAA
The DNA here is from genome assembly GCA_018398815.1 of Conus ventricosus. Lineage (NCBI taxonomy): Eukaryota > Metazoa > Mollusca > Gastropoda > Neogastropoda > Conidae > Conus > Conus ventricosus. The sequence continues at coordinate 33,309,937 of CM031600.1, forward strand.
GGTTAGACAAACTCGGCGCTAGTAACAATGGGAGAAGAACAAATAGCTTGGAGCTTGAGAGAGAGAGAGAGAGAGAGAGAGAGAGAGAGAGAGAGAGAGAGAGAGAATTTTTCTAGTGGAATAATATAATAAATAAATAAAATCAACGGAACACTTACCATCTCTTCTGACTTTTTTGCAATGTTTGTCCATGCTGCAGCAATCATACCTCTGTTGAAATGGTTTCTATCAGACTTGTCCCAAAGAAACAGTCGATTTCTGACTGCAGCAATCATAAATTATTTGTCGTCGTCCATCTTGAGGTATACCAATGAAACGAAACACATGCGAACGCGCACGCACGCGCGCGTGCGCGCGCACAGAGAGAGAGAGAGAGAGAGTGAGTGAGAGTGAGTGAGAGTGAGTGAGTGAGAGAGTGAGTGAGTGAGAGAGTGAGTGTGAGAGTGAGTGAGAGTGAGTGAGAGTGAGTGAGAGTGAGAGTGAGTGAGAGGAGAGTGAGAGGTGAGTGAGTGAGTGAGAGTGAGTGAGTGTGAGTGAGTGAGAGTGAGTGTGAGAGTGAGTGTGAGAGTGAGTGTGAGAGTGAGTGTGAGAGTGAGTGAGAGAGTGAGTGAGTGTGAGAGTGAGTGTGAGAGTGAGTGTGAGAGTGGAGTGTGAGAGTGAGTGTGAGAGCGAGTGTGAGAGCGAGTGTGAGAGTGAGTGAATGTGAGTGAGTGTGAGTGTGAGAGTGAGTGTGAGAGTGAGTGTGAGTGTGAGAGTGAGTGTGAGAGTGAGTGCGAGTGTGAGTGCGAGTGCGAGTGTGAGTGCGAGTGTGAGAGCGAGTGTGAGAGCGAGTGTGTGAGAGAGAGAGAGATTGAGTGTGAGTGAGAGAGAGATTGAGTGTGAGTGAGAGAGAGATTGAGTGTGAGTGAGAGAGAGATTGAGTGTGAGTGAGAGAGAGATTGAGTGTGAGAGAGAGATTGAGAGATAGATTGAGAGATAGATTGAGAGATAGATATTACAGGTCATATATTTACTAAGTCGTTCACGTCTGTATTTTCACTGCAGAAAATATCTACACTCAGTGCCCGTACGGTCGCCGGCGACCTTATGGGCAACTGGCGACCGTACGGGCCCCGAAGTCCCTGCCCATACGGTCGCCGGCGACCATATGGGCCGGCGACCATATGGGCACCGTCAGGTAGCCTCAAGACCTTGTCTTTTTTTTTCTTTCTTTCTGCGTACGCAGGCTGGTACTCCTGCGGACACTGCCTGTATAGACAAGCTGTGGAGTTTTGAGTGTATGACCGTTTTTTTTTTTTTTATCCCGCAATTAAGGCAGCCATACTCCATCTTCGGGGAAGGTGCATACTATGTGTAACGTGTCGTCCGTACCAACGGCCAAACTGGCCTTCTCTTCCGAAAGTTGATGGGATTTTACGCGTGTGCAAGATGTGCGTGCGTTCACACACGGAACCTCGGTTTATAGTCTCATTCGAAGGACTGTATGGGGAATGGAGTCAGAACCAATGTTAACTCCGAGGGAAAAATCCCCCTGTACCGACCTTCTCTCTCTCTCTCTCCGCTTTTTTTTTTTTTTTTTTTCTTAAAGAATGGCGTTTCAGCGTAGTCGTCGTCGCGGTCGTTGCTGTTTACAGCTGTCGACTGTACTGCTGTAGTCACAACCGCAAAGGCGGCCTTGGCGAGAGCACAAGACGATAGGCGGCCGTACGTGAAACGTGTTAGTGGGGTTCAACATGCCTGTGTACCACAGTGTGATTCTCTCACTCTTTCTCCTGTGAACCAGTAGGCCCACTTCTGGTGACCTCGACGTCCGTAGTGTCAGTAGGACAGTGAACCGGGCACGGCCACAAGTCGCGCGCACTTTTCTAGGACAGGCGCCAAACTTTCGGAAGGTTTTACACACGCGCGTACATACATTAACCTGAGCGCGCGCGTCCTCTAACTAAAACGCGCGCGCGCGTGTATGTGTGTGTGTGTGAGTGTGTGAGTGAGTGAGTGAGTGAGTGAGTGAGTGAGTGAGTGTGATGTGTGTGTGTGTGTGTGTGTGTGCGCGTGCGTGCGTGCGTGCGTGCGTGCGTGCGTGCGTGCGTGCGTGCGTGCGCGCGCGCGCGCACGCGCACGCGTGTGTGTATAATTGGAAAAAATTCTCCAGAGCAGTGCTAACAAACTTCACTGCACAGGAGTCAAAGAGATGGTACTTCCGAAATAACGGTATGAGACAGGCAACGTTTCGACTTTGTCCGCTTGATTTCCCTAATATTTCAGCACTGCGGCCTTCGTCAGGACGTGTGGCACAATCACTTTAGAGCTTTCTGTACAGGGCTTTGCACGAGATGGTGCAACACTACCACACCCCCAGAAGAAGACCGTCTGGCCGAATTTTTGGGAAATCAAACCAAATGAATGAATGAATGGATGAATAAGTAAACGGCGACATATCAACATATTTCCATCACAAACGTCACCTAGGATTCTTTGACGAGTTTGACAGCAATCCGGGCAATTGACTGCTCAAATCTCGCCCGCCCCCTCCTCTAGTCCTAATCCAGTTTTGACTATAATTTTTAGCCACGTAAGTGACTCTGGATGGATATCAACAAATGGTTCTGTTTAAAAAAAAAATTAAAAAAAAAAAAAAACAGAACTCAATGGTCCCCATAGCTGTCAGTGACGGATACGAGTTTAGGCGTTTTGGGAGTACTCTATAACTCTGGACTCAGACCTCAGCTCACGTGACACTTCAGGTCTTAGAGCTCGTACGTGATGCTATCTGTGCACCAACTTGAATGAATAATAGTCCCATTGCTTTCATTTTAATCTGTCTGCTTGGAAAGCCATGTATCTTGATAAACGTATGAAAAAAAGGAAGAGAAATCCCTTTCAGATACAACGGAAATTCTCAGAACAATCTCACTGTGTCTGTGTCTATAAACAGAACACTTCATAAGCAAAGTCTTTTCGTATTAATACGTCTTTGGTGTCCAAACGGTGTTATTGTAAGCTATTTCTATCGCACGAAAACAAAACTGAACAATCGAATTCAAGCTGGTTGGCACACGCGAATGGATGACACTGACTTCAACAAAAACCGTCAGCGAGACAGCAGATCGTAGGTTCAACTGCTAATGCCTTGTAAACAAAGATGGCATCAAGTTTCACTTTCTGTACCACATCTTGGCAGAATGTCTTCCTTCTTCAAGGCGTAATCTGATTCTAATTACTCACTGAGTGACCTTAAATTCTACAGCAGTCGTTGGGTGAGACTCATTACAATTCAGTGTGAACCATTCGAATCATACTGCCCCCCCCCCCCCCACTCCCTCCTCCTCTCTCTCCAGTCAGTGTGTGTGTGTGTGTGTGTGTGTGTGTGTGTGTGTGTGTGTGTGTGTCTGTGTGTGTGTCTGTGTGTGTGTGTGTGTGTGTGTGTGTGAATCTGACAGTAAATGGTTTCAGTCAGTTATGTGTGTCTCAGTGTGTCTCAGTGTGTGTGTGTGTGTGTGTGTGTGTGTGTGTGTGTGTGGTGTGTGTGTGTGTGTGTGTGTGTGTGTGTGTGTGATGCTCCAGGGGAAGTCACCTGAAAAAAAGGTATCGAGAAAAAAAACCCATTATAGCACAGTTTACAATCACCTTTGTCGTCTGTGTCAACTTGTAAAAGTGACTTTTTCTCTACCGATTACTACGAGTGTTTTCTCTGTAACTGCACCCCTCCCCCCTCCTCCTCTTCCCACCAACCCGACATCTCCGTCTCTCTGTGTCTCTTCTTCTTCTTCTGTCTCTTCTTCTTCTCAGCTCTTCTTTATCTATTTTGATTGTATATCCATAATACACGACCCGCCCCATCCCAACCCAGATCTCATCGCCGCCGGCTTCACCGCTTTCACTTGCATCGTAATTTCTTCTATGTGCTTCCAGTCTGTCTCGTCATCGATTCTCTCTCTGTCTCCCTCTCTCTCTCTCTCTCTCTCTCTCTCTGTGTGTGTGTGTGTGTGTGTGTGTGTGTGTGTGTGTGTGTGTGTGTGTGTGTGTGTGTCTGTGTGTGTGTCTGTGTGTGTGTCTGTCTGTCTGAAACATACACACAAATAATGGCAAGTACAGGGGAAAGATAGGAGAGCTTCGACAGTTTTAGTGTATGCGACAAAGTTAAAGTACTTCCACCTAGACCACAGATGCTGTCGAGGGAAATCCTCACCAGGACCCATCGTCGCTGTTGTCATATACAGATGTAAAGTGGGCTATTACTACATCAAATTTACGGTTCCAGTATCATTTACATATATATTCAATATCGCAATGTGGGATCCATGTCTCAATGAACTTTTGTAAAGGTCAGTTGTACTGCGTTTTTTGTTGTTGTTTTTTTCAACATAGTGAGTTTCATGCATGTGCCTCCCTATCTCTCACTTGACTCCCCATCCCCCACACACCCCTGCCCCATACCACCGCCCTATTCCTCAATAGCCCCTTTTTTATGAATGGGCCTTTTTAGCTTAAACCGCATTAAACAATCTTATTCCTATTCTTTCTCTCTCTCTCTCTCTCTCTCTCTCTCTCTCTCTCTCTCTCTCTCTCTCTCTCTCTCTGTCTCTCTGTCTCTCTCTCTCTGATGCTTTGTCCCTTTCTGTCAGTACGAATCTGTCTCTCCATTCTTTCCTCTCCCTTAGAACCTGCCGGCGACCGCGGATAGAAAGGGGTGGGTTGGCCGGGGTAGGGGGGAGGGGAGGGGGGGGGGGGGGGGGGCGGCGACGAACAGTTCTACCATCCCCTAAACGGGAAACAAGTAGGGTAACTTTTGCTCCCATAAGAAAACCTAACACAGGGTAACTTTTATTCAAGACTGGCACAGCCTGGCCAAATCCTCGTTTCCTCCTTCTTCCTTTTCCTCCAACTCGTCAACTATCCATTTCCTCACCCCACTATCCTCTCTCTCTCTCTCTCTCTC
>CM031600.1:33319875-33329875 GCA_018398815.1 Conus ventricosus
TCGCCAAGAATTGTGGTGAAGGGCTGCTTGCCCTGTGGAAGTGCTATCAGCTTAAGATTCTTGCCGATCTCCACAAACAATTCCTGCTTGTTCTGGTCTACATGAAGGAAGGCAGCCCAGTTTCCAGGAAGCCTGGTTGAGAAAGTGACCCGCGCTGTCATTACTGGTCTGAGATTGTCAAGACCTGAAGGGACAATGCAGTCCAGGATCTCACTCTTATTTCCATGGTGCAAGCTTACTTTCCGAGTAAGTGAGGGAGGGTAAGTGCAGTTTTCGTGTGCGAATACATAGTCATCGATGATGCAACCAGAATTCGCAGCCAACAACATCTCGGTCACTTTTGCTTGTTGCTCCTTGATAACAGAGATATCAGACTTTCGGTGGGGTTCAGAGAAAGACGCTTCGAACAATTTCAGATTAGTTTTGTGTATTGGAGCAGTGAAAGCCTCTTCCTGTGAGCTTTCGCGTTTGTCGAGAAATGCTGTGTATAGCTGCAATCCAGTCACCTTCACCCTTCATACATTCTCTACCACATCTGAAGGCATGAAAATTGACTGGTCCAAGTCAAGCAGCTCGCCACTGTCTTCTAAGAAGGGGTTTCCCAGCTGTTTAAATGCATCCACCAGCGCAATTACATCAGATTTAAAGTCAGATTGGAACTTGGGGTATTGTTCATGATGCATCAGTTCATCTGACTTCTTTGTACCCTCAAATTCTCTGACAAGACGAGCCATCTCTGGGCGAACAACTTGTTCCCGGCGAACTGTGCGCGAGTCATCCAGATTCTCAATGACGCCAGCATGATTCTTCAGCCAATCTATCAGTTGCTCATGCATCTGGTCATGCGGTATATGCGAGAATGCTCGTCTTGTCTTCTGTCCCATGAAGTGACCCCGTTTGAACTCTTCATATAGCGTAGGGCGTCGCTTTTCAAGTGTTGCCATGTCACGGAGATGGATGGGCAAGTTCCGAGCATAGTGAGTATGATCCAGAGAGAAAACCCACGGCATCAGAGAATCAAGGGTCTCCATGTGGAGAGAGAAGTCAGCAGCGCCACAAGACTTTACAAACTGGAGAATGAGAAGATCCAATTGCGTGGACTTGAACCAGTAATCTGCTTGTGGCTGCGCGTTACATAACTGCTTTAGCCATTCGTCAAATGGCAGAGTGTTGAAGTCATCGTCAGCTTCATTTGTCGCTTTATCAATGTAACGGTCAAATCCCTTTTTCATGAGCTGATACAGAGCGGCTACTGACACTTGGTGCGTGTACCTAGTTCTGCAGGTGTGGTGGACACCGATGAAGGAATCAGCTTTGCCGCTTGTTGAGACACCACCATTAGTAAGTGCTGTAACCCACCCACTACCGTCCAACCAGTCACCAGATACACCCCAAAGCATCTTCTCTGTGTGCATAGCCCCCAGGGTCACCAGAAAGGCGTCTTCACCATGCTCAGTGTGAGATACTTCCATTCATGACTGGTGTCTGACCCGGATTGATGTGTTTTATGGCCTGAAGAATGACCTTCATGCCATGCCAAACCATTGCAGGGTTGTTGGGAGACTCAGCAAACAAAGGCAGCATGTATGACTTGCTTGGAGGAGCAAGAGGGGGGATGGTAATGCTGGCGTAATATGCTGCCCATGAAATCCATTCCCCAGCTTCTAGGGTCTGTTTTGAGAGACTGCTTCTCACTTTTTCCAACCAAACGTAACCTTCTTGGAGTATGGTGTCGAGAGAACGCGAGGTTGGAAGGCATTTTGTTCCCAAATCAGGGACATGCAAAACTTCTCCTTTCGGTGATATCTGGATCGACGGTTATGTGGCCGACTGGCAAAGGCTTACAGTTTCCCCCCCATTTCTGCAGGATTGAGGATATCAACGTCATTCTCGACACGTTCTGTTGAGAAATGCTGGTGAATACTAATGGAGGTTCCATGAAGGGCAGATTCTGCCGTTGTAGAGGAGGGGTTGTGGTCAATGTTATCAAATCCACCTGTGGTAAACACATTCTTGACAGCCTGAGGTGGCCGCACTACTCCCTCCTGCTCCCAATGACCAATGACCGAATCTGCAATGTCTGTACTCAACACTCTTAAGCGGTCATACGAAATGCACAGTCCTCGATCATGTAGAATTTTCATGACAGATTCACTGCCAGTTTTAAGATTTAACTTCATAGCCATGTACAACACAGCTCGTGTTTCTCTGTCTCTGATGTGACGAGGGATGCTCTCAGGTTCTGAAGATCTGCGCCCAACAGAGTCGTAAATGATCTGCTGCCCAATTGATGGTATAACCTTGGACTTCTCTGATGGAGTAGACAGTTGATGGTATAACCTTGGACTTCTCTGATGGAGTAGACAGTTGATGGTATAACCTTGGACTTCTCTGATGGAGTGGACAGTTGATGGTATAACCTTGGACTTCTCTGATGGAGTGGACAGTTGATGGTATAACCTTGGACTTCTCTGATGGAGTAGACAGTTGATGGTATAACCTTGGACTTCTCTGATGGAGTGGACAGTTGATGGTATAACCTTGGACTTCTCTGATGGAGTAGACAGTTGATGGTATAACCTTGGACTTCTCTGATGGAGTGGACAGTTGGTGCAGCAAGCCAGAAGCATGTGCAAGAAGGCCCTCAATGTAGCTAGGAGAGATTCTGCTTCACTGTCACATGACTTTGAGAATGAGCCTGAAAAGGCATGCTTCACATGGAGATAGTCTTTCCGAAGGATCTTTGCTGCTTTGTGAAGGAGGGAGACTTCAGTTGATGTATTGTCTCTCATGTCAGCAACAGCTCTACTTAGGTCATCATCGAAGACAAGAGACCAGCAGCGACTGTTTTGTAATACGGGCTTGATGTCAGGAATCAGACATCCAATATCCTGTCTGAGGCGTGTTGTACTGCATTTAACATGAGGAAATCCGAGAGCAGCAAGGCGCTTGTCATAGAGGGATGTCAAGTCAGCCATTGCCAAGGTTGTTCCTGAACCCCGTTTGTCTTCTATGAAATCAAGTAACTCGTTCAGAACTTGTGCTCGAATCACGTGAGTCTTGTAGCTCTCAGTCATGTCGCATCCAACAGTTTCCGCTTTCCTATATAACCGATTCAGGCATGTCCGATGACATACAGCGTCAAGAGCTATCGTGTCACCTGATGCAAGTTCACTCAATAGACGTTTGTCACCCAAAAGTCAAGCACAGTCATTCACTTTCTTATTCATACCAAGAGTGGATGCAGTTCTTAGCTCTTGTTTGTTGCCCATTTCTTCACAAAGGAAACACACAGGGGTACTGACAGGTTTGCTTGACGATGCAGGGAGTTCACCACTCAAACGTCCAGTTTTTACTGGACTAGTGTTAGCCTCTGTTTCTTGAAGCCTCTTCCTAGCTCTTGGTACTTTTTGATTGTCAACTAAAGTCCTACAACTTTTGTGCAACACAACTTGGTTCGCCACCATCGGCTGCACTAAGTTTGAAGAAACACTGACAGTTGCGACCCTATGTCATCTGTGAATATTGAGTGAGGCAAGACTCCTAAGTCTTTCAGCTCCTTGGTGTTGTTTGTAACTTCTTTGTAACCAGCCAAGAGTTTTTCACAATTGTTTATCAACTTTACAGAAGCTGAAGGATTCTTAGTCGGTTCTTTCTGGTTTGACTGGCACAGGAAACATAATGTCCAATTAAGCAAAAGTTCCATGTTTTATGTCTGGTACTTTAAGTGATCCTAACTAAGAAATTTTATACAGACAGACTTTGCTCACAGTGTTTTTAATAACTTACTAGCCACGACTGGTAGTGCATTAACTGTGATGTTAGAAGGTTGTGGGTTGGGTTCCTGGTGCGGTTTCAATATTTTTTTGTTTTTAATTTAACCTGACCCGACCTATTTATAATGGAAAGCTTGTCTCTGCAACCAAACATCTGAAGTCTTGTTATCTAGTTAACTTAGTTATTAAAAACAATACGTTCAATCTGAAAGATCTCATTAGACCTTATTATTATCAAATTGCTTCTGTTTCCATTATACTAATTTATCATTTTGTTGAAACATTTTCTAAAAGTAAATTTGATACCAGAATGATTACAGCGACCTGAAATTACCCAGAAAACATGTATCCAATTAGTCATTGTGAGAAAAACTTTCAAAATTGGGCATCGACCATATTATTCAAGATGGCCACCGTCGGCCATCTTGGATTTTAAGATACAGCGTGTGTCTTTGGATAATTCTTTTTCTAAAGCCTTGGAGAGCATACATGCCAAAGGGGACCTTTGCATCATGACTTGAAGTCAACATTTCCTTAACAAGCCCACTAGTCGGCACTGAGGCTTCAACAGCTCAGATCCGGTGTAGTTGTGTAGCAACGCAGTGACAACCCTGATATGGCCCTTAGCGGTCGGCTGGACTATAAGCAACATTACCTTACCTTACCTTACCTTACCTTACCTTACCTTACCTTACCTTACCTATCCGGTGTGATTTTGTGTGGGGTGACCGGAACGAGAGGCGTTGGAGATGGGAGCGGAGGGTTAGAGGAAGGGGTAAGGATGAGAGAGAAAGGGGGGGGGGAGGCAAAGAGAGGGGGGGGGGACCATGGGAACACAGCAATAAATTTCAAGAAATATACTAGGCCTACTGCCATGTTTCTGGAGAACTGAGCTCTTGCTTACGTCAGGAGAGGAAAAAATGGAATAAAAACAAGTAGGTTATATCTAAGCCGAGACTACAGATCCAGTACAACAATGACGAACTTAAACGATGATGACAACGACTGCAATGATAAAGAAGCGCTTTTGCGGCGCGTACCTGAGGAAATACAATCAGTACTGAAATAGTCTGGTGGCAAGGGAACATAATATTCAAGGCACACACACACACACACACACACACACACACACACACACACATACACACACACACACACACACACACTCACTCACACACACATACATACACACACACACACACACACACACACACACACACACACACACACACACACACGCACGCACGCACGCACGCACGCACGCACGAACGCACGCACGCACGCACGCACGCACAAAATGGCCCCCTTCACCACCACCACCACCACCACTACCACCGCCGCCGCACTACACGGCAGCTGGATCGGACGCAGTCACGAACGGTTGGGATTCCGATTCTTCGCAGCCACAGGGCTGTATCCTGAGAGGAATTCCGGCGAGGGGCCATGACAAAGCCAATACGGCATCGCTTCAACATTCCTGCATAGCCTAACCGCACAAATCCATCTCTACTCCCCCTTCCTTGCACCCCCCCCCCCCCCCATCCTCCAATAGTATGCCCTCCCCCATAGCCCGTCCCCTCTGCACCCCTGCCGCCCTCCCTCTCTCCTCCTACATATGTGCTTCAATCAACTGCCCGCACCACTTCCTCTCACCTCTGAGCACTGATACACTTGCTTCTGTGAGAGAGAGAGAGAGAGAGAGAGAGAGAGAGAGAGAGAGAGAGAGAGAGCAAAGATAGTACGCCCTACGGAAAGTCCGTAGGGCGTACTATCTTTGGAGAGAGACAGACAGACAGACAAATAGAGAAACCGACAAAGAGAGAAGACCAAGAAGAGAAAGTGACACACTCAATCTGTGTGTGTGTGTGTGTGTGTGTGTGTGTGTGTGTGTTTGCGCGAACGCACTGAGAGAGAGAGAGAGAGAGAGAGAGAGAGAGAGAGAGAGAGAGAGAGAGAGAGAGAGAGAGAGAGAAGAGCGTTACACCACTGGCCTTGTAAACCGACTGTCTTGGGAACAGAGGTCCTCTTCAGATTTCCGTGAACTGTGAAACGAAAGCCACGTGTTCCCAGACATGCAACGCAGCACGGAACAAGACAGAACCAAGCTTGCACCGGGGGGACGGGATGGTGGGTGATGTAGTGGAGGGGGGAGGAGAGTGAAGATGTGGTGGTAGTGAACGGGACGTGAGGAGGTGGGGAGAGGGGGGCGGGAGAGACTGTTGATACAAATACGGACAAGCCATGTCATTGTTCTCCAGTCTACGTCAGATGTAAGCTTTTAAGCATGAATGGAAGATCGATTCAAGCGACGTCGATGTTCAGACATGACCGCAGAATGATGCTCCTTTCGAGAAACAACTTATTTCTAGTGCATAATCTGGCCCCAACGACGAATGTGCTGATGCTGTGTTCTCCTTCTCTTCAGTGTTCTCGGCCATGATGAGTTGTCTGGTATCAAGGACAAAGCCTGCCATCTGTCTCTCAGCGCTGTTGCCGGTCCCCACAGCTTCTCCCTCAGGTCACCGCACTGGGCCAGGTTCCCTGTGGTAGGCTGTCAAAGGCAGGACAGGACTGGAGAATTCTTTCTTTTTTTTTTTCTTTCTGCGTACGCAGGCTGATACTCCTGCGGACACTCCCTGTATTGCCAGGAAGTGGAGTTTTGTGTGTATGACCCTTTTTTTTATCCCGCCATTAAGGCAGCCATACTCCATCTTCGGGAAGGTGCATGCTATGTGTCACGTGTCATCCATACCAACGGCCAAACTGGCCTTCTCTTCCGAAAGTTGGTGATGGGATTTTACGTGTGTGCAAGATGTCATGCGTGCGTTCACACACGGAACCTCGGTTTATAGTCTCATTCGAAGGACTATATGGGGAATGGAGTCAGAACCAATGTTAACTCCGAGGGAAAAATCCCCCTATACCGAAATTCGAACCCGCAACCCCAGGATCACGAGTCCGGCGCTCTACCAACTGAGCTATCCGGCCCCCATGGACTGGAGAATGTGGGCTGGGGTCAGTATGGGAAAACTGGAAGCACACCAAGTCAAGTTTCATCCACTCGACAGATGTCAGTCTGAGAGTGTTGCTCGGATTTCCGGACCACCACTGCAGATGCCTGTTATCTCCCAGGCCCGGTTTTACGCCCGGATATGTTTTGCCAAAGGCAGCGTAGAGCACAGCATCTCGGTCAGGTTGTCTTACAACCAGAATAGAGCACAGCATCTCGGTCAGGTTGTCTTACAACCAGAATGGGACTCCTTTGCCTCGAAATTGATTGATCAACTATCCCTAATGATGAATTTGTAAATAAGTAAGATAAAAAAAACAACAACATGTAAATGAAAATGAAAAAAACACCCCTCAAATTCTGTGTCTTTTACATGCTGCTCTCGTTATCACCTTTCCCCATTTCTCTTCTAAGTCTACGCCCATCGATAGTTTGTTTGTAAACTGTCGGTGTCAGTAAGTTCAAAGGGTTTGTTTTACGATGAACGAGGTGGCACCCTTCGCGGGGAAGGGACGTAACGCTGAATCGCGCGACAAAGTAGTCACAGGGGTCAGCATGGGGACTTAGCAAGAGATGGCCTGCATATGCTGGATCAGAACGGGCACCACTGAACGCCACGGAAGTGATTCATAGGAAGTGCGGCGTATCATTTGGCGGGTTGCCTCATGACGATCTCATGCTGACTGTGCCGTGTGGAGTGCAGGTGTTCAGGCTGCGTCAGAACACACCTGGGTGTAGCTGTGTGTGTGTGTGTGTGTGTGTGTGTGTGTGTGTGTGTGTGTGTGTGTGTATGTGTGTGTGTGTGAGTGTGTGTGTGTGTGTGTGTGTGTGTGTGTGTGTGTGTATGTGGTGTGTGTGTGTGGTGTGTGTGTGTGTGTGTATGTGGTGTGTGTGTGTGTGTGTGTGTGTGTGTGTGTGTGTGTGTGTGTGTGTATGGTGTGTGTGTGTGTGTGTGTGTGTGTGTGTATGTATGTGGTGTGTGTGTGTGTGTGTGTGTGTGTGTGTGTGTGTGTGTGTGTATGTGTGTGTGTGGTGTGGTATGTGTGTGTGTGTGTGTTTGTGTGTGTGTGTGTGTGTGTGTGTGTGTGTATGTGGGAGGGGGGGGGAGGGGGGGGGGCTAAGGAGAGGAAGGAGCCGGAATGAGCGGCATGGAAATGCCACCGCAGAGGACACAGAAGGTGAGACAGCAAAATGACAACAACAACGACAATAATAATAATAATGATAACAACAACAATCCTCCTCCTCCTCATCGTCATGTTGACAACAACAACAACACTAATAACAACAGTAATAGTAATGAGGAGGAGAAGGAGAAGGAGGAGAACACAGAATAGAATCATGATGATGACTACTGTATGCTTAATGTTCCCGACTTTTCGGATGTCCCGCCTGACGTGATCCTTGAGTTTTTGAGAGAGATTAACATTTTTCATCTGATTTAAGATTTTACGGAAGAAAGATTGTTAACGAAGTTTCTGGTGCGTTTCTAGACGATGTCATTTAAAGAGATGTGTGAAAGTTTTTTTTTTTTTTTTTTAAATGACTGGTGAGTTGATTTTAACGTGGTGACAGCCCTGATGTGGCCCTTTGCGGTCGGCTGGGCTATAAGCAACATTATCTTATCTTATCTTATCTCCCGACTTTTCCAAAGTGACATAAGCGAACGTGTGCAGATGGGGATGACAAACAGCCGCTGGACATGCAACCGCAAGGACATTTTAGAATAAGACAGAATGTGATGCCGACATGCTCAAACCATTGGCCCCTCCCCCTTCTTCGTTGTTTAGAAAATTTGTCACAGCCAACTGTTGACCAAATGAATGGCAGCTGACCGCTCAGCCGAGATAACGGTCAGACTGACTAGTCTTTATTTTTCTATTTGCATTCATGTATGCTAGTGAACACGTCATCAACATCTGTTAGGTGACAAGAAATCGGAGCACACACACACACACACACACACACACACACACACACACACACACACACGTTCGTAACCTTTCCCCGGCCCCTGAAGAACGGGGAAAACCAAAAAGGAAGGCTGCACTGCGGAAGGTGGGGCGTTGTGGCGGGGGTATCCCCTTTCGCTGTCTGGAAGGGAAAGGCATGCGTGCGAACAGCAGTGGGAATGGCCGCGAACAAGAGACTCCCGCTGCCACCCGCTCTCACTCCCCGCAAGAAAGGATGTCTGGACAGCTGTGTGGGGAACTGAGAGCAAAGACGCCGATCCTAAGACGGCCTTTGGTCAATTCTTAGGTTTTGACTGTAGTATCATTGCCGTTGCAGTCCCGCCAACAACACAGGGCCTTCTCGGCTCTCTCTCACCACATTGGCGAAAAACCATGCTGTGCACACACACACACACACACACACACACACAAACACTAACACACACACACACACACATACATACACACGCGCGCACGCGCGCGCGCGCACACACACACACACACACACACACACACACACACACACACACACACACACACACACACACACACAAGCAAGAAAGAAAGAATCAGAGAAAGAGAGGATATAAGTCGACAGTAAGAAACATACACAACGTAACTATATGCAAATTACATACATGAAATTCAGAACACTAAGAGTAATATATGTACTGACATCCTTGACTCGGATAAACCTTGGCCGCACTGAGGGCGCCAGACATTCCGCTACATTGTTTACCTTCGGTCTGAAACAGATGTTAACAAGAAGAAGAAGAAAGAAAGCAAAAGAAAGGGGCAAATCCTTGTCGGCCCAAACACAGCAAAAAAAAAAAATAAATAAATAAACCAAACAGAAGATCATAGAGGCAAACAAGGGTCACTGCAGAATGGGCAGCCAGGGTCCACTCCGGACTGTGTTGGACAGGCAGTCCTACTACTTGGCACACAGACTAACAGAATTGTTTTTCAGCAAACGTATTATAAATTGTAACAAGAGATAGGGGAAAAGCGCAAAGAGCTTCTAGAACAAAGAACAATGGGTAAAAAGGCAGGAAAAAAAACAGTGAACGACAGTAAAGTAAGACAACAACAACAACAAAGAAAGATAGAAAAAAAAAGTGGACGATAGTAAAGCAAAACAACAACAACTGAGGAAAAGGAAAAGAAAGAAAGAAAGAAAGAAAAAGCTCAAATACTGACAGAAAGGGGAAAAACTAGCACACACACACACACACACACACACACACACACACAAAAAAAAA
>CM031600.1:33334875-33346496 GCA_018398815.1 Conus ventricosus
AACTTTTTGATTGCGAAACAAAAAATGAAAAACTGCAACAAGAGGTAAATGCCCTAAAACGAGAAGGTGAAATACTGCAAGATGCGCTGAAGACTCAGGAAAATAATGTGCGAACCGTGCGGAGAGCAAACAATGATTTAGAGCAGTATACTAGAAGATGGAATATTCGTCTTTATCGTGTTCCAGAAGCAACAGGAGAGACAGCAGAAGACTGCATAAAAAAATGTGTCGATATTTTCAATCAGAAGTGCAGTGCAGACCATGGAGAACGATATCGAAATAGCCCATCGAACCGGCCAGCCAAGCAGCTCCAAACCCAGACCGATCATCGTGAGGTTTTTCAATAGAAGAAAAAGAGACAAAATCCTAGCAAATCGTCGAAATCTAAAAAACAAGGGGATTGTGATCGGGGAGGACTTGACGGCAGCAAATTATAAAATCTATCGTGATGCGGTGCAACACTCTGCATGTTCTAGTGCCTGGACATCCAATGGTAGGATATTTGCTAAATTGAAAAATGGACGAACACTGAAACTAGACATACATACTAACGTTGACCAGGCTTTCCGCCGGGTGATGGTGGGACAAAATATCAGTGAAGATATGGATCATGGTGTGTAGTTGACAAGTGAAGATTGTGGAGCACAGGACATCCAGTGCATAAAGGCTATTATATCGACCCTAGACTTTCTCCTGTGGGTAGGTGGCATTCTGTGACAATTCATGACCTTTTTTTTTTTTTTTTTGTTCCATAGCCTGTCTGAGCCAATACCCCCCTCCATCTACTTATTTTTGACTTTACCAGCCCCCCCATCTGTTACCCCCCCCCCCCCCCCATATTTTTGTTCGTTATTGTTTGTTTTTCCTTTTCAATCTAGGGATCTTGATGTCGATTGTTTTGATGATGATGTATGTTGTTGTTGTTATTTTGTGAGATCATGACCTGTTTAGTTATTACTGTGTTGCATTATTACGACTACAATTAGTTGGATTTGATGTGTTTTGATGGAATTGTTCACTGTATTATCATCTCTTCCCATTATTTGTGATGCTTCATTTCAGAAGGGAAACTGTGTAGCTATTATTATGACTACAATTAATTTGTTTTGATGAGTTTCGACATGTCTGATGTATTTGCAGACATATGCTAGTTTTCGAGGATGCTGTATTATTAACACAGATAAGATTTTCTTTCGGACCACTACCCCTTCTTCAATATCCTTTCTTATACCCTTTGCTTGCATCCCGAGTGGGAGGTATGCCTTTTACCCGTATCATGCATTGTGATGGAATTTGATGTTTACCTCTTTCGGGATGGAAGTTGGGACTCTGGTTGTTGAGCACGTGATGATGGGAGCAGTTGTTAAATTGTGATGGTGACTGTCATGAATGTAATTGTTTCTGAGCCAGAATTGTATATACTCCCCGCAACAAGTTAAGGAACGCCCTACGTTTTTTTGTATCTTCTTAAATAAAAATGAGTAAAAAAGGCCAGGCCGCCCATTTTGGAAAAAAAAATGCAGCAGAACGGTACTTGAAACATTGCTCGACACACCGGTATGATTCCTGTACTCACCACTCTGCCACTCAATGCCTCGCCAGCGGCGGGACATTCGTGCAAATGAGGAAATTGCACTGACCGTGGAACAAGCCCCTGCTGACCAGATCGGGCATGTGCAGCGATTCGCAGGTTGCACTGCAAGCACTGACAACTGTGAACACTGACCCGCACAAACTGCACCCAAAAAGGGTATCAGAAAGGGCATTAAAAACGACACAACCAGACATGCCTCCAAGAAGACGACTGAGTGCAGTGGACTGCGGGCGCGCTCTGGCGTGGCTAGCAGAGGGTGTGTCTTTACGAGAGGTGGCAGACGTCTTCAGGTGTCGGCCTCAGTCATTCACAGACTCAATGAACGTTATGCGACAACAGGCAGGACGGAAGAACGGGCGCGCACTGGACGTCCTCGTTGCACCAGTCGACGGGATGACCGATTTCTCTACCTGTCAACTTTACGGGACAGAACAGTCACAACACCCATGCTGAGACGTCGCCTCATGCAAGCAGCAAATGTCAATGTCAGCGTTTCCACTGTCCGCAACCGCCTTCATGAATTTGACCTCCAGTGTCGTCGGCCAGCCATCCGAATTCCACTGACTCGGGGTCACGACAGGCCCGCCTGGCGTGGTGCCGCCTCCATCAGCATTGGAACAGGCAGCAGTGGTCGAGGATCGTCTTTACCGATGAGTCACGTTTCACTGTCTCATTCAATGATGGCAGGAGACGAATCTGGCGCAGACAAGGAGAACGATTCACTGCCGCCACCATTCGTGAGGTCGACCGTTATGGAGGTGGTTCGGTAATGGTGTGGGGTGGTTTTCATCTCCATGGCAGAATCCCCCGGTACGTCATCCAGCGATCTTTGACTGGTCAGCGTTATCGGGATGAGATCGTCCGCCCCATTGTGCAGCCAGCTCTCCAGGCCATGGGTCCTGGTGCGACTCTCCAGGACGACAACGCCCCTCCGCATCGAGCCCACGTGGTACGAGACTTCTTCCAGCAGCAGGGGATCCAACGCATGGAATGGCCATCGCGCTCTCCAGACCTGGCACCGATAGAGCACCTGTGGGACGTCCTGGGTAGACGAGTTGCTGACAACCACCCTCCGCCCGCTGATGTGGCCCAGCTGACCCAGTTCCTGCAGCAGGAATGGCAGGCCATCCCGCAACAGACCCTTACAACCCTGGTTCATTCCATGCGGCGTCGGTGCAGAGCATGTGTGGCTCAGAATGGCGGCCACACCCACTATTGACTGCTGCTGACTTTTCAAATGGGGGTGTCTCTTTTTTATTACTGATTGTTCAACGACGTGTGAATGGCTTTCATTGAAATTGTAGCCACAGGTGGCTGAATGACTGGGCGAAACATTCGAGTAAACTGTTTTCCTCTGTCTGTATTAAAACACATTTAACAGCAATTTCTGTAAGCGTTCCTTAACTTGTTGCGGGGAGTGTACATTGTGAACATTCTGCATTTGAGGTCATACCCTTGTGTTTTTGGTTTTCTCCGACAGGTTTGGCAAAATTAGAAAACGTCTTTTTTTTTTTTTTTCTTTTTTTTTTTTGGTTGTTGTTGTTGTGGATATTGATGAATGCGCTTTCATGCTGGTATTGTGTGGTGAACTATTTTGACATGTTTGTGCACTTAAAATATCTGAATCTGGAAAGGAAAAGAAGAGAAAAAGAGAGGAGAGAGAGAGAGAGAGGAGGAGAGAGAGAGAGAGAGAGAGAGAGAAGGGAAAGAAAGAGAAAAAGAAAGTTTATCTTGGATATGCAACTGGGGCATGTGTGGTCATTGAGTATTAAAAGACTAATATTCTGTAGTATTCGGTAACACAATAGCCTTTGCTATCCGCTTGGAATTTCGATTGATGATTATCCCCTGTCGTATTGCTAAACTTTTGGTTTTACGGAAAATAATGCGTGGATGACGTTGGTTCTCCCCTGTTATATCAATCTATGTGTATGTACCACATTTTTGCTATGGATATGATGGTCAATTTGAAAATTTGTACAAAATGTTTTAAACACAGTGAATTAAATGCAATAGTTCACCAGCACTGCACTTGGTTGCACTGCCACCCATGCTTAGTGGCTTCTTGAACACTTAATTGGCCTCAAGACACCCCCTCCCCCCCTCTCTGTAAGTAGGTGGCATTCTGTGACAATTCATGACCTTTTTTTTTTTTTTTAAAGCCTGTCTGAGCCAATACCCTTCCATTACTTTTTTTGACTTTCCCAAACCCACCCCATCTGTTACCCCCTCCCCCCCCCCCCCCCCCCCCCCATTTTTTTGTTGTTATTGTTTGTTTTTTCTTTTCCAATCTAGGGATCTTGATTGTCGATTGTTTTTGATGATGATGTATGTTGTTGTTGTTGTTTTGTGAGATCATTACCTGTTAGTTATTACTGTGTTGCTATTATTACGATACAATTAGTTGGATTTGATGAGTTTCGATGGATTGTTCACTGGGTATAAATCTCTTCCCTTTATTTGTGATGCTTCATTTCAGAAGGAAACCTTCATTGGGTGTTTACCCTTAAATGGAAAGAAGAAAGGGTTGACATGGTCTGATGAAATCTGGCAGACATATGCTAGTTTTCGAGGATGCTGTATTATTAACACAGATAAGATTTTCTTTCGGACCAATCCCCCTCCCTTCAATATCCTTTCTTATACCCTTTGCTTGCATCCCGAGTAAGAAGTATGTCATTTACCTGTATCATGCATTGTCATGGAATTTGTGTTTATCTCTCTCAGGGGTAAATCATTTGTCAAGTGTTTTCACAATGGGATGGAAGTTGGGACTCTGGTTTTGTTGAGCATGTGATGATGCCACAGAGACCATTATTGAATATATGACGGATCAGAGGTTGTTGAATTACAATGGTGACTGTTTTGAATGTAATTGTTTCTGAGCCGGGAATTGTATACATTGTGAACATTCTTCACTTGAGGTCATATCCTTGTGTTTTTGGTTTTCTCCGACAGGTTGGCAAATCAGAAAGCTTTTTTTTTTTTTTTTTTTTTTTTTAATGTGGATATTGATACATGGCATTGTGTGGTGAACTTTTTTGAATGCTTGTGCACTTAAAATATCTTGTAGAGTCTGGAAAGGGAAAAAGAGGAGAAGAAGAAGAAAGAAGAAGAAGAAGAGAAAGAGGAGAGAGAGAGAGAGTGAGAGAGAGAGAGGGAGAGAGAGAGAGATGAGAGAGAGAGAGAGAGAGGAAGAGAAGAAAAGAAAGGAAAAAGAAAAGTTTATCTCTGGATTTGCGCTGGGGCATGTGTCGGTTAACGGTATTTAAAAGACTAATTTCTGTAGTACTTGGTAAACAAAAAGCCTTTTGCTATCCGCTTGGGATTTCGACTTGTGATTATCACCTGTCAGTATTGCTGACTTTCTGGTTCTACGGGAAAATAGTGTGTGGATAACGTTGGTTCTACCCTGTTATATCAATCTATGTGTATGTATCACTTTTTGCCATTGGATATGATGGTCAATTTGTAAATGCACAGAATGTTTTAAAACACAGGGGAATTATAATGAAATAGTTCACCGCACTGACATTGGTTGCACTGCCACCCCATGCTTAGTGGACTTTCTCGAACACTTAATTGGCCCAAGCCAGCCCCCCTTCCCATAACCCCACCCCCCCCGCCCCGCCCCCCCTGTTTCAATCTTTTCCAAAAAACTGTTTGAATGATGTGTTTTCATTGTATGTATGTTTGTTGTTTTTTTTCTTTTGCCCAAGAGAACTTGAGCATGGGCTTCATATGTGAAATATGTTTATTATTGCTTGCTTTAGTTTATGTGTTACCATGATGCACTTGAGAAATGTGAAGGTATGTCATTTTGTGACTTTGTTGTGCCTTTTTAATCCCTGACCTTTTCGATTGTGATGGAATGGAATGGGTTTTGGTGAATAGTTTGTTGTTGTTTTTTCAAGATAACGGGGAAGTTGTTGTTCGGATGGAAAATTTGTCATGGATAGATATTATGATGCTTGTCCAGTATACAGTGATTTATTTTCGTTAAAAACTCTGTTACAAATATGAACAGTCTTATCATTTCTTCCTTGAATTGCCAGGGACTAGGTTCTTATCAAAAGAGAAGAGATGTCTTTCAACATCTTAGACAAAAAAAATTTACTCTATATATTTCTTACAGGATACGCATTTCACTGCAAAAATGGAAAGACAAGTAAAAAACTGAATGGGGCTATGAATGTGTTTTTTTCGTCAAAAAATTCTAGATCAAGAGGAGTAGCCTTTTTGTTCAATAAAAATTTTTGAATTCAGAATTTGAAAACTGTAAAAGTTTACCATGGCAATTATTTACTTCTTGCATTAAAAACGATAGACTAGAAATTCTTTTGGGTTTAAATATATATGGACCTAACAAAGGACACGCCTGATTTCTTTGATAAAATTTAAGAAACAAATTGATGAGAGGGTATCGCAAATTATCATAATAGGTGGAGACTGGATTTGGTATTAAACCCAAACTAGTTTTATTACAACTACAAAAACAGTGAACAATCCAAAAGCAAAAGGGAAACAGAAATTGAGATGATGAATGATCTCGAACTTGTAGATATTTGGAGGAATTCAACCCGGAAAGTCCTGAAATATACGTGGAGAAGGCCAACCCCTTACAAGCAGAGTCGACTAGATTTTTTCTTGTTAACTGATAGCCTTATCAACAAGAAAAAAAGACGTAGATATCCTTTATGGCTATAGAGCGACCATTCTCTAATAACGATTCACTTCAACCCCAAAAGTGGGAAAATAAAAAGAAAACATTTTGGAAATTTAATTCAGCTTTACTAAAGGACAAAAATTTGTAGAATTAATTAAACAAACAATTGAAAACATAAAACTTCAGTATGCAGTATCCCCATACTCAGGGGAAACATAAACAAGTTTCCCGATGGATGAAATTCAGTTCACAGTAAGTGATCAATATTTTTGGATATTTTAATTATGGGGAAAAAAGAGCAAAAACAGTAACTTTCGGCATAAAGAAAAGAGAGAACTAAGGGAAAAAGAAAAAAGTTGGAATCAGAAATACAAAACGCTTGAAACAGATTTGCTAACTAACAATAAACCAAGGGAACTTCAAGAGAAAAAAGATGAACTAATACAATTAAGAAAGGAGAAAATGGAAGGGATCGCCATTCGATCCAAAGCAAGATGGGCATCAGAGGGGGAAAAGATATCTAAGTTTTTTCTGCAATCTTGAGAAACGTCTTTTTGTCAGCCAAACAATGTTAAAAAATTTAAAAATAGACCAAGGAAATATATTAACGAAACAGATGAAATATTAGATGTAACTAAGACCTATTATGAAACTTATATAAAGAAGAAGTACAAAAAAAATAGACATTGGTAGATATGCTGGAAATTTACCAAAACTTGAAGAAGCTGAATCCAAACAACTAGAGGGACAAATAACTAGACAAGAAACTTCAGAAGCACTGAAGGAATGCAGAATGACAAGAGCCTGGTACTGATGGGATAACTGTAAATTTTTTCCAAATTTTTCTGGAAAGGACATAGGAGGACTGGGTTTTTCGATCTTTAAATGAAGGTTTTATAAAAGGAGAGCTGTCCATTACTCAGAGAGAAGGAATTTGTTATTTGCCTACCAAAAGGAGAAAAGCCAAAAGAATTTTACAAAATTGGAGGGCCCATATCATATTAAATGTGTCTTTTAAAATAGGATCAACATGCATAGCCACCGAATAAAGTACACCCTACATAAATTGATAAAGAAGATCAGACAGGCTTATTCCAGGAAGGTATATAGGAGACAAATTTTAAAAACAATATACGAATCATATATTATTTAGAAAAAAACAACCTTCCAAGTTTATTAGTGTCAATAGACTTCGAGAAAGCGTTCGATTCAATAAATTGGAAATCATGAAATAAAGTCCTGAAATGTTTTTGGTTTTGGCGATGATTTATGTAAATGGATAACCACATTTTATAAAAATATAAAATCATATATCTGGGGAAACGGACATGTATCTAGAAGCTTTGAAATTCAGAGAGGATGTCGTCAAAGGGGATCCTTTTCACCCCACCTTTTTGTTTTGTGTTCAGAAATTCTAGCTCCAAAATAAGAGAAGATAAAGTTATAAAGGTATTACAATCCATGACACTACTTTTAAAAAAAATCAATTCGCAGATGGGCACGTCATTTTACACGAACGGAGATAGGGAATCCTATGAAAATCTGTTCAGAAAATCTTGAGGAGTTCGAAGAAATTGCAGGATTAAAACTTCATTATGGAAAAACTGTTAATGTGTGGCTAGGTCAAAAGAAATATTCAGAGAACAAATACTTAAAAGAAAAAATATGAAAGGAATCCCTCCAAATATTTAAAATCTTAGGTATATGGTTCACGAATGACTTGTCAAAATGACTGAAACTAAAACAGCGGGAAATTAGTAGAAGTGAAAAATCTATTTAAAATTTGGTCCAAACGAATCTGTAAACCCTTGGTAGAATCGCTGTTTCTTAAGTCTCGTACTCTCAAAGCTTATTTACTTATGGATTCTCCTCCCAAACCCTCCAGAAAGATAATAAAAACAGCTACAAAACTTGTGTTTCAAATTTATATGGGATAACAAGCCAGATAAGATTAAAGAAAATACTCGGTTCATCACACTGAAAATGGTGGCCTAGGTGTTCCGGAAATACGGGTGTTTGTACAGGCCTTAAAAATGACATGGATGAAAAAGATCCTCACAGGAACATCCAAATGGAAAAAAAATACTGTTTACAGATTGCCCTGAGATTGAATCATTGGAACGTGTGGGCCTTCGAGATTACTTAAGAATAATTGTAACAAATTTTGGAGGATGTGTTCAAGCTTATGCAAATTTCTGTAAACACGTGTCTGTAAAAAAAGCAAGAAGTATTAGCAGAACCTTTGTTTGATAACGATAAGTTTAAAATTGTTAATACTACATTTTTCTTTAGAAAATGGCCACACCAAAAGTATATTCCTAGTAAGAGATGTGGTTGATGAAAAGGGAAAGCTTTTTAAGTTATAAAGCTTTCAGCGAAAAGTATACTATTAGTGTGGAATTATCTAGAACACATGAGTTGTGTTCAATCAGTTAAAAGCTTCCTTTGCTGCAATAATTTCAAAATAAAAAGATAGTGAATGCAATGAAAGAACAATGCACAAAAAATAATAGCAAATGTTAAAAAAAGGTTTAAAAAATTTTCTATGATGTCTTGCTGGAGCCAATCATTATATATGATATAAATGCTTTTTCAAAATGGGGGGCAAAAAACTAAATATTATGTGGACTGGGAGTGAACACTAAACAAATAAAACAATAAAGGAAATCAGATTAAGGTGGTTTCAAATTAATTGGGTTTATAAAATTTTAGTTTACAACAATTTTTGAAGAAAAAGAGAATTACAAATTGTGACAAATGCACTTTTTTCAGAAAAGAGAAAGATTCAGCCCGGGCATTATTTGTGGTTCTGTGAGGTTTCACAAGTTTTTGGAGGGGACCTGGAGAAGATTTTAAGAGAGAAATGCGAACAAGTTTTTTAGTTAAAATTTAACATAGAACTTGTTTTGTTTGGGAATGATGCCAAACAAAAACGGATGACACTTTTGATCGGATTTTAAACTATTAGCAAAATACTTTATTTACAAATGCAGGATTAAATAAGATCAAACCAATGTAAAACACTTTCTGAAAGATTTGAAACACAATTATATAGTTGAGAAATACCCTTTTCAAAAGAAATGAAGCTTGCAGATTTCTTTAAAAAGTGGTACCCTATCAATGTATTCTTGATGATGTACAGTGATGGAGAATTATGTAAGGATGTATGCTTGTATACAAATAGGTCACTCTGAGCTGCAGAGTGCAATTGTTTCATGATGCATTGTTTAAGGCTTAGTCTCACTCCGTACAATGATGTAATGTGTGTGTGTGTATGGGCGTGTGTATGTTCATATATGAATATGAGTATGTTCATGTGTGTCTATGTGTAAGTGTACTTTATAATTATCTTTTGTTCCATTTTTTACAGTAGTAAGAAATTAAAAAATAAAAATAAAAATAAAATAAAAAAAAAAAAAAAAAAAACAAGAAATCCCACACAAACTATGAAACAAAAAAGATGATCCTAGCATTCGTGCTGAAACCCACGACCCGGTCGGTTCACAAACTAAACTCACATCAGTGCAGAGGACAGAAAAGAACAGAATTCAATTTGAAATAAAATTGAAATGGAAGGATATGATCACATTGTGGCATTTTCCATCTGATCCCCCGAAGACCCTCCATTGCTTTATATACATAACGGGCACTGGGAATCATCACGTCCCTCCTCGCCTCTCTCTGTTATTGCTTTCAACACTTCGGCGGCGACATGCCCCGCACTTCACACAGTTAGCGAACATAGTAACGCACAGGAGGCCGAGATGGCAGTTGAGGGATAAAGAAAGGAGGAAACCTCTTCTAATCACAGGGTTATCCGTTAAGCAGAGCACCGAAGCCGCCGTCAGATGTCGAGAATTGGAATCCTTCTGGCACCGTCAGACAAACTCAGTTTTCACTGTCCGCCGTACCGTGTTGTCATTCTGATGGTTTCGGAATAGCGTGAGGTTACCTCTGACCCCACTTCCCTTTTTTTTTTTTTTCAATGCTATGGTTATCCCCACCTGCCATATATGGCAATATCCACATTTACACGGTATACTCTTCTGCGTTAAGTACAGGAAACCAGTTTGCATACAACGGCCGGTATGCTCACGAGAGCAAGTACCTTTTCTGTACTTAATACACGAGGTTAATTGTGGATATTGCCTTACATCTTCTTTGGCGGGCCGGACGTCAAATTTGAATGAAGCTCACTCACACTGATCACGATGTGACGTCCGAAGTGCTACCGAACGATTGATACCCACTGACTAAACGGAACAACAGGACAAGACACGGTATGATTCCAAGCCGTTAATTAGCGGTCAATAGGTTTTTATGCGAGTCAATTACGCGCTCACACGTATGTCGGTATGATGTGTGTCCGGGAGTTGAAGTTCCTGTTGTTTCTTTCTCAAGTTTTTGACATGATTTTTCCGTATATCTGTGCTTCAAATTTGTTTCATCAAAATGGTGAAGGGAACCGTCACAGATTGCAGGCAATATCTGATGGGATTCGATAAACAAGCTCAGTAAAGAGGTCGGACGTTATTCCGATACTCAAATTAATTGTTCGCGCACAGAGATCTTCCGTCATTAAACTGTACGTTGAAAATTTTTGTTTGTTTAGTTCTGAATGTTGTTTTCTACGTTATGAAAAAAAACCCGTTTCCGCCCCGGGGGAAAATTACCCGTTAAAAAAAAAATAGGGCGTCGCATCAGTGAAAGAAGGACAAGACCCTTGTAAAGTTTTCCATCTCGAAAAAACGTCTGATCCCAGGCGGGAACTCTCTCTCTCTCTCTCTCTTCTCTTCTCTCTCTCTCTCTCTTTTTCTGCTTAAAGGTTGAATGCAAAATTAATGGACAAAAAAGATTCAAGAAATGAAAATTTTTAAACAAAAATCGCAGCGAAGTCAGCCGTTTTTAAAACTGTGGTTTCCCATAAAAAAAATATGCTTGTCGTTAGGTATTTTTTTACTGAAATGTAAAGGGAATAAACGTCGCGGGTGTAAGCCCCATTGAAGATTTTTTGAACAAATACTTAGTAAAAAGGGTTTTGAACTTTTTTTCCAGTACTTTTCCCAAAAACAAACAATTTCTTCAGCCTTTAAATGGTCTCCACACAGACAAAAAATTTCTAATACCTTCGCCCTGAATATACTTTGTGTGCAAAGTCTATGCTTTTCTAAAATTTTTAAAAAAGAAAAAAGAGTTAAAGAAAGAAAATTCTACACTCGGCAAATAAAAGATTTTTGCCCCCGTTGCTTTCCATCGGGGGAAAAATTGCTTTGTTGAGGGGACCCCAGATCCTTCCCAGAGTAACTTTTACCTCTTCATAAAAAAAAAAATGTTTTGAATATCAAGGGGAGTGATATTTCT
>CM031600.1:33351465-33356465 GCA_018398815.1 Conus ventricosus
GAAGAACGAGCAATCACTTTCTTCTCAAAGTGGGCGCAAAACGGATTTTATTCGTACTTTCTATGAGGACTTGTAAGATTTCTGAAAGACTGTGTGTTCACGGGAACTGTCCTTTAATGTGGAGATTATGATTGTTATCTAGACTAATGAAAATCTAGACTAATTAGATAGTAACCCTGTGGTAGTGTGTCCATATTTCAGATACAGTAGCCGTCATCCTATGACTCCGGGGGAAGGTGACTACAATCACTTTTATGACGGCCACTGTCTCGACTTGATTCATTCTAGCTCTGCACACCTGCGATCTCACTCTAGCTCTGCATCACCAACATGCCACTTTTAACAATGTCCAGTTGAAGGGGGTGTGACTGGGAATCTCAAGCCCTTTGGGAGAGGCCTTTTGCGCGGCACTTAACACGGCATTTGCAGATGCACAACGCCACAGTGCACACCGCCCCAGACCCAACCCGACCAAATCCACAACCTAAGCTGAAGCTAGAACCGCCCCCCAATAGCCCCCGGGCTGTGATCCTGATCAGTGGTCTGCTTTCACCCGACATGGAGAAATGTACAAAGTTGGCAGGGCTATCAGTGATGCCATAAATTGCCACAGCGCTTTTCTACTGCTGTACTCGGTTTTGCGCACTGACCTCATGCGTGATATTCGTGGCAACGTCGCAGATATGGCAGAAGCGACCTCTTGGCCGCAACAAACGGCTTGCTGTGAAGGTTTGAGAGCACTCTAGATCCATCGCATACGTCTCAGAAAATGACCCAGTCGCCAGGCACAGGAATCCGGACATTCCTTGCCCGACTCAGAGGTCAAGAAACCCTGTGCCAGTACAAACCGCACCATGTCGAGAACGGGACTGCGACCATGCTTTGACTATAGCGATGAGATCATAAAAGGGACCACCTCATTCGCGCCATTTGCTGATCCTGAAACCCTTGTCTGACCTCCTTGGGGCCCCCAAAACTGATAGGACTTAGGATGAGATTGTCAGCTATGTGGCGCAGAAAGGGGAAGGCCAAAGCAACGAGAAGCGCAGTTGGAGTTGCCATAGCAGCAATTGGTGACAAAGAACAGGCTGCCACCTCATCAAGACCACCACTCCACCGACCATGTTGGGCATGTGGCGGTCCCGGACACGGCCAAAAAATGATCGCCACACGAGATCAAAACTCTGTGAGGCGGACATTCACATGCAGCAAATGTGCTGTAAAGGGTCACTTCACAAATCCTGCAGCAAATGCTCAGCTGTGGCACCTGGGTCATAGAGACAGAACCTCCAGAGTGTGCCCTCGTGGTGGGGGGCAAAAAACCCGGGACCTCAAATCACCACCTAAAGGACTCGAGGCCATCACAAGGGCCGGACTTCATGACAACGCCTTCCCCATGTTTGACCAGCTATGCATGGCCTCCAGCCACTGCGGCTTTTCAACAACGACATTAAAACACATCGAGATCACGAAACCCCCATCTGTCTAGTCATCACGTCTTCAATGGCCAGTGGATACCCCGTCCATCCAAACCCCACCCCATCTGCCGTGTGCAAATGTCCGTGTTTGCCAGAAGAACATGCTGAAATTCGGGAGCCCCTACAAACCCCTCATAGACCAAGTCTGCCAACATATCCATGGTAGCAGATACGGGTTCCCCAGAGTACTGTCACCCCCTTGTCATTTTGCCCGCATACTAGCATTGAGGACAGTGACCTGATCCCTGGACACTCAAAAATGAAGGGTGCTAATGATCAGGATCTAGGAGTCCTGGGTGCTATTGTTGTCTCCATCACAGCTTGCGATGTGATGGGCTCTGCGTCGTCTCAAACAATTATGCTATTCCCAAAAAAGATCCCAAGGCATTCCTCTGTAGGGAAGCATTGTCTGCGCTTGCGTATAACCTAATTCCCCAGTTCCAGAGCCAAGCCCACGCTGCATGGCAACCTCATCAAGACATTTGAGACCACAATGCTCCGCCCGAAGCGCAGTAGTACACCACCACCCAAGCCCACACAGCCCCCCCCCCGGCCTGCCGCCACGAAAGACGATGTAGAGGCCCTTAAAACAGTGGCTCTGGATTATTATGCTGCAACGACCTTCAACACTGTGAACATCAGCCCCTTCCCTCATGTCAGGTGAACCCTTGAGCTCCACGTCAATCCCGAAGCCAAGCCTGTCCCCAAATCCCAAACCTGCTCTTGTCCCCATCCATTGCAAGACCGGGTTTGAAGGCAGACCTGGAACGAAAAGTGCGCTTAGGCGTCCTTGAACGTGTTGCCCCCAAATTTACCCTGTTACTTGGTGCCACGGATGGTTGTGACTGCCAAAGCGGAGGGCTCTCCACGGCGCACAGTGGACCTCCAACCCCAAAACCGTCAGTCTGTTCGGCAAACTCATCATGTTCCTACCCCATTTAATCTCCCGACCGCGTCCCACAGGCACCATAAAGACTGTCACAGATGCATGGAATGGGTACCACCCCAATCCCCATTGGGGCAAGGACCCCCATATCACCACCTTAAATCACCCCAAATGGGTCGTTTCCGTTACAAAGTTGCACCCAAGGGCTTCCTTGCCAGCGGCGATGGCTACACGCAGCGTTTTGAATCCCATCATAGCCGACTTCCCTGAAAAGGGTCAAATGTGTGGATGATACCTGCATGTGGTCCCGGACATTGAGTCTGTTTCATCCAAGCTTGCAGCTGGCTAGACCTGTGTGCTCGCAATGGGATCACACTCAATCCAAGAAATTTCAGTTCGCCCAAGACACTGTGCAATTTGCGGGCTCATTTATCACCTCCACAAACATCTGCCCAAGCCCCAAGTTCCTTGACGCCATTCGCAACTACCCCACCCCCTCAGACATTTCAGGCGCCAGAGGGTGGTTTTTGGGTTGGTGAACCAGGGAGTTATGCCTTCTCCATGGCGAAACAGATGAAACCCTTTTGCCACTTGCTGAGGCCTTCAACCCCATTTCGATGGACAGAGGAACTGGATCGGCTCTTCCCGCAGTCCAAGGAGGTCATCATCACGAGATGAAGGAAGGAGTGAGACTCTTTGACCCCTCACGCCCCACCTGCCTCGCCACAGACTGGTCCAATGATGGCATTTTGGCTTCTTCCTACTCCAAAAACACTGCTCTTGTGCGCCTACCACCCCGAAATGCTGTCGTGATGGATGGAAGCTGTGTCTGGTCGGCAGCAGATTTACCCACCTGCTGAGAGCCGCTATGCTCCATTGAAGGCGAGGCGCTAGCAGTCGCATATGCCCTCCACCAGACACGTTACTACATCTTAGGGTGCACTGACCTCTTTGTTGCCACGGACCACAAACCGCTTCTGCAAATCTTGAATGATCGATCTCTTGCAGACATCCACAACAGACGTCTCTTAAACCTTAAAAGGAGAAAACCCCCCAACCGATTTGAAGTGGTGTAAAGTGTCAGGCAAGAAGAACCTGGGCCCCGATGCCGCTTCCAGACACCCAGCTGATCAGCCTGAGGCACCCGGCTTGGGCGGTGACCCTTTGGAGCTGAACTCGGTTTCCTTTCACCAGGAAGCCCCGAAACACCTAGAGACGGCGACAGCTTGGGTGAAGCAAATGACCCCTCGACAATCACAGTGCGCTGTCGCCCTGTGTGCCCTGGGCATTCGCCAAGTTGTTACATGGGACATGGTGCAGGAGGCCACAGCTTCCGACCCCACCTTCCGGGAGCTCGTCCAGCCATTGAAAGGGCTTTCCATCCAACGCAGACAGGTCCCCCCTACTCTGCGCCCCTCCACAGTTCAGTAGCACCTCTGTGTTGTTGACGGTGTTTTTCGATGGGCCAGAGGGTGTCATTTCCACCCTCTCTCCCCCTACCCTCCTGCAGTCCCCCCATGCGGCACACCAGGGCGTCCAAAAATCATGTACCCGAGCACAGGACTCTGTTTATTGGCCGAACATCACTGTTGAATCACCCGTGCCGAGAGAGTGCACCCACTGCACCGCATGGCAAAATCCAACCCCATGCAGCCACCATCAGACAACAGGCTACCAGATTACCCATTCCAGGATGGTTTGCAGTGACTACTTCACATACAACAACCAGACTACGTTGTCATTGTGGACAGGGACTCCCATTGGCCAATGGTCTACAGGTCCGAATCGGAGCTGATGGCCTCATCCGACGCCTTCGAGAAACATTTGCCACTTTTGGCATCCCAGAGGAACTCACCAGCGACGGAGGACCCCAGTTCACTTCAGCAAAAAAACAGGATTCCTGAAGTCCTGGGGGGTCCATCACATGACACTTCTGTAGGCTTTCCTCATGCTAACTGCCGGCTGAGTTGGCTGTGAAAACTGTAAACGCATGCTTGTGGACAACATCGGCCAACTGGGTTCTTTGGATGTGGACAAATTCCAAAGGGCCATTCTTATTTACAGAAACACTATCGATCCCCAGACCAGGACAAACCCCGCAATGGTTCTTTTGGGAGACCCATGCGTGATGCAATCCCATCCCGCTGGGGAGATACACACCCCATGAAGCTGGAGGGACCTCATGACCCAGAGGGAAGCTGCCCTGGCGAAGAGACACTCTCGGGAGCATGAACGCTGGAGTGAAACACACACATCGCCTCCCCCTCTCATGGTAGGCGATCACGTATACCTGCAAAACCTGCGGGCAACTACCCTAGACGGTGGGAACGCACTGGCATTGTGGTGGAAGTTCGCCAACACCATCAGTACGTTATCCGTGTTGATGGGTCAGGGCGAGTCACCATCCGGAATCGCCAACACCTGCGGAAGTTCAACCCCTTTTTAAACCCCAACGTGCATCCATTCCCCCACACCCTTACACCCCACCAGTCACCTCACCTGATGTCCGACCCCCATCCCCCGAGAACCCATTGCCACCGCCCGTGGCACCTCCACGTGTGGCCTCCGCTCCGGACGCCCTGCCAACATCCGACCATGGCAGCCACCGACACCTGTTCCGGCCTCACCTGTCCCAG
>CM031600.1:33358965-33376465 GCA_018398815.1 Conus ventricosus
GTGTGGGGTTTTTTGTGTTTTGTGTGTGGGGAGTGAGTTGGTGCGTGTGCGTGTGCGTGTGTTTTAAAACCAAAAATTACTATACAGCTTTTTTTTTCTTAAAAACCGTATCACAACGCAACACAGGAAAAAACAAACAAGTCCCCAAGTCAAGCGTAAAATTTTCATACAAGGGTCCTTAAGTTCCCATGAGGTGAATGCAGCGGAATCTGAAAAAAACTACAAAAAATTTAAATTTAAATTTAATTAATCTTTCCCCGCGGAAAAAAAAGTGAAAATTAAAGACAAAACAAAAACCCCCTTTTCGACCCCCTTTGGTCTTTTTCCCAAACAAGATAAACAAATTCAGCCATGAAAACGAAGAACGAGCAATCACTTTCTTCTCAAAAGGGGGCGCAAAAGGGATGTATTCGAACTTTCAATGGGGAGCTTGTAAGAGGTTCTAAAAAGACTGTTTTTTCCACAGAAAACTTTTTTTTAAAATTGGAGATTATGATTTTTAAACTAGACTAATGAAAATCTAGACAAAAAAAAGATAGTAACCCTTTTGGTATTGTGCCCCATATTTCAGATACAGAAGCCGTCATCCTAAACCCGGGGAAAGGGTGCCTACAATCATCTTTTAAATGACGGCCATTTCCGACTTGATCTCTTTTCTAGCTCTGCATCACCTGCATCTCCTCTACTCTTAAACCCCCAACATGCCCCGTTACAATGTCCATTGAAAGGGGTGGACGGGAATCTCAAGACCTTGGAGAGGCCTTTGGGGCGGCCCTTAACCCCGGCATTTCAAAATGCACAACGCCACATTTGCACCCCCCCCAGACCCAACCCGCCCAAAAATCCAAAACCCTTTAAGCTGAACTAAAAACCGCCCCCAAAAGCCCCGGGCTTTTGACCCTTTAACAGTGGGTCTGCTTTCACCCACAATGGAAAATTTTACAAATTGGCATGGCTATCATAAATTCCCAAATGTTTTCCACAGGGGTGTTCAAACTGTCTGGGGACTCGGTTTTGCGAAACGACCCTTTTGCGTGATTTTTCGGGCAACGCGCAGATATGGCAGAAGCGACCTCTTGGCCGCAATAAAACCCGGCTTCTGTGAAGGAAGAAGCACTCTAGCCCAAACGCATACGTCCCAGTAAAATGCCCCCAGTCGCCACCCAAAGGAACCCCGGACATTCCTTCCCCGACTAAAGGGGTCAAGCACCCGGCCAGTACACCCGCACCATGTCGAGAAGGGGAACGCGACCATGTCTTTGACAAAAGCGATGAATCATCAAAGACCACCTAAATTCGCGCCATTGCTGATCCGAAATTTTTGTCTGACCCCCTTTGGGGGCCCCCAAAACAAAATTGGATTTTGGGATGAGATTGTCGCAAATGTGGCCCCAGAAAGGGGAAAAGGCAAAGCAACGAAACGCATTTGGGGGGTGCCATAGCAGAAAATTGGTGACAAAGAACAGGCTGCCCCCCTCCCCCAAGACCACCACTCCACCGAAAAAGGTTGGGGCTTTGGCGTCCCGGAACGGGCCAAAAAATATCGCCACACGAGAAAAAAACCTGTGGGCCGGACATTCACTTTCAGCAAATGTGCTGTAAAGGGTCACTTCATTTAAACCCTGCAGCAAATGCCCCGCTGGGGCCCCTGGGGTCTTAGAGACAAAACCCCCTTCCAAGGTCCCCCTCTTGGGGGGGGGGGCAAAAAAGCCGGACCTCAAATCACCACCTAAAGGACCAAAGGCCCACCCAAAAAAAAAGGGCCGGACTTAAATTAAAAATCCTTTCATTTTTGACCACTATGCAGGGCCCCACCACTGGGGCTTTTCCCAACAACGAAAATTGAACACATCGAGATCACAAAACCCCCATCTGCTAGATCATCACGTCTTAAAGGGCCAGGGGAAAGCCCTTCCACCCAAAACCCCCACCCCATGCGGGCCGGTAAAAATTCCGGGGGCTCCCCAAAAGAACATCCCTGAAATTCCGGGGCCCCCTTAAAAACCCCCTCTAGACCCCCAAGTCCCCAACAAATCCAGGGTTTGCAAAAATTCGGGTTCCAGAGTACTTTTCATCCCCTTTTCAGTTCCCCCAAATACTAGGAAAATTGGGGACAGTAAACCTAAACCCCTGGACACTCAAAAGAAGGGTGCTAATGATCAGGACTAGGAGCCCTGGGCAATTTTTTTTTTCTCCATCACAGCTTGCGAGGGAGGGGCCCTTTTTGGTCGCCCCCAAAAAAATTTGCTATGTCCCCAAACCGATCCCCAAAGGGCTTTCCCTCTGTGGGGAACATTTTTCTCCCTTTGGGCTTTAAACCCCCCCTTTCCCATTTCCCAAACCCCAAGCCCCCTGCGGGCCAACCTCATCAGAACGGGTTGGGGACCACATGCTCCTGCCCGAACGCAGTAAAACACCACCCCCCCAACCCCCAACCACCCCCCCCTGCCGTCCCCACAAAGACGATGTAAGGCCCTTAAACAGGGGCCCCCTTTGGATTATTATCCCGCAACGACCTTCAACATTTTTGAAAAACCCCCCCTTCCCCTCATGTCAGGTAAACCCCCTTGGACCCACGTCAACCCCGGATCCCAAGCCTGTCCCATCCAAAAAACCTGCTCTTGTCCCCATCCAAATTGGGCAAAAACCAGGTGAAGGCAGACCGGAACGAGAGTGCGCTTAGGCGCCCTTTTAACGGTTGACCCCAATACCCCTGTTACTTGGTCCCTCACGGATGGTTGTGACTCCCCAAAGCATGGCTCTCCACGGCGCAAAATTTGGACCTCCAACCCCAAAACCGCCCAGTCTTTTGGGCAAACTCATCATTTTCCTCCCCCAAATTTAATCTCGCCGCCCCGCGTCCCAAAAGGGCCCCATAAAGACTGTCACAGTTTAAAGGAAGGGAAACCACTCAATCCCCATTCGGGCAGGACCCCCATATCACCACCGTTCATCCCCAAGGGGGTTTTTTTTTCCGTTCCCAAGTTGAACCCCAAGGCTTCCCTTGCCAGGGGCGTTTGGCAACACGCGGGTTTTTTTGATCCCAAAAATCCGACTTCCCTGACAAGGTAAAAATGGGGTGGAAATCCCCTGCATGGGTTCCCGGACATTGAGTCTGCTTTCACCCAAGCTTCCCGTTTGGCCCCCCCTTGGCCGCAATGGGACCCACACTCAATCCCAAAAAAATTTTCAGTTCGCCCAAGACACTGGGGCCAATTTCCCAAGGGCTCACTATCACCTCCAAAACATCGCCCAAGCCCCAAGTTTCCTTGACCCCCAAAACCAACTACCCCACCCCCTCAAAAATTTTTCAGGCGCCAGAGGGGGGTTTTTGGGCTTGGTGAACCGGGGAAGCTTATCCCTTCCCAGGGGAAACAGTTTGAAACCCTTTCGCCCTTGCTGGGGGCCCTTAACCCCCCTTCGAATGGACAAGGAACGGGATCCCTTTTCCCCGGGGGGGGGGGTTTCCAAGGAGGTCATCAAAAAACCGAGTTTTAAGGGAAAGGAGTGAGCCCTTTTTGCCCCCTCACGCCCCCCCTTGCCTGGGGCCACAGACTGGTCCAATAAAGGAAATTTGGCTTCTTCCTATTTCCAAACACTGCTTTTTTGCGCCTACCCCCCCCCGAAATGCTTGGGAAAATGGATGGAAGTGGGGTTTTTTCGGCAGCAAAATTTAACCCACACCGCAAAACCCCGGCTATGCCCCCAATTGAAGGCAACCCAAAAGCAGTCGCATGCCCCCCCCAGACACGTTACTACATCTTGGGGTTTTCACTGACCTCTTTTTTTTCCACGGACCCAAACCGTTTTCTCAAATCTTGAAGATCGATCTCTTGCAACATCCACAACAACGCTTTTAAAACCCTTAAGGAAAACCCCAACCAAAACCGTTTTGGAAGTGGGAAACGTGTCAGGGCAAGAAAAACCCTTTGGGCCCCGTTTCCGCTTCCAACACCCCCGATCAGCCGGGCACCCGCTTGGCTGACCCTTTGGAGCTGAACTGGGTTTCCTTTCACCAAAAAGCCCAAAAAACCTCAGAACGGCGCCCTTTGGGTTTAAAAAAATGACCCCTCGAAAAACACACTGCACTGTGGGCCCTGTGTGCCCGGGACATTCCCCCCCAATTTTAAAAATGGGACAGGGTGCAGGGGGCCACAGCTTTCCGCCCCCACCTTCCGCAGTCGTCCAGCTAAATTGAAGGGGGTTTTTAAAAACCCAACTGCAGACAGTCCCACAACTCTGCCCCCCTTCCACAGGTTCAAAAGCAGCCCTGTTTTTTTGAGGGTTGGTTTTTCTGAGGGGCCCAGAGGGTCGTCATTCCCCCCTCTCCCCCCTACCATCCTGCAGCCCTCCATGGGCACACCAGGGCTCAACATCATGTGTCCCCCAGCACAGGACCTGTTTTTTGGGCCGAAACATCACTTTTTGGATATCACCCGGACCGAGAGATTGCACCCGTCACCGCTTTGGAAAAAACCAACCCCATGCGCCCCCAAACAAACAACCGGGCAACCAGATTACCCTTTTCCATAGGGTTTCATGACTACTTCAAAATAAAACCAACACAAAACAAACTTTTGTCATTGTGGACAGGTACTCCCATTGCCAATGGTTTTTGGGGGGGCCCCCCCCCCAAAAAACCCTTTTTTTTTGGGGGTTTTTGGGGGTTTTTTTTTTTTTTTTTTGGGGGGGGGTTTTTTTTTGGGGGGGGGGGGGGGGGGGGTTTTTTTTTTCCCCCCGGGGGGGGAAAAAAAAGGGGGGGAAAAAAAACCCCAATTTTTTTTGGAAAAAAAACCCCTTTTTTGGGCCCCCCCCCCCGGGGAAAAATTTTTTTTTTTCCCTTTTTCCCAAACCCCCCCTTTTTTCCCCCCCCCCGGGGGAAAAACCCCAAAAAAAACCCCAAAAGAACCCCCCCCCCTTTTTTTTTAAAACCCCCCCCCCCCCCCCCCGGGGGGGCCCCCAAAAAATGGGCCCCTTTCCCCCCCCGGGGGGTTTTTAAAACCCCAAATTTAAAAATTTTTTTCCCCCCCCCCCCAAAAACCCCCCCCGGGGGCCCCTTTTTTTTTAAAAAAAACCCCCCCTTTTTCCCCACCCACCGGGAACCCCCAAAAAGGGAAAAGGGGGAACCCCCAGGGCCCCCCCCGGGGGTTTTGGGCCCCCCCCCCCAAAAATTTCCCCCCCCCCCCCCCCCCCCCCCCCCCAACCCCCCCCCCCCCCCCCGGAAAAACCCCCCCCCCCCCCCCCCCTCCGGGGCCCCCAAACCCCCCCCCAAAACAAACCCCCCCCTTTCCCCCAAACCCCCAACCCCCGGGAAAACCCCCTGCACCCCTTCCCCCCCCCCCCCCCAAAAAAAGGGCCTGGGGGCCCCCCTTTTAAAAAAAAATTTTTTCCCCCCCCCCCCCGGAAAAAAAAAAAGGGTTTTTTTTAAATTAAAAGGGGGGGCCCCCAAAAAAAAAAAAACCGGGTTTTTTTTTTTTTTTTAAAAACCCCGGGGAGGGGAAAAAAGGGGGGGGCCCCAAAAAAAAAAGGGTTTTTTTTGGCCCCCCTTTTTTTAAAATTTTTTTTAAAAAAATTGGGGGGGGGAAAAAAAAATTTTTTTTTTTTTTGGGAAAAAAACCCCCCAAAAAATTTTTTTTAAAAATTTTGGGGAAAAAAAAAATAAATTTTTTAAAAAATTTTTAAAAATTAAAAAAACCCCCAATTAAAATTTTGGGGATGGAAAAAGGGGGGTTTTTTTTTTTTAAAATTTAAAAAACCCCCCCAAAAAAAATTTTTTTAAAAAAAAAAAAAAGGGAAAAAAAAAAAGGTTTTTTTAAAAAAAAAAAAAAAAAAAAAAAAAAAACCTTTTTAAATTTTATTTTTTAAAATGGGGAAAATTTTTTCTTTCCCCCCTTTTTTTTTTAAAAAAAAAGGTTTTAAAAAAAAACCCCCCCCCAAAAAAAAAATTTTTTTTAAATTTTTTTAAAAAAAAAAAAAAGGGTTTTTTTGGGGAAAAAATTTTTTTTTTTTTTTTGTTTGGGGGTTTTTGGGGGGGGGGGTTTTTTTTCCCCCAAACCCCCTTTTTTTTTAAAAAGGGAAAAAGGGGGGGGAAAACCCCCCCGGCAAAAAAAAATTTTTTTTAAAAAATTTTAAAATTTTTTGGAACAATGGCCCAAAATTTTTTTAAACCTTGGGGTTTGTTGGGTGTTTGGGGGGTTGGGGGGGGGGTTTTGGGGGGGGTTTGGGGGGAAAAAAACCTTTTTTGGGGGGTTAAAAAGGGGTTAAAAAGAAGAAGAAGGGGAAAAAAGGGGAAAAAAATTTTTAAAAAAAACCAAAATTTAAAAATTTAAAAAAAATTTTTTTTTAAAACCCGGGGGAATTTTTTTTTTTTTGGGGAAAAGGGGGGGGGGGGGGGGTTTTCCTGGGGTGGGGGGTTTTTTTTTTGGAAAAAAAAAAAGGGAAAAGAAAAAAAAGGGAAGGGGAAAATTTCCCCCCCCGGGGGAACCCAAATTTTTATTTGGGGGGGGGGGAAAAAACGGGGAAAACCCCCCCGGGAAAAATTTTTTTCCCCCTTTTTTTTTTTTTGGGGGGGTTTTTGGGGGGGGGGGCCCTTTTAAAAGGGGGGGTGGGGGTTTTTAAACCCATTAAACCCCAAAAAGGGGACCCCCTTTTTAAAAAAAAAATTTTTCCTTTTTTCCCTTTTTAAACCTTAAAAAAAAGGGGGTTTTTGGGGGGGGGGGTTTTTTTTTCCCCCAACCCCGGCCCTTAAAAAAAAATTTTAAAAAATTTTTTTTTTTTTTTTGGGGCCCCCCCCCAAAAACCCCTTTTTTTGGGCCCCTTTTTTTTAAAAATTTTTTTTTTTTTTTCCCCCCCCCCCCCTTCCCTTTTTCTTCCCTTTTTTTCCCCCTTTTTTTTTTTCCCCCCCCCCGCCTTTTTTCCCCCAAATTTTTCTTCCCCCCCCCCCCCCCCTTTTTTTTTTCCCCCCCCCCAAAACCCCTTTTTCCCCCCCCCCTTTTTGGGTTTTTCCCTTAAAGGGGGGTTTTTTTTTTTTGCCCAAAAATTTTTTTTAAAAATTTTTTTTTTTTTTTAAAATTTTTTTTTCCCCTTTTTTTTTTTTTTTTTTAAATTTTTTTCCCCCCCCCCCTCCCCCCCCCCCCCCCCTTTTTTTTTTTTCCCCCCACCCCTTTTTTTTTTTTTTTTTTTCCCCCCCCCCCCCCTTTTTTAAACCCCCTTTCCCCCTTTTTTTCCCCCCCCCTTTAAAAAAAAAAACCCCCCCCCCCTTTTCTTTTAAAACCTTTTTAAAAAAAAACAAAAATTTTTAAAAAATCCCCAAAAAAAAAAAAATTTTCCCTTTTTTTTTTTGGGGGGTTTTTTGGGCCTTTTTCCCCCCCTTTTTTGGGTTTTTTTCCTTTCCCCCCCCCCCAAAACCCCCTTTTTTCCCCCCCCCCCCTTCCCCCAAAATCCCTTTTTCCCCCCCCCCCCCCCCCCCACCCCCCCCCCCCCCAAAAAAAGGGGAAACCTTTTTTTGGGCCAACCCCAAAAAAAAAAAAAAGGGGGGAAAAATTTTTTTTTTTTCAACCCCCTTTTGGGGAAATTTTTTTTTAAAAAACCCCCAAAAAACCCCCTTTTTGGGGGGGGGCCCCCTTTTTAAAGGGGGGGGAAAAAAAAAAAGGGGTTCCCCCCAACCCCCCCGGGGGGTTTTTAAAATGGGTTTTTTTTTTCCCCCCCCCCCCCCCCCCCCCCCCCCAAATTTTAAAAAAAAAAAAAAAAAACCCCCCCCCATTTGGGTTTTCCCAAATTTTTTAAATTTTGGGTTTTTTAAAAAAAAACCCCCGGGGGGGAATTTCCCGCCCCCAAAAATTTTTTTCCCCAAAAAGGAAAAAAAAAAAAAAAGGCCCCCAAAAAAAAGGTTTTTTTGGGGGTTTTAAAAAAAAATTTTTGGGGTTTTTCCCCCCCTTTTAAATTTGGGGGGAAAAAAAGGTTTTTTTGGGGGTTTAAAAAAAAAAAAAAATTTTTTAAAAAAAAAGGGGGGGGGTTTTTTTTTAAAAAAAAAAAAACCCAAAAAAAACCCCCTTTTTTTTTTTTTTTGGGAAAGTTTTTTTTTCCCCCCAAAAAAAAACCAAAACCCCCAAAAAAAAAAAAAAATTTGGGGGGTTTTTTTAAAAAAAATTTTTTTTTTTTAAAAAAATTTTTTTTTTTCCCCCCGAAATTTAAAAAAAAAAAAACCAAAAAAATTTTTTTAAAATTTTTTAAAACCTTTTTTTTTAAAATTTAAATTTTTTTTTTAAAAAAAAAAAAAAAAGGGGTTTTTTTAAAACCCCTTTTTTTTTTAAAAAGGGGCAAAAAAATTTTTCCCAAAAAAACCCCCCAAAAAAAAATTTTTTTTTTTTTTTTTTTCTTGGCCAAAAAAAAAAAACCCCCTTGAAAGGGGGGTTTTTTAAAAAAAAAAAAACCCTTTTTAAAAAAAAAAAATTTTTTTAAAAAATTTTTTAAATTTTTCCCTTTTTTTTTTTCCCCCGCCTTAAAACCAATTTTTCCCCCCCAAAAAAAAATTGGGGGCCAAAAAAAAAACCCCCCAAAAAAAAAAATTTTTTTTTTTTTTTTTTTAAAAAAAAAACCCCGTTTTATTTTTTAACCCCCAAAAAAATTTTAAATTTTTTAAAAAAACAAAAAAAAAAAAAAAATTTTTTTTTTTTTTTTTAAAAAAAGGGGGGGGGGAAAAAAAAAAAAAAAGGGGGGGGGGGGTTTTTTTTTTTAACCCCGGGGGAAAAAAATTGGGGAAAAAAAAATTTTTTTTTTTTTAAAAAAAAAAAATTTTCAAAATTTTTTTTGGGGGCCTTTTTTTCCCCCCTTTTTTTTTAAAGGGGGGGGTTTTAAAAAAAAAATTTTTTTTTAAAAAAACCAAAAAAAAAAAACAAAAAAAAAAAAATTGGGGTTTTTCCCCCTTTAAATTTAAAACCCTTTTTTTTTTTTAAAAAAAAAAAAATTTTTTTTTTCGGTTTTCGGGGAAAAAAGGGGGAAAGGGTTTAAAATTTTTTTTTGGGGGGGGGGGGGTTTTTTTTTTTTTTAAAAAATTTTAAAGGCCGAAAAAAAACCTTTTTGGAAAATTTTTAAAAATTTTTTCTTTTAAAATTTTAAAAAAATTTTCCTTTTTTTTCAAAGGGGAAAAAAAAAATTCCCCTTTTTTTTTAACCTTTTTCCCCCCACTTTTTTTCTTTTTTTTAAAAAAGGGGGAATTCCCCCCCCTTTTTTTTTTTTCCCAACCTTCCCAAAAAATTTTTAAAAAACCCCCCCCCTTTTAAAATTTTTTTTTTTTTTTTAAAAAGGGGCCTTTGGGGAAAAAATTTTTTAAAAAAAAAAAAAAAAAAAAAAAAATTTTTTTTAAAAAAAAAGAAAATTTTTTTTTGAAATTTTTCCTTTTTTTTTTTTTCCCTTTTTTAAAAAAAAAAAAATTTTTTTTTTTCTTTTCGAATTTTTTTTGGGGGTGGAAAAAAAAATTTTTTTTTTTTAATTTTTTTTTCCCCCCCCCCTTTCCCCCAAAATTTTCCCTTTTCCCCCCCCCCCCCCCCCCCCACCCCCCCACCCCCCCCCCCAAAAACCCCCCCCCCTTTTTCCCCCCCCCCGGGGGTTTCCCCCAAAAAAAATTTTTTTTTTGGGGTTCCCGGGGGGTTTTTTATGTCCTTTTTTAAATTTTGGGAAATTTTGGGGGGGGAAAAGGGGAAAAAAAAAAACCCCCCCCCCCCTAAACCCCCCCCCCCCCTTTTTTTTTTTTTTTTTTGGAAAGGGGATTTTTTTTTTTCCCCCCCACCCCCCCCCCTTTTGGGGGGGGAAAAATTTTTTTTTTTTTTTTCCCCCCCCCCCCCCCTTTTTTTTTCCCCCTTTCCCCCCCCCCCCCCCCCTTTTTTTCCCCCCCCCCCCCCCCCCCCCCCCCCCCCCCCCCCCCCCCCCCCCCCCGGGGGGTTTCCACCCGGGGGGGCCCCCGGCCCCTTTTTTTCCCCGGGGGGTTTTAAATTTTTCCCCCCCAAAAAAAAAAACCCCGCCAATTTCCCCTTCCTTTTTCCCTTTTTTGTTTGCTTTCCCCCCCCGGGGTTTTTTTTTCCCCCCTTTTTCCCCCCCCAAAAAAAAATTTCCCCCCCCCCACCCCACCCCCCCCCCCCCCTTTTTTTCCCCCCCCCCGGGGGGGGTTTTTTTTCCCCCCCCAAAAAATTTTTTTGGGGGTTTTTTTTTTCCCTTTTTCCCCCCCCCCCCTTCCCCCCGGGGGGTTTTCCCCCCCCCCCCCCCCTTAAATTTTTTTTTCCCCAAAAATTTTTGCTGCTCTACCGGGGGGCCC
Source organism: Conus ventricosus (assembly GCA_018398815.1). Taxonomy (NCBI): domain Eukaryota; kingdom Metazoa; phylum Mollusca; class Gastropoda; order Neogastropoda; family Conidae; genus Conus; species Conus ventricosus. Next base: position 33,369,275 of record CM031600.1, read on the forward strand.
GTTTTTCCCTTTTGCTTCCCCCGGGGTTTTTTTTCCCCCCCCAATTTTTTTCCCCTCCCCCAATTTTTTTTTTTTTTTTTTTCTTCCAACCCCCCAAAAAAAACCCCCCCTTTTTTTCCCCCCCCCACTACAATTTTTTTCCCCCCCCCCCCCTTTTTCCCCGGCCCCCCTTTTTTTTTTTAAAAAAAATTTTTTTTGGCCCCCCTTTTTGGGTTTGCTGCCAAATCCCTTTTAAAAAAAAAAAACCCCCTTTTTTTTTTTTTTAAAAAAAACCAAAAATTTTTTTAAACCTTTTTTTCCCGGGGGGAAAAAAAAAAAAAAGGGGTTTTTTTACTTGCACTTATGTCCGGACCTATGGAAGTACATTATCATCACGCTATTTCTTCTTACTTAACATTGTCCGCGACCTTGAGCTTACTAGAAGAATGTGACTTACTAAAATGGACACCAAAATCGAATAATTTGTTTTCTCCGAATGTCATAATTTGATGGATGTAAGATCAGAAGATATGTAACATCTTTCGCAACTTTTTTCGATGTTTGTGTACGCTGTTATGTTGACCATTGGAATCTTTTCCCCTATATTGCCCATTATTCAGAGCCAATGTACGGCAATAGTGTTCACAGTATCGACTTCTCCCGCCGTCTCGGTCACAATCGTGCGCACCCACAGTTACTTTAGCTGTAACATGCTGCGCAGATTCGTTATTGTTGGAAATCCTCTGTGTGTGTGTGTGTGTGTGTGTGTGTGTGTGTGTGTTGTGTGTGTGTGTGTGTGTGTGTGTGTGTGTGCGCGCGCGCGCGCACGCACGTGTGTATGTCATGCATAAGGAGGTAGGTAACAGTGGGGACACACACTAGACAGACAGACAGACAGACAGAGAACGCATGAGGGTAGCTTTCCTGTTGTCAGAATGGGATAAAACACTGCATTGTGTGGTATCAATGGCCGATTTACCTCTGTTCATTCAACCGTTGGTCAGCTTTGTTGCGGTGTCACGGAGCTGGTCACGAGAGAACTAGTGAGGTGGTGCGGTGAGGCCAGATTGTACAGCATTGGATAACATTTGTAACAACCGTTATATGTGTGGCCGGCCTTGGAACAGATAGACAGACAGATAAACAGAGAGAGAGAGAGAGAGAGAGAGAGAGAGAGAGAGAGAGAGATTCAGACTGACGAGGGTCCAATCCAAGTGATACCTATTCAGTACAGTCTGTTCAAACATAAACATGTTTCTTTATTCACTCACGGTTCAGACTAACGTTATTCATTTCAACAGACTTTTTTTGTTTGGGAGGGTGGTGGTAGGGGTGGGGTAGGGGTGGGGGGCTGGGGTCGTGGCGGTGGTGGGGCTGTCTTTCGTAAACTGATGAGGCAAACTGTAGACAATGTTTTGTATCATTTCGTTGTCCAGTGAAACTGAAGACGCGTCTCTGAAAATCACGGAAGGGCAGTGACGACTGCCCCGATGCCCGGTACAGGCAGTCATTTTATTTGGAGGGGGGGGGGGAGGGGCAACTGGTGAACTGGGCGACCTGTCCGCCAGACACGAACAACTTTTCAAACAGCTGCTTCGGAGAGTTAGTTTGCCGATACTGAATGATCATTGCGACAGCCAGAGTTTTCACTTCTCGAAAAAGCTTTGTTGGGTTAGTGTCTACGAAATCGACATTATTTGCCAGCTAGAATGGAGCGTACAAGCGACTTACAAACAAAACAGCATTCAGTTTCTTCGTTTTTCGCAACTTTGTGAAATCCAGAGTAATCACCTAATAACAGGCAGGTGGGTCTGCACGAGGACAGGTAAAACTGTCTGCCTTCCCCTCCCACCTCCCGGCCAGATGAGCTAAAAAGATAATGACCTTCCATGAAAATACTGAGGGTTTTTCTCCTGCCTTCTTTTTGCTGTCGTTGGCCAGTCAGTTTCTTCCTCAAGCATCATTTCCTCTTTACTTCAATTTAGTTTCTTTTTTTCAACATCTTTTCTCCTTTCTTTTGTTTTCTTTTTCCACTCTCTCTCTCTCTCTCTCTCTCTCTCCTCTCTCTCTCTCTCTCTCTGTCTGTCTGTCTGTCTGTCTGTCTGTCTCTCTCTCTCTCTCTCTCTCTCTCTCTCTCTGTTATCCTTTTCGACTCTCTCTCTCTCTCTCTCTCTCCCTCTCTCTCTCTCTCTCTCTCTCTCTCTCTCTCTCTCTCTCTCTCTCTCCCTCTCTCTCTCTCTCTGACACATCTTTCACGAACTCAATATGTTACAGTAACTTAATGTCCGAATCTGTAGGTTTTTGGTATGTTATATTTGTCTCCTTTAGTTTTCTTTGTTTCTGTTATTACAGACCTTCTTTCAGCCTTGATTTTGAGAGGGTAATGTTTTGACTCCCTCTCCCCCCTACTACTCTCTCTCTCTCTCACACACTCATCCATAATCCGACAGACATCCTGTTTTCTCGCACTCATTTATATTTGAGACTAACATCATACACAGCCACATTATCTAGCGGTCACTTTCAACTGTACAGGATAACAACGTCTTTGGGCACTAACACGTAAAAACAAAAAAGGTAACTGAAGCATCAGTATATCTGTACATTGAATTTTGACTTTCGGACTCCAAGCGTGTCAAGATAAGCATTCATTTCGAATAGAATTAAACTACAAGCCAAAGCAAAAACATTGTTTGTTCCATCCGATTTGAGGATGTTGCAAGGGATGGTTTTTGGTTGGCATGTCAATGTTCTATTCACTTTGACTGTGTTTTACTTCCGTTTTCTTCCATCCTGCTAATTCCGTAGTTCGTTCAGCCACCACTACTAGCTCTCTCTCTCTCTCTCTCTCTCTCTCCCCCCCCCCCCCCCCCCCCCCCCCCCCACCCCCCACCCCCTCTTCCCCTCCAATGAACTGCAGCGCTAGACCTTCTCAACTCGACCAACCGTCGCTGTAACGGAATTCCAGACCGAAAGTCGCGGTGAGGTGGCGGGTGACGCCACCTGTCGACCTGTCACGCTTTGCTGGCAGCGGGAATGCGGGGTCTGATCACCATCCGTGTCACGTCGTCGCCGCTTTTCTCGTCGCCGATCGCCGGTACCGGCGCCGGACTTCGCGTGACCTTCGGGAAAGTGTGGCCACGGCAAACAATCCTACCTGGAAGCTGTCCGTTTGGGCCAGTGTCACAGCTCGCTTCAGCGCGCTCACCTGCATGTGCGTGGCAGTGGGCGTGCGAACTGAGGTGAGAGGTGACACGGGGGAGGGGCTGGGGATTAGGTTGGGCCCAGGGGAGAATGGGGAGTGAGGAAACAGAAGTGATTCTTTACCATTATCATTATACTATCTTCACATCTATTGTAAGTGTTTTGTTCTTATTATCACTGTTATGATGTACGCTGTTGCTAAAGAAACGTAACACCAGACCCGAAGATAAGGCACTAAATAAATGCCAGTCCTTATCATTTTTATTATTATCACTATTACAGAAATGAAAAAAAAAAAGTTCTGGTCTAAAAATTTCATGAAGTAAGATTCGATTTTACAGTTTTACTCACAACAAAATAATGTTTTCGAGGATCAACTACAACCAGTTAAATAAAACGTACTGATGGGCATTTAGTTAAATAAAAGTATTGATTGGCATTTACAAAACCACATCAATCAAAAAGAAATACACTTTTTTTTAAACCACACCTTTCAACCAATGCTTTGCATTATAAGAACGTTCTACAGTTTATACATCACGGATCCCAAAGCAGAACGTATCCATGATGCTTTATGGTCCCTTCAGAAACATTTTGCTTAGGAACTAAAGATAATCACAGTATCACATCAAATTGAACGCAGAACAGTCATGCAAAATGAACCGGATGAAACGTCTGTCGCAGTAAAACGAACGTACACAAGTCAAATAATTTTTTTTTTCTTATCCATTGCTTTTATTTTACTCCTCGCCTAAATGACATGCTTCACATAGCCAGAACCGAAGTACTGAACATCCTTTGAAAAATGCGAATTTTATACCTTTAGCTTCCCTTAAAACCTTTTTTTTTTTGTATGAAAATTGCTCAGTTGTTCTGGAATATCTGCTTCTCGTTTGTTTTCAGCTTTGAGTGGTAACTCATGCGAAAGCTAGTATATAAGTGTTGAATATGGATTTGACAAAAAACGAATTTTGTACATTTAAACTTATCTCAATCAAATCTTTAATACTTGATTGTTTTGGAACATTTCTTTTTATTCATTTGTTTCAGTTGCAGGTGATAACAGATCAAGTCGGAACGGCCCGCGCTCTCAGCGTGGACAAACTTTGCCTCAAGAATGTCATAGATCAGGTAGGCATCGTGCGTTAAATTTGTTGAAAATGCATGCATGTTGTGTGTTTTCAACTGCTGCCTTTTCATGTCCATTTTTTTCCCCTACGTGGCCTTTAAGACCCCTGTGAGAGTGGGCTGGGCTAAAATAAATAAACCTACACTCGATAGGACCAAAAAAAAAAAAAAAACACAGAAGAAAAAAAAACGAAAATGCAAAGTTTAGGGTCCCCTTATTCAACACTCCTATCAGATAACTTTACAAGTTTTTGTCAAACATCACAGCCAAAATAATCAATAAACAGAATTTTTTTTCCGTTTCTTTGTTTGGCATTGAGAGAGAGAGAGAGAGAGAGAGAGAGAGAGAGAGAGAAAGAGAGAGAGAGAGAAGTTGTTTGTGTGTTCTGTAATCAAACTGGTGTTTGACAGAAAGAAAACACGATGATGGCAGAAATCATGCGAGTAATTGCTGGTCTTTGACAGAAGACAAGATGACAGCGAAATATGTTTCAAAGCGAGCGAGTAATCGAAAATTGGGGCCCTCTGACTTGTGGCTTGCCCCAAATATCTATTTTAAAAAACTGAAGCGTACTATATATATTGGTCAATTTGGTAAGTTCGTACAAATCAGGGCATTTGCAGGTATACTTACATGTTATGACTTCATTCTCCACAATCAGTACGATTGTATAATCCGATTTATGTGGGACACCACTGAAGTTGGTTTCAACTTCAACCATTTTGATCACTGTCGTCTGCTTCTCGACTTGGTGCAATGCGACAGCGCATGAGGGACATAACAAGGTCAAGGACTTTTCTGAGAAAGCTCGAGCTTCATCGACTTTGATTTTTTTTTTCTCATTTTATTTTCATTGGTTAACACGTTTGATTATAGGTCAAAGGAATGTGAAAGGTCTGCAAATAATCCAGCCATTTACGAAACGCATGTTGCATTAGAATTAATTTTTCTTTTAACTTTTACTTACTTACGACTGTTTCATTTGCATTGAAGATGAAGATAAAGGATAAATACAAATATGCTGAATGAGAGACTGGTTTACTTACTCTCTCTCTCTCTCTCTCTCTCTCTCTCCTCTCTCTGTTACATGTACTTCCCTATCTGTCTACGATTGGCTCGAACTCCACCCCACCCTATACCTACCCCTCATGTCTTCCGAAATCCTATTCTACCCCAACTTCCTTACCTACCCACCCTCTCTACCTGTTTCCCTTTCCTATAATGTTGGCTGCAGTATGAAGGGTCTCGTTTTGTACATCTTTCATGTCTGCTCAGTTTAGAATGTAAGAGAGAGAGAGAGAGAGAGAGAGAGAGAGAGAGAGAGAGAGAGAGAGAGAGAGATTTGATAAAAATTCACTAGTATGCATTAGTAACCAAGCGTTCCTCTGAAATTCTTTCCTTTTGTTTTCTTCTTTCTTTTTTTCTTTTTATTTTTTTAATGTTTATTTGCATTATTTTGGCTTTCTGCTTTGTCGCATGCCCTTCAGGGTCGGCTGGGCTTTTAGCAACATAACCTCTCTCTCTCTCTCTCTCTCTCTCTCTCTCAACTCTTTCTCTCTAGTTGCCCCACTGTCCCCTATGACCACCCGAATGGTCCACTTGGACACTCCCCCCCCCCCCCCCCCCCCCCGCCCCACCCCCACCCCACCACCCCCCCCCCCCCCATCTGGCGTGACCTCGGCAGGCGGTGGTCTTCTGCCGTCAGACGACCGACTGATTGGCCATACAGAGTGGGCAGTTTTTATTTTCAGCCGACCCATTGACATCAGGGTCACCTGACTCATGTCACAAACACTCCCAAATTTCCCTTTGTCACGTTTCGTGTTTTCCTCCGGTCTCGGCTTTCATGTCGCGCACCTTGACCCACTACTACAGCGGCAGGATGGGGTCCTTGCCTACTCCCACCTCCCACCCTCCCCCCCCTCCCCACCCATCAATATAATACGAGCCCACTGCTGCTGCAGCGGCAGGAGGGGGTCGTTGTCTACCCCCACCTCCAAACTCCCCATCATATAGCGCGGCTTTTTTTTTTTTATCTCCCCCCCCCCCCCTCCCCCCGGTCCACTATGAAAATTGATTGATTGCTGCTTGCCCCCCCCCCCCCCCCCCCCCCACTGTTGCTACTGTTACTATACTGTTATGCTACAGCTGCTGCTGCTGCTAACTGCTATGGTCCTGTTGCTGCTGCTACTACTGCTATGGCTGCTGCTGCGCTACTATTACGGCGGCTGCTGGGTACACTAAAGGCTGCTACTTCTGCTGCTGCTGCACTACCATGGTTGCTGCTGCGCTACTACTAAGCTGCTGCGCTGCTACTACTATACTGCTGCTGCTGCCTTAAATACTACTACATGACTGCTGCTGCTGCTGCTACTACTATGGCTGCTGCTGCTACTACTATGGCTGCTGCTGCTGCTGCTACTAAAATGGTTGCCGCTGCTGCTACTACTATGGCTGCTGCTGCTGCTGCTACTACTATGGCTGCTGCTGCTGCTACTACTACTATGGCTGCTGCTTCTGCTGCAACTATGGCTGCTGCTGCTACTACTACTATGGCTGCTACTGCTGCTGCTGCTGCTACTACCATGGTTGCTGCTGTTGCTACTACTATAGCTGCTGCTGCTGCTACTACTACTATGACTGCTGCTGCTGCTACTACTATTATGGCTGCTGCTGCTGCTGCTACTACTATTATGACTGCTGCTGCTGCTACTACTAAGGCTGCTGCTGCTACTACTATGGCTGCTGCTGCTACTACTATGGCTGCTGCTTCTGCTGCTACTATGGCTGCCGATGCTACTGCTACTGCTGCTAGTACAACTACTACTTCTACTATTACTACTACTACTAGTATGGCTGCTGATGCTACTGCTATTGCT
>CM031600.1:33378965-33386465 GCA_018398815.1 Conus ventricosus
AGTCGCTGAAATAAAATCCTTTCGATCTTTCATTTTACACCGTCGCCAGGAAGACATTTATATTGTCACACGCACATGTTGATTCGCTTCTTTGTCTGACTGTCAGCCACATTACTCCCAAACTGTCAAACTGATTGGAACCAAACTGTCAAACTGATTGGAACCAAACTGTCAAACTGATTGGAACCAAACTGTCAAACTGATTGGAACCAAACTGTCAAACTGATTGGAACCAAACTGTCAAACTGATTGGAACCAAACTGTCAAACTGATTGGAACCAAACTGTCAAACTGATTGGAACCAAACTGTCAAACTGATTGGAACCAAACTGTCAAACTGATTGGAACCAAACTGTCAAACTGATTGGAACCAAACTGTCAAACTGATTGGAACCAAACTGTCAAACTGATTGGAACCAAACTTGGTAGGTATACAGAATGTGACCCCAGGGCCGGATCGGTTATATGAGAGAAGGGGAGGGGGGGGGGTGTCCAAAGGAGAGAGGAGGAGTGTGGGGGATGGGATGAAGGGAACCCCAGGGTCCTCCCTCAGTGGGGGGAGGGTAGGACCCTCACGAGGCATCAAAGAGCAACAAAGGGGAGAGGAGGGGAAGGGAGGAAGTGTCCTCTACCGAAACGTTGTTAAATGGGGAGGGGGGGGGGGAGGGGGGTACTCCTTCAAGATTTCCTTTTTAAAAAAAAAAAGGGTAGGGTGGTAGGAGTGGCGGGTGGATGGTTTCGCTCCTCTTCTAACATTTTACAGTTCCCTCAGCCAAATCTGTAGCATTATTTTCATTTTCGTCCGAGATCACACAAATATTTGTCGGATTTACATACTTTAAACCAAAAGTTATATTTGTGAAAGCCAGGGGAGGGAGTGGGTGGTGGAGGGGCGGCGTCCAGAAACCCAGGGGGGGGGGGGGGGGGGAAGCAGGGTTCCAAAAGCGCTCTCGAGGTCCTTCAAGGGTAAAAATGCAACTTCTGCCGGCCTAAGGGAGGGGGGCGATCTGGCAGTGGGTCCGTTACACCCTGGTGCGGATCTGGATCAAAGCGCAAGTCTAAAAAAAACATGGTTTAAAGGCTAGGGGCTGGGACTGGAGCTGGGGTGTGGTTGACGTTCACAAAACTGTTCGACCATGATGGGGGTCTGCGCTCTCCTGAGTGCCCTGTCAGTCTTCTTCGTGTGTCAGTGTCCAGACAGGACTGAGGAACAGGCAGCTTCGTAGGTCTGCACCCTCCACCACAGAGGGACTGAGGAACAAGCAGACCCCTCCACCACAGACAGAACAGAGGAACAGGCAGACCCCTCCACCACAGACAGGACAGAGGAACAGGCAGACCCCTCCACCACAGACAGGACTCAGGAACAAGCAGACCCCTCCACCACAGACAGGACGGAGGAACAGGCAGACCCCTCCACCACAGACAGGACAGAGGAACGGGCAGACCCTCCACCACAGACAGGACAGAGGAACAGGCAGCTTCCCGGGTCTGGACCCTCCACCACAGACAGAACAGAGGAACAGGCAGCTTCCCAGGTCTGGATCCTCCACCACAGACAGAACAGAGGAACAGGCAGCTTCCCAGGTCTGGATCCTCCACCACAGACAGAACAGAGGAACAGCAGCTTCCCAGGTCTGGATCCTCCACCACAGACAGAACAGAGGAACAGGCAGCTTCCCAGGTCTGGATCCTCCACCACAGACAGAACAGAGGAACAGGCAGCTTCCCAGGTCTGGATCCTCCACCACAGACAGAACAGAGGAAGAGGCAGCTTCCCAGGTCTGGATCCTCCACCACAGACAGAACAGAGGAACAGGCAGCTTCCCAGGTCTGGATCCTCCACCACAGACAGAACAGAGGAACAGCCAGCCTCCCAGGTCTGGACCCTCCACCTCGGTTCTAGGCAATGAATTCAGATGAAGAAAAGAAAAAAATAGACAAGAAACAGAAAAACAAATCACGGAAAAAAGGTCATCAGAAAGTCTAGTTGTTACACCTTGATATCCCCAAAGATTGATTTTCTTCTCTCCCTCCCTTTCAATGTTCAAGTGAGAGACCATAGAGCGAGGGAAAAGTCCACGCTGTTACAGGAGAAGAAACAAACCGAGACTGTTACAGCAAACAATTCAGACAGTTATAACAAAAATTCAGACTGATGCGGGGCAAACATCCCGACAATAACAGCTTCCACCTGGGTGACAGTTTCTGTGTGTAAACAGGGCACGTGTCTGTCTGTCGGCAGGTGCTCTGAGGAAGACAGACATCATGTGGTGGTGATCAGGGATGAAGGAGGAAAGTCGGTGAAAGAAAAGTAGACCGAGCATGGTTATTAATGAATGTGGGCATCTCGGTGAGGGCACGCACACGCTGTGTGTGAGTGTGTGTGTGTGTGTGTGTGTGTGTGTGTGCGTGCGTGTGTGTGTGTGTGTGTGTGTGTGTGTGTGTGTGTGTGTGCGCGTGCGTGCGTGCGTGCGTGCGTGCGTGCGTGCGTGCGTGCGTGTGTGTGTGTGTGTGTGTGTGTGTGTGTGTGTGTGTGTGTGTGAATGCGTGTGTGTGTGTGTGTGTGTGTGCGTGTGTGTGTGGTTGTGTGTGTGTGTGTGTGTGTGTGTGTGTGTGTGTGTGTGTGTGTGTGTGTGTTGCGCGTGCGCGCGCGCGCGCGCGTGCTCGCGCATCTGTGGGTGCGCGCGCGCGCGTATGCCACAAACACTTACATTTATCTTTGTGTCTGTGCCTACGTCTTATAGCCCGATCATTGACCTTGTATGATTTCACATAACACCTGCGCGAAAGAAAGCTACAGCCAAGCTACATAGTGAAATTATTGTTCCTTTCTTACTAAGAATATCAGTTACTGCGTGTAGACCAATCAGGAGGGATGTTTACTCTTCATGGTGCATGGAAAGAATGAAAAAAAACTAATGCCCATAACAACTAGAAAGGATTTGCTTCGTGATCTCTAGCCCTTAGCTTGTTCCCAAGTGAAGATGGGAGAGATTTTAAACAGACAGAAACCTGAATTGAGTATATTGTTTAAAGCTTATTAGTTTGACTCTGTACATATGTACTGTAGCGTACGCGTGGAAGCACACGATTTGCACAACTCTGAATTTTTCTTACGATCAGTTCATGAAACTTGAATAGACAATGTTCAGAAATCTGCAATGAGGGTAGTCTATGTCAGAGCTCGCGTTCAGCAATAGTGACCCAGCCGTGGTTTTTGTTGTTGTTGTTGTTGTTGTTGTTGTTGTTGTTGTTGTTGTTGTTGTTTTGTTTCTTTTTTTAAAATGTTTTTATCGCACTTAAAAAAAACCTCAATACAATATAATGCCATGCAGTGCTATGCAAATCATCCAAGCATTAATACACAAAAACAATACACAACATGTGCAGCGCAAAATATAATTCAAGTGATGCCAAAGAATGCAAAATAATACAGTGTAGTACGTAAACACAATACTTACATAACCATACAACACAACACAAAACAGCACAGAACAGTAATACACAGCATAACAAAAACACAATAACATAACATAGTACAATACAATACAACATAGGACAATACAGTATAAAACGATTTATTCTCCACACATATACAGATACGTATATTGCTAGCAGTTTAGGAAATCATAGACGTTATGACATCATAATACATCGCATTTCGTACATTCGGACCCCGCCGTGTTTTATAGGGCAGATACCCCCCAGTGGGCACATGCAAGGCAATGTTGCCTCATCGGATCAGAGAGAGAACATTCCAGAAACAAGGGGGTGAAATTGGCGCGCCCATGACGCACACAGTCGGTATATCCTTGATCTGTGTCTTGGTGCGCACTTCAAACAAAAATGTTCCGCTTCCTGGATCTACTTTTTTTTCCCGATCCACAAACTGAGAAAAGATCACTCTTATCTACTAAATGAAAGACGGGGCGTTATCTTCCCCTGATTCTCTTTCCCTGAACAGAGCTATGACACACTGCTGCTAGGCTTCAGTCACAGTCAGCGTTGCCCTGCACGTCACAGCGTGAGGTTATGCTGGGTCAGGTGTAACGCCATCATCACCCACCACTAGCAGTGACACAGTGGACAGGGATAATACCGGCCGAGGGCAGGGTAGGCGTTGATAGGGGGGGGGGGGGGGAGGGGCTGGGGGGGGGAGGGGGGACGGAGGAGGTATGGAGTGGAAACTCTCAACAAGGGCAGATCTAAGGGACGGGGGGCGGGGGCTGAGGAGGTATGGAGTGGAAGCTCTCTCTACAAGGGCAGATCTAAAGGGGCTTCCTGGGGTTCCAGAACCCTCCCCTCTGAAAAAAAAAGGAAAAAAGAAAGACAGAAACAGAGAAAAAAAGCAGGGAAAAGAACGAAGAAAGCCGGATTTACAAACACATAGTGGGAAGACATTTGATACTGACCGGGTAGGCCTCCAGTGCATCTTAATGACCATGGTGAAAGCCCTCCCACCCACCCACCCACCCACCCCGCCATCCCCACGGCCTCCCCTTCCCTGTTTTTCATTTATATTTTACTTTATTTATTTTGTTGGTTTTTTTTTTACAAAAATCTGCATTCCCCCGTACCTCATGCCCGCTGTTACGAAATCTGAGCCTTATTCCATCCCACCCCCACCTCCCATCCCACCTTTTACAAAAAATGCACCATGTAGCCCCCCCCCCCCCCCCTCTACCCCCTCCTCTACACCCCCCCCCCCCCCCCCCCACACACACACACACACACACACACACTTACGACCTTCCGCTCTTACAGAAATCTGCAACTAGGTTATTTCACCCGACCTCAGTTTGGACACCCCTCCCCCCCCCCCCCCCCCCCCCCCCCCCCCCCACCACCAAGTAACACTTACTCCGCCAGCGCTGTAATAACCCAATGACACCAACAACGTTTAGGATCAGTTAAAATCATGGCCGGCTTTCCTCTCTGGTTTTTCAATGGTGGGTCCCCGCAAACAGCGTTTCCAAATCGCGGCGTCTGACTGTGTCGAATGATTCTGTACCCTACCGTGAAGCCAACCAACTTGGCACCCCCAAGCTCACCTTCGTGGTGAGGTCATGCTAAATATATCACAACCGTCTTGACCTCTTCCCCTCCCTCCCCATACCCTCCCTCCCTCCCGCCCTAATCTCCCTAACCCCCCCCCCCCCCCCCCCCTTCCTTTCTTCTCTACCGGCACGCAGCCAAATCAGCCGACGTGCCGCATACATTGCCTACGTTCATTCAGTCAGTACTGCGTTTGACTGCTGTTTACTACATGTGTGGTTGTCTGCCAACGCCAGACAAGGTCCCGTTGGTAAAGGATGACAACGGTACTTTCCATGGCACCTTTCAATAGACGATGAAAGGAGATCTTCAAGCGAGGGAGGTAATCTGTGTTAGAGCTCGCGTTCAGCGAGAGTGACCCCCATCGTTTCCGTGGGACAGATGCTGCGCTGGTGGGTATGTTCAAAGTAATTTGATCCCCACCTGTCAGCTTAACCGTTCAATCAGAGAGAGAGAGAGAGAGAGAGAGAGAGAGAGAGAGAGAGAGAGAGAGAGAAAAAGCCAAAACATGGGTATGAAACCGTAGGCCTGTAATCCAACTATCGAACCGATCGTTATCCTGGTTTGGGTTTCAAATCAAATATATGATTCCCTGCAGGCACACATGAGGAAAGAGATGGAGGGGGGGGTGGGGGGGGGCTTATGGCTGTACTGCCACACACAAAAAAAGAGGAAAAGGTAATGACAAGTAGGAAACGTGGAAACAAAAACAAAACAAACAAATAAACAAAGCACACCAAAAAAAAGGTGGAGAACATCAGAACGGGTAGAATAGAAAGGGGAAAGCTAGGGCAAGGTAGGGCATTCAGGGGAAACATCGTGAGAAATAGGGAAAGACTGAAAAAAAAAGTATAACACTACAACTAGAAGGGAGAGGTGGGGGGGGAGGGGGGGGGAGGAAGGGGGCGGAGAAGAGGTAGTAAAAAGAAGGCAAATTCAGAGAAGGGTAGAGGAGGGTATGCAGTTGGGGCTGACAGGGAAGATAGAGCAAGGGTAGGAAAGGGGGAAACGAGTGATGAAACAGAAAAAGGGCATGAACCAAATGGGAGTAAATAGGAAAAGGTAGGTGAAAGTAGGGGGTGGGGGTGGGAATAGGAAAAGTCGAAAAAATTATAAACAATAGGTGAGATTATCAAAAGTTGATCAAGAGTTACGACATTATAAAAAGTTTTACAAGAGTTACCTTATCAAAAGCTGATCAAGAGTTGCAACATTGTCAAAAGTTGATCAAGACTTGCGACATTATCAAAGGTTTATCAAGAGCTGCAACATTATCAAAAGTTGGTCAAGAGTTGCGACATTATCAAAAGTTGATCAAGAGTTGCGACATTATCAAAAGTTACGACAAAGCAGGAAAATGCAGGGGAAAGCAGATATGACAATGAAAAGTTTGGATTAAAACGGGAAAAGGTAAAGTAAAACAGGCACAATAACGGAAAGTCAGAACAACGTAGGGACACGTAGGGAAAAGTAGACATGATTATGAAAAGTATGACAAAATAAGAAAGAAAAAGAAAGGTTGAGAAACGTTACACATTTACAAAACGATAGGACAAGGTAGAAAAAGGGTAGGGAAAAGTAGACACAATTACGAAAAGGTAAGAACAACGCACGAAAAGATCGAGAAAGGCAGACAGGTTTACGAAAGATTTGGACAAGGTGGGAAAAGATAGGGATAGGTAGACATGATTATGAACAGGAGTGTAAAGTTGGAGATGGGTAGGGAAAGGTAGACACAGTTACGAAAAGATAGGAAAACGTCGGGAAAGGTAGGGAAAAGAAGAAGACACAATTATTAAAACATATAAAACAATATAGGAAAAGGTAGACTCGTTTACGAGAAGATTGAACGAGACAGCAAAAGGTAGGCAAAGATAAACATTACGAAAAGGTAGGACACAGGTCTAGCAGGGGAAGACTGAAAAACAGAGACATATATGAAAGTTGGAAACACAGGGAAAAGTAGCTACGACTGCGAAAGGAAAGACAAAGTAAAAAAAAAATGTTGAGAAAAGCAGACACAATTACGATACAGTAGTGCAACATAGGAAAAGCTAGAAAAAATATTTACAATCATGTACAGGTAGGAAAATATGGTTAAAGTTGAAAAAAAACCGAAAAGGTATGACAAAGTGGAAAAAAAGTAGGGAAATGCAGACACAATTTTACGATAAGGTGGGTTTAAAGTAGGAAAGTATTTGGAAAGTTAGACACAATAACGAAAGGTAGAATAAAGTAGGGTACATGTAGAGAAAAACAATAGATATATTTACGAACAGCTAGGAACATTTAGGAAAAGGGAGGGGGGAATAAAAACACAGTTACGAAAAAGTAGGACAAAATGGAGAAAGATATGGAAAAGTAAACACAATTATGAAGAGGTAGAACAACATTGGAACAGGAAGGGACAGTGGACACAGTTTGGAGAAGGCAGAAACAACA
>CM031600.1:33391465-33393965 GCA_018398815.1 Conus ventricosus
TGTGTGTGTGTGTGCGTGCGTGCATGCATGCGTGTGTGCGCGCGTGTGTGTGTGTGCGTGCGTGCGTGCGTGTTTGTGTGTGTTTGTGAGTGTGTGCGTCCGTGCGTGCGTTCGTGCGTGCGTGTGCGTGCGGGCGTGCGTGTGTGTGTGTGTGTGTGTGTGTGTGTGTGTGTGTGTGTGTGTGTGTGTGTGTGTGTGTGTGTGTGTTTGTGCGCGTGCGTGCGTGCGTGCGGTTGTGTGTGTGTAGGTTCGTTGCAACTGCCATTTGACGGACGTGGTGGTTGCATCCTTTGAAGTGTGACGCTCAGTCACGCTGGGTCGGCGTCACCTGACTCAGACCAGGCAGTACAACACACCACAGGGCTGACTCGCCAGCATGGCAGTGATTCCTCCGATGGGTGGCCCTACGACAACTCAATATTGATGGTTCCCTCCAACGGATCGCAACACTGTAGGCTGTGACAGGATGATCCTGGATGACCCTGTGTTGATCGGAAGGGGGGGGGGGGGGGGGAATGGAAGAAGGTGGGAGAGCAAAATTAGCGATGTAGAAGTAGGTGCAATACAATACGGTGCAATACAATACGGTGCAATACAATACGATAAATACGGTACGGCACGACACAATACAAAACAATACGACACAATACCGTAGAATACCACATGATGCGATGCAATACAATACAACGCCACACCATTCAACACAATACAAACGGCACACCATTCAATACAACACCACACATCAACACAATACAACGCTACACCATTCAACACAATACAACGCCACACCATTCAACACCATACAACGCCACACACATTCAACACCATACAACACCACACCATTCAACACCATACAACACCACACCATTCAACACCATACAACGCCACACCATTCAATACAACACCACACCACTCAACACCATACAACGCCCCACCATTCAACACCATACAACGCCACACCATTCAACACATACAACGCCACACCATCCAACACAATACAACGCCACACCATTCAACACAATACAACGCCACACCATTCAACACAATACAACGCCACACCATTCAACACAATACAACGCCACACCATTCAATACAACGCCACACCATTCAACACAATACAACACCACACCATCAACACAATACAACACCCCACCATTCAACACAATACAACGCCCCACCATTCAACACCATACAACGCCACACCATTCAACACAATACAACGCCACACCACTCAACACAATACAACGCCACACCACTCAACACAATACAACGCCACACCATTCAATACAACGCCACACCATTCAACACAATACAACGCCCCACCATTCAACACAACGCCACACCACTCAACACCATACAACGCCACACCATTCAACACAATACAACGCCACACCATTCAATACAACGCCACACCATTCAACACAATACAACGCCCCACCATTCAATACAACGCCACACCATTCAACACAATACAACGACACACAATTCAACACAATACAACGCCACACCATTCAACACAATACAACGCCACACCATTCAACACAATACAACACCACACCATTCAACACAATACAACGCCACACCATTCAACACAATACAACGCACACACCATTCAACACAATACAACGCCACACCATTCAACACAATACAACGCCACACCATTCAACACAATACAACGCCACACCATTCAACACCATACAACGCCACACAATTCAACACCATACAACGCCACACCATTCAACACAATACAACGCCACACCATTCAACACAGTACAACGCCACACCATTCAACACAATACAACGCCACACCATTCAACACAATACAACGCCACACCATTCAATACAACGCCACACCATTCAACACAATACAACACCACACCATTCAACACAATACAACACCACACCATTCAATACAACGCCACACCATTCAACACAATACAACACCACACCACATTCAACACAATACAACGCCACACCATTCAACACAATACAACGCCACACCATTCAACACAATACAACGCCACACCATTCAAACACAATACAACACCACACCATTCAACACAATACAACGCCACACCATTCAACACAATACAACGCCACACCATTCAACACAATACAACGCCACATCATTCAACACAATACAACGCCACACCACTCAACACAATACAACGCCACACCATTCAACACAATACAACGGCACACCATTCAATACAACGCCACACCATTCAACACAATACAACGCTACACCATTCAACACAATACAACGCCACACCATTCAACACAATACAACGCTACACCATTCAACACAATACAACGCCACACCATTCAACACAATACAACGCCACATCATTCAACACAATACAACGCCACACTATTCAACACAATACAACGGCACACCATTCAATACAACGCCACACCATTCAACACAATACAACACCACACCATTCAACACAATACAACGTCACGCAACAAGACACAATGCAACGTAACACATTAACCA
>CM031600.1:33445147-33495147 GCA_018398815.1 Conus ventricosus
TCATTTTTCCCTTTGTTCATTGTGTCTGAGGCCACTGCACATTTTTGTTTCATGATTCTAATGTAATCAGCTTCGATAAAACTTAGTAAATCTACGACGGGCTAGGCTAAACGAGGCATATTTTACAATGCCAGGGTGTCTTTATTTGTTTGCTTTATTGTGTAGAACTGACCACTATATCAACCCTAAACAGTTCCAATGAAACTTTGTCTGGGTGTTACACGCTATAGATGGTCAAAATGCCAATACTGTGTTTCAGAAACATCGCAGTAGAAAAGAGTGCAGTAAAATTAAATGACCTATGTACCCTCTTGAAAGTGTCTCAAACTGGATGCTTGAATATAAAAAAAAAAATGATACAAATGAATAAACAAGGAAAGGTAATTCTGTGAAGAGCTCAAAGCCGCCACTGTTGTCTTTAAATGTCAGCAGGAATAGATGGGATGCACGAGAGGGCAGTGCGTACACCCTCCCCGATAGTCTCGCCAAGGGTCAGCAGCTTCACCCAGCAGCCTCAGAGTCACTGGATAATAACACCTTCATTACAATAATGCTTCACACGACTATGCCGTTTTCCGTGGGGACCAGGGAGTTGAGTATTTCAACGTGTGTGTGTGTGTGTGTGTGTGTGTGTGTGTGTGTGTGTGTGTGTGTGTTGTGTGTGTGTGTGTGTGTGTGTGTCTGTCTGTCTGTGTGCGTGCGTGCGTGCGTGCGTGCGTGCGTGCGTGCGTGCGTGCGTGCGTGCGTGTGTGTGTGTGTGTGTGTGTGTGTGTGTGTGTGTGTGTCTGTGTGTCTGTAAAGGTGGAGTGGTGAAGGCGGTAGACATGAATGAAAGTGTCTGGCTTTGGGCGGTCTTGTTTTTAGACAGATGATATTAGGAAGCCATCAACCAGTCTCTATTTGTACCCGTCCGGCTTTCATCTGGATAATCATATTGCATCACCCTCACAAAACGCTGAAAATTGTCTGGCTTATAATCAGACGGGTCTGACCTTTAGTCGGATAACTCTTGGAAAGCCTCGATCCTAGTGTCACGTAGTTTTCTTTCCCTACTTAGGCTGAGGAACGCGCGCGCGCGCGCGCGCGCACGCACGCACGCACGCACGCACGCACGCACGTACACACACACACACACACACACACACACACACAACACACACACCACACACACCAATGTGGTAAACAAACACTATGTCGAAAAGAACCTGCAATGTTCTTTAACTGTTACAAGTACATCGTTGGGAGTAGACTTCTCTAAAGAAAGAAGGACAAAACAATACCGTAGGAAAGAAAGCAATAAATCAAAAAACAGGTTGACACCATTATTCATTCCCCAGCAAACATCGGAAGTCTGCTTAACGGAGACGGCACAATCTCTCTCTCTCTCTCTCTCTCTCTCTCTCTCTCTCTCTCTCTCTCTCCTCTCTCTCTCTCTTGAGCACATTGCAAAATTTGGTTTGTTCTGCTCTCTGCATATCTGGTTTTGTTTGCGTACATTATTGACAATGAATACGTTTAAAACAACCCTGTTGCAAAGATACTCAGGTCTACACATGCAGAGGAAGGGAGAGATAGAGGGAGGTATAACTGGACGACCCATAAACATGACCTCCCGGAATTTTGCATGGATGAGGAGGAGAAGGGAGAGGTGGGGGGGGGGGGGGGGGGGGGGGGGGGAGAGAGAGAGATGCTGAACGCGCTGAGTGCGAACGTGTACTTGCAATTCGTGATGAAATGAAAAAAAAACGTGACTGTATCGTAATCAAATATTTTTTGCAATTATAAAAATTCATTTAGCACTTATACGTTCAAAATGATTTGCTCAGGTGTTACTTGTTTTTAAATAAAATTTAATCTCTTTTAGCGTTGTTAAATTGGCTCATTTTGTCGTTTGTCGGAAAGGGTGGAAACTGAGATTATATTTTTGATGTCATTCCAAATGTACGTATTCGAGCAGCATTGAACAACAAGAAAATAGCTTTAAGATACTCTCCTTGTTCGTATTACATATGTATGGAAAAGGGGTTAAATTTGCAAAATTTTGAATTGAGATTGACACCTGACCTATGGTGAATGCTTTCAAGTTCGCTCGTCGTCTGTCGGGATCCAGGGCGAGAGAGTTAGAGGGCTTGATCTTGTACTCTGTATTTGCTGTTAGTAATAATGCCTGCGTATAGATATCATCAGTTACAAATGGTTAACTTGAGTGACAGACAATTGTAAAGAAAATTATATATTCTGTAACATTTTAAAAAAAAATATCTTTACTGTACAAGTTATTAACTGTAAGGATAGAGAATTGTAAAGAAAGTGTTACTTTTGTAACATTGTAATTATTGCAGAAAATGTTGATATCTAATCCAAGGCCGTTACGGTTGCTGATTTTTTTTCATGCAGTGGGTTGCTGGATGGTTGGGTTTTTTTTTATTTTTTTTTATACTATCATTCATACTGCAAAATGTGATCATACTAGAACTTGTTACTGTTGAGAAAATCCCAATGTAAAGTATCACACACACACACACCACACACACACACACACACACACACACACGCACGCACACACGCACACTCCACATACACGCACACGCACGCACACCCCCACCACACACACACACACACACACCACACACACACACACACACACACAAAACCCCAGAGTATGTGTGTGTGTGCGTGTGTGTGTGTGTTTATTATGTATATTTTATATATATTATATATTATATATATATATAAAATATTTATACATTTATATATATATATTATATATATATATTATATATTTATATATATATTTTTTTATATATATATATATATATATATATAGTTTAAAAAGTTAAAAGAGGAGTTTTTAAAACTATCTAAAAATTTTTGTTTGCAGGCACAACCCCGAAATCTTTGCTAAAACTTTCCATCTGAACAGGACCCAATAAGAACTACAGGCCGCACGTGCTGATCTCTCTCTCCTCTTCTCTCTCTCTCTCTCTCTCTTTATATATTTATATTATTATTTTCCCAGAAGCAAGGGTCCTAGGACCCCCCTAGGGCCCACCTAGGTTCTGGCTAGATTCGCTTGTCCAAGCTGGAGCAAGCTAGAACTAGGTGGCCCCTAGTACCCTTGCTGTAAGGGATATAATATTATGAATGTTGCCGGGTGTTTAACAGGTTTTATTTCTTTTGGTTACCTTTCGTGGATGAACATTTTTTTGTTCGAGGTTATCTTCCCTTACCTCCCTTGGTCGAAATCAGGACCGTACAGCAAAGGACTAACAAGACCCAGATGGGCCGGGGAAAAGTACTGCTCGCGAGCAGACGACCGAACTTGTGCGTAAAAAAACTTCCGGTGGCAGCTTCGAGCGAGTAAACAATGTGTGGAACACGCGTTGTCGGACGGTTGTAAATCTCGTTTTTCGCATGAAACCACTCCAATTTCTTGTACCAAACCACATCGCATCTAATATGAGGGGGTGCAAACTGTGCCATTGTTGGCTGTCCCGCCAGAAATCTAAACACAAAAGGGGTTACATTTCACAAATTACCGGCGAAAGGTACGAACGATGAGTGGAGAATGCAGCTGATCAACAGCATCAACAGACAAGATAAAACGTTCAACCCGACGGGCTACAATTTGCTCCCTATTTAAGGATTCTTGCTTCAAAACTGGTAAGTCTGAGCATAGACTCTATATCGTTCAGTTAATAGCAGTATTTCATCGGGAATAGGTTTCTGTAATGACAATTTAAATTCGGGCATCCAAAATTCAGTGATGTCCAAGTGTTGGGTTGTTTTACAAGGGCCCGCTCATTGAAGTAAACAGTTTCCATTCTGTGTGTGTGTGTGTGTGTGTGTGTGTGTGTGTGTGTGTGTGTGTGTGTGAGAGAGAGAGAGAGAGAGAGAGAGAGGAGAGGGGAGAGAGAGTAGGATGTTCATGTGTGTGTGTCAGTGCATGTTTATGTGTGTGCGTGGTAATTTCTGAAGTCACGGAAAGGCAGAACACATCGTCTTTTTTGTTATTTCACCACAAATAGTAATTGATAAAAAAAAAGGGGGGGCCCCGGGGCCCCCCCCCCAAAACCCCTTTTTTTTTCCCCCCCCAAAAAAAAAAAACCCCGGGAAAAAACCCGGCCCCCTTTCCCCTTTTTTAAAAAAAATTTTTAAACCAAACCAAAAACCTTTTTTGGAGGGTTAAATTTGGGTTTTTTTTTTAAAAAACCCCCCAAAAAATTTAAAATTTCCCCCGGGGGTAAAGTTTTTTTAAATTTTTCCCCAAACCCCAAAAAAAAAAAACCCCCCCCAAAAAAAAACCCCCCCCGGGGGGAATTTTTTTCCCCAAAAAAGCCAAACCCAAAATTTCCTTTTTAACCCCAAAAAAATTTTTGGGGAAACCCGGTGGGGGGAAAACCTTTTTTTTTTCCGGGGGTTTTTTTTGGGAAAAAAAACCCATTTTTTTTGGGGGTTTTTTTTTTGGTTTTTGGGGGGGTTTTTTAAAAAAGGGGGGGGAAAAAAAAGGGGAAAGGGAAAATTTTTAAAAAAGGGGTTTAAAAAATTTTTCCCAAAAAAATTTTAACCCCGAAAAAAAAATTTTTTTTTTTTTTTTTAAAAAAAAAGGGAAAAAAAATTTAATTTTTAAAACCTTTTTTTGGGGGGGAAAAATAAAAAATTTTGGGCCTTTTTTTCCCCCCTTTTCCCCTTTTTTTTTTTTCCCCCCTTTAAAAAAAAAACCCCCCCCCCCCCCTTTTTTTTTTTTAAAAAAAGGGGAAAGGTTTTTTTGGGGGGAAAAAATTTTTTTTTAAAAAAAAATTTTTTTTAAAAAAAACCCGGGGGAAAAGGGGGTTTTTTAAAAAAAAAAGGGGGTTTTTTAAGGGGGTTTTCCCCAAAAAAAAAAAAAAAAAAAAAAACCTTTTTTCCCCTTTTTTTTTCCTTTTCCCCCCCCCCCCCAAAAAAAAAAAAATTCCCCAAACCCAAAAAAAAAAAAAAATTTTAAAAAAAGAAAAAATTTTTGGAATTTTTAATTTTTTAAAATTAAAAAAAATTTTTTTTTTTTTTAAAAAAAATTTTTTTATTTTTTTAAAAAAATTTTTTTTTTTGGGGGGTTTTTTTCCCTTAAAACCCCCCCTTTTTGGGGGGAAAATTTAAACCCCCCCCAAAAAAATTTTTTTCCTTCCTTTCCCCAAATTTCCCGGTTTTTTTAAAAAAAAAAGGAAAAAAAAAAAATTTTTAAAAATTTTTTTTTTTTTTTTTTTTGGGGGTTTTTTTTAAATTTTTCCTAAATTTTTTTGGGGGGGGGTTTTTTTTTTTTTTAAATCTTTTTTTTTTAAAAATTTTAAAAATTTTTTAAAACGGGTAAATTTCCCCCAAACCCCGGGGGGAAAAAATTTTTTTTTAAAAAAGGTTTTTTTTTCCGGGGCCCCTTTCCCCCCTTTTTTTTTCCCCCCCAAAAAAAAATTGCCTGTTGGGTTTTTTTTAAAAAAATTTTTGGGGGTTTTTTAAAAAAAATTTTTTTGGTTTTTTTTGGGGTTTCCTTTAAAAATTTAACCTTTGGGGGGGGGTTTTTTTGGGGGGGGTTTTTTTTGGGGGGTTTTGGAAAAGGGTTTTTTAAAAAAAAATTTCCCTTAAAAAAAAAATGGGTTTGAAAAAAAAAAAAAAAGGGGGGCCCCCCCCCCCTTTTTTTTTCCCGGTTTTTTAAAAATTTTTTTTTTAAAAAAGGGGAAAAAAAAAATTTTTTTTTTAAAAAAATTTTTTTTTTTTTTAAAAAGGGGTTTTTTCCTTAACTTTTTTCCCGGGGGGGTTTTTTTTAAAAAGGTTTTTTTTTTGGGGTTTTTGGGGGGGGGTTTTTTTTTTTTTTTTTTTAAAAAAGGGGGGGGGAAAAAAAAGGGGGGGGGGAAAAAAAAAAAAAAAATTTTCCCATTTTTGGGGGGGAAATTTTTTTTTAAAAGAAGGGGGGGGGGGTTTTTTGGGGGGGGGAAAAAAAAGGGGGGGGGCCCCCCGGGGGTTTTTTTTTAACCCCTTTTTTTTTGGTTTTTTTTTTTTAAAAAAAAGGTTTTTTTTTTTTTGTTTTTTTTTTTTTTTTTTTTTTTTCCCCCCCCCCCCCGGGGAAAAAAAAATTTTTTAAAAAAAAAAAAAAAAAAAAAAGGGGGGGGGGGGGGAAAAAAAAAAAAAAAAAAAAATTTTTTTTTCCTTTTCCTTTTTTTTTTTTTTCCCCCCAATTTTCCCCCCCCCAAAAACCCAAAAAAACCCCCCGGGGGGGGGAAAAAAAAAAAAAAAAAAAAAAAAGGGGGTTTTTTTAAAAAATTTTTTTTCCCCCTTTTTTTTAAAAAAGGGGGTTTTTTTTTTCCCCCCCAAAAAACCGGGGGCCCCCCTTGGGTTTTCCCTTTTGAAAATTTAAAAAAAAAACCCCCGGAAAAAAAGGGGGGTTTAAAAAAAACCCAAGGGTTTTTTTTTTAAAAAAAAAAAACAAAACCGGGGAAAAAAAAAAAATTTTGGAAAAAAAGGTTTTTTTTTTTTTCCCCAAATTTTTTTTTTAAAAAAACCCCGTTTTTCCCCCCCCCCCCCTTTTTAAAAAAAAAAAAAACCCCCCCGAAAAAAAAAATTTTTTTACCCCTTTTTTTTGGTTCCCTTTTTTTTTTAAAAAAAAATTTTTTTTTCCCAAATTTGGGGGCCCTTTTTTCCTTTTTTTTTGGGGGGTTTAAGGGGGGGGGAAAATTTTTTTTTTTTTTAAAAAAATTTTTTTTTTGGGTTTTCCTTTTTTTAAAAAAAAAATTTTTTTTGGAAAGGGGAAAAAAAAAAAATTTTTTAAAAAAAAAAAGGGGGAAACCCCTTTTTTAAAAGGTTTTCCCCCTTTTGGGTTTTTTTTTTAAAAAAAAAAATTTTTTAAAACCCCAAAAAAAAAAAAAAAAGGGGGGGCCCAAAAAAAAAAAAAAAATTTTTTAATTTTCCAAAACTTTTCTTTTTTTGGGAAAAACAAAATTTGGGGGTTTTTAAAAAAGGACCGTTTTTTTTTTTTTTAAAAAAAATTTTTTCCTTGGGGCCCCCCGGGTAAAATTTTTTTTTCCCCTTTTTTTTAAAAAAAAGGGGGGGTTTTTTAAAAATTTTTTTGGGTTTTGGGGAAAAGGGGGGTTTTTAAAACCCCTTTTTTAAAAATTTTTTTTTTTTAAAAAAAAAAAAAAAATTTGGAAAAAAAATTTTTTTTAAAAAAAGGGAAAAGGGGAAAAATTTTCAATTTATTTCCCCTTTTTTTTTTTTCAAAAAAAATTTGGAAAATTTTTTTTTGGGGGGGGGGCCCCAAAAAACCCGGAAAAAAAAAAAAAATTTTTTTTTTTTTGGTTCCCCCCCCCTTTTTTGGGGGAAAAAAAGGGGGGGGGTTTTGGGGAAGCCCTTTTTTTTGGGCCGGGGGGGGCCCCCCCCGGGGAACCCCTGGGGGGCCCGGGGGGGGAAAAAAAGGGGTTTTTGGGGGGAAAAAAAAAAAACCCCCAAAAAAGGGGCCCCCAAGGGGGGGTTTTTGGGGGGGCCCCCGGGGGGAAAAATTTCCCCTGGGCCCCCCCCCTTAAAAAAAAACCCCCGGGGGGCCCCCCAAAAGGGGGCCCGGGAAAAGGGAAACCCCCGGGGAAACCCCCCCCCCCCCCCCCCCTGGCCCGGGGGGGGGGGGGGGGGGCCCCCAAAGGTTGGCCCCGGGTTTTTCCCCCAAAAAAAATTTTTTTTAAGGGGGGGGGGGGGGGCCCCCCCCTTGGGGGGGGGGGGGGTTTTTGGGGGGGCCCTTTTTAAAAAATTTTTTTGGGCCCCGGGGGGGGGGCCTGGGTTTTCCCCCCCGGGGCGGGCCTTTTTTTCCCCCCGGGGGGTTTTTACCCCCCCCCCCGGGGGTTTTTCGGGGGTTTTTTCCCCCCCCGGGGAAAGGGGGGGGCCCCGGGGGGGGCCCCCCCCTTTTTTTCCCCCCTTTTTGGGGGGTTTTTCCCCCCCCGGGCCCCCCGGGGCCCGGGGGGGAAAAAAAAAAAAAACCCCCCCAAACCCCAAAAAAAAACCCCCCCCCCCGGGGGTTTAAAGGGGAAAAAAAAAATTTTTTTAAAAACCCCAAACCCCCCTTTTTTTTTTTTTTTTTTTTTGGGGGTTTTTTAAAAATTTTTTTTTTTGGGGGTTTTTTTGGGGGAAAAAAATTTTTTTTTTTTTAAAATTTTTTTTTTTTTTTTTAATTTTTTTTTAAAACCCCGGCCCGGGTCCCCCCTTTTTAAAAAAATTTTTTTTTTTTTTTTTTTTTTTTTTAAAATTTTCTTTTAACCCAAAACCCCTTTTTTTTTAAAATTTTTCCCAAAAAATTTTGGGTTTTTTTTTTTTTTCCCCCCCCCTTTTTTTTGTAAATTTTTTTTTGGGTTTTTAAAAAAAAGGGGGTTTTTTGGGGTTTTTTTTTTTTTTCCCCAAAATTTTTTTTTTTTTAAAAAAAAAAAATTTTTTTTCCCTTTTTTAAAAAAAAATTTTTTTTTAAAAATTTTCCCCTTTAAAAGGGGTTTTTTTTTTCCGGGAAAATTAAATTTTTTTTTTTAAAAAGGGTTTTTTTAAAAACCCCGGGTTTTTTAAAAAATTTTTAAATTTTTTTTCCCCCAACCCAATTGGTTTTTTTAAAACCAAAAATTTTTTTTCCCAAAAGATTTTTTTTCCGGGGTTTTTTTTTTTTTTTTTTTAAAAGGGGGTTTTTTTTTTTTTAAAAAAAAATTTTTTAAATTTTTTTAAATTCAAAAAAGGGCCAATTTTTTTTAAAAAAGGTTTTTTTTTTTTTAAAAAAAAGGAAAAAAAAAAAATTTTTTTTTTTTTTGGGGGGGGGGGGTTTTTTAAATTTTTTTTAAAAACCTTAAAAGGGGTTTTTAAAAATTTTTTTTTCCGGGTTCCCCCTTTTAACCCCCCTTTTGGTTTTCTTTTTTTTTTTTTTTTTTTTTCCCCCCCCCCGGCCCCTTTTTTTTTTTTTTTTTAAAAATTTTTTTTTTTAAAAAAACCTTTGGAAAAAAAAACAAAATTTTTTTTTTCCCCCCTTTTTTGGGAAAAATTTTTTTCCCCCTTTTTTGGGGGGAAAATTTTTTAAAATTTTAAAATTTTAAAAATTTTTTTTTTTAAAAAAAATTTTTTTTTAAAAAAAGTTCCCTTTAAAAAAAGGGAAACCCCCCCTTTTTTTGGCCCCCCCTTTTTTTTTTTTTTTAAAAAATTTTTTTTCCCCCCCCCCCAAATTTTTTTTTGGGGGGGGCCAAAAATTTTTTGTTTTTTAATTTCCCCCCCAAAATTTTTTTTGGAAAAAAAAAAAGGGGAAAAAAAAGGGGGTTAAACGGTTTTTTTTTTAAAAAAGGGGGGGGGGGAAAAAAAATTTTTAATTTTTTTTAAAAAATTTAAATTTTTTTTCCCCCCCAAATTTTTTTGGAAAAAAAAAAAGGGGGAAAAAAGAAGTTGAAATTTTTTCCCTTAAAATTAATTTTTTTTTAAAAAACAAAAAAAAATTGATTTAATTTTAAATTTTTTGGGGGGTTTTTAAAAAGGAAAAAAAAAAGGGGAAAAAAAACCCCCCCCCCCCAAACCGCGGGAAAATTTAAAGGGGAAAAAAAATTTTTTTTCCCCCCCCCCCCCTTTTTAAAAAAAAAATTTTTTGGGGGTTTTTTAAAAGGGGGTTTTTAAAAAACCCCCCCCCCCTTTTTTTTGGGGGAAGGGGGGGGGCCCCCCGGGGGGCCCGGGGTTAAAGGGGAGGGGGGGGGGGGGGCCCCGGGGGGGGGAAAAAAAAAACCCCTTTCCTTTTTTTTTTTTACCGGGGGGGGAAAAAAAATTTTTTCCCCTTTTCCCTTTTTTCCCCCCCCTTTTTTCCCCCCCTTTTCCCAACCCCGGGGTTTTCCCACAAAAAAAAAACCCCCCCCCAAAAAACCCCCAAAAACCCCCCAAAAAACCCCCCACCCCCCCCCCCCCCCCTTTGGGGGGGGAAAAATTTTTCCCCCCCCCGGGGGGGGGGCCCCCCGGGGGGGGGGGGTTTTTTTTGGGCCCCTTGGGGGGGGGAAAGGGGTTTTTTCCGGGGGGGGGGGGGTTTTTTTTTTTTTCCCGGGGGCCCCGGCCCCCCCGGGCCGGGGGGCCCCCTTTTTGGCCCCCCCTTTCCCCCCCCGGGCCTTGGGGGGGGGCCCCTTTCCCAAAGGGGGGGGGCCCCCCCCCCGGGGGTTCCCCCCCCCTTTGCTGGGGGGGACCCCCGGGGGGTCCCCTGGCCCTCCCCCCCCCGGGGGCCCTTGGGGGGCCCCTTCCCGGCCCCCCGGGCCCCTTGGGGTAGGGTAAAAACCCCCCCCCCGGGGGGGGGGCCCAAAAATTTTTCCCTTTCCGGTTTAAAGGTTTAAAAAAATTTTTTTTAAAAAATTTGGGGGAAAAACCCCCCGGGGGAAAAAAAAAGGGGTTTTAAATTTTTAAAAATTTTGTTTTTTTTTAAAAAATTTTTTTTTTTTTTTTTTGGGTTTTTTCCCGGTTTTTTCCCCCTTTTTGGGAAATTTTTTTAAATTTTTGGGTTTTTTTTCCCTTTTAAATTTTTTTTTCCCTTTTTCCCCCCCCCCTTTTTTTTTAAAAAATTTTTGCCCCCGTTTTTTTTTTTTAAATTTTTTTAAAAAAATTTTTTTAAAAATTTTTTTTTTAAAAAAAGGTTTTGTTTTTTTAAAAGGTTTTTTCCCCCCCTTTTTTTTCCCCCCCTTTTTTTTAAAAACCCCCCCTTTTTGGTTTCTTTCCCCCAAATTTTTTTTTTTCCCCCCGGGTTTTTTTTCCCCCCTTTTTTTTTTTTAAAAAAAATTTTTTTTCCCCAAACCCCAAAAAAAAATTTTTTTTTTTAATTTTTTTTTTTTTTCCCCCCCCTTTTTTAAAAAAAATTTTGGGGGGGCCCCCCTTTTTTTTTTTTTTAAAAAATTTTTTTTTAAAAAAATTTTTAAAAATTTTTTGGGCCCCTTTTTTTTAAAAATTTTTTTTAAAGGGGGCCCCCCTTTTTTTTAAAATTTTTTTTTAAAAAATTTTTTTTTTTTTTTTAAAAATTTGTTTTTTGGGGGTTTTTTTTAACCCTTTTTAAAAAAAAAAAGGGGGGGAAAAATTAAAAAAAAAAAAAAAAAAAATTTTTTTTTTTTTTTTGGGGGTTTTAAACCCCCAAAAAAAACCCCTTTTTTATTTTTTTTCCCGAGGGGGTTGGAAAAGGGGGGGGGGGTTGGGGGGGCCAAAATTTTTTTTTTTTTTTTTTTTTTGGGGGGTTTTTTTTTTTTTTTCCCCTTTTTTTTTTTTTTTTTTTTAAATTCAAAAAAGAAAAAAAATTTTTTTAAAAAAAAAAATTTTTTTTTTTTTTTTAAAAAAAGGGGAAATTTTTTTTTTTAAAAAAACCCCCGGGTTTTTTTTCAAGGGAAAAAAAATTTTTTGAAAAAACTTTTTAAAAAAAAAGGGGGAAAAAAAGAATTTAAAAAAAAAAAAAAACCATTTTTTTTTGGTTTTTTGCCTTTTGGGGGAAAAAAAATTTTGGCGGGCCCCTTTTTTTTTCCCTTTTTTTTTTTAAAAATTTTAATTTTTTTCCCCCCCCTTTTTTTTCCCCCCCTTTTTGGGTTAAAATTTTTTTTTTTAAAAAAAAAAATTTTTTTTAAAAAAATTTTTAAAAAAATTTTTCAAAAAAAATTTTTTTTAAAAAAAAGGGGGGGAAAAAAGGTAAAAATTTTTTTAAAAAAAATTTTTTAAAAAAAAAAAAAAAGGGGGGGGAAAAAAAAAGGGGTTTTTTTTTTAAAAAAAAAACCCCTTTTTTTTTTTTTTTTTAAAAAAAATTTTTAAAAAAAATTTTTTTTTTTAAAAAAAGGGTTTTTTTGGGGGCCCAAAAAAAAAAATTTTTAAAAAAATTTTTTTTTTTTTTTTTTTCCCCTTTTTTTTTTTAATTTTTGGGGGGAAAACCCCCCCCCCAAAAAAAAATTTTTTTCCCCCTTTAAAAAACCCTTTTTTTCCCCCCCCCGGGGGGCCCGGCCCTTTTTTTTAAAAAAGGGGGGGGGGAAAATTTTTAAAATTTGGGGGGGCCCGGGGGGGGGGGCCCCCCTGGGGAGCGGGGGAGGGGGGGGGCCCGGGGGGGTCCCCGGGGAAAAAAACCCCCCCTTTTTTTTCCTTTAAAGGGAAAAACCCGGGCCCCTTCTTTTTTTTTTTTTCCCCCTTTTCCCCCCAAATCAAACCCGGGGGCCCCCAAAAAACCCCCCCCCAAAATTTTAAACCCGGGGGAAAAAACCCCCCCCCCCAAAAAACCCCCCCCCCCCCCCCTTTCCCCCCCCTTTTTCCCGGTTAAAACCCCCCGGGGGTTTCCCCCGGGGGGGGGGGGGGGGGGGTTTTTTTTTGGGCCTTTCCCGGGGGGGAAAAGGGTTTTTTTTGGGGTGGGGGCCGGCCTTTTTTTTCCCCGGTTTTCCGGGGGGCCCCCGGGGTTTCCCCGGGGCCCCCGGGCCCCCCCTCCCCCCGGCCTGGGGGGGCCCCCGGGGGCCCCGGGGCCCCGGAAGGGGGTAAGGGGGGGGGGGGCCCGGGGGGCCCCCCTGGGGGGGGGGGGGCCCGGGGGGGGGGGGGGGCCCCCCCCCCCCCCCCCCGGGGTTTTAAAACCCCCCCGGGGGCCCCCCGGGGGGGAAAAAAAAAATTTTTTAAAAACCCCTGGATTTCCCGGGGAAAAATTTTTTTTTTTTTTTTGGGGGGTTTTTTTTTGGGTTTTTTTTTTTTTTTTTGGGGGGGCCCTTTTTTTTTAAAATTTTTTGGTTTTTTTTTCCCTTTTTAAAAATTTCCGGGGTTTTTAAAATTTTTTTAAAAGGGGGGGGTTTTTTTTTAAAAAAAATTTTTTGGTTTTTCCCCCTTTTTTTTAAAAAACCCCCCCCAAAAATTTTTTTTTTCCCCCCCCTTTTTTTAAAAAAAAAATTTTCCTTTTTTTTTTTTTGGGGGGGTTTTTTTTAAAAAAATTTTAATTATTTAAATTAAAATTTTTTTTTTTTCCCCCCCGGGGTTTTTTTTCCTTTCCGGTTTTTTTTTTCCGGAATTTTTTTTAAAAAAAATTTTTTTTTTCCCCCCCCTTTTTTTAAAAAAAATTTTTTTAAAAAAATTTTTTTTTTTTTTAAAAAATTTTTTAAATTTTTTTTTTTTTTGGTTTTTTTTAAAAAAAATTTTTTTTCCCTTTTTAAAATTTTTTTAAAAAAAAAAAAAAAATTTTTTTTTTTTTAAAAATTTCCTTTTTAAAAAAAAAATTTTTTAAATAATTTTTTTTTTTTTTAAAAAAAATTTTTTTTTTTTTAAAAAACCCCGGGGTTTTTTTTTTTAAAATTTTTTTTTTTTTTTGGGGGGGTTTTTTAAAATTTTTTTTTCCTTTGGGGGGGGAATTTTTAAAAAAAAAAAAAAAAGGGGGGGAAAAAAAAAAAAAAAAAAGATGTTTTTTTTTTATTTTTTTGGGAAAAAAAAAAATTTTTAAAATTTTTAATTTTTTTTTTTTTTTTGGGGGGGGGGGAAAAGGGTTTGGGGGGTAGGGGGGTTGGGGTTTTTTTTTTTTTTTTTTTAAATTTTTTTTTAAAAATTTCCCTTCCCCCCCCCTTTCTTTTTTTTTTTTTAAAATTTTAAAAAAAATTTAAAACCCTTTAAAAAATTATTTTAAGTCCAAAAAAAAAAAAATTTTTTTTTTTTTAAAAAAATTTTTCCAATTTTTTTAAACGGTTTTCCCCAAAATTTTTCCCCTTTTAATTTTTTTTTTTTTAAAAATTTTTTTCCCCAAAAAATTGAAAAAACCAAAAAAAAAAGGGAATTTTTTTTTAAAACCCCTTTTTTTTTTTTCCCCCTTTTTTTTTGGGGCCGGGGAAAAAATTCCCCCTTTTTTGGGGTTTTTTTTGGGGGGGAAATTTTTTTTTTTTTCCCATAAAAATTTGGTTCCCATTTTTTTTAAAACTTTTTTTTTTAAAAAAAATTTAAAGGGAAAAATTTTTTTTTTTAAAATTTTTTTTAAAAAAGGGGGGGGAAAGGGAAAGGGGGGGGAAAAAAAATTTTTTTTTTAAAAAAAAAAAAATTTTTTTTAAAAAAAAAGGGGTTTTTTTTTGGGGAAAAAACCCTTTTTTTTTTTTTTTTTTTGGGGTTTTTAAAATTTAAAAATTTTTTTTTTAAAAAATTTTTGGGAAAAAAATTTAAAGGGGTTTTTTTTTTAAAAATTGTGTTTGGGTTTTTTTGTTTTTTTTTTTGAAAAAAGAAAAAAAGGGGGAAAAAAAAAATTTTTTTTCCCGGGGGGAAAAAATTTTTTTTTCCCCCTTCCGGGCCTTTCGGGGGGGGTTTTTTTTTTTGGGGGGGGGGGGGGGAAAAAAAATTTTTGGGGTTCCCTTTTGGGGGGGGGGGGCCCCCGGGGGGGCCCCGGGGGGGAAAAGGGGGGGGGGGGGGGCCCCCCCCGGGGGGGGCCCCCCGGGGGGGAAAAAGGGGGGGCCCCCCCCCTTTTTGTTTTAACCCCCCCGGGTTTCCCAACCAACCCCCCCCCCCTTTTTCCCCCCCCTTTCCCCAAAACCGGGGCCACCCCAAAAAAAAACCCCCGGGGGAAAAACCCCAAAACCCCGGGAACCCCTCCCACCCCCCGGCCCCCCCGGGGGGCGGGGGGGGGCCCCCCGGGGGGGTTTTTTTAAAAACCCGGGGAAAAAGGGCCCCCCTTTTGGGGGGGAAAGGGTTTGGGGGGGGGGGGGCCGGGGGGGGTTTGGGGGGGGG
Source organism: Conus ventricosus (assembly GCA_018398815.1). Lineage (NCBI taxonomy): Eukaryota > Metazoa > Mollusca > Gastropoda > Neogastropoda > Conidae > Conus > Conus ventricosus. The sequence goes on from CM031600.1 coordinate 33,459,845, forward strand.
GCCGGGGGGGGTTTGCCCCCGGGGGGGCCCCCCCCGGGGGGGGGCCCCCCCGGGGGTTTTGGGGTCCCCCCGGGGGGGGGGGAAAACCCCGGGGGGGGGGGCCCCCGGGGGTGGGGGGGGCCCCCTTTTGGGGGGGTTTTTCCCGGGGGGCCCCGGGGGGGGGGGGCCCCCGGGTTTTTTGGGCCCCCACGGGGGGCCCCCCCCCCCAAAAAAAATTTTTGGGGGCCCCAAAAAAAATTTTTTAAACCCCTTTTTAAAAAATTTTTTTTGGGAAAAAAATTTTTTTTTAAAAAATTTTTCCCCTTTTGGGGAAAAATTTTTGGGGTTTTTTTTTTTCCCTTTTTTTTGGGGTTTTGTTTTTTGGATTTTTTTTTTTAAACCCGGTTTTTGGGGGGGCCCCTTTTGGGGGTTTTTTTAAAATTTTTTTTTTTTTAAAATTTTTTTTTTGGGGTTTTCCCTTTTAAAACCCCAAAAAAATTTTTGTTTTTTTTTGGTTTTTAAAATTTTTTAAAAAATTTTTTGCATTTTGGTTTTTTTTTTTTAAAAAATTTTTTTGGTTGCCCCCGGGGGTTTTTTTTTTTTTTTCCCTTTAGGTTTTTTTTAAAAAAAATTTTTTTTTTTTTCCCCCCTTTTAAAAAAAAAAAAAAAATTTTTTTCCCGTTTTTTTTAAATTTTTTTAAAAAAAACCCTCTTTTTTTTTTTTTTTTTTTTTAAAAAACCTTTTTTTTTTCCCCCTTTTTTTGGGGGAAAAAAAAAAAAAACCCCCCCAATTTTTTCCCCTTTTCCCCGGGTTTTAAAAATTTTTAAAAAAAAATTTTAAAAAAAAAATTTTTTTTTTAAAAAAAATTTTTTTTTTTTTTCCCCCTTTTTTTTTTTAAAAAAATTTTTTTTTTTTTCCCGATTAATTTTTTTTTTAAAAAAAACCTTTTTTTTGGGGGGTTTTTGGGTTTTTTTAAAAAAAAAAAAAAAAGGGGTTTGGGGAAAAAAGGAAAAAAAAAAAAAAATTTTTTTTTTTTTTTGGGGTTTTTTTTGGGAACCCCCAAAAACCCTTTTTTTTTCCCTTTTTTAACCCGGGTTGGGGAAAAGGGGTTTGGGGGGTTGGGGGGGGGCCGGGGTTAAATTTTTTTTTTTTTTTTTTTTTTTTTTTTTTTTTTCCCCCCCCGGGTTCCCTTTTTTTTTTTTTTTTTTTAAATTTTAAAAATTCCCTGGGGAAAATTACTGAAAAAGTTTAAAAAAAATTAATTAAAGGTTCCCCCTTTTTTTTTTTCCCCAACCTTTTCCCCAAAAGGGGGGGTTTTTTTTTTTTTTAAAATTTTTTTTAAAAAAAAAAAAAAAAAGGAAAGAAAAAATTTTTTTCCTTTTTTTAAAAAATTTTTTTCCTTTTTTGGAAACCAAAAAAAACCCCCCGGGGGCCCCGGGGCCCCTTTTTTTTTTTTTTTTAAATTTTTTCCCCCCAAAAAAAATTTGTTGGTTTTTTTTAAAAAATTTTTTTTAAAAAAAAAAAAATTTTTTTTAAAAGGGGGAAAAAAAAAAATTTTTCCGGGGTTTTTTTTTAAAAAGGGGAAAAAGGGGGCCCCGGGGGGGGGGAAATTGGTTTTTTTTTTAAACCCCCCCTTTTTTTTGGGGGGGGAAAAAAATTTTAAATTTAAAAAGGGGAAAAAGGGGTTTTTTTTTTTCCTTTTTTTTTTTTTTTTTTTTTAAAAAAGGAAAAAAGGAAAAAAAAAAAGGGTTAAATTTTTTTCCAAATTTTTAAAAAAAAAAAAAAAAAAATTTTTTTCCCCCTTTTTTTTTGGGTTTTTTTTTTTTAAAAAAAATATTTTAATTCCCCCCCCCAAAAAAATAACCCCGGAAAAAAAAAAAATTTTTTTTTCCGGGGGGGGCCCTTTTCCCCTCCTTGGTTTCCCCGGGGGTTTTTTTTTTAAAAAAAAAGGGGGGGTTTAAAAAAATTTTTTAAAAATGGGGGCCGGGGGGGGGGGGGGGGGGGGGCCCCCTTGGGGGGGGGGGGGGGCCCCCGGTTTTTTTTTTCCCCCGGGGGGAAAAATAAAAAAAAAAACCCCCCCCCTTTGTTTTTTTCCCCTTTTCCCTTTCCCCCCCCTTTCCCCTTCCCCCCCTTACCCCCCCTTCCCCCCAACCCCCAAGGGTGGAGGGAAAAAAAAAGGGGCCCGGGGAAAAAGCCCAAAAAACCCCAAACCCCACCCCACCCCCTGCACCCCCCCTTTTTCCCCCCCCCCCCTTTTTGGGGGGGGGGAGGGGGGGGGGGGGTTTTTCCCCGGGGCATCCCCTTTTTGGGGGGGGAAAAAAGGGGGTTGGGGGGTTTTGGGGCCATTTTTTCCTTTTGGTGCTGGCGGGGGGGGGGGGGTTTTTTTTCCCCAATTTTAAAAGGGGCCCCCCTCCCTTTCCCCCCCCCCCGGGGGGGGGGCCCCCCCCCGGGGGGGGCCCCCCCCCAATTTTGGGATTTCCGGGGGGGGGGGGGAAAGGGGTTTTTGGGGGGGGGGCCCCCGGGGGCGGGGGGGGGCCCTTCCCCCTCCCCCCCCCAAACCCCCCCCGGCCCCCCCCCCTTTAGGGCCAAAAAAAACCCCCCAAAAGGGGGGGCCGGGTTTTCCAAAAACCCCCTTTGCCGGGGGAAATTTTAAAACCAAAAAAAAAAAAATTTTTTTTTAAAATTTTTTTTTTTTTAAAAAATTTTTTTTTTTTTAAAAAGGGTTTTTTTTGGGGTTTTTTTTGGGGTTTTTTCCCTTTTTTAAAACCCAATTTTTTTTTTTTTTTAAATGAATTTTTTTTTTTTTTTTTTTTGGTTTTTTTTCCCCTTTTTTTTTCCCCCAAAAACCCCCTTTTTTAAAATTTTTAAAATTTTTTTTTAAAAAAAATTTTTTTTTTTTAAAAAAAAATTTTTTTTTTTTTTTCCCTTTTTTTTTTTAAAAAACCCCCTTTTTTTTTTTGGTTTTTTTTTTCCCAAAAAAAAACCCCCCCCTTTTTTTTTTCCCCAACCCTTTTTTTTTTTTGGGAAAAGGGGTTTTTTAAAAAAATTTTAAATTTTTTTTAAAAAAAACCTTTTTTTTTTTAACCCTTTTAATTTTTTAAATTTTTTTGGTTTTTTAAAAAACCCCCTTTTTTTTTTAAAAAAAAACCCTTTTTGGGTTTTTTTAAAAATTTCCCCCGGGTTTTTAAAAAATTTTTTTTTTTTTAAAAAAACCCCAAAATTTTGTTTATTCCCGAAAATTTTTTTTTAACAAAACCCGGGCCTTTTTTTTTTTTCCCCCCAAGGGTTTTTTCCTTTTCCAATTTTTTTTTTTCCCCCCTTTTTTTTTTAAAACCGGGCCTTTAAGGAAAAAAAAAAACCCCCCCTTTTGGAAAAAAAAAAACCCCCGGAAAAAATTTTTTAAACCCCTTTTTTTTTGGGGGAAAAATTTTTTGGGGGGAATCCTTTTTTAAAAAAATTTTTTTTCCCCCTTTTTTTTTGGGGGGGGGGGGGTTTAGGGGGGGGGGGGTTTTTTTTTTTTTTTTTTTTTTTTTGGGGTTTTTTTTTAAATTTTTCCCCCTTTTTTTTTTTTTTTTTTGGGGGGAAAAAAAAAATTTTTCCCCTTTTTTAAAAAAATTTTTTTTTTAAAAAAAAGGGGGGTTAAAACCCCAAATTTTTTAAAATTTTTTTTTCCCAGGGGGGGGGTTTTCCCCCCGGGGGGGTTTAATTTTTTTTTTTTTTAAAAAAGGGGAAAAAAAAATTTTAAAAAAAAAAAAAAAAGGGGGGTTTTTTTCTTTTTTTTTTTTGGTTTGGGGAAAAAAAATTTTCGGCCCGGGTTCCTTTTTTTTTTGGGGGGTTTTTTCCTTTTCCCTTCTTGCCCCCTTTTTAAAATTTTAATTTTAAATTTTGTTTTCCCCGGAAATTTGGAATTTTTTTAAATTTTTTTAAAATTTTTGGTTTTTTTTTAAAAAGGGGGCCCCCCAAAAAAAAAAAATTTTTTTGGGCCCCCCCCAAAAAAACCCCGGGGGCCCCAAAAAAAAAATTTTTTTTGGGGGGGGCCCTTTTTTTTTTTAAAAAAAAAAAAAAGGGAAATTTTTTTTCCCAAAAAAAAATTTTTTTTTTTTGGGTTAAAAAAAAAAAAAATTTGGCCAAAAAAAAAAAGGAAATTTATCAAAAATTTTTTTTGGGGTTTTATAAAAAATTTTGTTTTTTTTTTTTAAAAAAATTTTTTTAAAAAAACCCCCCCAAAAATTTTGGGCCCCGGGGCCCCTTTTTTTTTCCGGCCCCGGGGCCCGGGGGGTTTTTTTTTGGGGGGGGGGAATGGGGGGGTTTGGGGGAAAAAAAAATTGGGTGGGCCCCGGGGGGGGGGGGGGAACCCGGGGGCCCGGGGGGGGAAAAAATTTGGGGCCCCTTTTGGGGTTTTTTTGGGGGGAAAAAAAAAAATTTTTTAAATTTTTTCCCCCCTTTTTTTCCCCCCCCCAAAAAACCCCCCGGGGGGGAACCCAAAACCCCGGGGCCCCCCCCCAAAAAGGGGGGGGGAAAAAAAAAACCCCCCCCCCAAAAGGGAACCCCCCCCCCAAAAAACCCCGGGGAATTTAAATTCCCCCGGGGGGGGTTTTTTTTCCGGGGGGGGGGCCCCCGGGGTTTTTTCCCCGGGGGGGGGGAATGGGGGTTTTTTTAAAAGGGGGGCCTGGGGTTTCCCCCCTTTTTTCCTGCCCCCCCCCCCCCCCGGGGGGGGCCGGGGTTTTCCCCCCTTTTTCGCGGGGGGGGGTTCCCCCCCCCCCGGGGGCCCCCCCGGGGGTGGGGGTTTTGGGGGGGGGCCCCCCCGGGGGGCCCCCGCCGGGGTTTTCCCCCGGGGGGGGGGGGGCCCCCGGGGTCCCCTTTTCCCCTTTTTCCCCGGCCCTCCCCCCCGGGGGGGGAAGCCCCAGGGCCGGGGGGGGGCCCCCAAAAGGTTTTTTCCCCCGGGGCCCCCCCCCCCCCCCTTTTTTTAAAAAAAAAAATTTTTCCCTTTTTTAAAAAACCCAAAAACCTTTTTTAAAGGGGGGTTTTGGTTTTTTTTAAAAAAAATTTTTTTTTTTTAAAAAAGGAAAATTTAATTTTTTTTGGGGGGGGGGTTTTTTAAAAGCGGGAAGAGATAGATAAGAGCAGAGAAAGAGACTCCACTTCCCAGGCTGCTTCCTGTTTGAGCTCCTAGCCATGGGAGAGAATAAGACAAAAAAACTCACTTCGTCCTTATGTCTCTTGACCGGCTGCTGTCCCTTGGTTCCTGCACATTCATATCACCATCTGCCTGTCTTCACCTACACACCCCTTACCCCCCACACCATCACAACTGGCGCTGCGAGCAGGATCGGAGACAGAAGGACCAAGGAAGACACAGCCCAAGAAGACTGGACACCATGGCCAGCCAACTACCTCTGCACCCCCCTGCATCAGCTCCCTATTCTCGCCAGCTGCGGGCTTCTCTGGCCGGGAGGAGAGAGAGCTGGCCCGATGGATGGATCCTCCTGCTGCAGTCGGCGCATCTCTCCTGGTGACAGCTGAGGCAAAATGGACTTTGCCTGTTGCCTGGGTGCTGCTGGGCCATGTCGCTTGTCAGCATTCTGGCTGCTGGCAGGGCAGAGGACTGGGGTTTGTCCCCAGTTTTTCACAGGTGCCGACCTCCGTCGCCTCCGCCTGGGCCGTCGTCCTGGGTGCTGTATGCCCGTCACACAGCTGCGGACCTGCAGTGGTCCATCCCCAGCCTGGTTGGGACTTCCGCCGGAGGTGCTGGAGGTGGACCCATGCTCGGAGATGGTCTCGTCCTGGCCCTGCTGCCTGGTGGGAGACGCTGTGGCCGGGGTGACCACATCGCGCTGCTCTCCCCAGTTCTCCAATGTGCTACTGGCCCACCTACGCCAGCCCCACGGCGGCCTACGCGTCTGGTAGGAAACCAACAAAAAGGTATGACCTCAGTGCCTGCCTGGATGACCAGGAACTCTTTCATTTAACTGACTCGTCGGATGTTACATGAGACAGTAAATATATTCCTGGACTGATTTATGAAGATCGCTGAATACCTCCTATTTGGGAAGAGGTGCTGTGGACTGGTTGTTAACCAATTATTGTCTTTTTTTTTTGCACAAGCTAGTATATATGTTGATTGTTCTTCAGGTTGGATAATGTATGCCACGGTTTTTCAGAAGCCAGCAGTACTGGCTAAGGATTTTATAGCAAATTCTGTTTGCCATTTTGTACCGGACTTTATGGAATCTTGTTCAAATAACAAGCCCATTGTTGTCGTTTGGTACCCAATGCCCTGGAATTTAAAAAAACCATTCAAAGTAATTTTGTACCCACTTTCTTTTGGAATGGTTTTTTAAATAACAAATCCTCTCTAATTTTTGGTACTTGCTTTTTTGGGAATTTTGTTAAAATAAAAACCATTGTTGTACTCGGTCCACCCGATTTTTGCCCATTCCTTTGGCCATTTTGTCCCGATTTTGGAATTTGTTCAATAACAGCCCATTGTTGTCTTTTGGGTACCCAAGTGGAAAAAAAAAATCCTTCAAAGTTTTTTGTACCGACTTTCGGGGAATTTTTTTAAATAAAAAACCTTAAAACATTTTTTACTTGACATTTTGGGAATTTTTTGTTAAAAAAAAATCCATTTTGGGCACTGGGTCCCCCCAAATGTTTTGGAAAAAAAAAATTTCCTTTTTTTGGTCCTACCCCGGAATTTTTTAAATAAAAAACCCTTTCAAGTCTTTTTGTGAACCTTTGGTTTTTTTCCTAAAAGGGGGGGGGGGCGGGGGGAAAGGGTTTGGGCCAATGTTTTAAGGGGTTTTTGATTTGGGGGGGGGGAATTTTTTAAAATAATTCCAAGGGGGGCCCCAAGGGGGGGGGGGGGGGGCCCCTTGGATTTGGGGAAAATTATGAATGCAAACAACGAGAAAAAGATTTTTAAAATTTTGATTTAGTGTTTTTTTTGGGAGTATCCATGCATCGATAAAGATTTATAACCGCCTTTTTTATGTCATTTTTGTGCCACGGGGACGCGGGTTTGAAACAGAGTGGGGGGGGATGTACCCGGGGTGCAACAGTTTTATTCTTTTGGGTTTATTTTTCGGGGATGAACATGTTTTTGTCGAATTTATTTTCCCCCTTTACCCCCGGGTCAATCTCTTTTTTTTTTTTTGTTAAAATTTCTTTAAATCATGAATACCTCAAAACCACATTTGATTACGTCCTGAAGCCCAAAAAAATTTAATGTATTTGATTCTTAAAAACCGTACGGGTTGAAAGCCCATTTTTTTCTCTAAACGGTATTCGCACGAGCAATCGGGGCCCCCTTTTCAATTCCTGTCGAATGAAATTGAATAATTCTTGATTTACAAAAAGAAAGAGGAAAACCAAAAATCTGAAGAGCAGTTAAAAGAAAGTCCTAAGTTTTCATTTCGATACGCTCCTATATTTTTTCTTACAACTTGCGACTAACGAAATGCTGACAGCGCCGGCCCCTTTTAAGCGAGTCCCTTCTTTGTTTACGTCGGATTTTTGACCAAATTATCTTTATGAATTCGGACTTCCCGATCGAAATTTTTCTAAGACTCCTTTTTTGTTAGAAAAACGAAATTTTTAGAATTTTATTATTTAACAGACCGTTTCAACAGAGAAAATTTTTTCAGTCAAAATTTGTGTCAGAAGTGGGCACGACGGCCCGGCGGGTGAAAACAGGGTGTTTTTGTCAAACTTTAAACGCAAAGTTCCCGTTGGAGGGGCATCGGGGAAAAGAAATTTTATTGTAAAAAAGCGAGATCCCAGCTTTTAAAAACTTAAAAAATTTTTTCCACCTGTTTATATTTTTCATCGAAAAAAGGAAAAATAACGAACTTTTTAAAAGGGCTTCACTCTGGACTTTAATCAGCAAGATTTATACGGAACAAAATTTAAAATGGACTACGCATTTTTTTCCCTTGTGTTCTGGGGTTTTTCATCGAAGTAAAATTGTTAGTATCTGAAGGGACCGCAGCCAAACCCAACACTAAGCCGCATAGAAAACACAAATTTATTTTGGGTTCCCGGGCCCTCGCGGGCCCGTTTCGTCTCCAAAACCATGTCGCGGCTTTGCGGCCCGGTTGTTGTTATAAAATAGAGCGGGGTGGGGCCAAATGCAGAGATTTCCCCCCTAATTCCATGAGGGGGCGACTGGCTAAAGGGGAGGGGGAGGCGCCTCAGTGCGCTGGGGGCTGAGAGCGAGAGATTCCCAGGCGCTTTTCCGGTTTGAGCCCTAGCATGGAAGGCAAATAAAAGGAGAAAACTCTGCTTCGTCCACTGCGTCTTTTTTGACGGCTGCTGTCCCTTGGTTCCGCACCCTCACCATCTGCCGTTTTCACCGCAACACCCTTACCCCCCACACCATCACATGAAAAATATAAAAGTTCCTTAAAAAATCGAAGGTGCTAAACCCCTTTTGGGGGACAACATCTTTTATTTATTATTTATTTTTTTAAATGAAGTGTTAAAATCTACAAGCTTGTTTCAACCTTGCTACTTCGGGATGTCTTTGGGGCACGCCAACGATTTTTTATGGCGTGGGGGACTTGATTTCAACTCTATGGTCGGGCGGATCTCCCTTGCTCACTGGGTCTTATTTTTATTGGGTCCTGTTCAGAGGGAAGGGTTTTTACAAATTTTTCCACTTGTCCCCTGCAATTTTTTTACAATTCAACTTTGAGTTCAGAGTTGCAAATGGGGTTTTTCAAAAAATTTAACCATTTTTCTGTGGATCATAGATTCATCTTTTTAAATATTTTTTGTAGGGTTGCTCTTTTTATTTTCCATGTTGATCTTTTTTTTTATTTTGAGTCTCCAATTTTTTTTGCCAGCCTTTTGAGGGGACATTTTTGAATACTGTTTGGTTTTTGCATCTGGTTTTGAAAGGTTTTCAGTAACCCTAATATTTTTCTTTTTCATTTTCGAAGTTACGTAGCTTGAATACGATGTTGCTGTGAAGACTTTTTGTTCTTGGGGGACTTTCTTTTTTGGCAGTTGCAAGATTCCTTTCAGCACCCTTCCTTTTTTTGCTTTTTCATTTTGTTAGATAATCAAAATTTTTTTTGACGTTGGGCATAAAAGATATGAAAATTTTGATGGTGTTTTTGTTGAATTTTTTGGGACATTTTTGTGTTCTTTGGAAATGTGTGCCAAGATTTTAAAAAATTTTTTTCCAATTGTTTTTACTTGTCCATCGTAGGGTGGGTTTCCATATAATTTTTTTTTCCATTTTTCTTTTTTTCTGTTCGGTTATTGCTGGACTGTATTGTAGTTTGAATTTGTAACCACTTTTTTGCAACGCTTTTTTAATTTTTTCTGCATCGTTGAAGCGTGTTTCATTGCATGACAGGGTTGGGTAGTCTCTGTTTAAACCATGGGATTGTTTTTTGTATGGTGGGGGGTGGTTGCTTTTTATATTTTCGTAAGGATGTCCTTGGGGTTTTTTGTATGGGGTTTTTTCCCCATGGGCTTTAGGGCTAATGTTATGTCTAGGGAATTCCACTTTTTTGTTTGCTTCATTGTGTTTTTAATGTGGTTTTTAAAGATTTTACATAATTATTTTTTCTTGTTTTCATGGTTCTTGATTATGTTTAAAGCATTAAAACAAGAAAAAATAATTTTTTAAACTTTTAAAAACCCCAACTTAAAAAACACAATAGAAGCAAACAAAAAAGTAGGAATTACCTAGACAGACATTAGACCTCAATGACCGTGTAAAAACCCTACAAAAAACCCAAAGACTACCATTAGTAAAAACAAAAGCAACCACCCACCATCCATACTAAAACAATAAACCCCAAAGGTTAAAAAAAGAGACTATCCAACCCCCATCAATGAAAACCTTTTACAGCAGCAACAGAATATCAAGAAGCATTCAAAAAAGTGGTTTTCAATTAAAACTACAATACAGCCAAAATAAACGAAAAATAAGAAAAATAGGAAAAGAAAGATCAATGGGACAACCCCTACGATGGACAAGAAAAAAAAAAAAAGTAGGAAAAGAATTCTTTAAAATCTTGGCAACATTCTTTTTTCTTTCTTTCTGCGACGCGCTTTTAAATCCCACACTCCCGATAGCCAGCAGTGGGGTTTTGTGTTAGACCCTTTTTTACCCCCATTAAGGCAGCCATAACCACTTTGGGGGAAAGGCAACATATTCCAAAAAAAACAAACTGCCAAAAAATTTAACAAAAACACCATCAAATTTTTCATACTCATGAGCCTAACCTCAAAACCCAAAAGATTTATCTAACAAAATGAAAAGCAACATAAAAAAGAAGGGGGCTGAAAGGGCTCTTTCAACTGCACCAAAAAAAACAGGCCCCATAAGCAACAAATGCTTCACAGCAACACGATATCAGCTACGGTAAATTCAGAAATGAAAAACTAAAAGGGATTACTGAAAACACTTTTTAAAACCAGAACGCAAATCACAAAAAATCATTCAAAAATGAAAAATACAAAATCAAAAAGAGCTGAGCAAAAACTTCGGAGACTCAAAGATAAAAAAAAATAAAAACAAAAATCATGGAAAATCATAAAAAGAGCAACACCATACAACAAAATTTCAAAAAAAATCAATCAGATCCCAGAAAAATGGTTTAATTTTTTGTAAACCACACTTACAACTCGAACTCAAAATAGAAATTTAAAAAATTGCAGGGACAAATGGAAAACTTTTCAACACATTTCCATCTGAACAGGACCCAAAAAAAACACAACGCACGGCACAACGGGGATCCCCTGCACACATAAATTAAATCAAGCCCGCACGCCATAAAAAAACGTTGGGGTGCCCCAAAAGACATCCTGAAGATACAAGGGTGAAAAGCTTGCAGATTTTAACCCTTCATTAAAAAAATATTTTAACAAAAATAATATATAATTATGGGATTGATACCTTTCAAGTGCTTAACTAAAAAATTAATCGCGAGTTTTTATCACAAAGGGGGATAAAATCAATTGCCCGCAACTAGGGGTATGATAAAATCTTCCCAAGAAAGAAAGAAAATTGTAGTAAACAAGAAATTTTTTTTGAAATGTCTATTTTCCCATGTCGGGCGGAAAACCAGAAAAAAAATCTAAAACGAACCTTTTTCTCTTTCAAAGTTCTCATTTTTCATACCGTACACTCCCCCCCCCCCCCCCCCCCCCCCCCCCCCCCCAATTTTCAATGTTCCACCACTTTCCCCTCTCGTTTTTCCACTTTTTTCACTATCGTTTTTACAGGTTATACAGTGTACATCAAAAAAAAAAAACACTTTTGGGCAGTTTCATTTCATCAAAGAGGTTCACTGCGCGGACTTCCCTATACGTAACACACCAGAGACCACACGCCATGATTTTTAAAACGAGGAAAAAAATTAAGACTAAGATGAGAGAATTAAGAAAAGGGGCTCAGGCCTTGTAGATTAATACAAGAATTTTTATAAAAAAGCCCAAACAACCGTAAAAAATTCGCGGTGGGAAGCAGGAGTGTGAAACAAATATTTTTTAACTACTAGACCACAGAAAAAAACGGGGAGGGAAAACCCCAATTTTCTGTTTTTAGTGTAAAACTTTTTAAACATGAATTTTTCACATTTCAATCAAAAAAGGCTATGCTTTCACAGAAAAAACGCCGAAGAGTTTAAAGTGGACTTACCATATTTTTTTCCATATATAACAAAGACGTCGTTTTAAAAAATGCTGTCATTTTTAAACCCAACAAAAAAACATGACAACTGCCTACCAAAGGGCTTTGTACCAAGATGGGTTGTAACAAAATTTTTACTGCAGTACACTTTGACAAGGGGATAAAACACAAAGTTCATGCCCATTTGTTTAGCTTGTTGTCAAAAAAAAATCAATTCTCGCGGGGAAAAAATCGATTTAACATATTTCAAAAGTGAAATCACCCACAATTAAGAATTTTAAAAGAATTGAGTTTTAAAAACAATGACGGTGTGAGAGAGAGAGAAGAGAGAGAGAGGAAAAAAAGAGAGATTTAAAACGGCGAACAAGAATTGTGGCGATTCGCTTCGTACGAAAAAGTGTACACTGACAGAAAAACACCTGGAGGGTAGTTTAGCGCGCGCGCGCGATGCGTGGGGGGTGTGTGTTTTGGGGGGAGCATATTTTGGTGTGTGTGTGTTGTGGTGTGGGGGTTTGGGGTATAACTAATAAATTCCAAGGATAATACCGAGCACCGGGTTTCCCCAAATTTTCAGACACTTGTGTTGCAAAAAACTGCAAGAAAATTGAATTATAAACAAACTTTCCTTTTTACTTAGATTGAAAAATAGGGGGAGAAAGCATTCATAGCAGTGGTAAAGGGTTCTCCTAACAAAAAATGTCGTGGGGTTTGGGGGGAAAAAAATTTGGGAAAAAAGGGGGGAAATAAAAAAGCTTCTCCAAAAAGGGCCCCGTCCCAAAGGAAAAGCCCTTTTTTTTTAAAAAAACCCCCGTGTCGAGAAATCCTTTTTGTTCGGTGTTTGCTCGGGGTGCCACGCGATGTTAATAGCGTTGCGTTTGCACGTGGGGTTGGTGACGGTTTTTGGGGGGCTTTCAAGTTTTTGTTTTGGGTGTGTTCACTAACAACGATTTCCATTTACGCCTGCAGTTGTTTACTATTTCTGTTTTGGTGTTTAAAGTTGCTAAGTGTGGTTTGCATAGTATTAACCATTTTCAGTTAAACATAGGTTGCACCTTTTTGAAACATTGCTGTATGGTGATGCTCTTTTTATGATTTTCCAGGATATATTGTAGCTTGTTTTTGCGTCTTTAAGTTTCCAGATATATTTGTTCAGTTCTGTTTGGTTTTTATATTTTTCTTTATTAAATGACTGTTTGTGGTTTGCATATCTGGTTTTGAAGTGGTTTTCAGTGATCACTATGTATGTTTCTTTTTCATTTTCTGATGTCACAGTAGCCTGGTATACAATGTTGTTGTGAAAACATTTATTGTTTAGTGGGCACTGCTCCTTTCTGGTGCAATTGCAAGATTTCCTTTCTTCACCCTTCTTTGCTGTGTTGATTTTCATTTGTTGGATGCGTCAATTAGGTTTTTGAGGTTGGGCATACATGAGTACGATAGTTTGACACCAGAAAAATATAACTTCGAGCCAAGCCTTTCATCTTGCATGTGCCTGGATGTTCCTCATGAAGATCCTGCAACAGCTGTGGATGCCCCTTTGGTGGAACCACCACACGCGAGCCCACAGGATACAGCCATCATAAACACACGTTTTTCTTGAAAAGTAAGGACGAAGTTTATCATCACCAGTTTTCTCTGGCCATCCTTTCAGTATGTAATTTTGAACTCTTGACAGCACTGGATCAACAGCAGTCCACTGTTTGATTTGTCTGGCTGTGACAGGCATGCAATCTATCTGATCCACAACATCATTATCTCCCTGGAACAGTTTCTTCATCATTGTCTTTTGGTGGCAACGAAAGCCTATTCAACCCATCAGCATTGCCATTTTGTTTGCCTTCTCTGTATCTGAGAACATATTCATATGCAGCTAATGTCAACGCCCATCTTTGAATTCTTGCTGCAGCCATAGGAGGAATTTGTCTGTCTTCTTTGAAAAGCCCGAGAAGGGGTTTGTGGTCTGTATATTTCAAACTGATGACCAAACAGATACTGGTGAAACTTTTTCACTGCAAATACCACGCTAGACCTTCTTTCTCTATCTGACTGTAATTTCTTTCAGCTTTTGTGAGAGTTCTTGATGCAAATACAACAGGCTTTTCGGTTCCATCTTTCAACCGGTGAGAGAGAACTGCTCCTAATCCATTGGAGGAGGCATCACATGACACTACAATCTCATTTTCAGAATTGAAGTGAATCAAAACTTTGGTTGAAAGAAGAGCTTCTTTGGATCGCTTACATGCTGATTCTTGACGGTTTCCCACGGCCACTTGTCTTTGCGTAGCCTATTATATAAAGCTGAGTTTGTCTGTCCGTCAGTTCGCTTATACACGCCCACAGTTTTGGGCCGATCGCCACCAAATTTGGTATCAAGTATCCTTGCTGTCCTACAAACAGCAACGTCGGGTCGGCGATCACGTGACGCATTGCGTCGTGACGCAATTTGCGTCCACAGACGCAAAACTGGACATCGGAACACTACACGACAGACAAACTCACCAGGCTGAGACGGGGTCGAAGCCACGGAGCTATAAATAAACTTGATTTAAGTCTGTGGGTCGAAGCGCGTTCTGAATTTGGGTTAAATGACGCATTAAGCCTGACACATCTGTATGACGTCAAAATGTTTTCAGACTGTCGTAAAATATCTTTACGTAATCTCCATCGCAACCGCTTGAATAAACCCTTATGGGAGAAAAAGCCAGCCTTCGTGTATTCCCATGAACGATCATTGCTATACAATCTTTGTTATTTCTGTGAATAATCATTACTGTACAACCTTTGTTGTATTCCATAGAGGATCATTAGTGTACAATCTACGTTATATTCCATGTATTCCATAGAGGATCATTACTGTACAATCTACCTTATCTATTATATAAAGCTGAGTTTGTCTGTCTGTCTGTTCGCTTATACACGGCCATAATTTTGGGCCGATCGCCACCAAATTTGGTATCATGTATCCTTGCTGTCCTACAAACAGCAACGTTGGGTCGGCAATCACGTGACGCATTGCGTCGTAGTTTGCGTCCACAGACGCAAAACTGGACATCGGAATACAACACGGCCACAGTTTTTAGGCAGATCGGAACCAAATTTGGTATCAAGTATCCTTGGTATCCTACAAACAGCAACGTCGGGTCGGCAATCACGTGACGCATTGTGTCGTGATGCAAGTTGCGTCCACAGACGCAAAACTGAACATCGGAACACTACACGGCCACAGTTTTAGGCCGATCGGCACCAAACTTAGTATCAAGTATCCTTGGTATCCTACAAACAGCAACGTTGGGTCGGTAATCACGTGACGCATTGCGTCGTGACGCATTTTGCGTCCACAGACGCAAGAGTGAACATCGGAACACTACACGACAGACAAACTCAGCTTTATATAATAGATTTATTATATACTAGATTTGGAGTAATAATTGATCATACCCAAGTAAGCTTGCACTTCTTTGACATCTTTTGGCTTGGGCATTTCTTGAATTGCTCGGACCTTCTCAGCCACTGGGTGAATGCCTTCAGCATCAATGTGATGTCCTAGGTACACTACCTCTGATGCCATGGATTCACACTTCTTTTTCTTCAAACGAACTCCAGCATCTTTCAGTCTTTTCAGTACTTCCCTCGGGCGTTGCAGATGATCTTCTTCATTACAGCCGGTAATCAGGATGTCATCAATGCGTACCCGTACTTGCTGCATGCCTTGGAGTATGTTTTCCATAGTACGTTGGAAAATACCAGGTGCTGACGATATACCATACGGTAATCGATTGTACTATACAGATCCTTGTGAGTGTTGATGGTCGTATACTCTTTTGAAGCCTCATCCAACTCTAGCTGTAAGTATGCTTGTGTTAAGTCCAGCTTTGTGAAGTATTTCCCTCCACTCAGATCAGCCAAAAGACCATCAGTTTTTGGTAGGGGGTAATTATCAAGTTTTGAAACCTGATTAACTGTTACTTTGTAATCACCACAAATTCTGACAGAATTGTCTGGCTTCATCACAGGAACTATTGGTGCTGCCCAATCAGAAAACTGTACTTTCTCTATTGTTTCTTCTGCTTCCATTTTGTCTAATTCGTCATTGATCTTCTGTCTCAAAGCATGTGGTACTGGTCTTAGTTTGAAATATCTGGGTTTGGCTGCAGGGTCGACCTGCGAAGATCCCTTTCTTCTATTAAGAAAGGTGTGAAAACCGTTAGTCGCACCTTCTCGCCACGTTAATGTGGGTGTTTCCTCAGGGGGACATGGGGCAGGTTGTTTTCACTAACGCGGCACGGGAGCGGAATACTGGCGCTATATTAAAACTAGATCTCGGCCTCTCCAATCAAGGAAAGCCGCAGGCTAGACCAGTCAGATGGAGGAGTAAGGCCCCCACGAGAAAGGAAGGAACTCTGTGCAGGCCCACCGGCGCGTGGACACGCCCTGACACTGCTCCAAGCCTTACCCCAGCCATGGGATCAATGGCAAGAGCCGAAGTCGGATGTGCTGGTCCTGACTTGTCAGGGGCGTAACGGCAGCACAACGCATCCCCGCTCACATGACAGACAACCTTGGAGAATCTCGATATGGTGCTCGACCGTTGAGGACCCGCGAGGGTGTGAAGAGTGAGAGCAGAGACATGGCCTGCTGACCAACCGATGAGGGAGAAACTCTACGGATCTCTGGAGGACCTCCGCCGGACGGCAGCCTTCATCAGTGCATCTGGGGTTCCTGTCTGAGCGAACGAAGAAGAAAGGCTGCAGGGTCTATGTAGATTTTGGCTTTCGCTCCTTTAACTGTGCCTCGTTTGTCCTTAAATACTTCACAGTAATCACACAGTAACTCTTTCAGTCTGGAGTTTTCCTTTTTCACATGCAGAATTTCTCCAGTCCAATTTAAATTCTTGCAGCCAATCTTGACCCAACAAATCTGGTCCATTGCCCTTGACCACTGTAACCTGACATTCTTTTGGCTGACTGTTCTTGTAGGAAACAGACACTGGACAGATTCCTAACACTGGAATTTCTTCACTGTATAAGTTCTCAGTCTCTGTTTTGATTTTGTCAGTGGAAAACAAGCTTTCCCTTTCACGCTTTCCACCGTGGCTTCACATAATACAGTTAATGATGCTCCAGTATCAAACTCCATGCTAATTTTCTTGCCACCAATGTCTACAGATATGGTTTCTGCTTACTTTTTTTTTTTTTGGCTGTAATTGTGCACAAAACATAGAATACATTTCACTGTCTTCAGTATCAGAGTCTGTGTCAGCAGTCTCTGTATACTTCATGTTTCAGTAGTTTGCTGAACCTCGAGCTGATTGTTTGGAATTTTTCTACATCTGACTTCTCTTTGCCAATTTCATTCTACATTTCCGAGCAACATGGCCACGTTTGTGACAGAAATGGCACTCAGTCTTTGAACGGGCATTCGTGGGGTTCATGACGACCCCCACATCTGTAGCAGTCACTCAGATTATTAAATGTTTTGGACAATTTCTGTGACATATTCTGCTTCTCTACTACGTTTACTGAAGCCTGGGCCAGACTGCTACTTGCTGTGTAAGTAGCAGTGCCTTTCTGTGAATCTGCTGCCCTTGTGTTGCCATTTCCATGGCTGTAGCTGTTTCTAGAGCATTCTGAAAACTGAGATCTTTCACTGCAAGCAAACGTCGCTGGATACGATCGTCATAATTCCACAAACCAGGTGATCAAGTCAAGTCAAGAGTGTCCCCAAACTTACAGTGTTGTGCTATGTTGCGTAACTGAGCAACATAGGATGCCACACTCTCCCCTCCCTGTCTGGAACGAGTATTAAACTTAAAACGTTGGACAATCTCTGAGGGTTAGGTTGCACATGATCCTTTACTTTATCTGTGATTTCTTTGAAAGGTTTTGTACCTGGTTTCACTGGTGCAAACAGATCGCGTATCAGTCTGTACGTTGTACTGCCACAGACGGTCAGCAAGATCGCTCGCTTTTTTTCGTCACTTGCGACGTCGTTCGCTTCAAAATAAAACGTCAGACGTTCGACATATTGTTCCCAGTCTTGAGACGGATCGCATTCTTCAACTTTTCCGAATGTTGTAGCCATCCTTGTCGCCAAAATGTAGTAGATTCATTCAACATTTAACTCTACGAAAACCGTTGCTCGCATGCAGTCATGCTTTTTTCCTGCAGTCACTTCCCTTGTTCCAACAAGTCAGTACGAGTTACTTCCCGTTTCAGATACCACAACGTAATACCCTCTGGCACATATTTTATCCTCGTCGCCAATTTGTTGTGTCATAATAACAGGAGACAAACAAATTAATGACAGACAAAACCACAACTTGTCTGGTTCGGCCATTTGGTTTATTCTGGCGCCCCCAGATAATTCACGTGATAATCAAGGTGATCTCCCTTGGGATCATTAACCTACATAACACAGCACACACACAATCTCAACATATATACAAATCGGTATCATCACCCTTCAAACAGCACAAACCAAGTTAATATCTAAATTGTAACAAAAGCGAATGTACAGGTTCTACTGTATCAGATGTACAAAGGAAGGAATGGTTTAGAGGGATACTCGCAGGCACACGAAAACAAAGGCAGACGACATAGTTGTTGTGTTCCAACCGGAAGCCTCTCGACTTTCGTCTTATTACCCAAAAGCCAGTGAATGAACATGCTACATCTCCCTCTTTCAAATGGATCGAACCGGAACGAGCGGAGTCGAAATCGAGACGATCACCTATTCAATGGACACAACTTTCAACTGAACTCAAGTCCATGTTTGACTAAAAGAGTGGGTTATGACTGAAAGAGTGGGTTCTGAGCGTACGCGCGAATTAATAGTCATAGTCCTTCAAATAGGTTGGTGGTCTCCGGTTTCGTGTTGGCCTTCGGGGTGTTGCTGCAAGTTGGGTCAAGGGCAGGTCCATGGGCTTTGGGCAGGTGTTGCAACTGGTCCCTGGGGTGGTGTCGTTGACGTTCCCTCTGCTGCAGGTCTGCTTTCCCCAGGTTCAGGAGGGTCCGGTGCACGTGGTACGGGCGATGTTGTGGCACAGGGTCGGAATCGGGAAAGGGGGTGAGCGGGGGACAGGCATGAAGGCACCATGGATGGGACAGGGACAGGGGGTTGTTTGGCGGATGCATTTTCCGGGTCATCCGCCGATTTCTGCGGACAAGTCCCCCATCAGGGGTCTTGATGATGAAGCTTCTGGGAGCCTCATGCTGCTTGATGACGGTGCCCTCTTTCTGCAGGTCAGGGACCCACACATTAACGCCGGGGAACAAGTCTTCAGGAGCAACAACGTTGTGTCGTCTGTTATAGTCCGCCGTCATCTTCTCCCGGTACTCCTTCTCCTTCCTTTTCAGGATGTCGATGTCAGGGGTCTGGGGCAGGAGGGACTCCAAGGTGCAGGGGACACGCGTTTTGAGGCGGCGTCCCATGCTCAGCTGAGCAGGGGAGAAACCATTGGCCAAGGGGGTGTTGCGGTACATGAGGAGGCCAAGGTATTCGTCATCACACTTCTTCATGAGGTTTTTGATGGTCTGCACGGCACGTTCCACTTCGCCGTTGGACTGGGGGGTAGTGAGGTGAGGATGTCACATGATCAAATCCCCAGGTTGTGGTGAAGGATGCGAAGTCGGAAGAGGCGAACTGGGGGCCGTTGTCCGTGACAAGGATGTCTGGGATACCGTGGCGGCTGAAGACTTTCTTTAGCCTGGCAATTGTCACCTCTGCTGTGGTGCTGTTGGGGATCAGAGTAATCTCGACGTCTCTGAGTAGTAGTCAATTACCAGGAGATATGTTTTTCCGTCATGGTGGAAGAAGTCAGCAGCAGCTCTCTGCCATGGTCGGTCTGGAAACGGGGTCCCCTTCATGGGTTCTGTCCTGGCTTTGCAATGTTTGGTGCATTCTGGGCAAGTTTTGACCATTGCTTCGATGTCCTTGGTTATGGACGGCCACCACACGCTGTTGCAGGCGTTCTCCTTTGTCTTCAGTATGCCTGGTGGCCGTCGTGCAGATGGCTCAGGATATCATGCCTCAGGGATGACGGAATCACCAATCGTTGTCCCTTCATGAGCAGTCCATCATGAACAGTCAAGTTTCCAGCTTCAGCCTTGTACTGCTTGGTGGCTTTGTTCAGCTGCTGCTTGTCGGGCCAGCCGTTGGTGACGTAGTGCATCACGATGCAGAGAGTGTCTCCTTCTTCAGTTCTGCTCTGATCTGTGCCAGCCTGTAGTTCGAAGCAGGTATTGTATATAGGACAGCATTGAGGTACACCTCGACCAGTTCTGTGAAGTCACCATCTGGCAAGTCGTTGCATCTTGGGGTGCTCTGGACAACGCATCAGCGGTGTGAAGTTCCTTGCCCGGGACATGGTGGATGGTGAAGCTGAAACGTAGCAGACGCATCCGGAGCGCTGGACACGAACGGGCAGTTCGTCAATGAGTTTGGTAGAGAGCAGTGGCACCAGGGTTGTGGTCGGTCTCTACATGAAAGTCTTTGCCGATCAGGAGGTCAGCCCAATGTTCTAGGCTCCACACAATTGCGAGGCTTCTTTCTCTATTGGGCGTATCGTTTCTCCGTCTTTGTGAGAGATCTGCTGGCATACGCGACAGGTTTCATGTGTCCATCGTTCTGACGCTGTAGTAGGACTGCGCCCAAAGGGCCGGAAACTGCTGGAGTCTGCTGAGGGCGACTGTGTCCCGCTCTGGGTGGTAGAGAGCAAGTGTCTCAGATGAGGTCAGGTCCTCCTTGAGGGAGTCGAAGGCCCGCTGCTGGTTGGGCCCCAGGTCCATGCACGTCTTTGCGTAGAAGGTCCCTCAGCGCTTTGGATTTGTCGGCAAGGTTTGGCACGAATTTCATAAGCTGGTTGACCATACCCAGGAATCGCCTGACATCGCAACGTTCTTGGCTGTCTCATCTCCACGATGGCCTTGACTTTGGCAGGGTCCTTCCTCACGCCGTTTGAGTCGATGATCTGACCCAAGTATTCAAGCTGTGTTTTTGCGAACTCAAAACTTCTCTAGGTTGAGGGTGAGGCCAGCTTGGGACAGCTGTCCAGGACCTTCCGCAGTCTTGTATCATGTTCTGACTTGTCCTACCAAACACAAGAATGTCATCCATATGGCACACAACTCCGGCAAGTCCCTGCAGGATTGTGTCCATCTTCTTTTGGAAGTATTCTGGAGCTGAGGAAATCCCATATGGTAATCTTAGGAATTTGAAGCGCCCGAAGGGTGTGATGAATGTTGTGAGCTTGGAACTCTCATCATCAGCTGGATCTGGTGGAAGCCTGAATGGCGTCGAGTTTGGTGAAGACTTTCCCTCAGATATCTTGCTGAGTGTCTCTTCCACTGCTGGCATGGCATAGACTTCCCTCTCACGTGTTGTTGAGTCGAGTCAAGTCCACGCAGATACGTACATTCCCGTTGGTCTTTGGTACGACGACGATTGGGCTACACCAGTCCGTCGGGTGGTCCACTGGTACAATGACGTTGTTCTCAACCATCTTGTTCAGCTCAGCTTCCACCTTCTTTAGTAGTGGGACCGGACACGACGAGGAACTGACTGTGAGAAGGGCTTTGAATTGTCTTTAAGGAGGATGGTCTGTTCTCCCTCAACCCTCCCAAGTCCTCTGAAGAGTCTGGGGAACTGTCGTCGAACATCGTCGATAGATGTGAAGGTGGTATGTGTGGATCAGTGGCTGCCGAGTCAGGCTGCTCCCTCCGTGATGAATGTTGGCGTTCTGCTGTGGGTGTCATATGTATGGCGCGTACGGTAAAGGCTCCAGGGATGTCATGGATCAATCGAGTTTCTGGATTGCTGGCATCCCGAGGAGGAGTTTTGGAGTCTGGGCGACGTACACCTTCTCCCATATCTGGGTGCAACCATGGGCAAGTTTGATGTAGGCGAATCTATGACATCCAGTGGCTGGTCGCCTGGGCCAAGAAGACGGCGATCTGGAGGTCGAAGCTGACGAGGCTGGTTTGAAGACGTTGGCTGGCATCACAGACACCTGGGCGCCAGTGTCGATGCACCAAGTAAAGTCCAGCGAGCCAATTTTCAGCTTGATGTGCATCCTGGGTCGGTGCCAGATGGGTGCTTGTCATGCACTCCACCAATGAAGTATCCATCTTCATCCTGGTCGACAGCTCATCTTGTTGGACTTCCTTCACGGACGCCGAACTCCTGCAGATGACTGCGAAATGTCCCTCTTGTTGCACTTTCTGCAAATGCTTCTTGCTGCTGGGCAGTTGGCCTTGCCAATGGGGTGTTTTCTGTCGCAGTATCCACAGTTGTTAGGGGTGCTTGCCCTCCAGGAGTTGTTGCTGGCCACTTCTTTGTTGTGGAGGCCCGCGTCTCTCTCCATCCAGACCAGGTCTCACTCTCGACACTGCATCAACTGCGGCGGTTTTTAGAGCTAGCAAGCTCGCTTCTCATCATCTCTCTCATTGACAGTATCTCAACTGTCTTTTGTAGAGTCAGGCTTGCACCTAATCATACAGCTTCAGTTTGGCGGTGTATCATGACAAGTGAAACAAGCTTGTCCCTCACCATCATGTCTACCTCTCCGAATTTGCAGGCAGCCGCCTTTTCTCTCACCACTCGTTGCCAGGACTCAAAGTTCTGCCCTGGTTCCCTTGCAGGTGAAGCCAGAACTGTTCCTGAGCATCAGCTGGGTATCGCGCTGGTGAAATATTGGTCGAACTTGGCTAGCACTGTGGTGTAGTTGGACTTGTCCTCTGCTGGCAGAGGGTTGTCTACATCGACTGGATTTGGTCTTTCCCCAAGAAAACAAAGTTAGAGTAGATCTCGAGGCCGTCATCGCCAATATGATGAAGCAAAAGGCCTACTTGATACTGTCCGTCTTCTCTGCTGCTCCTGTGGCTTGCAGGAAGATGTCGAACTTGAGTTTCCACTTTTTCCACGCCGCACTCGGATTACCGCCGCCAACGTTCAACGGGTCGGGCGATCGAATGTATATGTAACAAAAGGCGTTTTGTCCCAGACAATTTAGAGCTGGGGCCAAAAGAAAATAAGACACCCAGTAGAGGTTGTGCGTGCGCAGTTTGCGTGAACAGAAATCGCTCACCTGTTTGGAAGTCGCGGGCTGAAGTTTTAGCTGACACTGTTGACATGTCTTTTGCCTTGTAAAGGTATGTATTGGTTAAGCTTGTGGAGATAGGGAGATAGGAGGTTTAATATAATTCATGTATTGGAAACTAAACAATCTTTAGATATGTTGCAGAATTCCAACCAAGTCTACAGTCGTTTTATAACGGGATGAGGTATTTATGTCGTGAATGTGATGTATTCCGTTTGAAATTAACAGTTGGATAAGATGAATGATGTTGTTCCTTCATTCAATAGTTTTTACTTAGATGTTGAATAAGGAATATGTTGCTGATGGATAATAACACACACACACACACACACACACACACACACACACACACACACACACACACACACACACACGCAATCAATGTATGGTTTCTCGAAAATTGATATGCTATTGTGTGATGTTTGATGATGATGTTTTAGTTAATAAGACAAGCATTTATTTTACAGAAGTGTATGTTTTGTCTATAAATTGTGTCAACTATAATTGTGAATTTATCTGAAATCATTGTGGTTGATATTGTAAGAAAGGGGATGTAAAGGAAATGGTTATGACGAGGATAGTAAAAGGAAATCCTTCTTGTAAAATGGTATTGATGAGGTTGACAAAGCGGAATTGTGCTTTTGCTGTTCTTGAGGGTAGTGAATCGAAATCTTTCCTTGGATAGAGGTTCATGTAAAGGTATGGTGTATATGTTGTTGTGTTTGTCTGCTTAGGATAATAAGAATAATTTTTATGGCCTGTGGATGGACTTTGGGGAAGAGGGGGAGGTTTGGAAAAGACGAGAGGTTTCATGGCCATGGACAAAAAGGAGAGAGGAGGAACACATGTTAAAAGACTGTCACTGTGCAGGCTTCCAGTGCCAGGGACTGAGCACGGGGTCTTGGTGCCAGGAGATGGGCACAGACAAACTGTCAGGTCTTTGACAGGTTACAGGCGTGACTTCTTTCCGGAACTGGGAAAATTTGTCAGACAGTCAAAGAACGCCTGAGAGCTACCTCCAGAGCTGCCGGAGTGAGGGGCGGGAGGAACTAACAAAAAAACGGTGTCTTCGCCAGGGTGGTGAATTTAACCTCTTTTCCTCTCCTCTGTCCATACGGGGCCATAACCAAGAAAAAACTTACTCCTTTTATTAATAAAGGGTGTGGCTTAATCAGTTTTCAACTTTAGTTTCCTTTCCAGTGGGAGAACGCGTTTGTCTGATTTGGAGTGACAGAGAGTACAGATAGCAGGCACACATTCAAGCACGAACACATAATCTTTATTCTGTCTATCTGGGACTTTCTTTACAGTGGTGACCCCGTTTCTTTTTTCCCCTAGGTTAGGATTATAAGTTGTTGTTTTTTCCGGGATAAGACACTTTGCCTGTTTCAGAGGGGTTGCTTTGGAAATACTTCCATTTGAAAATTTTTTTGGTCAAGTTGTTTTTTGCTTGTTTTCTTTTCCCACCCCCGGTTTTGTGGGGGTGCCCATTGTACATAGTAAGTTTCTGGGGTACCGAGGACTTTAGGATCTTTTCCTTGTTGTGAAAAAAAAAAAACATTTTGCCTGTCTAATTGATAGTTTACTGCTCATCTTATCTGACTTGTCTGTCATTCTGTAGACTTTCTGTATGTCAGTAGTATGAGCCACACCCTATAGTTTGTATCTCTGTTCGTTTTGTCCGTTTCCATACCTTAGTCTTGTGTATTTTTTTTTTGTATATTTCTCTTTTTACATTGTATTGTGAAAGAATATACCTATATTTTAAAATTTTTCTATTGTGAAAGTGAATATGGATGATGAAACATTTAATCGCCTGGTGAGACAGGCACAGGCACTTGGACTTGAAGGTGAGGCTTTAACCAAATATATTGAAGATGCTTTGGAAAGAAATGAGCGCCAAAAAGTGCGCGAGATGAAACAGAAGGAATTAGAGCTTCAGAAAGAGGAAAGAGAAGCTAAAACTCTGAAAGAGGAAAGAGAAGCTAAAACTCTGAAAGAAGAGAGGAGAGCTCAGAAAGAGGAAAGAGAAGCTAAAACTCTGAAAGAGGAAAGAGAAGCTAAAACTCTGAAAGAGGAAAGAGAGAGAGAAAGAGAAGCTCAGAAAGAGGAAAGAGAGAGAGAAAGAGAAGCTAAAGCTCTGAGAGAGGAGAAAGAGAGAGAAGCTCAAACTCTGAGGGAAGAAGAGAAAGATAACCTGCAAGAAAAGAAATTAGAATTAGAAGGGGAACGAATCAGATTAGAAGCTAAGAAAATGGAGTCAAACCTCGGAGAGAATCCACGGAAGGGCTGTATTCACCTACTGTAAGGGGGCTGGCGCTTCAAGATATCCTAAGCTTCCCATTTTTAATGAAAATAAAGATGACATAGATTCTTTCACTTTTCGTTTTGAAACCTATGCTCATAATCTAAACTGGAAGAAACATGAATGGGCAATGCTTTTGGGTGCACATCTCCAGGGAAGCGCGCTTAGCTTATACCATTCCATTTGTACGACAGGATTGGTAGACTATGATGAACTGAAGGATGCTCTTCTTACAAAATTTCAGTGTTCAAAAGATGGGTTCAGGGAAAGTTCCGCTCATGCCGCCCTGAAAATGATGAATCATTCCCTGCGTTTTTCATTCGTCTGACTCATCTTTTTGATAGATGGGTAGATTTATCACATATTGAAAAATCATATGCTGCTCTTCGTGACCATATTTTGTCTGAACAGTTTCTACTGAGTGTCAGCAAGGATCTATCTATATTTTTGAAAGAGAGGGTTTTGAAGGACAGTCAATCCATGGTCACAACTGCTGAACATTATAGATTAGCACACCCAAACAAAAGTTTCGCTCGAACAGCCAGAGTGGACTTTGGTCTTGCAGCTGAACCTGTGTATGACAAGCCTTATACAAGCCAACCTGGGTCCTTTTTCGCTAATTCAAAGGGCTCTCAATTTACAGGAACCTTCGCCGCTCAACTCGTAGGGGTGGACAGAAAGGTCGCATGCTCACTACAGGTGGCTCCTATCAACAAGACAGAGACAGAACTGCCGTTTGTTTTGAGTGCAATGGTACAGGTCATTTTAAAAAGGAATGCCCGACGTATCTTAAGCGCACTACAAGGGACAAAAATGCATCCAGTGCCACTTTTTTAGGGGGTAGACAATCCATGTCTAACTCTCCTTCAAAGGTTTCTGCTGTTGGTTTCGTGGATGAGCCAGCTTTGAAGGAAGATGTTCTTTGTTCAGGTTCTACTGCAGGATCTCTACCAGTCGTGGAAGGATTGGTCAATGGGTTTCAGGTGTCTATACTGCGTGACACAGGAGCTACTACTGCTGGTGTCAGAAAAGCGTTGGTACGGTCTGATCAGTATGTGGGTCGCACACAGAAGGTTGTCTCCTTTGGAGGTAATGTGGAGGTTTTTCCTTTAGCGCAGGTAGAAGTGGAATCGTTTTTCTTTAGTGGAAAGCTTTTTGTGCTGCGTCATAGATGACCCAATAGCCGATCTTATTTTGGGGAAACGTGGAAGGAGTGTCTCCCATTCCTGGTCTTGTACTTGGCAACGTTGATTCCAAGCTGCTGCTGTCATGACACGGGCTCAGACAAAAGCCGAAGCCAGCTCTCCCACACCACTTCATATTCCATTTCAAGATCTTCACGTTGACCCATCAGAACTGAGAGAATTGCAGAATTCAGATGATTCTCTTCAGTACGTTAGAGAACTGGAAACACTGGGTTCGTCTGTCAAAGCAGGAAAAGGTTCGTTTTTTTTTTCCGGAAAAAATGGCATTCTTTTCCGTCGATTTTCCAGGGATGTGGTCCAGGTTAATCAGGTGGTGGTACCTGCTTCTCTCAGGGAGAGAGTACTCTTTACAGCTCATGATGGAGTACTGGCAGGTCATTGTGGGGTCAGGAAGACACTAGGCAGGGTGCAAAATCGGTTCTGGTGGCCAGGCGTCACTCGTGATGTGAGACATTATTGTCAAACCTGCACTGTTTGTCAGAAATGTGCAGCGAAAGGTCGAACTCCAGATGTGCCCTTGGAAACCATGCCAAGGATTGAGGAACCTTTCTCTAGAGTCGCTGTGGACATTGTAGGTCCTTTCTCTCCACCTTCTGAGGAAAAACACAGGTACCTGTTGACTCTAGTTGATGTGGCAACACGCTTTCCAGAGGCCATTCCGTTGAAGAAAGTGGACTCGTGTTCAGTAGCAGAGGCACTTTTTGCCGTTTTCTGTCGGTTGGGGTTTCCGAAGGAACTTTTGTCTGATAACGGATCCCAGTTCACATCTGAAATGTTTTCTGAATTCCTTCATCTGCTTTCGATCAAAGGTGTCCACTCGTCTCCATACCACGCTCAATCGAATGGAGTGGTGGAAAGGTTTCATGGAACTTTGAAGCCAATGCTGAGGAAGCTCATTCAGGACCAGCCCAAACTTTGGCATCGTTACATTCCTGCGCTTTTGTTTTCTTGTCGTGAAATGCCGAATGAATCGACAGGATTTTGTCCCTTTGAACTGCTCTTTGGGCGTCGGCCACGGGGGGCCCATTGATTTTTTGGCGGACTCATGGACTGGACAAGAGAGCTCACAGGAGGCAAAAAAACAGTCTGTGACTATGTTTTTAACCTGCGTAATACCATTGCAGAAATGGCTTCGCTTGCACACGATTCAGTTGATAGGTCCAGACGGATTCAGAAACATTACCATGATAGAAAGTCGAAGCATCGATCATTCAGTGTTGGTGATGAGGTTCTGGTTTTCCTGCCCTCCACTTCGAACAAATTGTTAATGAGGTGGAAAGGTCCATACAAGGTAGTGCAGAAGTTGGACTATGACTACGTCATTGACATGGGTGGAAAAAGAAAATTTTTTCATCCCAACATGCTGAAGAAATATTTCACTCGAACTGTTGCATCTGGATCAGTCTCAGTTACTTGTGGGGATGACATTTCTTTTGAAGACATCCTTCCGTCTTCTTTTGTGGCACAGTCGGGAGACTTGCGTCTGTCTGTCTCTGATATTCCCGCAACAAAGCTACCCTGTGCAGGAATGGTGGCTGTTGTATCAGACTTCAAGGAATCTGCTGATGTCTCGCCTTTACCACTACCCACTCTTCCTTCATCGGTGAAGGAAACATTTCAAGACGTTCATGTTGATTCCAGCTTGTCATCTGTACAACAGGAGGAATTGCGAGATCTGTTTGCTTCTTTTTCTCAACTTTTGACAACGGAACCAGGCCAGTGTTCATTGAATGTTTTGCATGAGATACATCTCACCACTGAGCAGCCAGTTCAACGGAAACAGTATCCGTTACCATTCTCTGCTCATGAAACTATTAAACAGGAGGTGATCAACATGTTAGAAATGGGCGTAATCGAACCTTCTCAGTCTGCTTTTTGTGCTCCTGTCGTACTGGTAAAGAAACCTGATGGCTCAACAAGATTTTGCTGTGATTACAGGGAATTAAACAAAGTGACAGTGGTAGATGCTGAACCTATCCCTGATCAGGAGCAGTTATTCTCACAGCTTGCCAGTGCCAAATTCTTCACTAAACTGGATTTAACGAAAGGATATTGGCAGATCATGGTCAGTAAAGAAGATCGCCACAAAACTGCCTTTCAAACACCTCTAGGGCTTTTCCAGTGGGTGAGGATGCCATTTGGTTTGGCAACTGCACCAGCTACATTTGCCAGGGCTATGAGGCTACTGCAGCTGGGCGACCATGCCATAAATTTCTTCGATGACATACTTGTACACAGTTTGTCCTGGAAGCAGCATCTGTATGATGTTCGTAGCGTTCTCTTGTCCTTGAGGAGGCTGGATTTACTGCTCGGCCAACGAAGATCTTTACTGGATTTTCAGAACTTGAGTTTCTGGGACATGTTGTTGGTCGTGGGATTTGTCAACCCCAGACGGAGAAGATTGAGAAGATCTTACAGATTCCTGTCCCTTCCACAAAACGTCAGATCAGAGCTCTGTTGGGATTAGTGGGATACTATAGGAAATTCATTCCGAATTTTGCCACAGTCACTGCTCCATCTCCAACTGTTGGCTGGTAAGTCCCACGTCGGATTGCTTGGACTCCAGACTGTCAGAATGCTCTGCAGGCTCTCCAGGAGTGTTTGTCAAGATCGCCTGTTCTCTTATTGGCTGATCTTTCCAAGCCATTTGTGGTAAGAACAGATGCCAGTTCCATTGGAATAGGTGGAATTCTGTTGCAGGATTTTGAGGGCACTCTGATCCTGTCACTTTTGTCAGCAGAAGCTATTCCCAGAGAAACGCGGTACGCACAATAGAACGGGAGTGTTTGGCCATTGTTTGGGTCATTTCAAAGTTGGGCAGGTACCTCTGGGGAAGGGAGTTTCTGTTGGAAACAGATCACCGTCCTTTGACATACCTTCAGTCTGGAAGGTTTAAAAATTTCCCAGGATCATGAGGTGGGCACTTGCTCTACAAGAATATCGCTTTTCGGTGCAGTCAGTCAAGGATCTGAGAACCTTTGGGCCGATTTGCTCAGCAGAGCTGATTGATTGGAAGTATGTTGTTGCGTGTTCGTATCACGTCAGGATGCTGGTTTTGTATGTTCTCTTCTATTTTTGTTTTTTCTGTGTCGAACGTTGGCACGTTCTTTCATTAGGGGGGGAGAAACTGTAACAAAAGGCGTTTTGTCCCAGACAATTTAGGAGCTGGGGCCAAAAGAAATAAGACACCCAGTAGAGGTTGTGCGTGCGCAGTTTGCGTGAACAGAAATCGCTACCTGTTTGGAAGTCGCGGGCTGAAGTTTTAGCTGACACTGTTTGACATGTCTTTTGCCTTGTAAAGGTATGTTTATTGGTTAAGCTTGTGGAGATAGGGAGATAGGGAGGTTTAATATAATTCATGTATTGGAAACTAAACAATCTTTAGTATGTTGCAGAATTCCAACCAAGTCTACAGTCGTTTTATAACGGGATGAGGTAGTTTATGTCGTGAATGTGATGTATTCCGTTTGAAATTAACAGTTGGATAAGATGAATGATGTTGTTCCTTCATTCAATAGTTTTTACTTAGATGTTGAATAAGGAATATGTTGCTGATGGATAATAACACACACACACACACACACACACACACACACACAACACACACACACACACACCGCAATCAATGTATGGTTTCTCGAAAATTGATATGCTATTGTGTGATGTTTGATGATGATGTATAGTTAATAAGACAAGCATTTATTTTACAGAAGTGTATGTTTTGTCTATAAATTGTGTCAACTATAATTGTGAATTTATCTGAAATCATTGTGGTTGATATTGTAAGAAAGGGGATGTAAAGGAAATGGTTATGACGAGGATAGTAAAAGGAAATCTTCTTGTAAAATGGTATTGATGAGGTTGACAAAGCGGAATTGTGCTTTTGCTGTTCTTGGGGTAGTGAATCGAAATCTTTCCTTGGATAGAGGTTCATGTAAAGGTATGGTGTATATGTTGTTGTGTTTGTCTGCTTAGGATAATAAGAATAA
Source organism: Conus ventricosus (assembly GCA_018398815.1). Lineage (NCBI taxonomy): Eukaryota > Metazoa > Mollusca > Gastropoda > Neogastropoda > Conidae > Conus > Conus ventricosus. Next base: position 33,490,069 of record CM031600.1, read on the forward strand.
TTTTTATGGCCTGTGGATGGACTTTGGGAAGAGGGGGAGGTTTGGAAAAGACGAGAGGTTTCATGGCCATGGACAAAAAGGAGAGAGGAGGAACACATGTTAAAAGACTGTCACTGTGCAGGCTTCCAGTGCCAGGGACTGAGCACGGGGTCTTGGTGCCAGGAGATGGGCACAGACAAACTGTCAGGTCTTTGACAGGTTACAGGCGTGACTTCTTTCCGGAACTGGGAGAATGTCAGACAGTCAAAGAACGCCTGAGAGCTACCTCCAGAGCTGCCGGAGTGAGGGGCGGGAGGAACTAACAAAAAAACGGTGTCTTCGCCAGGGTGGTGAATTTAACCTCTTTTCCTCTCCTCTGTCCATACCGGGGCCATAACCAAGAAAAAACTTACTCCTTTTATTAATAAAAGGGTGTGGCTTAATCAGTTTTCAACTTTAGTTTCCTTTCCAGTGGGAGAACGCGTTTGTCTGATTTGGAGTGACAGAGAGTACAGATAGCAGGCACACATTCAAGCACGAACACATAATCTTTATTCTGTCTATCTGGGACTTTCTTTACAGTATAGATTATCTGCCATGATGTAGAAGAGGTTCGTTTAGCTTCTGACACCATCTACTGTATCGGATGTACAAAGGAAGGAATGGTTTAGAGGCATACTCGCAGGCACACGAAAACAAAGGCAGACGACATAGTTGTTGTGTTCCAACCGGAAGCCTCTCGACTTTCGTCTTATTACCAAAAGCCAGTGAATGAACATGCTACACAGGTGAAAAATGATGGGCCACTGATCATATGATTTAAAGGCTGTAAGACTTTAAATCTGTTGGCATGACCATCCTGTTTTGGACTTGGATCATGGCAAACTTTCGATCCCCAATTTCAAAAATGAAGTTGATTTTGTTTTTGCTTTTCTCTTGAGTGTTGTAATTGTAGATATCCGGTCATTTAAAATCTGGATAAACCCCACTTATATACCTCCAGCTTTTTAAATGATTGGCTTTTATTTCTTTGTTTGGTTTTCTTTTCTTTTCTTTTTCTTTTCTTTGTTTGTTTGGTTGTTGTTGTTGTTGTTGTTTTCGGTTGTTTTTGTTTTTTTGTTGTTGTTTTTTTAAGGGGGGGGGGGGGGAGGTAGATATTGTTAGCTTAATTTCTGTTCATATTCCTCTCCTTCCCGCCAGTGCAAGGTTTTGATTCCGATGGATCAGAACACATTTCCATTACGATGACATCAAAGTCGTCTGGTTATGTTTCAACAAACAGTTTCAATTCACGTGTTCCTGTATTTTGGCAGAGAAGTGTGTCTGTTCCGAATAAAAACTCTGTTACGATCAGCTTTAAGAGGGTGAAAAAACGCTTTTTCTATCTCCATCTTTATCATCACTTTCAGGTTTATGACCAATTCCATGGCCATTTTGTGGAGCGAAAGGTTTGCGTCTGGGATAGTATGAAAAACAAACAATGGCCTAACTTTCTCTTTGTGGGTAATCTTTCCAAATTCAGTGTTGAAATATTCCTTGCTCCTGAGAATTGCTTCAATCAAACTTGTTTTCAGCTTTTATTTTATTTTCTTCCTGATAGGGAAACGCCCGCCAAACTGTCTAGTGAGTTACTGAACTATTCAGTGGAGCACTACTCCAGTTTCCACCATCATCTGAGCTGCAACATGAGAATGGAGTGTGAAGATGGACGGGATGAAACTGAACACTGTCACTTCAGCAGTCCAGAGTGTCAGGGTGGGGTGTCATTTTACAACACCTGTTTCACAATAGCAAATAGTCTCCACGGATATAACAGCCTTAAAAACCGATCTCATAGAAATAGGGAATGAGTATTGCAATATACTGGGTGGCACTCTGATGATCTTCAACACAGTGGGCGAGTGGATTGATGTGTTTCACAAACAAACAAGTGAATACGTGTATGAACTCAAAGCGCTGGTTTGGTTGTCTACAAATGTTCAGTCAGTATCTGCCATGTACAGACATGGAATTATTGGCAGAAAAAGAACTGCTCTTCATTCTTTTCATTTTGAAAACTTGCATCCTCAAAGAAAGGGATGTTTGACACTGTTTCTTAGACACAAGGTATCATTTCACAGTGTTTCCTGTGAACAAACAGATAAGCTTCAATCTTATGGGGCACTTTGTGAATTCAGGAAAAACAAGACACAAGAGGCTTTTTATGATTCAAAGAGAATTTCCCTGCACCAAAGAATTTAATGTTGCCATGAGACAACACTCTGTGACAGAGTGCCATGATGGTCATGTGACACATACGTTTCTGTTGTCTGATTTCACTCAATACAAGCTGTGCATCCAGAACTACAGGTCAAACGATCGTTCTGATCCAGACTCGCCATTTAATGTCATGAACAGAACAGATCACACTAATATAACCCCCATATACACCTGCAGTGGCAAAGCTAATTCTGTGTCATACACATTAGTATGTAACTTTATATCTGATTGTCATGATAACAATGATGAATCCTTCTGTAAGCATCCCTTTGTGTCAAATCATTCACATGCGCTAATGGTCAGTGTCTAAAATTTGAATGGGTGTGTGATGCAATGTTTCATTGTGTGGATGAATCTGACGAAACGTCCTGTTCTTTCATGCGACAGGCGAATAAGGAAACATTTTATCCGCCACCTGCTGCCATTACTTTCAATGGCGTGAAGCAGTTCAGCTATACCCCGATGACTTCCAACGAGTCCTGTCCCGATGGTCACTATCGTTGTTCTGGAGAGGCCGACTACTGCCTGCCTGTCTACACACTGTGCAATGGCATGTATGACTGTATTTATCGAGAGGATGAAGAAGGGTGTGCAGATATGAAATGCCCTGGATTGTTTAAGTGCAGATCATCCACTATGTGCTTACACACTGATCACATTTGTGATGGTTGGCCTCACTGTCCAACGTACGATGATGAATTATCATGTGACATAACATGCCCTGTGGGCTGTCTGTGTCGAGGTCACACATTTCTATGTCATCAGCCTTTCACAGCAGCTCTATACTCTCAGCTGCGCTGCTTGGACGCCACAGGGTCAGGTGTAACACTGTCGGATGTGAGTAATAATGCTTACCTTGTTTACCTGAATCTTGCCCGGTGTTCTTTGACTATTCTGCCAGGTGTAAATTTGTTGAATTTAAAGCTTTTGGACCTCAGTGGCAACAACCTCCAACATGTAAACCTTGCTGTTTTCCATGGACTAGAAAACCTGCAGATGTTGTCCCTGTCCAACAACCCATTGTCCACATTCCGCACTGACCACTCATCTGTTGTTGTCATGCCTGCACTCACAGAGATGGACCTGTCCCACATCACACTGACAGTGCTTAATGTCAGTGTCTTGTCGACATTTATCAGTTTAGAGAAACTGAATTTATCTTTCACTTCCATTCACACAATCAGTCATGGTGGATTCCAGTCAACACCACAGTTAGTTCAACTGTACATGGACAATACACCTGTTAAGATATTTCCACCTGACATTTTCAGCAATCTGTTGCACCTGCGTACCATTTCAACAGAAAACTACAAACTTTGTTGTTCTGGGACACTGCCCCAGAATTTCGATTTGTATGATTCGTCTTGTAATGCACCAACAGATGAAATTTCTTCGTGTGAAGATTTATTGCAATCATGGACATACCGTGGATTTCTGTGGTTGATTGCTTTTCTGTCTCTCACTGGCAACATCTTCTGTTTCTGCGCACGTGTTTTTGCAAGTAACAATATGTCATTGAGCGGATACAGAGTGTTCGTCACCAACCTAACCATGGCTGATCTGCTGATGGGTGTTTACATTGTTTTCATTGGAACAGCTGATGTACAGTTCCAGGGCAGGTATCTCTATTACGATGAAACATGGAAGAACAGCGTGGCGTGTAAGGTGGCTGGGTTTTTGTCTTTGTCATCCAGTGAGATATCAGCTCTGACCATCTGGCTCATCACGACTGATCGTTTCGTTGTCCTTCGTTTTCCGTTCAGCACATTGCGATTTGAGAAAACATCAGCAGTTGTGGCTTGCCTATTAACTTGGATGACAGGGTTGATTCTCGCCTTGCTGCCTTTACTTCCGGTGACATCACATTGGGAATTTTACAGCCAGACAGGTATTTGTATGCCTTTGCCAGTCACAAGACATTATTTTAAAGGAAAAACGTATTCCTTCAGTATCTTAATCATCTTCAATTTAATTCTGTTTGTAATCATCTCTACTGGCCAGGTCTTTATTTACCAGACAATACAGAAAAACACTTTAAAAACTAACACTTCTAAAATGTCTCAGAATGTGATCATAGCTCGACGTTTGATCATTGTTGCAGTTACAGATTTTATGTGCTGGTTTCCATTGGACTGTGTGGGATTTTGGCATTAGTAGGTATTCCTATACATGGAGAAATTAATGTGGCCTGGCCATATTCGTCATGCCTCTAAACTCTGCTGTTAACCCTTTTGTTTATACACTCAACACAATAACTGACAAAAGGAGGAAAATCTACGAATCAAATTTTTTCAAATGGTTGGAATCACATGTTGATACCTTTGATGTGTATCAAGATAAATGAAATGCGGTACTGTATATGAACTGCACATCTCTCTCTCTCTCCCCGTTATTATCATTTCAGCAATGTTCAACAGCAAAATCTTGACCATTGATCTTTTAGCAGCGATGCTAAATAAATCACCATAGATTTAATGGACATCGCTGCAGGGCTTCCTTCCCACCTGCGCTACGACTCTGTATAGTGAAGACCGGCTCACGTGTACTGATCCCACTCTTTAGACCCAAGGAGGACACGAGATAGCTCAGCAGGCTGAGACGGTCCCGGCAACCGTTGGGTTGTAGGTGTTACATCAGAGTTTCCCTCTCCTATCTTCTGGCTCAAAAGCCCGCTGTGAGAAGAATGACGGCTGTTTCCCCATAGTTGGAGCACGGGTACAGGATGTTCAGCCATGTCCATGGACCCAGGGTCTTCGCACAACGAAAACCTCTCTTTCTCCTAGCACTTGGTGGGTTTGAAATCAGAGTTGTCCTTCTCCTAGATGAACTGCTGTCAAGGCT
>CM031600.1:33500147-33511237 GCA_018398815.1 Conus ventricosus
ACACACACATTAACAAGTTCATCACCCACCCATCTGATGAAAGGAAGACGTAGAGAAGTGGACAAGAAATGGACCAAAGCACAACCTAATTGAAGGGAGATGCTACATGTTCAACTTTACATCTTGCTGATTTAAAGTACCAGATCTTATTTTCCACATTGAGCTGAGTTCGTTCTCAGTCTTTCTTATCTCACAGTTTGACATCAAGAATTACTTTCATTCAGAACCATAAGGTTTTTCAATTGTTGGGATTGCATTCTCTTCTTCTTCTCACTCAACTCACTGAAGAGTCTGTAGGGCACTGAAGACCTTGGCTTAAAGATCCTTCACTCGGTCTTATATGAACCAAGTCTTGGGTTGCTGCAAATGGTTTCCCTGCCCATCCTTCAATGTTAGTGGTCCTGTCTTTCTTCCTTCTTCCTCTCCCTCCCTCCCTCCCTCCCTCCCTCCCTCCGTAGTTCTGAGGAGTATCATTTTAGCAAGAGGTGCCACGATCTCTTTCATGGCAAATATCTTTTTTCCTTCATGTAACAGGTGGTTTGAAATCAAAGGTACTCTAATTTTGCTGCAGATTATTGAATGCTTTTCATTCATATGCCTCAGCCTCTGGCTGCCTTCTTCCTGACTGCCAGAGGCTTATCTCCTCTTTTTGTCTGATTTACAGTGAAATATGTTTATCAATGCATATTAACTGTGTGCTATTCATGCCTGATAGATCAAATAATGCGTTAACGATTATTTTTATCCATGGACTCATTATGATCTGGGTGTGGACCCCTGCACATTATGAATGTTTGGTACTTTGATAAATGGTTTAACAAGAACGCAGGAACTAATTAGGTCTGTGTATAAGTAGGTCAACAACACAAGTGAGTGCCAAACTGATCAGTCACACCAATGGTGCTGAACATCAGTCACACCCATGGTGCTGAACATCAGTCACACCCATGGTGCTGAACATCAGTCACACCCATGGTGCTTAACATCAGTCACACTCATGGTGCTTAACATCAGTCACACCCATGGTGCTTAACATCAGTCACACCCATGGTGCTGAACATCAGTCACACCCATGGTGCTGAACATCAGTCACACCCATGGTGCTTAACATCAGTCACACCCATGGTGCTTAACATCAAAGAATAATGATGATCTGATCAGAGTTTTAGAAATAGTGATGGCTTCAAACAGCAGAGTTACTGCAATCTTCAAAACAGTTCATTAATACTCTTTGGTAACAAGTACAATACACAGCTGGCTGGCAGATAGTATTCTGCATGAATGTTGTGAATGACATAACAGCAAGTATATTTTCAAATTTACATTCAATTAAAAGGGGAGTACTAAGATTAAGGATCAGAGTTCTGCAGCAGTAATTCAATTTTCAAAACTAAATTTTCCGCTAAATTTAAGTTCTATTCAGATGAACATCATGGATGATTAATACAATGTTAATTGTGATGTCATGTACGATTTGAAGAATGTGAGTACTGCTACAAGTTCACTGAAAGTTTTTTGAAGCTTCTCTAAAAAATGACATGGAAAATCATTTGAATAGTTACAGCCGTAAAACAAACAATGACCATCTAGCAGAGAACTATGGACCAAAATCACACCAATGGAATGTTTGAGTCAGTTACAATTATTATTTCACAATAATCTGACGAGTGAGCCATCCAGGAGTCTCATTAATATCAACATCCAGCCACAGCTCAGCTCTGTATACTCTGTGAAATAACTGCATTGAGTTTTGAAACAACCGTACAAGAATCTGGATCACAGTTCGTGCTTGGGAATGCTGCATCGATCACATTATGAGTCATGGTAGCAGACAACGGCTTCACACCACTCGTCAGTCATCATAGTGGACTCTCTTTTTCTTGCCATTGGTAGTTCTGCTCTGCAGTAAGTCACTGCAACAGAAGCATTTTCTTGTTTAAAAAAAATGCAAAGTATAAAACGTACTCCTGTTTATCTTTCTGAAAAACGTCACAATCAAACATCGTCATAATGTATTTGACGTCACAATGAAACATGCGTCATAAAGAGATATTCCATAAAGAAGAAAAACCATTTTGGGCCGTTATAGCCATTAGTAACGGCTATTCGGGTTAAAATAAAACATTGGCATCATCCGTGATCCATAATGAACATACATAATAAGTCGGATTTAAACTGTCAATATTACAATTCCCAAATTATATTTACTAACAGGTCGCTGGCTGTCATAAAAATGTGAAGGGAAAAAGATGAAAAATTTTAAGACATGAAATAAAAAACCGACGAAAGCAAACAGAAAAATAAATACAAAAGTTACAAATCGAAAAGAAGGGTACACATGCATGCGCACTTCAGTAAAACAGTTTGTGTACCAAAAATTATTTTTTGGGGAAAAAAAAATAATTTGCCTTCTCAAGGTAACACCCCAGTTTCAAAAGCCCTTTTCTATATTAACCAGTGGCTAAAATTTGTAATTTGTAATTCATTATCTCACGTTGCTGCTCCCAAAAGCAGGATGATCGAAACCATTTAAAAGAGTCAAAAAAAAACCCGCCATCAAAAAGGAAAGGCAGAAACAAAAGAGAAATACCAAAACGACCTGAAAATGTGGATAAAGAAGATTTCCCCAAATTTATAACATTATCTGGGTTTAAAAGTACAGGAGATTCCAAGAGTAGCAGTTTCTGTACAAAGAAGAAAAGAAGACAACTGTTTGGTTTGTCTTCCTGCTCTGTCAAAACTCGGAAAGATCTTCATGCAGCACCGTATAATGAATCCTTCATAATTTGTTGTTCCTTTTAAAAGACAGAAAAATATTTCTCATTTATTACCAAACAAAAACGAAACAACAACAAAACTGCCCCAACAAGTAAAAAGGCACGGGGCAGAGATTCCAATAGCGTCAAAACAAACCTTGTGACAAGCATCCACCCCCAAAATGAAATCAAAAAAGGGAAATCGAAAGATGAAAATACCCGCGGAAAGACGTTTTAGCTTTCAGCTTCCAAAAGCTTTCTTCGTTTGTATTAATTACGGGTCAAACGCCTTGAAAGGGCCCCGGGTGGTCAGCCGGGCTTGAAAATTTTGGAACAGAAACTTGAAAAAGTCGAGGTAAAACTCGGAACCATGTGGAGAAGACCTTCACATAAGCGAGCCCTGGAATACAAAAAGGGGGAATGAATTTTAAACCATAATTCACTAAAAATGTTGTAGGTCTTAAACATTTTGTTACCTAGATACAAAAATGCCACTGAAAAACAAAAAAAGAGGCTATTCGTGAAAGCATGTTAGTAAAAAAAAAACAGTTGTCCCCAAAGTAACCTTTGCAAAATGCAGCGAATAATTATCTCTCAAACGGGTTTAAAAAAAAAGGAATTTTTATTTCCCTTTTGATTTGAATTCGTCCCAAACCATTAACATTTGGACCTCCCATCCTTCATTTAAAAAAACTCACCCTATTTTTCCAATGGACCCTCATAAAAAAACCGTAAAAAATACTTGCGCTTCCCAAAATACTCACAGAAATAAACCCACATCCCTCACCAAAAATGTCAACCTTACACTCAAATGCAGTCATGCCACACACACACACACACACACACACACATTAAAAATTTCATCCCCCCCCCTCTGATAAAAGGGAACGAGAGGTGAAAAAGAAATGACCAAAGAAACAACCTAATGAAGGGAGATGCTAAGTCAACTTTACATCTGCTGTTTTAAAGTACCAGATTTATTTCCCATTGGCTGAGTTCGTTCTCGTCTTTTTTATCTCACATTTTGACATAAGAATTCTTTCTTTCAAAACCCAAAAGGTTTTTTCAATTGTGGATTGCATTCTCTTCTTCTTTCCCCCCCTTTCAACCAGAAGAGTTGTAGGGCATAAAGCCTTTGGGCTTAAAGATCCTTCACTCGGTTTATAAAAACCAAGTTTTGGGGTTGTGCAAATGGTTTCCTCCCCATCCTTCAATGTTAGTGGCCCGTCTTTTTTCCCTTCTTCCTCTCCCTCCCCCCTTCCCCCCCTCCCCCCGTATTTTGGGGGTATCATTTTGCAAGAGGTGCCCGTCTTTTTTGGCAAATATTTTTTTTTCCTTCATGAAAACAGGGGGTTTAAAAACAAAGGTACTTAAATTTTTGCTGCAGTTATTAAAATGCTTTTCATATTGCTCGCCTCTGGCTGCCTTTTCCCTGCTGCAGAGGCTTATTCCCTTTTTGTTGATTTACGTAAAAATTTGTTTATAAGTATTAAAACTGTTGCTATTCATCCCGAAAATCAAATATGGTTAACGATTTTTTTTACCCATGGACTATTATGTTTGGGGGTGGGGGGCCCCCTCCCAATTATGAATTTTTGGTCTTTGAAAAAAGGGTTTTAAACAAAAACGCGGAACAAATTGGTCGTGTTAAGAGGTCAACAACAAAAGTGGTGAAAAAACTGACGAAAAATGGTGTGAACATCAGTACACCTGGTGTGAACATCAGCACACCCGGGTGTGAACATCAGTCCCCCATGGTGTTAACTCAGTCACATCATGGTGTTTAACACGTCACACCCGGTGCTTAACATCAGTCACACCCTGGTCTGAAATCAGTCAACCCGGGTGCGAAATCAGCACCCCCATGGTGCTTAACTCGTCCACCCATGGGCTTAAACATAAAAGAATAATGATGTCTGATCAGAGTTTTGGGAAAATATGATGGCTTAAAAAAAGCAGAGTTACTGCAATCTTAAAAAACAGTTCTTTAAATACTTTTTGGGTTTAACGTAAATACACAGCTGGCTGGCAGATAGTTTCTGCATAAATGTTGTGAAGCATAACAGCAAGTATATTTTCAAATTTCTTAAATTTTAAAAGGGGGGGTACTAGAAAAAAAGGATCGAGTTCTGCAGCTTATTCAATTTTCAAAACAAAATTTTCCGAAAATTTAAAAGTTCTTTAGTGAACATCAGGAGTTTAAATACAATGTTAATTGTGAGTCTGTCGATTTGAGAAATGTGAGAAATGCTACAAGTTCCTGAAATTTTTTTGAAGCTTTTTTAAAAAAAAGACAGGAAAATCATTTGTATTTCAGCGTAAAAAAAAATGCCCCATCTAGCAGAGAACTTTGGCCAAAATCCACCAAGGAAATGTTTGAGTCTTACTTATTATTTCACAATAATCTGCGAGTGACCCATCCGGGTCCTTTAATTAAAACTTCCACCCACAGCTGCTCTGTTACTCTGTGAAATAATGCTTTGGTTTTGAAACAACGTACAAAAATTGGTCACAGTTCGTGCTTGGGAAAATGCGATCGACACTTTTTGAGGTCATGGTAGCGACAACGGTTCACACCATGTCAGTCATCATGTGGCTCTCTTTTTTTCCCATTGGTGTTCTGCTTGCGAAAGTCACTGCAACAAAAGCATTTTTTGTTTAAAAAAAAATGAAGTAAAAAAACGTACCCCCTGTTTATCTTTTAAAAAAAGCACAATCAAACATGTTTTATAATGTATTTGACGTCACAAGAAACTGGTCATAAAGGTATTATAAAGAAGAAAAAACCATTTTGGGCCTTATACCCATTAGTAAGGCTATTGGGGGTTAAAATAAACATTTGGCATCATGGATCCTATAAACATCTTATAAATTTTCAGAAAGATCGCCAAAAGTTTTGTTGGGCGAGTGGAACACATTTGCCCCATGGACAGACGACACCAGAGCTTTCTTCATTCCCTTTTGAAAATTTCCCCCTGTTTTAAGAACTGGGGAGTACAAAAAAAAAGAGTAAAGAGAATAGTTTGGAAAAGAACTATAGCATCTCTCTCCGCTTGGTATGATTTTTCAAAAACCCTTATTTCTTGAAATTTTACAAAGAATATTTTGGGCGCTTGAGTATGTCTTGGTTAAATAAGAGCAAACATGTCGGGTGATGACTATTGCTTGAAGTGGGTTCTAAGGAAATTTTCTTTTAGGAATATTGGTACACATACAAAGGGGTAGGCTTTGGTGGAATGGGGTGGTATGTACATACTGTTGCCAAGTTTATGCATACTTGTGGGCATGTGTGGGAGAATATGGCCAAGCGTTTGGTGTTGTTGGTGTGTGGTGTGTGTTGTGTGTTTGTGTGTGTGTGTTGTTGTGTGGTGTCTGTGTGTGTGTGTCTGGTGGCGGTGTGGGGACCTAAATACATGTGTTGGTATGCAGAATATTTTTTGTGTATATGGGGGATTTGTGCCTATGTGTGCATCATTTTGAAAACTGAGAAGCGGGAGTACCCGTCTGTTGCAGCTTTCTTAAATAAGGTCCAAATGAAAGACATATCATGCTTGCAGTCTTCCGATTATGAAAAAATTTTTTGAAATTTTTTAATAATGAAAGAGATGAAAGCAATAATCGCAAAAACAGAAAAAACATGCTGTGTTTCTACTAAAAAGTGATGATGGTCAGAATAAAATTTTACTTCTTCGGACAATTCTACTGAAAGAGACTGAATGTAATAAAAAAAACCCGTTTAATTCGTTCATGTCAGAATTGATTCTTACCCCCTGAAGAATCTTGGCTGCCCTCCTTGGTTTTTATAGCGGTGAAAATGCAGACAACCAGACAGGGATGGCAGCGTGTTCCCCAAAACCTTTTTTTTCCCAAAAGGGAAAAAGCTTTATGATGAAACTGTAAATTGACTTCTTTTCTCACCAGCACTGTCCCAGTTTGTTTAAAAGGTGGTGAAAGAGCTATCAGGGGGCGGTTCTGACTGGTTTTAAATTTGGCATGTTGTTTCAAGCTTTAAATAACTTGCGATGGGTTTTACACTTTACATGTAGCCCTTGCAAAAACTACATTTTTTCTTCTTCACTTGGCAAAAAATGTAATTTTTACTTCGTCTTTGGGGAACTGTAATTTTTATTTTAGATACTTTGTAGCCCGTCATTTTTACCCCCAAAAATTTCTGCAAAATGCAAATTTTTTTTTCCCGTATTTTTTTTAAAAAGAAAAAAAAAATCACTTCCGCATTGGCAAACCCGTGCAATTGTACTTCATGGATTTCCCCAAAACTGTAACAAAGTTTTTCGCACAAAGTAAAATTTGCGAAAAAATTCTGTGCATTTCCCGGGTTTTAAACCCAAAAAGTTTGTTAGTTACCTTTTTTGATACAAAATTTTTGAGGAAGGAGATTCATGATAACTGCAAACGTTTGCCTTTTTAGTTGTTGTAGTCAGAGATTTTTATCCCTCTGGTTTTCCCCTGCACTGATTGTTAGTTGGTTTTCCTTCTGTCCCCCGTTCCCTGACCCTTTGTCTATTTTCCCAACCATTTTAACAGGCTGCACAGTGGGAACCCGGTCATACTGCAAAACCCGTAGTCTTTTTGAAAGGTACAGTTACCTGCTATCCTCAATTTCCCGACCCCAAACGTTTGTCAGATATTGGGGTTTTTTGTAAACCTTATTGTCCATGATCATTCCCGTCCCACAATTAGGATACAAATTGGTTTTACTTTAAAAGAAAAAAAACAAACAAAAAAAGGAAAGAAAAGAGATGAAGAAACACACACGGAGTATTTTTGCTTATGCAATTGGGTTTTGGGATTTAAACGAAACTCATACATTACTCAGGAACAGATTTTATTCTTTTTTGGTCGGTTTTTTACGATCAACTCCCTATCACCCGTGTGTAAAAGTGCTCACATTTTTCAACAAAAAGTTTGGTTTTTTGTGTCGAAACGTAAGAGAGGGTTTGTGCCAGACAGAGGGGCATAACAATGGGGGGAAAACCCGTAAGGATCAGGCAGCAACAAAGATGTGATCTGTCTGAAAAAAGTGTTATTCATGGAAGGAATATGTGTTGGTACCCAAACAAAAAAAACGCAGTTAAAGAGACAATTTGAAAATCGAAAGCCAGCGGACATGAAACAGATTTTTCTTGCAACAGAAATTTTTAGCGAGGAAGTATCACTGTTTTTTTGCCATTTCCCCCTTTATCATCCTCATCTGGAAAAAAAATAAAGGGGGTTTTTTCCAGTCAATGGATAAACGAATGGATTTTCTGATACGATGCAAACATACAATAGGTATGAATAGCATATAAAATGTATATATACTGAATAAGGATGTATACAGAAAAAAGAATGGTAATGAGATTTCTGAGGCTAAAAATTCAAGACAAAAAGACACTAGTGTATGAATGTTGAAAAATTTGAGTGGCATACATTGAATGTAGATGTCACGAAATATTTTTTTATGGTGTTTTTTCTCTGACTGTGTTTGGATTTCATGTGCACTTTGTCCTAAATTTCAAATTCACAGTATCACAATCCTTTAGCGGGCCTGTGTGAGTGCGTGAGTGTGGTGTGTGGTGTGCGTGATGTGTGCTGCGTTCTGCGTGCTGTGTAGGGGTATTTGCATGCGTGACAGTGATGGTGACAAAAATTTTTTGTTTTGTACTTTTTTTGTTCTTTTCAGTCATTGTTTGAAAAATCATTTCTGGCAAAAGGGTCTGAAACCCCCTACAGCCTTGGACGTAGGGGAAGAAACCTTGCTGTCCGTCGGGACTCCCCCCTCCCAGCTTTTCCCGTCTTTGTGCAGCAAGAGGATGGTGGCCCCCGGGGAAAAATGGAAGTCATCAGAACGCTGAGCCTTGTAGTGTACGGCCACCCCTGAACCAACACACCACACACACACCACCCACAACACACCACACACACACACACATCAGTAAGGTAACACAAAACCAAATCCCAAACAAACCCCGCCTTGCCCATTGAAAAAACCCGTATAACCCCTATATTTTTCCCTAATCTCTACATGGCAGTAGCCTTTCACAGATTGTTCTTATTCTTTTTTAGTCTCCACAATTTTTCTCATTTGGGCTGCAACTGATAGCAAACTGGAACCAAAGTTTGAGAACCCAACAAATTTCACACTTTTATAGAAAAAAATGAATCATGCTTTGGCAACAAAAAAAGGCACTGCTAACATTAGCTGAATTCATGTATGTTTGATCAATCACTCGTTCAACACTGATCAACAAAAAAACCCCCAAATAAGGAAAAAGGGGCACAGATTTAAAATTTAGGCTTTTGATTGAATCTTCAAAAAGGGCGGGTGCGCCGCAGATCAACAACAGTGTCTTTAGCACGCAAACTTTCCAAATGCAAAAAACTAGCAGTCAAGATTTTAAAGGTTTCATAAATGCGCCACAGTTTCACGAAGACGATCTTGCTGTAAAAAGGGTTGGATTGGTTTAAAAAAGTCGCCCCGTTCCATGACATGAACATCATACTACGGTGGTTTAAAAAATGGCCGCCCCGGCATCCATAGACCCCCTTTTCTTTTCAGCTGTTGGTAGTAACCATGATGCAAATGTTTGATAAAGGAGGTGAGGTGTAAAACTTCCTCCCCCACAATTGACAGCGCACAACATAACGTACGATTCACCATTAGCCCCTGAACCTTTAAAACTGGGAACAGCGTTCAACTCATTTCTTTGGTTTTTGGTGCTCCCCCCAGGGGCCTGGAAAAATGAATGGGCTTTCCTTTAGCTGCCCCAAAAAAGACACAACATGCGTTAATAGTTTTGCTGTTTCCCGGGGATACCCGACCCAGGAACAATAAAAACCATCATATAACTTGACTTATTCAAAACATTCCAAAAAGACATAGGAGTTTTGTAGAAGTGATTGTCTATTTCTTCTTCCAATGTCGTTTTTCTGGGTTAAAAAGTGAAAAAAAAGAAAAGAAAAGAAAAACAAAGATCATTTATATACTACACTTCTGACAACACAGATCCAGCAGGACCCATACACACTAAACTTTAACACTAACATCAATTTTGACTTCGCATCCCAACGATGCAAGTTCTCCCAACCCAAACATTCGATGGAGGCTTTACCATGTTGCACCCTCTGCGATAATGCCAGTCTTCCGATAACCATGCTCCTTAAACCAAAGCTTTACTGTGTTGCACCCTCTGCCGATAATGCCAGTCTTCCGATAACCATGCTCCTTAAACACAAAGCTTTACTGTGTTGCACTCTCTGCCGATAATGCCAGTCTTCCGATAACTATGCTCCTTAAACACAAGCTGATAACCATGCTCCTTAAACACAAAGCTGATAACCATGCTCCTTAAACACAAAGCTGATAACCATGCTCCTTAAACACAAAGCTTTACTGTGTTGCACCCTCTGCTGATAATACCAGTCTTCTGATAACCATGCTCCTTAAACACAAAGCTGATAACCATGCTCCTTAAACACAAAGCTTTACTGTGTTGCACCCTCTGCTGATAATGCAGTCTTCTGATAACCATGCTCCTTAAACACAAAGCTGATAACCATGCTCCTTAAACACAAGCTGATAACCATGCTCCTTAAACACAAAGCTGATAACCATGCTCCTTAAACACAAAGCTTTACTGTGTTGCACCCTCTGCTGATAATACCAGTCTTCTGATAACCATGCTCCTTAAACACAAAGCTGATAACCATGCTCCTTAAACACAAAGCTTTACTGTGTTGCACCTCTGCTGATAATGCCAGTCTTCTGATAACCATGCTCCTTAAACACAAAGCTGATAACCATGCTCCTTAAACACAAAGCTGATAACCATGCTCCTTAAACACAAAGCTGATAACCATGCTCCTTAAACACAAAGCTGATAACCATGCTCCTTAAACACAAAGCTTTACCGTGTTGCACCCTTGCCGATAATGCCAGTCTTCCAATAACCATGCTCCTTAAACACAAAGCTAAGAAAGTTAAGAACGTGCAGTTAAAAACAACATCCAGTGAAGCTCAACAAACATGTGAACAGATATGTATGTAAAAGCACTCACCCATTTTCTCATTTTCCTTTCTAAAAAGTACAATTATCTATTGCTACATTAAGCAACAGGAATTTTGGCGTCATATACTGTACCATGTCAGACAATAGCATTCACGGCAGTTAGTCTGCTCTGCCAGGCCGAAGTTTTTGTGTGGCTAATGCAGTGATAAGACAGTCACGTGGTGCCCAACCCACTTCGCCGTAGGGAGAAGCCAGTGTCAGTCTCCCATACGTCATTCATCGAGGCCTGCCGTCAGCAAGATAAGTTTGTGCTCTGCTCGCCTTC
>CM031600.1:33512237-33597237 GCA_018398815.1 Conus ventricosus
TTATGTTTTGTAGGGGGTGTATCCGTGCAACATGTTTTTGATTCATGAACTGTTTTTTCGAAGTTATCTTCCCCTTACCTCCCTTGGTCGAATCTCTTTTTTTTTATTGTGTAAATTCTTTAAATCATGAATACCTCAGAACCTACATAGTTGTATGTACGTCGCTGAAGTCACAAAAATTAATGTATTTGATTCATTACAACCGTACTGGGTTGAGAAGCCCATATTTTCTCTAAACTGGTATTTCGCACGAGCAATCTTGGCGCCATTTTCAATTGTCTGTCGAATGAATATTGAATAATTCTTGATTTTACAAAAAGTAAGAGAAAACCGAAGAATCTGAAGATGCATGTTAAAAGTAAAGTCCAATAAGCTTTCATTTCGTATATCGCATGCCTATGATCTTTTCTGTACAAGCTTGCGACTATACGAAATGACTGACAGCGCCGTCCCTTTAGCGAGTCGCCTTCTTTGTTTACTGTCGGAGTTTTGATCCAAATTATCATTCTATGAAATTCGGACTTCCCGATCGAAATCTGCTAATGACTCCATTTTTGTTATGAATACAACTGAAAATGTGTAGAATTTATTATTTAACAGACCGTTTCAACAGAGTATTTTTCAGTCGAAAATTGTGTCAGAAGTAGCACGGACGGCCCGGCGAGGTGAAAAGTCAGCTGTGTTTTCTGTCAAATTTTAAAACGCAAAGTTCTCCCGCTTGGACGGCATCTTGGATAATGAAATTTATATGTATAAAAAGAGCGAGATGCCAGCTTTTTATTCATTACAAAATTATTTCACGCTGTTTAGTATTTTTTCATCGAAATAAAGGAAAATATGACGTAAGCTTGTTAAAAGTGGCTTCACTCTGGACATTAATCAGCAATGATTTAGTACAGGAACAAAATTGTCAAATGTGACTTACTGCATTTTATTCCTTGTTTCTGAGGTTTTCATCGATAGTAAATATGTGTTAGTAGTCTGAATGGACCGCGAGCCAGACAACACTGAAGCCGCGATAGAAAACACAAATTTATGTTGGTTCCGGCCTCGCGAGGCCCGGTTCGTCTCCGGTACCATGTCGCTGGCTTTGCGGCCCGGTATGTTGTTATAAAAGTAGAGCGTGGTGTGCCAATGCAGAGAGTTCCCCTAGAGTTCCATGATGTGAGCGACTGGCGTGAGAGGCAGAGGGAGGGCGCACTCAGTGCGCTGAGTGCTGAGAGCGAGAGAGTTCCCAGCTGCGTTCCTGGTTTGAGCTCCTAGGCATGGAAGGCAAATAAAAGGAGAAAACTCTGCTTCGTCCACTGCGTCTTCTTGACTGGCTGCTGTCCCTTGGTTCCTGCACTCCTCACCATCTGCCTGTCTTCACCTGCACACCCCTTACCCCTCCACACCATCACATGAACAATATAAAAGTGTCCTTAAAAAATCTGAAGGTGCTCAACCCTTTGGGGAGCAACATCTGTTATTTATTTATTTATTTTTTAAATGAAGTGTTAAAATCTACAAGCTTGTTTCAAGCCTTGCTATCTTCAGGATGTCTTTTGGGGCACGCCAACGATCTTTTATGGCGTGCGGGACTTGATTTCAACTCTATGTGTGCAGGCGGATCTCCGTTGCTGCACGTGCGGTCTGTAGTTCTTATTGGGTCCTGTTCAGATGGAATGTGTTAGCAAAGATTTCCACTTGTGCCTGCAATTGTTTACAATTTCTACTTTTGAGTTCAGAGTTGCTAAGTGTGGTTTACATAAAATTAACCATTTTTCTGTGGATCATAGATTGCATCTTTTTGAAATATTGTTGTATGGTGTTGCTCTTTTATGATTTTCCATGTTGTAGTCTATTTTTTTATCTTTGAGTCTCCGAATGTATTTGCTCAGCTCTGTTTGATTTTTGTATTTTTCATTTTGAATGACTGTTTGTGATTTGCGTATCTGGTTTTGAAAGTGTTTTCAGTAATCCCTATATAATGTTTCTTTTCATTTTCTGAAGTTACCGTAGCTTGATATACGATGTTGCTGTGAAGACATTTGTTGCTTAGGGGGCACTGTTCTTTTTTGGTGCAGTTGCAAGATGTCCTTTCAGCACCCTTCTCTTTTATGTTGCTTTTCATTTTGTTAGATGAATCAATTATGTTTTTGACGTTAGGCATACATGAGTATGATAATTTGATGGTGTTTTTGTTGAATATTTTGGACAGTTTGTGTTCTTTTGGAAATGATGTTGCCAAGATTTTAAAGAATTCTTTCCTACATTTGTTTTTACTTGTCCATCGTATGGTGGGTTGTACCATATGATCTTTCTTTCCTATTTTTCTTATTTCTGTTCGTGTTATTGTCTGGACTGTATTGTAGTTTGTAATTGTAACCACTTTTTTGCAACGCTTTTTGATATTCTGTTGCTGCATCGTTGAATGCGTGTTCATTGCATGACAGGTTGGATAGTCTCTTGTTTATACCATTGGGTATTGTTTTTAGTATGGATGGTGGGGTGGTTGCTTTTGATATTTACGTAGATTGGTATGTCATTGGGTTTTTTTGTATGGTTTTTACACATGGTCATTGAGGTCTAATGTTATGTCTAGGTAATTCACTACTTTTTTGTTTGCTTCTATTGTGATTTTTAAGTTGTGGTTTTTAAAGATTTTACATAATTATTTTTTCTTGTTTTCAGTGGTTCTTGGATTATTGTTTAATGCATTGAAAACAAGAAAAAATAATTATGTAAAATCTTTAAAAACCACAACTTAAAAATCACAATAGAAGCAAACAAAAAAGTAGTGAATTACCTAGACATGACATTAGACCTCAATGACCATGTGTAAAAACCATACAAAAAACCCAATGACATACCAATCTACGTAAATATCAAAAGCAACCACCCACCATCCATACTAAAACAATACCCAATGGTATAAACAAGAGACTATCCAACCTGTCATGCAATGAAAACGCATTCAACGATGCAGCAACAGAATATCAAGAAGCATTACAAAAAAGTGGTTACAATTACAAACTACAATACAGTCCAGACAATAACACGAACAGAAATAAGAAAAATAGGAAAAGAAAGATCATATGGTACAACCCATACGATGGACAAGTAAAACAAATGTAGGAAAAGAATTCTTTAAAATCTTGGCAACATTCTTTTTCTTTCTTTCTGCGTACGCAGGCTTATACTCCTGCGGACACTCCCTGTATAGCCAGGCAGTGGAGTTTTGTGTGTATGACCCTTTTTTATCCCGCCATTAAGGCAGCCATACTCCATCTTCGGGGAATTGGCAACATTATTTCCAAAAGAACACAAACTGTCCAAAATATTCAACAAAAACACCATCAAATTATCATACTCATGTATGCCTAACCTCAAAAACATAATTGATTCATCTAACAAAATGAAAAGCAACATAAAAGAGAAGGGTGCTGAAAGGACATCTTGCAACTGCACCAAAAAAGAACAGTGCCCCATAAGCAACAAATGTCTTCACAGCAACATCGTATATCAAGCTACGGTAACTTCAGAAAATGAAAAAGAAACATATATAGGGATTACTGAAAACACTTTCAAAACCAGATACGCAAATCACAAACAGTCATTCAAAAATGAAAAATACAAAATCAAACAGAGCTGAGCAAATACATTCGGAGACTCAAAGATAAAAAAAAATAGACAACAACATATCATGGAAAATCATAAAAAGAGCAACACCATACAACAATATTTCAAAAAGATGCAATCTATGATCCACAGAAAAATGGTTAATTTTATGTAAACCACACTTAGCAACTCTGAACTCAAAAGTAGAAATTGTAAACAATTGCAGGCACAAGTGGAAATCTTTGCTAACACATTCCATCTGAACAGGACCCAATAAGAACTACAGACCGCACGTGCAGCAACGGAGATCCGCCTGCACACATAGAGTTGAAATCAAGTCCCGCACGCCATAAAAGATCGTTGGCGTGCCCCAAAAGACATCCTGAAGATAGCAAGGCTTGAAACAAGCTTGCAGATTTTAACACTTCATTAAAAAAAATATTTTAACAAATATATATATATATAAAATTATGGGATTTAGATACCTTGCAAGTGCTTAACTTAAACATTAATCGCGAGTTTTTATCACAAAGGGAGATAACATCATGATTGACCACGCAACTAGCGTATGATAAAATCTTTCCCAAAGAAAGAAAGAAACTTGTAGGTAATACAAGAATATGTGTTTTTGAAATGTCTATTCTCCCATTTGTCTGGTGCAGAGAAAACCTTAGGCAAAATGAATCTAAATACGAACTCTTTGCTCTTGTCAAAGTTCTCAGTTTTTCATATCCGGATACACCCCCCCCCCCCCCCCCCCCCCCCCCCCCCCCCCTAATTTTCAATGTTCCACTCACTTCCACTTCTCGTTTTTTCACTCTTTTCTACTACTCGTTTTACAGGTTATACAGTGTAGCATCAACAATAAAGAGATCACTTGTGTCAGTTTCAGTTTCATCAAAGAGGTGTCACTGCGTGCGGACTAGTCCATATACGCTAGACCACATCCGTATGAGACCACACTGCGCATGATTTAAAGCTGAGGGATAAATGAATTAATGACTAAGATGAGAGAATTTAAGAAGAGGGTCTCATGGCTACTTGTAGATTAATACGAAGAATTGTGATAATAAAAGCTCCAAACAACCGTAAAAATATTCGCTGTGGCAAGCAGTGAGTGTGAAGACAAATATTTCTAACTACTAGACCTACATGAAAAACGACTGAGGGGAGGAAACTCCCAATCTCTGTTCTGTAGTGTAAAAACTTTGTAAACATGAATTTTCACATTTTCAATCAAAGAAGGCTATGCTTTCACAGAACAACGCCGAATGAGGTGAAAGTGGACTTACCAGTATTATACCATATATATACTAATAGACTGTCGTTTGAAAAAGTGCTGTCATTTATACCTAACAAACTAAACATGATCAACTGGCCTACCAACAGGTCTTCGTACCATAGATGTGGTTGTAATCAATATTCATCTGCAGTACAGCTTTTGACAAGTTTGGAATAAATCACAAAGTTCATGCCCACTTTGTTTTAGCTTGTTGTCAAACATAAATCAATTCTCGCGGGGAAAAAATCGATTTGAACATATTTCGAAAAAGTGTAAATCAGCCCACAATTAAGAATTATAGTGAATTGAGTTTTAAAGCAATGACGTGTGTGAGAGAGAGAGAGAGAGAGAGAGAGAGAGAGAGAGAGAGATTTAAAACGTGCGAACAAATGAATTGTGGCGTAGTCGCTTGCGTACGAATAAGTGTATCACTGACAGAAAGCATGCCTGTGAGGGTATGTTCATGCGCGCGCGCGCGTATGCGTGTGTGTGTGTGTGTTTGTGTGAGCATATTTGTGTGTGTGTGTGTGTGTGTGTGTGTGTGTGTGTATAACTAATAAATTCCAAGGATAAGTACCGAGCACCGTTCCAGCAACTTACAGAGCAGCTTGGTGTTGCAATAACTGCAAGAAATATTGAATTATAAACAAAGCTTGCTCTTATATCTTAGATTGAAGAAATAGGGGAGATAAGCATTCATATCTGCAGTGGTAGATGATTCTGCCTAACTAACAGTATGTGCTTGAGTGGGTGAATGGGAGGGGGGAAAAAAAAGCTTCTCAAAATGAGCCTTCAGCAAGCTTATAGTCTCCAATAGGTAGGGAAACTCACTAACATATAACTGCTGGTCATATACCGATATTTCGAAACCTGGTTGTTTCTCCTCAGTGACCGCGGAAAGTGGTAATTTGACTCCTCTGCCTTTTCAGTTTTAAGAAGAATGCAATCCCAGAAAAGGCTGGTGTGCAATACCGTAGTATGTTTGTTGAGTTTTCAAAAAACCAACCAAAGGTGCCACCTAAGAAGCAAAAGAAAATCATATATATATATATATATATATATATATATATATATATATATATGTGTGTGTGTGTGTGTGTGTGTGTGTGTGTGTGTGTGTGTGTTTGTGTGCATGTGTGAGTATGATTGAACACTGGCAACGGCAAACAGCAAAATGCACCGCTACCTGAAAACCCAGACAGAACTACTCAAGTCTGTGGTATTCTCATCAGGCCAAGGAGAAACTGGTAATTCCATCGCTTCCCAAAAGGCAGCCATTGAAAAACACGACAGAGAACAGTGGAATGAAGCCTCTCGAAATATCAAAAACAAACTAATCAGTTAAAATAGAAAATGTTGTGCCTCTTCTTGAGGATTCCAACAGGACACGAGGAACATCAAATGTGCCAGTGATCTGAAAACAGGCTGACCAGTCAGTTCCACTGTTTAATAACAGTTGCATCAGCCTTACAAAGGCCAAGAACTGTAAAAAATGAACTTTACTTGGATCTCCTAAGGGGTGCTATGATTAGGCCCTATACAAAACGAAATAGGTAGTACTATGAAACGAATGCAACTAAGTAATTTTGTCATTATGACTCTCTCTCTCTCTCTCTCTCTCTCTCTCTCAGAATATATATATATATATATATAGAGAGAGAGAGAGAGAGAGAGAGAGAGAGAGAGAGAGAGAGAGAGAGAGAGAGAGGGGGGGGGGGGGAGAGAAAAGAGAGGCCCAGAGCCGAAACGTTGGAAAGAAAACTTGCTTTGTTTGCTTTTTCATTGTGTGGTTGTTTATATATATATATATATATATATATATATATATATATCAGTAATATTTAAATGCCTAAAACAATTTTTTTAAGTGCTCAACCCCCTGGGGAGCAACATTAATTAAAACAAGTTAAAAGAGGAATCTTAAAACTATCTACAAATTTGTTTCAAGCGTGTTGCGCTGTCATCAGGATGGTTTTTGGTTTGCCCACCGCCGATGTTAAATAGCGTTTGCGGTTGTTTGCACGTGCGGGTTGGCTGCACGTGTTTTTGGGGGGCTTTCAAGTTTTTGTTTTGGGTGTGTTCACTAACAACGATTTCCATTTACGCCTGCAGTTGTTTACTATTTCTGTTTTGGTGTTTAAAGTTGCTAAGTGTGGTTTGCATAGTATTAACCATTTTTCAGTTAAACATAGGTTGCACCTTTTTGAAACATTGCTGTATGGTGATGCTCTTTTTATGATTTTCCAGGATATATTGTAGCTTGTTTTTGCGTCTTTAAGTTTCCAGATATATTTGTTCAGTTCTGTTTGGTTTTTATATTTTTCTTTATTAAATGACTGTTTGTGGTTTGCATATCTGGTTTTGAAGTGGTTTTCAGTGATCACTATGTATGTTTCTTTTTCATTTTCTGATGTCACAGTAGCCTGGTATACAATGTTGTTGTGAAAACATTTATTGTTTAGTGGGCACTGCTCCTTTCTGGTGCAATTGCAAGATTTCCTTTCTTCACCCTTCTTTGCTGTGTTGATTTTCATTTGTTGGATGCGTCAATTAGGTTTTTGAGGTTGGGCATACATGAGTACGATAGTTTGACACCAGAAAAATATAACTTCGAGCCAAGCCTTTCATCTTGCATGTGCCTGGATGTTCCTCATGAAGATCCTGCAACAGCTGTGGATGCCCCTTTGGTGGAACCACCACACGCGAGCCCCACAGGATACAGCCATCATAAACACACGTTTTCTTGAAAAGTAAGGACGAAGTTTATCATCACCAGTTTTCTCTGGCCATCCTTTCAGTATGTAATTTTGAACTCTTGACAGCACTGGATCAACAGCAGTCCACTGTTTGATTTGTCTGGCTGTGACAGGCATGCAATCTATCTGATCCCACAACATCATTATCTCCCCTGGAACAGTTTCTTCATCATTGTCTTTTGGTGGCAACGAAAGCCTATTCAACCATCAGCATTGCCATTTTGTTTGCCTTCTCTGTATCTGAGAACATATTCATATGCAGCTAATGTCAACGCCCATCTTTGAATTCTTGCTGCAGCCATAGGAGGAATTTGTCTGTCTTCTTTGAAAAGCCCGAGAAGGGGTTTGTGGTCTGTATATATTTCAAACTGATGACCAAACAGATACTGGTGAAACTTTTTCACTGCAAATACCACCGCTAGACCTTCTTTCTCTATCTGACTGTAATTTCTTTCAGCTTTTGTGAGAGTTCTTGATGCAAATACAACAGGCTTTTCGGTTCCATCTTTCAACCGGTGAGAGAGAACTGCTCCTAATCCATTGGAGGAGGCATCACATGACACTACAATCTCATTTTCAGAATTGAAGTGAATCAAAACTTTGGTTGAAAGAAGAGCTTCTTTGGATCGCTTACATGCTGATTCTTGACGGTTTCCCCACGGCCACTTGTCTTTGCGTAGCCTATTATATAAAGCTGAGTTTGTCTGTCCGTCAGTTCGCTTATACACGCCCACAGTTTTGGGCCGATCGCCACCAAATTTGGTATCAAGTATCCTTGCTGTCCTACAAACAGCAACGTCGGGTCGGCGATCACGTGACGCATTGCGTCGTGACGCAATTTGCGTCCACAGACGCAAAACTGGACATCGGAACACTACACGACAGACAAACTCACCAGGCTGAGACGGGGTCGAAGCCACGGAGCTATAAATAAACTTGATTTAAGTCTGTGGGTCGAAGCGCGTTCTGAATTTGGGTTAAATGACGCATTAAGCCTGACACATCTGTATGACGTCAAAATGTTTTCAGACTGTCGTAAAATATCTTTACGTAATCTCCATCGCAACCGCTTGAATAAACCCTTATGGAGAAAAAGCCAGCCTTCGTGTATTCCCATGAACGATCATTGCTATACAATCTTTGTTATTTCTGTGAATAATCATTACTGTACAACCTTTGTTGTATTCCATAGAGGATCATTAGTGTACAATCTACGTTATATTCCATGTATTCCATAGAGGATCATTACTGTACAATCTACCTTATCTATTATATAAAGCTGAGTTTGTCTGTCTGTCTGTTCGCTTATACACGGCCATAATTTTGGGCCGATCGCCACCAAATTTGGTATCATGTATCCTTGCTGTCCTACAAACAGCAACGTTGGGTCGGCAATCACGTGACGCATTGCGTCGTAGTTTGCGTCCACAGACGCAAAACTGGACATCGGAATACAACACGGCCACAGTTTTAGGCAGATCGGAACCAAATTTGGTATCAAGTATCCTTGGTATCCTACAAACAGCAACGTCGGGTCGGCAATCACGTGACGCATTGTGTCGTGATGCAAGTTGCGTCCACAGACGCAAAACTGAACATCGGAACACTACACGGCCACAGTTTTAGGCCGATCGGCACCAAACTTAGTATCAAGTATCCTTGGTATCCTACAAACAGCAACGTTGGGTCGGTAATCACGTGACGCATTGCGTCGTGACGCATTTTGCGTCCACAGACGCAAGAGTGAACATCGGAACACTACACGACAGACAAACTCAGCTTTATATAATAGATTTATTATATACTAGATTTGGAGTAATAATTGATCATACCCAAGTAAGCTTGCACTTCTTTGACATCTTTTGGCTTGGGCATTTCTTGAATTGCTCGGACCTTCTCAGCCACTGGGTGAATGCCTTCAGCATCAATGTGATGTCCTAGGTACACTACCTCTGATGCCATGGATTCACACTTCTTTTTCTTCAAACGAACTCCAGCATCTTTCAGTCTTTTCAGTACTTCCCTCGGGCGTTGCAGATGATCTTCTTCATTACAGCCGGTAATCAGGATGTCATCAATGCGTACCCGTACTTGCTGCATGCCTTGGAGTATGTTTTCCATAGTACGTTGGAAAATACCAGGTGCTGACGATATACCATACGGTAATCGATTGTACCTATACAGATCCTTGTGAGTGTTGATGGTCGTATACTCTTTTGAAGCCTCATCCAACTCTAGCTGTAAGTATGCTTGTGTTAAGTCCAGCTTTGTGAAGTATTTCCCTCCACTCAGATCAGCCAAAAGACCATCAGTTTTTGGTAGGGGGTAATTATCAAGTTTTGAAACCTGATTAACTGTTACTTTGTAATCACCACAAATTCTGACAGAATTGTCTGGCTTCATCACAGGAACTATTGGTGCTGCCCAATCAGAAAACTGTACTTTCTCTATTGTTTCTTCTGCTTCCATTTTGTCTAATTCGTCATTGATCTTCTGTCTCAAAGCATGTGGTACTGGTCTTAGTTTGAAATATCTGGGTTTGGCTGCAGGGTCGACCTGCGAAGATCCCTTTCTTCTATTAAGAAAGGGTGAAAACCGTAGTCGCACCTTCTCGCCACGTTAATGTGGGTGTTTCCTCAGGGGGACATGGGGCAGGTTGTTTTCACTAACGCGGCACGGGAGCGGAATACTGGCGCTATATTAAAACTAGATCTCGGCCTCTCCAATCAAGGAAAGCCGCAGGCTAGACCAGTCCAGATGGAGGAGTAAGGCCCCCACCGAGAAAGGAAGGAACTCTGTGCAGGCCCACCGGCGCGTGGACACGCCCTGACACTGCTCCAAGCCTTACCCCAGCCATGGGATCAATGGCAAGAGCCGAAGTCGGATGTGCTGGTCCTGACTTGTCAGGGGCGTAACGGCAGCACAACGCATCCCCGCTCACATGACAGACAACCTTGGAGAATCTCGATATGGTGCTCGACCGTTGAGGACCCGCGAGGGTGGAAGAGTGAGAGCAGAGACATGGCCTGCTGACCAACCGATGAGGGAGAAACTCTACGGATCTCTGGAGGACCTCCGCCGGACGGCAGCCTTCATCAGTGCATCTGGGGTTCCTGTCTGAGCGAACGAAGAAGAAAGGCTGCAGGGTCTATGTAGATTTTTGGCTTTCCCCTCCTTTAACTGTGCCTCGTTTGTCCTTAAATACTTCACAGTAATCACACAGTAACTCTTTCAGTCTGGAGTTTTCCTTTTTCACATGCAGAATTTCTCCCCAGTCCAATTTAAATTCTTGCAGCCAATCTTGACCCAACAAATCTGGTCCATTGCCCTTGACCACTGTAACCTGACATTCTTTTGGCTGACTGTTCTTGTAGGAAACAGACACTGGACAGATTCCTAACACTGGAATTTCTTCACCTGTATAAGTTCTCAGTCTCTGTTTTGATTTTGTCAGTGGAAAACAAGCTTTCCCTTTCACGCTTTCCACCGTGGCTTCACATAATACAGTTAATGATGCTCCAGTATCAAACTCCATGCTAATTTTCTTGCCACCAATGTCTACCAGATATGGTTTCTGCTTACTTTTTTTTTTTTTTGGCTGTAATTGTGCACAAAACATAGAATACATTTCACTGTCTTCAGTATCAGAGTCTGTGTCAGCAGTCTCTGTATACTTCATGTTTCAGTAGTTTGCTGAACCTCGAGCTGATTGTTTGGAATTTTTCTACATCTGACTTCTCTTTGCCAATTTCATTCTACATTTCCGAGCAACATGGCCACGTTTGTGACAGAAATGGCACTCAGTCTTTGAACGGGCATTCGTGGGGTTCATGACGACCCCCACATCTGTAGCAGTCACTCAGATTATTAAATGTTTTGGACAATTTCTGTGACATATTCTGCTTCTCTACTACGTTTACTGAAGCCTGGGCCAGACTGCTACTTGCTGTGTAAGTAGCAGTGCCTTTCTGTGAATCTGCTGCCCCTTGTGTTGCCATTTCCATGGCTGTAGCTGTTTCTAGAGCATTCTGAAAACTGAGATCTTTCACTGCAAGCAAACGTCGCTGGATACGATCGTCATTAATTCCACAAACCAGGTGATCAAGTCAAGTCAAGAGTGTCCCCAAACTTACAGTGTTGTGCTATGTTGCGTAACTGAGCAACATAGGATGCCACACTCTCCCCCTCCTGTCTGGAACGAGTATTAAACTTAAAACGTTGGACAATCTCTGAGGGTTAGGTTGCACATGATCCTTTACTTTATCTGTGATTTCTTTGAAAGGTTTTGTACCTGGTTTCACTGGTGCAAACAGATCGCGTATCAGTCTGTACGTTGTACTGCCACAGACGGTCAGCAAGATCGCTCGCTTTTTTTCGTCACTTGCGACGTCGTTCGCTTCAAAATAAAACGTCAGACGTTCGACATATTGTTCCCAGTCTTGAGACGGATCGCATTCTTCAACTTTTCCGAATGTTGTAGCCATCCTTGTCGCCAAAATGTAGTAGATTCATTCAACATTTAACTCTACGAAAACCGTTGCTCGCATGCAGTCATGCTTTTTTCCTGCAGTCACTTCCCTTGTTCCAACAAGTCAGTACGAGTTACTTCCCGTTTCAGATACCACAACGTAATACCCTCTGGCACATATTTTATCCTCGTCGCCAATTTGTTGTGTCATAATAACAGGAGACAAACAAATTAATGACAGACAAAACCACAACTTGTCTGGTTCCGGCCATTTGGTTTATTCTGGCGCCCCCAGATAATTCACGTGATAATCAAGGTGATCTCCCTTGGGATCATTAACCTACATAACACAGCACACACACAATCTCAACATATATACAAATCGGTATCATCACCCTTCAAACAGCACAAACCAAGTTAATATCTAAATTGTAACAAAAGCGAATGTACAGGTTCTACTGTATCAGATGTACAAAGGAAGGAATGGTTTAGAGGGATACTCGCAGGCACACGAAAACAAAGGCAGACGACATAGTTGTTGTGTTCCAACCGGAAGCCTCTCGACTTTCGTCTTATTACCCAAAAGCCAGTGAATGAACATGCTACATCTCCCTCTTTCAAATGGATCGAACCGGAACGAGCGGAGTCGAAATCGAGACCGATCACCTATTCAATGGACACAACTTTCAACTGAACTCAAGTCCATGTTTGACTAAAAGAGTGGGTTATGACTGAAAGAGTGGGTTCTGAGCGTACGCGCGAATTAATAGTCATAGTCCTTCAAATAGGTTGGTGGTCTCCGGTTTCGTGTTGGCCTTCGGGGTGTTGCTGCAAGTTGGGTCAAGGGCAGGTCCCATGGGCTTTGGGCAGGTGTTGCAACTGGTCCCTGGGGTGGTGTCGTTGACGTTCCCTCTGCTGCAGGTCTGCTTTCCCCAGGTTCAGGAGGGTCCGGTGCACGTGGTACGGGCGATGTTGTGGCACAGGGTCGGACATCGGGAAAGGGGGGGTGAGCGGGGGACAGGCATGAAGGCACCATGGATGGGACAGGGACAGGGGGTTGTTTGGCGGATGCATTTTCCGGGTCATCCGCCGATTTCTGCGGACAAGTCCCCCATCAGGGGTCTTGATGATGAAGCTTCTGGGAGCCTCATGCTGCTTGATGACGGTGCCCTCTTCTGCAGGTCAGGGACCCACACATTAACGCCGGGGAACAAGTCTTCAGGAGCAACAACGTTGTGTCGTCTGTTATAGTCCGCCGTCATCTTCTCCCGGTACTCCTTCTCCTTCCTTTTCAGGATGTCGATGTCAGGGGTCTGGGGCAGGAGGGACTCCAAGGTGCAGGGGACACGCGTTTTGAGGCGGCGTCCCATGCTCAGCTGAGCAGGGGAGAAACCATTGGCCAAGGGGGTGTTGCGGTACATGAGGAGGCCAAGGTATTCGTCATCACACTTCTTCATGAGGTTTTTGATGGTCTGCACGGCACGTTTCCACTTCGCCGTTGGACTGGGGGGGTAGTGAGGTGAGGATGTCACATGATCAAATCCCCAGGTTGTGGTGAAGGATGCGAAGTCGGAAGAGGCGAACTGGGGGCCGTTGTCCGTGACAAGGATGTCTGGGATACCGTGGCGGCTGAAGACTTTCTTTTAGCCTGGCAATTGTCACCTCTGCTGTGGTGCTGTTGGGGATCAGAGTAATCTCGACGTCTCTGAGTAGTAGTCAATTACCAGGAGATATGTTTTTCCGTCATGGTGGAAGAAGTCAGCAGCAGCTCTCTGCCATGGTCGGTCTGGAAACGGGGTCCCCTTCATGGGTTCTGTCCTGGCTTTGCAATGTTTGGTGCATTCTGGGCAAGTTTTGACCATTGCTTCGATGTCCTTGGTTATGGACGGCCACCACACGCTGTTGCAGGCGTTTCTCCTTTGTCTTCAGTATGCCCTGGTGGCCGTCGTGCAGATGGCTCAGGATATCATGCCTCAGGATGACGGAATCACCAATCGTTGTCCCTTCATGAGCAGTCCATCATGAACAGTCAAGTTTCCAGCTTCAGCCTTGTACTGCTTGGTGGCTTTGTTCAGCTGCTGCTTGTCGGCCAGCCGTTGGTGACGTAGTGCATCACGATGCAGAGAGTGTCATCCTTCTTCAGTTCTGCTCTGATCTGTGCCAGCCTGTAGTTCGAAGCAGGTATTGTATATAGGACAGCATTGAGGTACACTCGACCAGTTCTGTGAAGTCACCATCTGGCAAGTCGTTGGCATCTTGGGGTGCTCTGGACAACGCATCAGCGGTGTGAAGTTCCTTGCCCGGGACATGGTGGATGGTGAAGCTGAAACGTAGCAGACGCATCCGGAAGCGCTGGACACGAACGGGCAGTTCGTCAATGAGTTTGGTAGAGAGCATTTGGCACCAGGGGTTTGTGGTCGGTCTCTACATGAAAGTCTTTGCCGATCAGGAGGTCAGCCCAATGTTCTAGGCTCCACACAATTGCGAGGGCTTCTTTCTCTATCTGGGCGTATCGTTTCTCCGTCTTGTGAGAGATCTGCTGCATAACGCGACAGGTTTCATGTGTCCATCGTTCTGACGCTGTAGTAGGACT
This sequence comes from Conus ventricosus, assembly GCA_018398815.1. Classification (NCBI taxonomy): domain Eukaryota; kingdom Metazoa; phylum Mollusca; class Gastropoda; order Neogastropoda; family Conidae; genus Conus; species Conus ventricosus. Next base: position 33,526,937 of record CM031600.1, read on the forward strand.
GCGCCAAGGCCGAAACTGCTGGAGTCTGCTGAGACGACTGTGTCCCGCTCTGGGTGGTAGAGAGCAAGTGTCTCAGATGAGGTCAGGTCCTCCTTGAGGGAGTCGAAGGCCCGCTGCTGGTCTGGGCCCCAGGTCCATGCAACGTCTTTGCGTAGAAGGTCCCTCAGCGCTTTGGATTTGTCGGCAAGGTTTGGCACGAATTTCATAAGCTGGTTGACCATACCAGGAATCGCCTGACATCGCCAACGTTCTCTGGCTGTCTCATCTCCACGATGGCCTTGACTTTGGCAGGGTCCTTCCTCACGCCGTTTGAGTCGATGATCTGACCCAAGTATTCAAGCTGTGTTTTTGCGAACTCAAACTTCTCTAGGTTGAGGGTGAGGCCAGCTTGGACAGCCTGTCCAGGACCTTCCGCAGTCTTGTATCATGTTCTGACTTGTCCCTACCAAACACAAGAATGTCATCCATATGGCACACAACTCCGGCAAGTCCCTGCAGGATTGTGTCCATCTTCTTTTGGAAGTATTCTGGAGCTGAGGAAATCCCATATGGTAATCTTAGGAATTTGAAGCGTCCGAAGGGTGTGATGAATGTTGTGAGCTTGGAACTCTCATCATCCAGCTGGATCTGGTGGAAGCCTGAACTGGCGTCGAGTTTGGTGAAGACTTTCCCCTCAGATATCTTGCTGAGTGTCTCTTCCACTGCTGGCATGGCATAGACTTCCCTCTTCACGCTGTTGTTGAGTCGAGTCAAGTCCACGCAGATACGTACATTGCCGTTGGTCTTTGGTACGACGACGATTGGGCTACACCAGTCCGTCGGTGGTCCACTGGTACAATGACGTTGTTCTCAACCATCTTGTTCAGCTCAGCTTCCACCTTCTTTAGTAGTGGGACCGGGACACGACGAGGAACTGACTGTGAGAAGGGCTTTGAATTGTCTTTAAGGAGGATGGTCTGTTCTCCCTCAACCCTCCCAAGTCCTCTGAAGAGTCTGGGGAACTGTCGTCGAACATCGTCGATAGATGTGAAGGTGGTATGTGTAGGATCAGTGGCTGCCGAGTCAGGCTGCTCCCTCCGTGATGAATGTTGGGGTTCTGCTGTGGGTGTCATATGTATGGCGCGTACGGTAAAGGCTCCAGGGATGTCATGGATCAATCCGAGTTTCTGGATTGCTGGCATCCCGAGGAGGAGTTTTGGAGTCTGGGCGACGTACACCTTCTCCCATATCTGGGTGCAACCATGGGCAAGTTTGATGTAGGCGAATCCTATGACATCCAGTGGCTGGTCGCCTGGGCCAAGAAGACGGCGATCTGGAGGTCGAAGCTGACCGAAGGCTGGTTTGAAGACGTTGGCTGGCATCACAGACACCTGGGCGCCAGTGTCGATGCACCAAGTAAAGTCCAGCGAGCCAATTTTCAGCTTGATGTGCCATCCTGGGTCGGTGCCCGATGGGTGCTTGTCATGCACTCCACCAATGAAGTATCCATCTTCATCCTGGTCCGACAGCTCATCTTGTTGGACTTCCTTCACGGACGCCGAACTCCTGCAGATGACTGCGAAATGTCCCCTCTTTTGCACTTTCTGCAAATGCTTCTTGCTGCTGGGCAGTTGGCCTTGCCAATGGGGTGTTTTCTGTCGCAGTATCCACAGTTGTTAGGGGTGCTTTGCCCTCCAGGAGTTGTTGCCTGGCCACTTCTTTGTTGTGGAGGCCCGCGTCTCTCTCCATCCAGACCAGGTCTCACTCTCGACACTGCATCAACTGCGGCGGTTTAGAGCTAGCAAGCTCGCTTCTCATCATCTCTCTCATTGACAGTATCTCAACTGTCTTTTGTAGAGTCAGGCTTGCACTATATCATACAGCTTCAGTTTGGCGGTGTCATCATGACAAGTGAAAACAAGCTTGTCCCTCACCATCATGTCTACCTCTCCGAATTTGCAGGCAGCCGCCTTTTCTCTCACCACTCGTTGCCAGGACTCAAAGTTCTGCCCTGGTTCCCTCATGCAGGTGAAGCCAGAACTGTTCCTGAGCATCAGCTGGGTATCGCGCTGGTGAAAAAATTGGTCGAACTTGGCTAGCACTGTGGTGTAGTTGGACTTGTCCTCTGCTGGCAGAGGGTTGTCTACATCGACTGGATTTGGTCTTTCCCCAAGAAAACAAAGTTAGAGTAGATCTCGAGGCCGTCATCGCCAATATGATGAAGCAAAAGGCCTACCTTGATACTGTCCGTCTTCTCTGCTGCTCCTGTGCTTGCAGGAAGATGTCGAACTTGAGTTTCCACTTTTTCCACGCCGCACTCGGATTACCGCCGCCAACGTTCAACGGGTCGGGCGATCGAATGTATATGTAACAAAAGGCGTTTTGTCCCAGACAATTTAGAGCTGGGGCCAAAAGAAAATAAGACACCCAGTAGAGGTTGTGCGTGCGCAGTTTGCGTGAACAGAAATCGCTCACCTGTTTGGAAGTCGCGGGCTGAAGTTTTTAGCTGACACTGTTGACTGTCTTTTGCCTTGTAAAGGTATGTATTGGTTAAGCTTGTGGAGATAGGGAGATAGGAGGTTTAATATAATTCATGTATTGGAAACTAAACAATCTTTAGATATGTTGCAGAATTCCAACCCAAGTCTACAGTCGTTTTATAACGGGATGAGGTATTTATGTCGTGAATGTGATGTATTCCGTTTGAAATTAACAGTTGGATAAGATGAATGATGTTGTTCCTTCATTCAATAGTTTTTCTTAGATGTTGATGGAATATTTCGATGGTAATAAACAACACACACACACACACACACCCCCCCCCACCCCCCCACACACACACACACCCACCCAACCCAATGGGGTTTTTCTCAAAAAATTGATATGCTATTGTGTGATGTTTGATGATAGTTAGTTAATAGCAAGCATTTTTTTACAGAAGTGTATTTTTTTTGTTAAAATTGGTCAACTTTAATTGTGAATTTATCTAAAATTCATTGTGGTTGAATTGTAAGAAAGGGGGATGTAAAGGAAAGTTATGACGAGGTAGAAAAAGGAAAACCCCTTCTTTAAAAGGTATTGATGGGTTGACAAAGGGAATTGTTTTTTTGCTGTTTGGGGGGAGTAAATTCGAAATTTTCCTTGGATAAAAGGTTCATGTTAAGGTATGGTGTATTGTTGTTGTGTTTTCTGCTTAGGATAATAAGAAAAAATTTTTATGGCCGTGGAGGGTTTTGGGGAAAAGAGGGGGGGTTTGGAAAAGACGGGTTTTTTTCAGGCCTGGACAAAAAGGGAGGAGGAGGAACACATGAAAAAGACTGTCACTGTGCAGGCTTCCGTGCCAGGACTGAGCACGGGGTCTTGGTGCCGGGAGAGGGGCACAGACAAACTGTCAGGTCTTTGACGGTTTACGGCGGACTTCTTTCCGGAACTGGAGAATGTCAGCATCAAAGAACCCCTGAGACTACCCCCAAGCCCGGAGTGAGGGGGGAGGAACAAAAAAAAAAAACGGGTCTTCGCCGGGGGTGGGGGAATTTAACCCCTTTTTTCCTCCCCTTGTCCATACCGGGGCCAAAACCCAAAAAAAAAAATTACCCTTTTTTTTAAAAAAGGGTGGGGTTTTTAATCAGTTTTAAAAACTTTATTTTCCTTTCCAGTGGGAAAACGCGTTTGTCTGATTTGGAGTGACGGGGAACGTAGCAGGCACACATTCAAGCACGAAACATAATCTTTATTCTGTCTTTTGGGGATTTCTTTACGTGGGACCCCGTTTCTTTTTCCCCTAGGTTGGGATTATAAGTTGTGTTTTTTCCGGGATAAGACACTTTGCCTGTTTCAGGGGGGTTGCTTTGGAAATACTCCATTTAAAATTTTTTTTTTGGCAAGTTGTTTTTTCTTGTTTTTTTTTCCCCCCCCGGGTTTTTGGGGGGGTGCCCTTTTTAAATAGTAAGTTTCGGGGTCCCGAGGACTTTGGGTCTTTTCCTTGTTGTGAAAAAAAAAAAACTTTTCCTGTCTAATTGATAGTTTACTGCTCATCTTATTGACTTGTTGCATTCGTAGACTTTGATGTCAGTAGTATGACCCCCCTATAGTTTGTATCTCTTTCTTTTTGGGGTCCGTTTCCATCCTTATCTTGTGTATTTTTTTTTGTTATTTCTTTTTTTCTTGTATTTGTAAAAAGAATTACTATTTTTTAAAATTTTTTTCTTTTGTGAAAAGTAAATTGGATGATAAAAATTTTTAATGCCTGGGGAAACAGGACAGGACTTGGACTTGAAGGTGGGCTTTAACCAAAATTTTGAAGATGCTTTGGAAAGAAAAAAGCGCCAAAAAGTGCGCGGATAAAAAAAAGGGTTAGGTTCAGAAAGAGGAAAAAGAAGCAAAAACCTTAAAAAGAGGAAAAGAAGCTAAAACTCTGAAAGAAAGAGAAAAGCTCAGAAAGAGGAAAGAGAAGCAAAATCGAAAGAGGGAAAGAGAACTAAAACCTAAAAGAGGAAAGAGGAGAGAAAGAGAAGTCAGAAAGAGGAAAGAAGAGAAAAAGAGAATAAAGCTCTGAAGAGGAGAAAAGAGAGAAGCTAAAAACTCTGAGGGAAGGAGAGAAGTAACCTGCAAAGAAAAGAAATTAGAATTAAAAGGGGAAAACAAAACAGAAGAAGCTAAGAAAAGGGAAAGTCAAACCTCGGGAGAAAAATCCACGGAAGGGTTTTGTTTCACCTACTGAAAAAGGGGGTGGCGCTTCAATATCCTAAGTTCCCCATTTTTAATGAAAATAAAGATGAATAGATTCTTTCACTTTTCGTTTTGAAACAATGTCAAAATCTAAACTGGAAAAACTAAAGGGGGAAATGCTTTTGGGTGCACATCTCCGGGAAAGCGCGCTTAGCTTATCCCATTCCATTTGTACGACGGGTTTGGTAATATGAGTTAAAGGATGCTCTTCTTAAAAAAATTTCCAGTTTTTCAAAGAGGGGTTCAGGGAAAAATTTCCCGCCAGCCGCCCTGAAATGAGAATCTTTCCCCTGCGTTTTTCATTCGGACTCTTTTTTTGATAGAGGGGGTAGATTTATACATATTAAAAAAATCAATGCTGCTCTCGTGACCAATTTGTCGAACATTTTCTACTGAGTTCAGCAAGGGATCTATCTATTTTTGAAAAGAGGGGTTTTGAGGACAGTCAATCCGGCCAAAACTGTAAAATTTAAGATTACCACCCAAACAAAGTTTCGCTCGAACAGCCAGAGTGGACTTTGGTCTTGCAGCTGAACTGTGTATGAAAGCTTATAAAAGCCAACCGGGGCCTTTTTTCGCTAATTCAAAGGGCCTAAATTTACCGGGAACCTTCGCCGCTCAATCGTGGGGGTGGAAGAAGGTCGCTGCTCACAAAAGGGGGCTCCTATAAACAAGACAGAGACAAAACTCCGTTTTTTTTGAGTGCAATGGTACAGGTCATTTTAAAAAGGAATCCCCGACGTTTTTAAAGCGCACTAAAAGGGGCAAAAATGCACCCAGTCCCCACTTTTTTGGGGGTAGAAACCCAGTCTACTTCCTTCAAGGTTTCTGCTTTTGGGTTTTTCGGGGAGAGCCAGTTTTAAAGGGAAAGATGTTTTTGTTCAGTTCACTGCAGGATCTCTCCCAGTGGGGAAAGGATTGGTCAAGGGGGTTTCAGGTGTCATACTGCGTGCACAGGGCTACTATGTGGTGTCAGAAAAGCGTTGGTACGGTCTGATCAGTTGTGGGTCCCCAACAAAAGGGTTGTCTCTTTGGGGTAATGTGGAGGTTTTTCCTTTAGCGCAGGTAGAAGGGGAAAATCGTTTTTCTTTAGGGGAAGCTTTTGTCTGCGCAAGATACCAATAGCCGTTTTTTTTGGGAAACGTGGAAGGAGTGTCCCATTCCTGGTCTTTACTTGGCAATTTGATTCCCAAAGCTGCTGCTTCAGACAGGGGTCAGAAAAAGCCGAACCAGCTCTCCACACCATTTCTTTTCCCATTTCAAGTCTTCACGTTGCCCCATCAGAATGAAGAATTGCAAAATTTCAGATGTTCTCTTCAGTACGTTAGAGAACGGGAAACATGGGTTCTTTGTCAAAGCAGGAAAAGGTTCGTTTTTTTTTTCCCGGAAAAAATGGCATTCTTTTCCGTTTTTTTCCCCAGGGATTGGGGTCCAGGAAAATCGGTGGTTACCTGCTTCTCTCGGGCCCAGAGATACTTTTACAGCTCATGATGGGGTATGGAGGTCATTGTGGGGTTTTGGAAAGCACGGCAGGGTGCAAAATGGGTTTTTTGGTGGCCAGGCGTCACTCGTGATGTGAGACATTTTGTCAAACCCCACTTTTTGTCAAAAATGGCAGCAAAAGGGTCGAACTCCAGATGTCCCCTTTGGAAACCATCCCCGGGATTGGGACCTTTTTAGAGTCGGTGGACATTTGGCCCTTTCTCTCCACCTTCGAGGAAAAACCAGGTACCCTTTTACTTAGTTGGTGGCAACACGCTTTCCAGAGGCCATTCCGTTGAAGAAAATGGATCGTGTTCGTAGCAGAGGCATTTTTGCGTTTTCTGCGGTTGGGGTTTCCCCAAGGAACTTTTGTCTGATAACGGATCCCGTTACAACTGAAATGTTTTTGAATTCCCTTTATTGCTTTCGATCAAGGTGTCCACTCGTCTCCTACCACGCCAATCGAAAGGGGTGGTGGAAAAGGGTTTTAGGAACTTTTAAGCCCAAAGTGAGGAAGTCATTCAGGACCACCCAAAAATTGGTGTTACATTCCTGGCTTTTGTTTTTTTGTCGTGAAAGCCGAATGATCGACAGGGTTTTTGTCCCTTTTTAACGCTCTTTGGGCGCGGCCAGGGGGGGGCCCTTTTATTTTTTGGGGGACTCATGGATGGACAAAAGGGGCTCACAGGAGGGAAAAAAAAGTCTGTGATATTTTTTAAAAATCTTTAATTTCCATTTCAGAAAGGCTTCGCTTGCCCCACGATTCAGTTGAAGGTCCAGACGGATTCGAAAATTACCAGATGAAAGTCGAAGCATCGTCATTTCAGTTTGGTGATGAGGTTCTGGTTTTCCTGCCCTCCACTTCGAACAAATTGTTAATGAGGTGGAAAGGTCCATACAAGGGAGTGCAGAAGTTGGGTTGACTACGTCATTGACATGGGTGGAAAAAGAAAATTTTTTCACCCCAAATGTGAAGAAATATTTCCTCGAATGTTGCATCTGGATCATCTCAGTTACTTGGGGGATGACATTTCTTTTGAAGAATCCTTCCTCTTCTTTTGTGGCCCCAGTCGGGGGGACTTGCGTCTGTCGTCTTGATATTCCCCCAACAAAACTCCCCGTGCGGAAGGTGGCTTTGATAGACTTCAAGGAATCTGCTGAGTCTCGCCTTTACCACTCCTACTCTTCCCTTTATCGGTGAAAGGGAAAATTTCAAACGTTCATGTTGATTTTTCCCGCTTGCACTGTACAACAGGAGGAATTTCGAGATCTGTTTGCTTTTTTTTCTAACTTTTGACAACGGAACCGGCCAGTGTTATTGAATGTTTTTCATGAGATACACTCACCCCTGGCACCGGGGGGTTTTAAAAGGAAAAAGTATCCGGTTTCCCTTCCTGTCATGAAACTATTAAACGGAGGTGTCAACTGTTAGAAAAGGGCGTAAACAACCTTCCAGTTGCTTTTTGTCTCCTGCGTCTGGGAAAAAAACCCGATGGCTCAAAAGATTTTTTCTGTGATTACGGGAATTAAACAAAGTGACAGTGGGGTGCTGAACCTTCCCTGATCGGAGCGTTATTCTCACGCCCTGCAAATTCTTCACAAATGGATTTAAGAAGGATTTGGCAGATCATGGTCAGTAAAAAAATGCCACAAAACTGCCTTTCAAACACCTCTAGGGCTTTTCCGTGGGTGGGGGTGCCATTTGGTTTGGCAAAAGCACCGCTACATTTTCCGGGGTATGAGGGTACTGCAGTGGGCGACCATGCCATAAATTTCTTCGATGACTACTTACACGTTTTTTCCCGGAAGCAGCATCTGTATGTGTCGTAGCGTTCTCTTTTCCCTTGAGGAGGTGGATTTTCTGCTCGGCCCAAAGAAGTCTTTACGGATTTTCAGAATTGAGTTTTTGGGACATGTTGTTGGGGCTGGGATTTTAACCCCCGACGGAGAAATTGAGAAATCTTCAGATTCTGTCCCTTCCACAAACGTCCCTTTTGAGCTCTGTTGGGGTTAGTGGGATATATAGGAAATTCATTCCGAAATTTTCCACAGTCACGCTCCCAAACTCCAAAAATGTTGGTGGTAAGTCCCCCCGTCGGGTTGCTTGGACTCCAGACTGTCAGAATGCTCTGCAGGCTCTCCAGGGGTGTTTGTCAAAATCCCTGTTCTTTATTGGCTGATCTTTCCAACCATTTGTGGGAAGAACGATGCCAGTTCCATTGGAATAGGGGGAATTCTGTTGCAGGATTTTTAGGGCACTCTGCATCCTGTCACTTTTTTCAGAGAAAGTACTTCCCAGAGAAACGCGGGACCAAAATAGAAAGGGGTGTTTGGCCCTTGTTTGGGTCTTCAAAGGGGCAGGTACCTCTGGGGAAGGGAGTTTTTGTTTGGAAAAAATCACCGCCTTTGCATACCTTTATCGAAGGGTTTTTGGAAACCGGATCATGAGGTGGCACTTTCTCTCAAAAAATATCGCTTTTCGGGCAGTCAGTCAAGGGGTCTGAGAACCCTTTTGGGGCCCATTTTGCCAAACAGGCTGATTGATTGGAAGTATGTTGTTCGTGTTCGTATCACGTCAGGATGCTGGTTTTGTATGTTTCTTTATTTTGTTTTTTCTGGTCGAACGTGGGAGTTCTTTCTTTGGGGGGGAGAAAAAAAAAAACAAAAAAAGGGGTTTTTTCCCCCGACAATTTAGGTGGGCCAAAAGAAAATAAGACACCCAGAGAGGTTGTGCGGCGCGTTTGCGTGAAAAGAAATCGTCACCTGTTTTTAATCCGGGTGAAGTTTTAGCTGCACTGTTGACTGTCTTTTGCCTTGTAAAGGTATGTATTGGGTTTAAATTGTGGGAAGGGAAAAGGAGGTTTAATATAATTCATGTATGGAAAACTAAACAACTTTTGATATGTTTCAGAATTCCCAACCCAAGTCTAAGTCGTTTTTAAGGGATGAGGTATTTATGTCGTAATGTGTGTATTCCGTTTGAAATTACATTGGTAAGATGAATGTTTGTTCCTTCCTTTAATAGTTTTTACTTTGATGTTGAATAAGGAAAATGTTGCTGATGGATAAAACACACACACACACACACCACACCACACACACCACACACACACACACACCCCACGCAATCAATGTATGGTTTCCGAAAATTGATAGCTTTGTGTGATGTTTGATGATGTGATAGTAAAAGACAAGCATTTTTTTTAAAAGTGATTTTTGTCTATAAATTGTGTCAACTATAATTTTGAATTTATCTGAAATCTTGTGGTTGATATTGTAAGAAAGGGGGTGTAAAGGAAAAAGGTAGACGAGGATAGTAAAGGAAATCCTTCTTGTAAAATGGTATTGTGAGGTTGACAAAGGGAATTGTGCTTTTGCTGTTCTTTAGGGAGGGGAATCAAATCTTTCCTTGGATAGGGTTCTGTAAAGGTTTTGGTGTATATGTTTTTGTGTTTGTTGCTTAGGATATAAGAATAATTTTTATGGCCCGTGGATGGACTTTGGGGAAGAGGGGGGGTTTTGGGAAAAACGAGAGGTTTCAGGGGATGGCAAAAAGGGAGAGGAGGGAAACATGTTAAAGCTGTCACTGTGGGCTTTCCGTGCCCGGGGGCTGAGCACGGGGGTCTTGGTGCCCGGAGTGGGGACAGACAAAATGCAGGTCTTTGACAGGTTACAGGGGTGACTTCTTTCCCCGGGAAATGGGGGAAGTCAGCAGTAAAGAACGCCGAGAGCTACCCCCCAGAGCTGCCCGGTGGGGGGGCGGGGGAACTAACAAAAAAAAAGGTTTTTCTTCGCCGGGTGGTGAATTTTAAACCCCTTTTCCTTCCCTGTCCAAACCGGGGCCAAACCCAAGAAAAAACTTATCCCTTTTTTTAATAAAAGGGGGGTTAAACAGTTTTTACTTTAGTTTCCTTTCCAGTGGGGAACCGGGTTTTTCTGATTTGGAGTGACAGAGGTACAGATAGCAGGCACAATTCAACACGAAAACCCTAACTTTATTCTGTCTATCGGGCTTTCTTTACAGTAAGATTTCTGCCATGATGTAGAAGAGGTTCGTTTTTGTTTGACACCTCTACGACGGGGACAAGGAAGGAATGGTTTTTAGGCATACTCCAGGCACACGAAAAAAAAGGCAGCGACATAGTTTTTGTGTTCCAAAACCGGGAAACCTCTCGACTTTTGTCTTTTTACCCAAAAGCCAGGAATGAACGTACACAGTGAAAAATGTGGGCCACGAATATGATTTAAAGGGTGAAGACTTTAAAAACTTTGGCTGACCATCCTGTTTTGGGGCTTGGGTCTGGCAAACTTTCGATCCCCCAAATTTTAAAAAGGTTGATTTTTTTTTGCTTTTCTCTTGAGTGTTGTAATTTTTAATACCCCTCATTTAAAATCTGGATAAAAAACCCATTTTTTTTTTTACCTCCCGTTTTTAAAGATTGGCTTTATTTCTTTGTTTTGGTTTTTTTTTCTTTTCTTTTTTTTTTCTTTGTTTGTTTGGTTTTTGTTGTTGTTTTTGTTTTCGGTTGTTTTTGTTTTTTTGTTGTTGTTTTTTTAAGGGGGGGGGGGGGAGGTAGATATTGTTAGCTTAATTTCTGTTCATATTCCTCTCCCTTCCCGCCAGTGCAAGGTTTTGATTCCGATGGATCAGAACACATTTCCATTACGATGACATCAAAGTCGTCTGGTTATGTTTCAACAAACAGTTTCAATTCACGTGTTCCTGTATTTTGGCAGAGAAGTGTGTCTGTTCCGAATAAAAACTCTGTTACGATCAGCTTTAAGAGGGTGAAAAAAAACGCTTTTTTCTATCTCCATCTTTATCATCACTTTCAGGTTTATGACCAATTCCATGGCCATTTTGTGGAGCGAAAGGTTTGCGTCTGGGATAGTATGAAAAACAAAACAATGGCCTAACTTTCTCTTTGTGGGTAATCTTTCCAAATTCAGTGTTAAAATATTCCTTGCTCCTGAGAATTGCTTCAATCAAACTTGTTTTCAGCTTTTATTTTATTTTCTTCCTGATAGGGAAACGCCCGCCAAACTGTCTAGTGAGTTACTGAACTATTCAGTGGAGCACTACTCCAGTTTCCACCATCATCTGAGCTGCAACATGAGAATGGAGTGTGAAGATGGACGGGATGAAACTGAACACTGTCACTTCAGCAGTCCAGAGTGTCAGGGTGGGGTGTCATTTTACAACACCTGTTTCACAATAGCAAATAGTCTCCACGGATATAACAGCCTTAAAACCGATCTCATAGAAATAGGGAATGAGTATTGCAATATACTGGGTGGCACTCTGATGATCTTCAACACAGTGGGCGAGTGGATTGATGTGTTTCACAAACAAACAAGTGAATACGTGTATGAACTCAAAGCGCTGGTTTGGTTGTCTACAAATGTTCAGTCAGTATCTGCCATGTACAGACATGGAATTATTGCAGAAAAAGAACTGCTCTTCATTCTTTCATTTTGAAAACTTGCATCCTCAAAGAAAGGGATGTTTGACACTGTTTCTTAGACACAAGGTATCATTTCACAGTGTTTCCTGTGAACAAACAGATAAGCTTCAATCTTATGGGGCACTTGTTGAATTCAGGAAAAACAAGACACAAGAGGCTTTTTATGATTCAAAGAGAATTTCCCTGCACCAAAAGAATTTAATGTTGCCCATGAGACAACACTCTGTGACAGAGTGCCATGATGGTCATGTGACACATACGTTTCTGTTGTCTGATTTCACTCAATACAAGCTGTGCATCCAGAACTACAGGTCAAACGATCGTTCTGATCCAGACTCGCCATTTAATGTCATGAACAGAACAGATCACACTAATATAACCCCCATATACACCTGCAGTGGCAAAGCTAATTCTGTGTCATACACATTAGTATGTAACTTTATATCTGATTGTCATGATAACAATGATGAATCCTTCTGTAAGCATCCCCTTTGTGTCAAATCATTCACATGCGCTAATGGTCAGTGTCTAAAATTTGAATGGGTGTGTGATGCAATGTTTCATTGTGTGGATGAATCTGACGAAACGTCCTGTTCTTTCATGCGACAGGCGAATAAGGAAACATTTTATCCGCCACCTGCTGCCATTACTTTCAATGGCGTGAAGCAGTTCAGCTATACCCCGATGACTTCCAACGAGTCCTGTCCCGATGGTCACTATCGTTGTTCTGGAGAGGCCGACTACTGCCTGCCTGTCTACACACTGTGCAATGGCATGTATGACTGTATTTATCGAGAGGATGAAGAAGGGTGTGCAGATATGAAATGCCCTGGATTGTTTAAGTGCAGATCATCCACTATGTGCTTACACACTGATCACATTTGTGATGGTTGGCCTCACTGTCCAACGTACGATGATGAATTATCATGTGACATAACATGCCCTGTGGGCTGTCTGTGTCGAGGTCACACATTTCTATGTCATCAGCCTTTCACAGCAGCTCTATACTCTCAGCTGCGCTGCTTGGACGCCACAGGGTCAGGTGTAACACTGTCGGATGTGAGTAATAATGCTTACCTTGTTTACCTGAATCTTGCCCGGTGTTCTTTGACTATTCTGCCAGGTGTAAATTTGTTGAATTTAAAGCTTTTGGACCTCAGTGGCAACAACCTCCAACATGTAAACCTTGCTGTTTTCCATGGACTAGAAAACCTGCAGATGTTGTCCCTGTCCAACAACCCATTGTCCACATTCCGCACTGACCACTCATCTGTTGTTGTCATGCCTGCACTCACAGAGATGGACCTGTCCCACATCACACTGACAGTGCTTAATGTCAGTGTCTTGTCGACATTTATCAGTTTAGAGAAACTGAATTTATCTTTCACTTCCATTCACACAATCAGTCATGGTGGATTCCAGTCAACACCACAGTTAGTTCAACTGTACATGGACAATACACCTGTTAAGATATTTCCACCTGACATTTTCAGCAATCTGTTGCACCTGCGTACCATTTCAACAGAAAACTACAAACTTTGTTGTTCTGGGACACTGCCCCAGAATTTCGATTTGTATGATTCGTCTTGTAATGCACCAACAGATGAAATTTCTTCGTGTGAAGATTTATTGCAATCATGGACATACCGTGGATTTCTGTGGTTGATTGCTTTTCTGTCTCTCACTGGCAACATCTTCTGTTTCTGCGCACGTGTTTTTGCAAGTAACAATATGTCATTGAGCGGATACAGAGTGTTCGTCACCAACCTAACCATGGCTGATCTGCTGATGGGTGTTTACATTGTTTTCATTGGAACAGCTGATGTACAGTTCCAGGGCAGGTATCTCTATTACGATGAAACATGGAAGAACAGCGTGGCGTGTAAGGTGGCTGGGTTTTTGTCTTTGTCATCCAGTGAGATATCAGCTCTGACCATCTGGCTCATCACGACTGATCGTTTCGTTGTCCTTCGTTTTCCGTTCAGCACATTGCGATTTGAGAAAACATCAGCAGTTGTGGCTTGCCTATTAACTTGGATGACAGGGTTGATTCTCGCCTTGCTGCCTTTACTTCCGGTGACATCACATTGGGAATTTTACAGCCAGACAGGTATTTGTATGCCTTTGCCAGTCACAAGACATTATTTTAAAGGAAAAACGTATTCCTTCAGTATCTTAATCATCTTCAATTTAATTCTGTTTGTAATCATCTCTACTGGCCAGGTCTTTATTTACCAGACAATACAGAAAAACACTTTAAAAACTAACACTTCTAAAATGTCTCAGAATGTGATCATAGCTCGACGTTTGATCATTGTTGCAGTTACAGATTTTATGTGCTGGTTTCCCATTGGACTGTGTGGGATTTTGGCATTAGTAGGTATTCCTATACATGGAGAAATTAATGTGGCCCTGGCCATATTCGTCATGCCTCTAAACTCTGCTGTTAACCCTTTTGTTTATACACTCAACACAATAACTGACAAAAGGAGGAAAATCTACGAATCAAATTTTTTCAAATGGTTGGAATCACATGTTGATACCTTTGATGTGTATCAAGATAAATGAAATGCGGTACTGTATATGAACTGCACATCTCTCTCTCTCTCTCCCCGTTATTATCATTTCAGCAATGTTCAACAGCAAAATCTTGACCATTGATCTTTTAGCAGCGATGCTAAATAAATCACCATAGATTTAATGGACATCGCTGCAGGGCTTCCTTCCCACCTGCGCTACGACTCTGTATAGTGAAGACCGGCTCACGTGTACTGATCCCACTCTTTAGACCCAAGGAGGACACGAGATAGCTCAGCAGGCTGAGACGGTCCCGGCAACCGTTGGGTTGTAGGTGTTACATCAGAGTTTCCCTCTCCTATCTTCTGGCTCAAAAGCCCGCTGTGAGAAGAATGACGGCTGTTTCCCCATAGTTGGAGCACGGGTACAGGATGTTCAGCCATGTCCATGGACCCAGGGTCTTCGCACAACGAAACCCTCCTCTACTCCTAGCACTTGGTGGGTTTGAAATCAGAGTTGTCCTTCTCCTAGATGAACTGCCTGTCAAGGCTAACGAGTTCCATCTACCCGGGTTTGGAATCAGAGTTGTCCTTCTCCTAGATGAACTGCCTGTCAAGGGTAACGAGTTCCATCCACCCGGGTTTGAAATCAGAGTTGTCCTTCTCCTAGATGAACAGCAGTGCCAGGCTCACGAGTTCCATCTACCCGTAGCAACCGGTTATGGCGCCGGTGATCCGCCTCGCCCCTTTCCTATCTGTAAACAACAGGTTTGCTGGGTTGAGAAGCTAAACCACATGGGAAGGCCAGTTGGACTTGGTTGTCAGAGGCTATATTTTGCGATTTGCCACATGAGGAGCACTTTTTAGACTGTGGGAGCTAATCCCCACATCCACCCCTCGGCATAACAACCCTTCGTGTAACCTAAGTCTGGACAGTAATACAAACAATAAAACGTTTAATACAACCATTACATATGTTCTCAATTTTCTTACATATGACATACCCCTCTGAATCAGTATGCACGTACTTGCATTAGTCTTTTCCACAGTCACAGGATAATGCTTTCCTTCAATTCATATTCATCAGAACTTCTGGATGGGGGCATGCCTGGAGAACTGGGCAGTTGATGCACTGTCTACAAAAGAAGAACTGTCTTTTGTCAAGCCTAAATTAATCTTTAAAAGTTTTAAGTAATATATCTGCTAAACACGAACAAACGAATCGCAAGACAAAACACGACACGTTTCGACCTCTTAAGTCATCTTCAGGCAAGGTAGACAACACTCAGGACCAAAAAAAAATGGAAGAGATAAGTGATTGCTCGTTCTTCATTTTCGTTGTCCCGAGTGTTGTTTCCCTTGCCTGAAGAAGACCTCACAGCTTAAAACGCGTCGTGTTTTGTCTTGTGATTCGTTTGTTCATATTATGGCGGATACATTACTTAAACTTTTCAAGATTTGTTTAGATTTCATCCTGCTGTCACCTCACATTGCAACATGCCTAAAGTTGTCGCCATTCTGGTGTGAGTGTATATTCATGACATCGGAGTCCAGAGAGACAGACTGCCAATCGTATTTGTTCTATCTTTTAAGTCAACTGTTCCCCCCATTAAGGTTTAGGGTACTCAGCAAGCCAGAAAAAACAAGTCCACAAGAAAACCTGGAAAGAGTATCTAAAAAGACAAATCTTGGTGAGTGGAGTAGTTGAGTAAAAACCTGATGAATTCCCCAAGTTGAGATGTGTGGTGGCTTCTCACAGTCGGTAGTTTCAATCACAGTTCTACTGCTTTGCCCCTTTACTTTCAGAGGGGCCGGTAGTCAGCATCTGCTTGCCAAGCTGAGGGGTGAGTGTTTGAACCACTTGTTGGGGGCAGATTCTTATGACTTGAAAATACTCTCTGTCCACCCAGCAGTCTATTGGTACCTGATTCAGATCAGAGAGGGTTAAGGGGACAGAAGGAGAGGGATCGCTCCTGCCTTCAATCATGCCATGCCCAAGACACAGTGAATCTCTGACAGATCACCTGTTCCTTGGGCCATAAGGCTATGGGACTTTAACCTACCCTGTCTTCCATAGTAGGCAGGGTATTCATCAGGCCAACGCTGCTAAGGAGATAGACAGAGAGACCGAAAGAAACACACACACACACACACACACACACACACACACACACACACACACACACACACACACACACACAGAAAACAGCCCTTTGTATTTCCAACATAACAGACATACACTGTATGGTTATTTAGTTCTTCATACTGTCAATCATTATATAATATTCAAAGAACATAAATCTTCATTTTTTACTTCTACTCCAAGATACATATTCCAATAACTTGCATCAGAAGAAGAAGATGGAGGTGGGGCTATTCTAAGCATGTTAAACACAATACAAATAAGTTTGCACATTTTTGAAAAGCAAACAAACAAAACCTTACATTAAAAAACAGAAAGATACAAAAGTTTGAAATAACAATAATAAATTAAACCACCCAAAACAAAATAAGCTAATTTCCTGTCATAAGTAATTACATGCCTCTCTCTCTCTCTCTCTCTCTCACACACACACACACACACACACACACACACACACACACACACACACACACACCACATACACACACACCTGCTCACTACAAACACAGTCTTTTTGAATACAATCCTCATCTTTGTCTCTGTTTTCAAATACACTTGATCCTATAGATCTACACCTCAGCTCCACTAGGTTTTTTTTCTAAGTGTGTTTACGAGTTCGTGTGTGTGTGTGTGTGTGTGTGTGTGTGTGTGTGTATAAATGTGTGTGTGTGTGTGTGTGTGTGTGTGTGTGTGTGTGTGTGTGAGAGTGATCGTGTGTGTGTGTGTGTGTGTGTGTGTGTGTGAGTGAGTGCATGTGTGTGATCGTATGTGTGTGTGTGTGTGTGTGAGTGCATGTGTGTGTGTGTGTGTGTGTGTGTGTGTGTGTGTGTGTGTGTGTGTGTGTGTGTGTGAGTGCATGTGTGTGATCGTATGTGTGTGTGTGTGTGTGTGTGTGTGTGTGTGTGTGTGTGTGTGTGTGTGTGTGTGAGTGAGTGAGTGAGTGCATGTGTGTGATCGTGTGTGTGTGTGTGTGTGTGTGAGTGAGTACATGTGTGTGATCGTGTGTGTGTGTGTGTGTGTGTGTGTGTGTGTGTGTGTGTGTGTGTGAGTGAGTGCACGTGTGTGATCGTGTGTGTGTGTGTGTGTGTGTGATCGTATGTGTGTGTGATCGTATGTGTGTGTGTGTGTGTGTGTGTGTGCATGTGTGTGATCGCGTGTGTGTGTGTGTGTGTGTGTGTGTGTGTGTGTGTGTGTGTGTGTGTGTGTGTGTGTGTGCATCAGTCTGTGTGAGAGGATGGCTGGGACTGAGGAGGCAATGTCAGGTGGTGTGGAGGAAGGAAAGAAGGGGACTAGACTGCACATCCCTGCATGAACAACACCACTTCTCTGTGCGCTCTATAAAGTTCAGATCACTTTCTGTACAACCTCTGTATGTTATGCACCTATTATCTTCTTTGATGCCCTCTGAAGCAACCAGCTGTAGTCTGTGACCTTTCAAGGCAGGTCAAAAACGAAATACCTACAATAAAGGTATGTCCTAATGAGACACAAATGTGCAGACTAAAGGCCTGTGCCCAGTATTGCTTGTCATTAAGTTATTTTTGCCCTATCCATGAAGTTTAGATGTCAAAGGTACATTCAAGGTAGATTGGAAACCCAATTTGCTTTTATCCTCTTCTAATAACCAGTTTACATGACATGTACAGAAAGGTACACACTACTGTACAAAATTCTAATCAACAGACACTAAAAAAAAGTCAGTAAATGATAAGCTATTATACAAAATTAAGACAGATACTACAAGACCATTTACTTATGGAAAAGAACAGACATACTTAATAATTCTTAACTTTGTACATCCAAGGCAGATATGGTAGTTGCTGGCGCTACAATGTTCAATGCATATCTGTTTGGCACAACCTCAGCTTATTTCACAATAAACTTGTATGCACCATGGTTATACACTGTCAATATATACAAATACACAATATATATTTACATATCACAGGATACGCTGGCTGTCATATAAATGTGAAATGAATAAGACTGACCAAATTAAGACATGAAATAAAGAACCCGACGCAAGCAAACAAGACAAATGATACTAAGTTACAAATCGAAAAGAAGTGTACACATGCATGCGCACTTCAAGTAAAACAGCTTGTGTACCAAACAATTATGTTTTGGAGAGAGAAAAAAAACATTTAGCCTTCTCAAGGTAACAGCCCAGTTTCACAAAGACCGTCCTATATTAACCAGTGGCTACAATTTGTACATTTGTAATTCATTATCTCACAGTCTGACTAGACTACCAAAGTCAGATGATGATCGAAACCATTTAAAAGAGTCAAACAAAAACCGCACATCAAAACAAGCGAAAGGCAGTAAACTAAGAGAAATAACCAAACGACCTGAAAAATGTGGATAAAGAAGAGTTCCAATTTACTACACATCCTACTCTGGGGATTAAAGTACAGGAATGATTCCAGCAGAGTAGCAGTTTCTGTACAAAGAAGTCAAAGAAGACAACTGATTGGTTTGTCTTCCTGCTCTGTCAAAACTCGGCAAGATCTTCATGCAGACACCAGTATAATGAATCCTTCATAATTTGTTGTTCACGTTTAAAGACAGCAAAATATTTCATCATTTACTATACCAAACACAACGACAACAACAACAAAAACTGCAGCCAACAAGTATAAGGCACAGGCAGAGATTCCAATAGCAGATCAAAAACAAACCTTGTGACAAAGCACTCCATCCCCAAAATGAAATCAAGAAATGAGAATCGAAACGATGACAATACCCGCGGAAAGACAGTTTTAGCTTTCAGCTTCCAGAAGCTTTCTTACGTTTGATATTAATTCACTGGTCAAACAGCCTTGAAAGGGTCCGGGGTGGTCAGCCGGGCTATGACAAATTGGACACAGAAACTTGAGAAAGTCGAGGTCAAACTCAGGGAACCCATGTGGCAGACAGACACCTTCACATAAGCAGAGACCTGCATGAATACGAAATGGGCAATGAATCTTTAAACCATAATTCACTGAAAATAGCTTGTAGGATCTTGAACATTTATGTTACCTAGATACAAAAATGCCACTGAAAAACAAAGAAACTGAGGCACTATTCGTGAAAGCATGTTATGTAGAAAAAAACAGTTAGTCTCCAAGTAACCCATTGCAAAATGCAGCGAATAATTATCTCTCAACAGTTTAAAAAAGGATTCTAGTTCACTATGATTTAGAATTCTGTCCCAAACCATTCACATTTGGACCTCCACAATCCTTCATTTAACAAAATCATCAGCCTATTTTCCAATGGACCCTTCATGAAAAACCGTGAAATACTTGCGCTTACCAAAATACTCACAGAAATAAACCCACACTCACAATCACACATAAATGTCACACACTTACACTCAAATGCAGTCATGCCCACACACACACACACACACACACACACACATTCACAAAGTCATCCCCACCCCATCTGATGAAAGGAAGACGAGAGAGTGACAAGAAATGACCAAAGCAACAACCTAAATGAAGGGAGATGCCTACACGTCAACTTCTACATCATGCTGCTTAAAGTACCAGATCTTATTTCACCATTGAGCTGAGTTCGTTCTCAGTCTTTCTTATCTCACAGTTTGACATCAAGAATTACTTTCATTCAGAACCATAAGGTGTTTTCAATTGTTGGATTGCATTCTCTTCTTCTTCTCACTTCAACTCACTGAAGAGTCTGTAGGGCACTGAAGACCTTGGCTTAAAGATCCTTCACTCGGTCTTATATGAACCAAGTCTTGGGTTGCTGCAAATGGTTTCCCTGCCCATCCTTCAATGTTAGTGGTCCTGTCTTTCTTCCTTCTTCCTCTCCCTCCCTCCCTCCCTCCCTCCCTCCCTCCGTAGTTCTGAGGAGTATCATTTTAGCAAGAGGTGCCACGATCTCTTCATGGCAAATATCTTTTTTCCTTCATGTAACAGGTGGTTTGAAATCAAAGGTACTCTAATTTTGCTGCAGATTATTGAAATGCTTTTCATTCATATGCCTCAGCCTCTGGCTGCCTTCTTCCTGACTGCCAGAGGCTTATCTCCTCTTTTTGTCTGATTTACAGTGAAATATGTTTATCAATGCATATAACTGTGTGCTATTCATGCCTGATAGATCAAATAATGCGTTAACGATTATTTTTATCCATGGACTCATTATGATCTGGGTGTGGACCCCTGCACATTATGAATGTTTGGTACTTTGATAAATGGTTTAACAAGAACGCAGGAACTAATTAGGTCTGTGTATAAGTAGGTCAACAACACAAGTGAGTGCCAAACTGATCAGTCACACCAATGGTGCTGAACATCAGTCACACCCATGGTGCTGAACATCAGTCACACCCATGGTGCTGAACATCAGTCACACCCATGGTGCTTAACATCAGTCACACTCATGGTGCTTAACATCAGTCACACCCATGGTGCTTAACATCAGTCACACCCATGGTGCTGAACATCAGTCACACCCATGGTGCTGAACATCAGTCACACCCATGGTGCTTAACATCAGTCACACCCATGGTGCTTAACATCAAAGAATAATGATGATCTGATCAGAGTTTTAGAAAATAGTGATGGCTTCAAACAGCAGAGTTACTCCAATCTTCAAAACAGTTCATTAATACTCTTTGGTAACAAGTACAATACACAGCTGGCTGGCAGATAGTATTCTGCATGAATGTTGTGAATGACATAACAGCAAGTATATTTTCAAATTTACATTCAATTAAAAGGGGGAGTACTAAGAATTAAGGATCAGAGTTCTGCAGCAGTAATTCAATTTTCAAAACTAAATTTTCCGCTAAATTTAAAGTTCTATTCAGATGAACATCATGGATGATTAATACAATGTTAATTGTGATGTCATGTACGATTTGAAGAAATGTGAGTACTGCTACAAGTTCACTGAAAGTTTTTTGAAGCTTCTCTAAAAAATGACATGGAAAATCATTTGAATAGTTACAGCCGTAAAACAAACAATGACCATCTAGCAGAGAACTATGGACCAAAATCACACCAATGGAATGTTTGAGTCAGTTACAATTATTATTTCACAATAATCTGACGAGTGAGCCATCCAGGAGTCTCATTAATATCAACATCCAGCCACAGCTCAGCTCTGTATACTCTGTGAAATAACTGCATTGAGTTTTGAAACAACCGTACAAGAATCTGGATCACAGTTCGTGCTTGGGAAATGCTGCATCGATCACATTATGAGGTCATGGTAGCAGACAACGGCTTCACACCACTCGTCAGTCATCATAGTGGACTCTCTTTTTCTTGCCATTGGTAGTTCTGCTCTGCAGTAAGTCACTGCAACAGAAGCATTTTCTTGTTTAAAAAAAATGCAAAGTATATAAACGTACTCCCTGTTTATCTTTCTGAAAAACGTCACAATCAAACATGCGTCATAATGTATTTGACGTCACAATGAAACATGCGTCATAAAGAGATATTCCATAAAGAAGAAAAACCATTTTGGGCCGTTATAGCCATTAGTAACGGCTATTCGGGTAAAATAAAACATTTGGCATCATCCGTGATCCATAATGAACATACTTATAAATTTTCAGAAAGATCGGCCCAGAAGTTTTGTCTGGAGCGAGTGGAACACATTTTGACCATGGACAGACAGACACACAGACTGCATTTCTTCATTCCCATTGTAAAGTACTCCCTGTTCTATAAGAACTGGGGAGTACAAAAAAGAAGAGTAAAGAGAATAGCTTTTGGAACAGAACTATATGCATCTCTCTCCGCTTGTGTATGATTTTTCAAGAACCTTATTTCCTTGAAATTTTACAGAAAGAATATTTTGGGCGACTTGAGTATGTCTTGGTTCAATACAGAGCAAACATGTCAGGGTGATGATCTTATTGCTTGAAGTGGGTTCTAAGGAATATTTTCTTTTAGGAATATTGTGTACACATACATATGCCTATGTGCTTTGTGTGAGAATGGGGATGCTCATGTACATACATGTGTCTGCACAAGTATGATGCATACTTGTGGGCATGTGTGGGAGAATATGGCCAAGCGTTTGTGTGTGTGTGTGTGTGTGTGTGTGTGTGTGTGTGTGTGTGTGTGTGTGTGTGTGTGTGTGTGAGTGTCTGTGTGTGTGTGTCTGTGTGTGCGTGTGTGGGAGACCGTACATACATGTGTATGTATGCATGAATATTTTTATGTGTATATGGGCATTTGTGCCTATGTGTGCATCATTGTGAAAGCATGAGCAAGCGATGGATGTACCTGTCTGTTGCATGCTTGCTTAAATAAGGTCACAAATGACAAAGACATATACATGCTTGCCCAGTTCTTCCACAGATTATGAAAAGCTTTATTTGACAATATTATAATAAATGAAAGAGATGAAAGACAATAATCGCAAAAACAGAAAACAACATGCATGTGATACTACTAATAATGCTGATGATGGTCAGAATAATACTCTACATTCATTCGGACAATTCATACATGAAAGAGACTGAATGATAATAAAACAAACCTGTTTAATTCGTTCATGTCAGAATCTGATTCTTCACCTCCTGAAAGAATCTTGAGCTGCCCATCCTTGGTTTTTATAGCGGTGAACTGCAGACAACACAGACAGCATGGCAGACGTAAGTTCCCCAAAACCTTTTTATTCCAAAGGCAAGAAGACATTCATGATGAAACAATGTAAATTGTACATTCTTTTCTTCACCAGCACTGTACCCATGTTAGTATAAAGGTGGTGAAAGAGCTAATCAGGGGGCTGGTTCTGACATGGTTTTAAATTTGGCATGTTGTTTCCAAGCTTCTAAGTAACATTTGCGATGGTCTGTACACTTGCACATGATAGACCATTGCAAAAACTACATTTTATACTTCTTACACTTTGGCAAAACTGTACATTTATACTTCAGTCTTTGGCAAACCTGTACATTTGTATTTCAGATACTTTGTAAGCCTGTACATTTATACCCAACAGATTTCTGCAAAACTGCACATTTGTATTTCACAGATATTTTTTTTAAAAAAAGAAAAAAAAGTACACTTCACAGACATTGGCAAACCTGTGCAATTGTACTTCATGGATTTCCACAAAACTGTACACAAAGTAATATCGCATCAAAGTAATATTATGCGAAAATACTTAACTGTGCATTTCCCGGTAAACCAAAAGTTAGTTAGTTACACTTTATTGACTACAAACTTTTTGAGGAAGGAGATTCATAGATAACTGCAAACGTTTGCCTTTCTTAGTATGTTGTATGTCAGAGATTGTTATCACCCTCTGGTTTTCCACTGCACTGATTGCTTAGGTTGCAGTTCCATATCTGTCCCAGTATCCCCTGACCTTATGTCATCATTTTCCCAACCATTTCAACAAGGCTGCACAGTGGAAGCCTGTGTCATACTGCAAAACCTGATAGTCTTTTCATGAAGGCTACACGTTACCTGCTATCCTCAATATGCCTGACCTCAAACGTTTGTCAGACTATTGGCTGTTCTATGTGCCAATCCATTATTGTCACATGATCATTCCTGTCCCACAATTATGGATACAATCTGGTTTTACTTTAAAAAGAAAAAAAACAAACAAAAGAAAGGAAAGAAAAGAGATGAAGAAACACATCACGGAGATATTTCTGCTTATGCAATCTGGGTTTGGTATTTAAACTGAAACTCAATACATTACATCAGGAACAGATTTCTATTCTATATTTGGTCTGTTTATTACCGATCAACTCCCTATCACCTGTGTGTAAAAGCTGCTCACATTTCTTCAAACAAAAAGTTTGGTTGTTTGCTGTCTGCATCAGTAAGAGAGGGTTTGTGCCAGACAGAGTGCATAACAATGGGGCGGAAACCTGTACAGAGATACAGGCAGCAACAACAGATGTAGATCTGTCTGAAAACATGTGTCTATTCATGGAAGGAATATGTGTTGGTACCCAAACAAAAAAATCTGCAGTTAAAGAGCTACAAATTTGAAGATACGAAAGCCAGCAGGACATAGAAGCAGCATTCTTATCTTGCAACAGAATTTTCAGCGCAGGAAAGTACTCACCTGTTTCTTGCCATTTCCCTCTTCATCATCCTCATCTGAAAAATAATAAGGTGGATTTGTACCAGTCAATGGATAAACTGTAATGAGAGTATCTGATACGATGCAAAACATACACATAGCGTATGAATATTGAACATATAATATGTCATATATACTGAATAATGGATGTATACAGAAAACATGAATGGTAATGAGATTATCTGAGGCCTAAAATACAAGACAAGACAGACACATAGTGTATGAATGTTGAACATATGATGTGGCATACATACTGAATGATAGATGTACACAGAAAATATTTTCTATGGTGTTTTACTCTGACCTGTGTTTGAGATATATCAATGTGCACTTTGTCCTAATATCAAATTCACAGTACTCACAATCCTATAGCAGTGAGCCTGTGTGAGTGCGTGAGTGTGTGTGTGTGCGTGTGCGTGCATGTGTGCGTGCGTACATGCGTGCATGTGTAATGTGTATTTGCATGCGATGACAGTGATGGTGACAAACATTTATTTGTTTCAGTACTTTTTTCAGTTCTTTCTCAGTCATTGTTTGAACATCATTTCTGGCAAATGGAGTCTGAACCACCTACCAGCCATTGTGACGTAGTTTGCTGGGAAGAAACCTTGCTGTCCGTCGGGCAGCTCCCCCATCCACCAGCTTTCACTGTCTTTGTGCAGCAAGAGGATGGTGTCCCCGGTGAACATGGACAGCTCATCAGAACGCTGAGCCTTGTAGTCGTACAGAGCCACCACCTGACACACACACACACACACACACACACACACACACACACACACACACACACACACACACACACATCAGTAAGGTAACACAAAACCAAATCCTAAATCAATCCCTTGCCTTGCCTATTGAAAATGCCCAGCTATAAGCCCCTACTATTTTTCCATAATCTCTACACTGGCAGTAGCCTATTCACAGATTGTTCTTATTCATTTTTCTAGCTCTCCACAAGCTTATCTTCTCATGGTCTGCAACTGATCAGACAAACATGAGAACCAATGTTTGCAGAACACAAACAATTTGCACACTTTGCATAGAAAAAATGAATCATGCTTGAGCAACACAAAAAGAGCACTGCTAACATTAGCTGAATATCATGTATGTTTGATCAATCACTCGTCATCAACACATGATCAAGCAAACACGCCAAAGTCAAGAGAGAAAAGACACAGATTTCAAATTGAAGGCTTTTGATCTGAATCTTCAAAAGGGCGGCTGCGCAGCAGATCAACAACAGTGTCATCAGCACGACAAACTTTCCAAATGCAAAAAATCTCAGCAGTCAATGATTGTTAACGGTTTCATAAATGCAGCCACAGTCTTCACAGTACATGACGATCTTGCTGTAAAAGGATTGGATTGGTTAAACAGATCTGCCCTGTTTCACATGACACTGAACACTCATACTACGGTGGTTAAAAGCTGGCCGCCCAGGCATCCATCATGACACCCTTATCATCTACAGCTGTTGGCTAGTAACCATGATGCAAATGTTTGATAATGGAGGCATGAGGTGTAAATCTTCCTCCCACACAATGTGACAGACTGCACACACATAAACGTACAGATTCACACCATTACGACCCCTGACCCTTAACACTGGCAACAGACGTTCAACTCACTTTCTTTGGTTTTCTGGTGCTCCCCAGAGGGGCCTGGAAACTGAACTGGGCCTTGCCTTGAGACTGCAAAAACGATCACCAACATGCGTTAATAGCTTTTGCCATGTTTCCTGGGTCATACCCGACCCAGAGACACAATAAAACCATCATATAACTTGACTTATTCAAAACATTCCAAAAAGACATAGGAGTTTGTAGAAGTGATTGTCTATTTCTTCTTCCAATGTTCGTTTTTCTGGGTTATAAAAAGTGAAAAAAAGAAAAGAAAAGAAAAACAAAGATCATTTATATACTACACTTCTGACAAACAAAATCCAGCAGGACCCATACACACTAAACTTTAACCTAACATCAATTTTGACTTCGCATCCCAACGATGCAAGTTTCCAACCCAAACATTCGATGGAGGCTTTCCATGTTGCACCCCCTGCCGATAATGCCAGTCTTCCCATAACCATGCTCCTTAAACACAAAGCTTTACTGTGTTGCCCCCTCTGCGATAATGCCAGTCTTCCGATAACCATGCTCCTTAAACACAAAGCTTTACTGTGTTGCACTCTCTGCCGATAATGCCAGTCTTCCGATTAACTATGCTCCTTAAAACAAAGCTGATAACCATGCTCCTTAAACACAAAGCTGATAACCATGCTCCTTAAACCCCAAAGTGATAAACCCTGCTCCTTAAACACAAAGCTTTACTGTGTTGCACCCCTTGCTGATAATACCGTTTCTGATAACCATGCTCCTTAAACACAAAACTGATAACCATGCTCCTTAACACAAAACTTTACTGTGTTGCAACCTCTGTGATAATGCCAGTCTTCTGATAACCATGCTCCTTAAACCCCAAAAACTGATAACCATGCTCCTTAAACACAAAGCTGATAACCATGCTCCTTAAACACAAAAGCGATAACCATGCTCCTTAAACACAAAGCTTTACTGTGTTGCACCTCTGCTGATTTAAAACCAGTTTCTGATAACCATGCTCCCTTAAACACAAAGCTGATAACCATGGGTCCTTAAACACAAAGCTTTACTGTTGGGTTTCACCCTCTGCTGATAATGCCAGTCTTCTGATAACCATGCTCCCGTAAACACAAAGCTGATAACCATGCCCCTTAAACACAAAGCTGATAACCATGCTCCTTAAAAACAAGCTGATAACCATGTCCTTAAACACAAAAGCTGATACCATGCTCCTTAAACACAAGCTTTACCGTGTTGCACCCTTGCCGATAATGCCATCTTCCAATAACCATGCTCCTTAAACACAAAGCTAAGAAAGTTAAGAACGTGCAGTTAAAACAAAAATCCAGTGAAGCTCAAAAAAACATGTGAACAGATATGTTGTAAAAGCAAATCCACCCAATTTTCTCATTTTCCTTTTTAAAAAGTACAATATATCTATTGCTACATTAAGCAACAGGAATTTTGGCGTCATATACTGTACCATGTCAGACAAAAGCATTCACGGCAGTTAGTCTGCTCTGCCAGGCCGAAGTTTTTGTGTGGCTAATGCAGTGATAAGACAGTCACGTGGTGCCCAACCCACTTCCGCCGTAGGGAGAAGCCAGTGTCAGTCTCCCATACGTCATCATCGAGGCCTGCCGTCCAAGCAAGATAAGTCTTGTGCTCTGTCTCGCCTTCTCTTTGCCGTTGTGTTAAGATAGCCTTGTGTTTGCTTCTTTGCTTATTTGTTGTGGCTTGCGCACTTCACCCTTTCATTCTTGAACCGGTGGGGCTTTTGGTTTGGTGTGCTTTATTCATTTGTTTAACCACGCCATCCTCGCCTTTGTGCCTTTGTCTCGGCACTCGCGACTTCGCCTTCCGCTCTTTTCGATCTTCGAAAGTCGGAACTCCATCGCCGGTTTCACCCTTTCTCCCCAGTTTTGGCTTTTACGGCCCCTTGTTCAACGAATCTCGGTCCCTTCTCCTTCCATTTGGACTCCCGATTCGCCTAACTTTCACGTCGTCCACTCGGCTTCCATTTCTTCGCCGGTCGTTCCGCCATTTTGTTTCGACCGGCCAAAACCGTGTCACTTACGATCGACCTGCCTCGATCTATCACTGAGATCTCGTTGCATTTACTACAATTTCAGTGTCTCTCCCGAGGTTGGTTGAGCTCTTTATATCCCTCGATCCACCTCTTTGTCTCCCCTTTGCGATCGTGCGTTCCGTGTTTGTTCCCCACCACCAGTGCCCAACATGGTGAAGGACACTAACGGCTCGAGGCGCTCCACTCTTCGGCAGTCGCTCTCTACCCCGGAGGGGCCGCGTGTCGATTCCACGGGACAAACCGCTCACGCACATGATGAGCGTACGGTCGGTGTAGAGGAGGGTTCCGCGCAGGGGACGCGCGACCATCATTCCGATTCCCCCTCTACCCGACCGGCGGATACACGATCGTCGCGATCGAAGTCCAACAGTCAGTCCAGTCGGATGGACAATCGGCAGTCATTGCCGACTGTTTTTCATTTGCTTCTTTCCCTAAGCCCAAATCCAAGGGCAAGGCTCCATGAAAGGACCTTCCCGTTCTAAATCTTCCCGTTCCCCGACTGGTTCGTCTGTTCGACTTCGACCGCGTAAGGAGACCCTATCCCATCATGCCACGTCCGGCGATCATCGGCCCCAGGGGACCCTTGCCGATACCCGGACCGGCACGGGTGGCGACTCGCAGACGGAATCACCGCACGTCACCCGATCTATTGAGACTCGTGACGCTAGCACCTCCCCCACTAACGTCACCCAGTCTCATCACGCTCTCCCCAACCGTGTCCGGGTTCAGCCACGACCGGACACGAGGAGCGTCAACACTCCGGTGGAGGGAATGTGGCCAGTCTTCGGTGGAACCCCCCACTGACCACAATCCCGGGTCAGGTACGCAGGCATCGACTAGCTCGGATCTGCGACCTCACCCCCGACGGTCGAACCACCCCGATCGATCGTCTCAATCTCCCCTAGGGTTACAGGACGTTGGGGAGCCGACTTCTTCCGCTCCCCTATTGGGCAACGTCCGCGGTCCCGTTCCTCAGGGGGGAGGATCGACCAGCGGGGCCAGGGGTAACCTTTCGTCCCTTGAGTCTTACGCGTCGTCTCAGCCATCCCCGTCCGCTACCACACGGCCAGGAGGCTCGGCGATCGTAACACTCACCGACCCCTCTGCCACGCAAGGGGCCGGCGCGGACCCCACCCGGGAGATGCAGGAGGCAGTGCTCTCCCGGGGTGCGCAAGGTTACCCGGGTCCCCGAGGAGACTCTGCCTCTGGGCCGCCACAGCCCTCCTTTCTCCCCGGGGACCGGTGGTTCTATTCCCCGAGAGGAATCAGTGGCTTAGCTCTGACTCTTCCCTGACTCCATCTTTGGTCTCATGTGGCATCCGGCCTCCCAGAGCTGGATCGACCTGGGCCCCATTCCTCTCGGGCGCTGTCCGATCGGCAGTCCCTAGTTTTCACGCCGATTACGGAACCACCGGGGAGCCGTCCTCGTTTTCACCCTCTTCCCAACGAGTTCACGACTCCCACGCACCCCTGACATGGCCTTCCGAAGGTGGACCTGAACTTCCCCTTCACGAACATACTGACCCACAATTGGAGGAGGGGTTTGAGGATTTCCTCCCCCAGTCTGGGGACCTTTCCATTTTGGAGAGCTGGCGCCCTGATCTTGTTGTTAGGGAATCCCCTCCCTCTAACAAACATCTTCGCCCTTTCCCGTTTCACTGGGTCACCCCCTACCCAGCGATCACGGCCAAGGATAGCCACCCCCCAGACCATCACTCCTTTGTTGGACAGATCGGCCTCTCTCGCCAGGGGTGCACATGCCGTTCCCCCACCGGGGATTGACTTCTTATCAGCCCCAACGCGGCCCCAGTAGGAGTATTCCTCAAGGACTCGCGTCAGGCCCCTCATGTCTTTTCTCTCTTTTCTGCCAATCCGGCCACCAGGGAGATTGCCATTTCCCCGGCTGACCTCAGGCTCACTCCCAACCGCCCCCCTCCCACATCCACCTCTCTTTCTATCAAAACCCTGATAGAGTGGGACAGAATCGCCAGGGCTGGCATTCTGCACATCACCGCGGGGCATGCTCTCATTGACATGTTCCTACAGCGAGCGGAGGAACTCTGGCCAAATGAGGGAGGCATTGTCTCAGCGTCTTCAGACCCGGGTGACACTGAGGCAGGCCCCAGCCTGTTTGATGACCCCCTTATGCGTTTTCTTGTCAACAAGATAGCGCACCACCTTGGGGCTGCGGCGGACAGCGCAGCCAGGAGTCACTTTAACTGCCTTCTGGCAGTGAGAGACACCTTGCTATCACAGGCCCATCTCTCCCCAGCGCTCAAGGCGGCCTTACGCTGCATTCCGGGTCAGGAGCAGTCGCTTTTCGGCGACTATTCCTCTGCGGTCATTACCCATGCCGTCGAGGAGCGCAAACAGGCCGCTTCTTTTGCGACCACAAACCCTCGTCAGCACCGCCCTTCTAGACCATTCTTTCGTCAGGCCCTACCCACAGCCAGACCCCAGCCCTACCCCAAGCAGCGTCCCTCGAGGCCCGCCAAACACCCGACGCCCAAACCGAAAAAACCCCAACAGAATTTTCGGTTCGGCCAACAGGCCCGGCCCCGGAGGTGACTAGCGGACCCACCTTCCGAGGGGCGGGAAATGTCAGTCTTCCAGACACACCTCGGCCCCTCTGCCCCCCTGGCAGGCAGTCTGTCCCGGCATGCCCACCAGTGGCGGCGCATGGGTCTCAACCCCTGGGTGGTTTCTGTTCTGCAGGAGGGGTTCCGTCTACCCTGGGCACACGAACGCCCTCCCCTTCTGTCCTCCCCTCCTCCTTCCACCGGCGATCCACCTCCCGCCCAGGCGGAGGCCCTTCGCCTGGAAATCGAGGAGCTTCTCCGGAAGGGCGCCATCACCAAGGTACCACACCCCAACCCCGGGTTTTACTCTCGTCTCTTTGTAGTCCCAAAGGCCTCGGGCGGCTGGAGGCCCATCCTCGACCTTTCCCCTCTCAACAGATTCCTCAGGACAACCAGATTCAAGATGGAGACCCCGGCCCAGATCAGGGACTCCATCCACCATCTGGACTGGGCCACCTCGATAGATCTGAAAGATGCTTACTTCCAGATCCTCATCCACCCGTCCCACAGACGATACCTTCGTTTCGTCTGGCGGGGCCGGGTGTTTCAATTCAAGGCCCTCCCATTCGGACTCTCCCTGGCTCCCTTCCTCTTCACGAAGGTAGTCAAGGAGATGGCCTCCTTTGCCAGACAGGAGGACATTCGCCTCCTTGTCTACCTCGACGACTGGCTCGTCTTGGCTCCCTCTCAGGCCCTAGCCCAATCCCACACCTCCAAGCTACTTCATCTTTGCTCCTCTCTGGGGTTCGTCACCAACCCCTCAAAATGCGAGCTCTCGCCCAGTCAGCAATTCACCTTCCTGGGCATGAGCTTCGACACCACCTCCATGGTAGTCTCCCCGACCCCGGAGAGGTCCGCTCGCCTAGTGGATCTCATTTCCCACCTTCGCCTCTCTCCCCTCACTTCGGCAAGGACACTTTCCTCCCTCCTGGGGATGATGGAGTCCTGTCTCCTCTCATTCCCCTAGGCAGAGTTCCAAAGCGACAGCTTCAGAGGGAGTTCCGCCGTCGTTGGTCCCAGACCAACGACAGCTGGAACCAGCCCGTCCCCTAGGGCCTTGGTTCGTTTGGGCCACGGAGGAGTGGCTCAGCCCATCCACCCTGGCCCCGGAGTTCCCATCTCCCTCCCATCCCAGGCCCTGGAACTTTACACAGACGCCTCCAACTCGGGCTGGGGGGCCCATCTGGAGAGCAGTCACGCTCGGGGGTTTGGGATCCTCTGACTGCTTGTCTTCACATCAACATCTTGGAACTGGAGGCGGTCAGGCTCGCCCTACTCCAATTCCAGTCCATAGTCGCCCACCGATTTGTTCTCCTTTTCATGGACAACACTTCGGTAGCTTGTTACATCAACAAAGGGGGGGGGGGGGGGGG
This sequence comes from Conus ventricosus, assembly GCA_018398815.1. Classification (NCBI taxonomy): domain Eukaryota; kingdom Metazoa; phylum Mollusca; class Gastropoda; order Neogastropoda; family Conidae; genus Conus; species Conus ventricosus. The sequence goes on from CM031600.1 coordinate 33,558,962, forward strand.
GGGGGGCACACTCCATCGGCCTCTCCCTCCGTACAGAGGCCCTCCTCCGCTGGTGTCACACGCAGGGGGTTACCCTTCCGCGCGAGACACATAGCAGGGACTCACAACATCCTGGCAGACTCTCTCAGCCGATCCAAGTCTGTCCTCCACACGGAATGGACCCTCAGCCGGCTTACCCTTTCAACCGTGTGGGAACATTGGTTCAGACCAATGATCGACCTCTTTGCCACACGGTTCAACCATCGTCTGCCAGTGTATGTGTCCCCGGTCCCGGACCCCCAGGCTTACGCCATCGACGCCCTGTCCCTTCCCTGGTCCGGCCTCATAGCTTAAGCCTTCCCTCCCTTCCCGATCCTCCACAAGGTGATCAGGAAGGCGAGACTCGAGAGACCCAGGCTCATTCTCATAGCCCATGGTGGCCCACTCAGTCCTGGTTCCCGGACCTCAAGTCCCTCACTCACGAACCCCCTCTCCAGTTGAACACCAGGTGGGACATGCTCAGGCAACCCCGTTCGGGCCTCCCTCACGCCAATCCCCAGATTCTTCACCTCCACGCCTGGCTTCTGTGTCAGCCCGGCTGCGAACATCCAAATCCCCCTCTCGAACGGACAGGTCCCGTTCCGTCCTCAATACCCTCTCCATCGCCGGGGCCTCTCAGGAACTCCGAGACCTAGCCATGTCCTCTCGCAGAGCTAGCACAGAGTCCCTTTACGATTGCAGATGGAGGAAATGGGTCTCATGGTGCAAAGCCAATTCTGTCCCTCACATTCGCCCCACCAACATCCAAATAGGAAATTTCCTGTCCCACCTTAACCTCTCTGCTAGCTCCATCCGGGGCTACAGGTCGGCCATCTGCACGACCATCCGCCAAATGGGCAGACCTTCCTTTGAGAATGATTTCCTTCTCAGAGAGATCTCCAGAGGGGCTTCTCTTCGTGAGGCCCAATCCCCTAGACGTGTTCCCCTTTGGGACCTCTTCACTGTTCTTGACGTCCTCAATAAACCCCCTTTGAGCCTTTGTCCTCCATTCCTTTCGACCTTCTGTCTATGAAGACTACCTTCCTCCTCGCCCTCGCTTCCGCCAGACGGCGAGGCGAGATCCATGCCCTTAGCGGGGACCCCAGAGACATTGCCTTCCACAGAGACGGCTCCGTCTCTCTTAAGTTCCTTCCCGAGTTCCTAGCCAAGAACCAGGAACCCGGCAGTCCCTCCCCTTACCTCGTCATCCGCCCGCTGGCGGATACACTAGGGGGCGACACCTCTTCGGACATAGCCCTTTGCCCTTCTCGATGTCTAACACACTACTGGGAACGCTCGCGCCCCAGGCGCGTTTCACAAAGACGTCTTCTTATTTCCATCAACCCAGTAACATGAAAGACATCTCAGCTGGCACTGTCTCTAGGTGGCTCTCCAAGACGGTCAGAACTGCCTATTCCCAGGCATCCGAGGATCTCCCCGTCTCTTCCCCCCGGGCCCATGAGGTCAGAGCGCTGGCCACTTCGGCAGCATTCCAGCACTCTGTTCCCATGCGCCACCTCCTGGAGGCAGCCTTCTGGCGTTCGGAGAATCCCTTCATAAAATTTTATTTGAGGGACATCCGCATGACCAGGGCTGATGGTTCTAATGGGATATCCTTTGTGGCGGCTAATGCATCCATATCGGGTAACCCCAGGAACCACTAGGGCACTCGCCCTCCTCCTTTTACTATGAATTCTGCTATTGTCTGACATGGTACAGTATATGACGCCAAAATGGGGAGTTTGTATTATACTCCCTGTTTGGCTAGTATACTTACCATGTCAGACTCTAATGCCCGCCCTACCTTCCCCGCTAGCGCCAAGGTTCTGGGGTTACCTTGCACGCAGGCCTCGATGAATGACGTATGGGAGACTGACACTGGCTTTCCCTACGGCGGAAGTGGGTTGGGCACCACGTGACTGTCTTATCACTGCATTAGCACACAAAAACTTCGGCCTGGCAGAGCAGACTAACTGCCGTGAATGCTATTGTCTGACATGGTAAGTATACTAGCCAAACAGGGAGTATAATACAAACTCCCATGTTCACTCCACACGCAACACTCAAATAAGTTAACAAAGAAATTGTTTGACTGAGTGAATCATAGGGTCAAAACAGCATAAACAGACATAAGAAAAAATAGCATCACTGACTTTACTACTTACAACAGAAAAAAATAACTACTGATTGAATGGTTGACAAGTGACCATTCATGTACTCACATACACAGTCATTCTGCTTTTAATATTTTGAAAATATAACTTTCATCACCAAGAAGAAAAGTTCACATACAAAATCAACACAGATAATCTGGAAAATAAATAAAAGGAAGAAAAAAAGAAAGAAAGAAAACTGTGAAAAATACATTGGAAAAGAAACCAACAACAGTCACAAACACTGAAAGAACAGAGTGATTCCTATAAAAAAGGAAAATGAAAAGAAAAAAAGAAAGAAAGGAACGAGAGAAGTTATAGAAATGAAGAAAGAATAACAGGAAAGAATGGGAAACATTACATTATCCAAAGCAATTTGAGGTGGTCTTCCATAAAACTGTGACTTGCTGCCATGGCGACCAACTGCACAAATGAACAGATCAAAAGAAAAGCCAATGGTGAGCAAAACAAAGTCATGACAAAAACTGGCTTCAAAATTCAGACACCAATATTACTCATTTAATATCTTTTTTTTTCTGTCTCTTTATCAACGCAGTCATGTTGTATTTCTATAGGTGCTAAACATTATTCACATATAATAATCTAAACAAATGTAAACTATAGCACCAGAAGATAAAATCAAAAACGGTTTAGACATCTGATATTAGTAATTGCCTTTTAAGGCTTTTTCATTGAACAAATAAATGACTAAATGCACACACACACACACACACACTCTCTCTCTCTCTCTATCTGTCCCCTCTCTTTCTCACTCACACTAGCATCATGACAACATGGATAGATGTTAATGTGTGCACACACATACATGCACACACAGGCAAACACCAACCTACACACACACACACATACATTAGTATCATTCATGACAACATGAATAAATGTTAAAGCCTGCACACACACACACACACACACACACACACACACACACACACACACACACACACACAAACGCACCCACACTAGTAGCATATCATTGCGAGCACACACACACACACACACACACACACACACACACAATCTGAAACCAATTTATTGTCAGATTAACTCATAGTTGCACTGACAATACACACACACACACACACACACACACACACACACACACGCGTGTGCGCGTGCACACACACACACACACACACACACACACACACACACACACACACTCCTCCATATTCAAAACGAGATACCTTCAGAAAAGGTGGGTCTCCAGGCAGAATCTGCCTGCTTCATGTACAGGCTCTGAGAGGCAAACTGCTGTTGCTGGATGGTGGACAGCATGGAAGGAGGGGCATGGGGGGACAGGGCACCCGGAGAAAGCATCTGGAAATGTATACACAGGTTTTAGTTGGATAGAGACCATTCCCTCTGAGATTCACCTTAACTGCGATTGTTATATCTTGCCAAGGCTGCCTACCACCCCCACCCCCCCACCCCCCAATCCCTCACCACCCTCTCCCGTCTGCATCTTCAAGGGTCACACTTCTTAAAAACCAGAGGTAAAGACACAAAATTTGTTGAGACGTCAGATATCAAAACTGCAACACAATCAAACTGAAAGTAAGCCTTTAATTACACTATATACAACTCCCGTAATGGTCTTGTGGTGACTGTTGTGCTGGAACAAAAAAAAAAAGACAATACATGCTCTTCCAATCTCACAGCCACTTGTAGACTGCCCTCTCCACCGTTTCCAGGGACCAAAAGGGATACTCCGGAACTGTACGCAGACCTGTCTGTCAAAAGCTAATAACACCCGGACTATTCAAGGAAAAGACAAAGACATGCCGCTTTGTAGAACCTACTTAGACTGGCTATGATAAACCTGGATTTGGCGAAACACACCACTGGCATAACTGTTCATATGTCATTACAATTCCATGTTGATCTCTTGAATAACTATGCATGTCCAATGAAGTCACAGCTGTGTGAACAGGTCTGATGATGACACACAACAAGCAAAATTTGCTAACCATCAAGAGCTCGTTCAGGAAAAGACCTGACACATTTTTCTCAAGCCTTGTCAGAATTGTTACTATTACATCACAAACATGAGGTTATACCATTGAAAATAACAACACACACACACACACACACACAGATAAAACACACACACACATATGCACACACACACAGATATGCACACACACACACACAGATAAACCCACACACACACTCACACACACACACGCACGCACACAACGCACGCACACACACACACGCGCGCGCGCGCGCACGCACGCATGCACGCACGCACTCACACACACAAACACACAGGCGCACACACGCATGCATGCACACACACAACACACACACACACACACACACACACACACACACACACACACACACACACACACAGATCAAACTTAGCAGCAGGACTGAGAAGTGAGGCAAACAGTGAGGATTACCGAGGATCGAGGTGTGGCAACATAGGCTCCACTGTCAGGACTGGTCCATGATGCAATAACCCCAGATCGACCAATGGTGTCCATCCTGTGGGTCGTGTCCATGGCAACCATGCCTGGCATCTGACTCATTTGTAACTGAAATTTTCAAAACGCAAACACTGACCGTCCTTCAATGTCTATCTATTCAACAAACTGGCTATTGAAGCTGAAATCATTCTTGGCAATATTTGTTGACTCGGCTCAAAACTCAACTAAATTCTACTGGCAATGGAAAATGATATCTCTGATGAAATATTACACGAGCAAATAGCACTTAAAGTTATATGATCTTACAAAGAAACTCTCCTGTAAACATCTAGTTTGGGGAGTCTAACATGTCTAATCTAAATAAAAACTGAAAAGACCACATCTGCACACATGTGCACACATACACATAAGTACCTTTCACGCAGTCTTTTGTTTTGTTTTCTTTTCTTTTCTCTTTCAGAAATGGCATCACTTTTTCATTCTCCTGCCTTTCCCCCACAAGTAAGTGATCACTGCTGTCAGGTGTTTAACAGGTGATGTTCCACCAACCTGAGGTCAAAGCAGACATCATGAAACACCACCGAAGTGACTCAGCAGCAGTGTAGTGTCTTCTCCATTGAGGACATAGGTAAAGATAGCTTCCCATGTGCATGCTGACACTTCCACAGAACAATGCTGGGTGTCACAGAGTGTTGGGGGAGTTAAAAAGAGTGGTATAACGCTACCGAGATGGCATGAAGATGGGCAAAGCAGCTTACCGTGGCGGTATCCAGTTTCTTCATGACACGGTTGAGGCGCTGCTTTTCATGGGCCTGGAACTCCTCCTTGGTCAAGACCTTGGACCTTGCCAGCTGAAGCTCTTCCTCCTTCATGGGACTGTCAACGCAATGGCAATGTGTGAATTAGCATGAAATTTTGCCTGAGCGCGCGCGCGCGCACACACACACACACACACGCACACACACACGCATACACACACATGAGCACACACACGCACACACACACACACACACACGCATACACACACACACACACACACACACACACACACACACACACACACACACACAGCATACATGCATACACACACATGAGCACACACACACACAAACACGCACACACACGCGCATACACACACATGAGCACACACACACACACATACAAACACATACAAACACACACACACACACAGACATAGTCAAACAATCAATATCTATTACTAACAATTAGTTATGTTGTACAACTTCTTGTCACAAAACATAACACCAAGTGAAATGTCAACAGTTCTCCAGAAGAAGGTCAAGCAAGGGCAGTGCCTTGGACCAGAAAGAAACTGATGGGAGAGAGAGCATGCGTGCGTGCGTGCATGCACGCATACGTGCGTGTGAGCATGCGTGCGTGTGTGTATGTGTGTGCATGTGCGTATGTTTTGAGTATATGTGTGCGTGTATGTATGTGTGTTGTTGTTGTTGTTATTGTGAAGGCATTGTGAGGGTGTTTATCTCATAGTTGTGCGTGCCATTTTGTTGTTGTTGTTGTTGTTGTTCTTGGCACATGATGTGCCATCGACGATCGTTAACTGTAAAGTAAAGGCTACAACTGGCCTGACAGGCTAAGCAAACCTCCAGATAAGATATGATTAAAGAAATGATAAGTGAAAACAAGATTAGAAATCCAGCGACTTCATAAATTGATTTAAAAAGGACATTAATTCATATGGGTTTTTTTTAAAGGAACTTTTTCCCTTTTAGACCACTGTTAAATTGTTCAGTTTTTTTTCATCAAAAGAGGCACAGGCACAGTACATATTTTGTAATTTCGCTTAAGGTCGTGGTTTGTTTTTGTTGAGGCCAAACTAAGGAAAGATAACTGCTTTACAGACCTATGAAAACCAGGGAATTTGGTTGGCTTAAAGAGATTTCTGTGAACTTTTTTAGGCCAAATTGTAAGAGGACGTGGCTAATCATGTTTGAATTGCAAAGTGTGGGATTATGTGAAACCTTAGTAAACAGTATTAACTCTTTCATCCCTACAACCGGTTTTCCGGTTTGCAGAAATCCTACCCTTCCTTCCTGCAGCCCGGAAAACCGGGCAGCACAAAATCCCTCCTTTCCTTCCTGCAGCCCGGAAAATCAGTTCTCGCGGTAAGCGCTTTGAACTTCGCGCGAGTCACGTCATCGGTACACGTCATGACCGGGTCGCTCGCGCGGCAGTGTTTATGAATGGAATGGATGCCAGATGGCCCCTACAGAGTGGGAAAGTGGTCGCCGCTCTATTCTGGCCAGTTTGCTACAGCACAGGTGGCAGTTCTCACTTTACACTTCTTTTTCTTTTCTCTAAATCCAGGAATGAAGGGAATGCTCGTATTATAAGAATCTAGGAACAAGAGAAAGTAATGGTTCATATAAAAGTAGGAATGAAAGAGTTAAATGCCTGTTTGATGCCAACTTGCAAAAAAAAAGTATTTGGTAGATTGTGAGAACCTGGTTAATCATGTTTGTATCAAAAAGTATGTGAATATGTGAAACTGTAGTAAAAAAAAAAATATTGAATGTAAATGGTGTAAAATTTAGTTGTTAAAAGCGGATCTCTCTTCTGTTTGCCTGTCTGATTGTGCGTGAATGTTGTATGAACAACAGTCTGACAGTACTGTTTTGATGGCTGCTTAATTCAGACACTGACTTCACAAACATTTCAGTGTAGGCCTATGAATGCAGCTTGCATCAATCAACGACCAAGCTTGGGTCAAGGCTGCAATGATCCAGTCAGTGTGATTACCTGGTTCTACCCCCCGTCAGCTGCTCTACATCTGTTTCTTCATCGGGACTACGAGGAGACGACAGTCCGGCATCAACCTGGGCAGCTGTCACACAACAATCGGTTTTGATCATGGTGTTTAAAACACACAAATCTTGCCCATTTAACGAATCAACTATCACAGATACACACAGAGAAACATACACACATTTTTCTCCAGATGCATACTAAAATTTCACAACTTGACAAACCACAAAATCCTGATTATGGATGAACAAGGGAGGGAATGGGAGGGGGAGGGAGGGAAAAGGGAAATGGAATGGGAGGGGTGGCAGAAAAGTATTTACAGATTAAAAGAAAATATCACAACTTGAATTTCTCAGTTACAAAAGTATACTTTGACATTTCTGTTTTAAAAATAATGAATTCTAAGGCACACAACAAAACATTAGAACGTCTTTCACATCCCCTCCACAAAATTATCTTTTTTTTTCAATCTATCATTTACTAAACCTGAACATACCATTTGTTCATTCCATTATTCTACCCTGTCATTTGTTTGCTCTATTATTCAATACTGTCACTTGTGTTTTTTCCCCATTATTTTCATCATCATTTGTTCATACCTCTGTATTATCATTATTCACTTTGTTCCACGTGTTCAGCAGTCTAGCAACGTAACCTTTTTCCTCTTGCTATTAGCATCTTGAAGACAGCAGAAAGCAAAATGGCCTGGCCCAAGTGATGAAGGGCGACAGTTTTAAGCAGACACAGAGAACACTCCTTGGACATCAAAAAGCACATGGAATCCATGCAACTTACTGAAGGGGTCATACTTGTAGACGAGGACAGGCTGATTTTCTCCCAGAGAACAGACGGCCAAGATGTGGTCACGGGGATGGTAGGCAACATCCGTCACAGGTTTCAGGTAGTTCAGCTCCGTGTATCGGCCACCTGGTCTCCTGAACCAAACGATGCATCCGTAAATGAGACTGACTGCTAACACAGGTGAACACACAAAGGTAAGTGGAGGATGGAGTTATGGGGAAGGAGCTTCCGTCATAAAAAGTTTTCAAAAACTGGTTGGGTTCCATGGAAGATGACTGCCAGATATCCTCGAAATTTAGGGGGTTTAGAGGGAAAGATTTTTTTGGGTTCTGACTGATCTTTCTTGCCCCACCCCCCACCCCCACCTCTCCCAGTAGCATTATTCCCATGCCACTCCTAACAGCTCCCCCATGCATAACCGCACCCAACTTTGTGCTGTTGTGACCCCAGCACCACTGCCCACACACAGCAAACAATATCAAGTCGTCATAAAGCAACCCACCAGAGTCAACACTGTACTGCTGCCCAGTCACCTCAACGCCTGTTCTGATCATATCTACACAGGCTACCACCTACCACGCCCTCTTGCTGACCATAAAAATTGCTAAGTCTACAGCCAGCTAACTTTCTCAGCTGGACGGTGCCACCATGTCCATTTAATGATGGTCCTCGTGGACTTGCTCATACCAACAACGCTGACACCAACTGAGCTCTGGCAAGGACATGGAGAGATCATGAAGGGCCATATGGTTGGATGTTTTTTGTGTTGTTTTTTTCAGAGTAATCAATGAAGGTGAAGATTATCAAGATGATGCTATGTACTTCCATTCTGGCCTGAGGCTATGTGCAAGGGCTGTGCTCTGTGCTTCCCTTTACAGTATACCCTGCTGTTGACTATGCCCATGGGATTCAGTCTCCTGCAGCGAGGGTCAAGAAATGTGAGCAGCACTCTCCCAGACACAAAACTCAGCCATATGATTCCAGTCTTCCCACTCAAGTCCACGGCACTAAACACTGGGTAAGAGCCAACAATCCCAGAAGTGAATGCCTCTGATGGGAATCAAACCACTATCTCCCAGCCTGCAAGTCCACAGCACTATCCACAGCATGTCAGTGGTTGGTCAAGGGAGGGAATCTTTACTGGGAGATAAATCCAGTGTTGACACTGGTAAAAATGTTCCAGATGCACAAACAAGAAAACAAAACAAAACAAAAAACAAAACAATTATGTACATAAAAAGGCACTGTTTATTGGAAGGGTTTTCACTGAAGGGCATCACTGTAAGACAACTATATCAACACTCACACACACACACACACACACACACACACACACACACACAATAATTGATAAATACAACAAGTTGATATAAACACAAACTAAAAACCAGCCATGACTTTTTCCCTACATGAACCCTTTCACTGTACACAGACTGTAATGATAAGCTTTGCCTCTGTCCAGCTTGTTCTTTGTCCCTTCTTACAGCACGGCAGTTCAGCCACTGACTTCCCTTTTCTTTACCTGTGTCGGTGTTCCAGGTGTAGACAAAGCTGTCTTCGCTGCCAGCGAAGATGAAGGTGCCACAGGGAGTGATACAACTGCCCAGCTTCTCCCTGAAGTTCACCCCTCCGATGTACTGCTGCATCACACGTTGCCTGCACACAGCGTGTCACCGATGATCAGACATTGACTTCTCCCTAATTCACCCTTCTTATGTACTGCAGTGTCACGCATTCTCAGCAAACAGCATATCACTGTTGATCAGACAATGACTGCTTACTGAAGTTCACCCTCCAACGTACTAACGTAGCATGTATTGTCTGCACAGAGCACATCACAAACGATCTGGCATCTTCCCAGAATTCACCTCTGCTATGCACTGATGCCTCATGCCTTGTCTGCACATAGCACATCGCTAAGAATAACAGCAGTGTATGATGCAAACCCAGCACGCTCACAATATGGAATTTCATGATGAGATCTGCTGTTAAGGCAGAGAAAAAAAATAATAAACACATGAACCAGAGCAACTACTGCAAGCTTCCTCAAATTTCTGAACTAGTTGCTATTGTGATCATATATGTTGATAATATGACACAAACCTGATAGAAAAAAAAAAAAATCATGTATGAAAAAATGTGGCTTAAGAAGTTTAGATGCAAGCAATGTTCAAGAGGGACATAAAGATTGCTTGCCTATGCCATTCTTTGCAAAAATAACAACTGTGTTCTCTTCATGACTTCCCCCTACCCCACCCCTACCCCACCCCACCCCACCCCTACCCCACCCTACCCCACCCCACCCCAACTCCCCATAAAACTGAGCCCTAGAAGTCCTCAAAATGTAAGTACTTGTACATAATGACCACTGCATGAATTAAGATCCATCCCAGTGTATTCAACAGGTCTTGAAGACAGTCACAGACAGACAGACATACTGCACTGACGAGAGTGCCCAGTGCCACAAGTCAGGCTTGTACACCAGGTATTAATCAGACACTTTTTTGTCAGGGGTAACTTTTCCCTGCAACCTGCTACTGAGAATGGTTAGAAAAAAAAAGTTGATACAACTGCAGCTTGCTTGTTATATACCTTGAATTCTTGATCACCTGCCTTTTCTATGACCTTATATGTTGATAACAATACAATAACCCGATTTTTTTTTAAAAGCCATAAATGTTCCGTGTTCTTTTTAAGAACAACTTGCATGTGTACACACACACACACACACACACACACACACACACACACACGCCACACGCACACACACATACACACACACACACAGTGAGAATAACAGCTGAAGATGCAAACAGAAAAAATAAAAACTGCTGCCAGTAAGCAATAAAAAAAAAAGCAAATAAGTGGCATGGAAACAGTTTTCTTCGTACCTTATACTTCATACATTTTCTTACCAAAATATCATTCACAAACTTCAACATTTTTTTTTTTAATCAAATGTTTTGTACTTATCTTATTCTTTATTTCAAACGGAAAACCAAAACAAAACAAAAAAAACCTCACACTCTCAGATCAAACATGCGGATGACATTGTCTCTGCAGTGTACCAAGAGACGTCGGCCACTGGGATGCATTTCTATGTGATTGATCTGTACATCCTGCACACACAAATATCATCAATGTAGTCACCCAGTAGGTTGTACAGGTAATGAAACAGTCACATAAACAACATCGTTGGTGGTTTCCAAATCTTCATCATAACTTTTCAGTGAACTATGGAACATGTTTGCAATGTCTCTCTTTCCTTCACTCTCCGGTACTTACTGTTACCAATAACCTAACTTGGGCAAGGGACTGGACAGAAAGAATTAAAATCAGCAAACTAGGCACAAGCATATAAAGAGAGACAAGCATGCAAACCACTATTCTTCTTACCGATAATTGCTGTTAGAAAGTTACAGCATCCTGAATATTGAGTAAGCTAAATTTGTTTTTGAAAAAGCCGAAACTGCAGTGAATTCTGAGAGTACTCAAACTGAAAGTATGAAAAAACCTAACAGCCAGTTCCTCTAGTTGGTAGCTCTATATGCACAGTCATGTATGTTGATGATTTTGCATATTATCATAGTCCTCTTTGAAATAATACAGTGATATAGTTCTTTCCAGCTTGCATTGTGTAATATGTGAAGGTCAGACCCCACTCTTACTTGAATCTCACACACAACGGCTGCCATCCTCAGTGCTGTCATACTGTCAAAAAGATAAACAACCATCCCCCTTCCCAACCTCCCCTTCTGACGCCTTCCCCAGAAATTTTCAAAACTTTTGTCTTCAAAATGATGCCCTGTGACATGAACCTGAGCGTCAAGTGGTGTATCGTCCATGTTTCGTTCTTCCACAGAGCTGCCAGGGCCTCAAGAGTGCACTGTAGCATTTTGACATAAGTGATGCAAAGTCAGAATCAAAAGCACTTCCATTACACTTCACTTCACACAGAAGATGATGAGAGACTTGGAAGACGGAAATCTCATCAGTTATCACATGTGGTTTTGACTGGCCCAACCCTCTAATGAAATGTCCTACATTCTGACAGTGAGCTAGCACACCCAACACACAAACCTGTCCCATATCTCCTAAGGTAATACTCTGATCACCTGTGAATGTTGTGGAGGCAAATACAATAACAGTTCCTGATTGACAATATACAAGACTCAGCTGGACGCACAGTGTCTACACTCTGATGTGCATAAGGGAGGACAGAGACCTGTAAATGACACTAGTGACCCTAGTGTTCACTGATGCTGGCAAGTGATAGTATTCACAGGATGGATGATGCATAACTGGGATTACAGAATTGAAGTCTACGCACTGAGTTGCATTGTATTGTACTACACTGCATTGCACTGAATTGCCTTGCAGTGTACAGCATTGCTCTGTTTCGTACTGCTCTGCACAGTACCGCATAGAACTGCACCCTTTGAATCGCATTGCATTGTATTGTATTGTATTGAAGTGCTTGTACTGAGCTGTAATAAACTGTATTGCATTTATTGCATGGCATTGTAGCGCATTGCACTGTGCTGCATTCCACTGTGCTGCATTGCACTGTACTGCACAGTATTGTGTTGTACTGTATTGTACTGTATTGTATTGTACTGTACTGCACTGTATTCTATTGCATTGTGTTGTACGGCATTGTGTTGGTCTGGGGCTCAATTCAAACTCAAGGTAGTCAGGCTGGAAGAGTTTCTTTCTCTCTTCAGAATTAACATCTGTGCATTCTCCTCATGGTCCTTTGGATGAGACTTTTAAACTGAGATCATTGCTAAAAAAAAAATTAAAAAAAAACACAACATCTTGCATGCAGCTTCAGATTCATTCAACACTTTGGATAAAAGTACGTAATCATGTGGCCGGTGGGATGGATTACATAAAAATGAACAAAGGTACACCCGTAAACATCATCCCCATATACAGACTAAACATACTTTCATCATAGGTAAGAACAATCTCATAGGCAAACATCTCACCAGTGATGAGGCCCAAAGTTCTAACCAAAGAATGAAGAGAGAGAGAGAGAGAGAGAGAGAGAGAGAGAGAGAGAGAGAGAGAGAGAGAAACAGCAAGCTCTTTTCAAATCTAATTTGCTGTGACCACAACACAATCCACCAATTCAGGGGACAGAATCACACGTCAGGTTTTACCTTGAGTTCTGGTTCCTGCAGTGAATGGTACAAAGTCCAGTCTCGTACAAATGCTGCACAAAAAGCAACGGATGAATTAGACCGGGAAAGAGAAAGAGATCTCAATCATATTCTTATGTGAGCATAGTATGCAGAGGCCTGGGTAAGTCTGCTTTTGAAAATCACATAATTTCTTGCGGAGGATGGGTATACTGACTTCACCTCTGTAGCTGGTAAATATTCAAGGCTTAATTTTCAAAATCAGGGACTAGATACAACATTTACACAAATGAAATAAATTTGCTGTCTTTCCATATAACAATGCAGTTCTTAAGCGGCACAGGAAAGCCTGTACAGACACTCACGCCTGCGATCAGGTTCGTCTGTGATGAAGACATTCCAGATGTTGACCACACCCACGCTGTCTGCTGAGTACACCTTCTGGCCCTCGTCGTCATCAAAACAGATGGAGTTGATGAAGCCGTGATGATCTTCAATCTCTTGCATCAACTGAAACAGAAAACTTCACCTAGTTCTATGGGGGAAAAGAAACGAGTAAGGAGAACTCCACGTGGTGCACCAGAATGAATTGTTAAAAGAGCCCTTGCCTTGCATTGAATTTTAATTTACGTCATTCAACATTTCTGAAACAAAAGTAATATTGTTGTGGTGTCTGGAGTTACAAATTGAGACATACTCATAAAGTGATTTTCCATTGTGTTTCTCTTCTGTGTTCTTTCTCTGCTTTTCTTAAAACATTTTATTCTGGTTGATCAGCATTTCCAAATACATGCATGCATATAGTCTACATCCTCCTTCTCACAAACGTGTACCTATGTGTGCATACGTACAAATCCATGTATACACTCTTGCACACAATTTACAAACACACGTGCCTGTTCAAACATGCTATGTGTATGCACATGTACATGTGCACATCTATACACATGCATACACACACACACACACACACACACACACACACACACACACACACACACACACACATCTGCAAACTGGAACCCGCAAATATATGTATCCATATGTATAAATCCATGCATGCCAGAGACATAGACACAGATATGCACATACACACACACTCATACACATCTGCCTGCACACACACACACACACACACACACACAAAACACACAACCCCTTTCTTGAAATATTTTATGTGTAACAAATCAGACAGACATCAAATCAAAAGTATTGAAAATCCAACTTCTGGGGAGCGAACGGTTCATAACTCAAGTGACAGTATGCAAAATGAGCATCAGGCTTACACTAAAACGAAAAAAAAAAAAAAAAACTCACAAAGTGTCACGCAAGTGCACAGTTTGGATCATCCAGCTTTCAAGCACTATTCACACCTTAACTCTCACATGCAAACATGCTAACACACACACATCCTTTCGAGTGAACACTCAGGCAGGCACACAAGCACGCGCCACACGCACACTCTCAAAACACTCACATGTCCTCCCTCATCATCCTGACTGAGGTCCCAGACCCTCAACACCTGGTCGTAGCAGCCAGACACAGCGATGCTGTCCAGACGGGGGTGGAACTTACAGCAGTACACAAACCCGGGGTGAGGCAGCACCTTCTCTGCTGTGCTCCTCTCCTCCAGGATATTCCAGATTCTGATGAACAAAAGCACCACACACTGAACGATCAAGCTGCTGACAGAAAAGGAGAGCTTGCAACCAACTCCCTTCATCAGTCAGACAAGGAGACTGACGCACAGAGAGAGGCCTAAATACAAATCAACGCATGTGGTGCTAGTAAAGCTTGATTTAATTCACAATATGAAACAGAAAACTGAGTTTTTGACCAACACATCTTCTGTAGACCTCACAAATGAGACACAGAAAATGCACAAAACAAAACTCCCAAGAGGCCTGTCAACAAGTGTCTAGGAGAAAAAAAATTAACAAAATTTTCATAAAAGTACTGCGCAGCAAACTTTTTTATTCCCAAAGATTTAGAACTTTATCCAAACACTTCACAAACCAAGGCTGATGTACAGAACAGGGGAATCAGTTTCTGTGAGTTTTTTTTTAATGCCAAACGCCAGTAATACATCAAATCAACGTTTTCATTGCTTCTCGTGTTTAAATCTGTGGTAGGTGAAGGGACATCACATGTAGAATTGGTTTGGAGTTGTGTCTCTTCCAGTGCTTCATTATGGCAGAAAAAGTGATTTTTTATATCTTTTTATGCACAATCAATCTACAGTTTTGGTCAGACTCTGAGGAACACACTGTCCAATTTTCTATCAGCTGACATACAGACATGGCATGAGTGCACCAGAACTCAAATAAACTACCTGCACATGCATACGCATGCCTGCAAATGCTAACAAGTACATAAACAAATGGACTAACATATAAACACACACACAGTGACGCACACACACAAAGAAAGATACATAAATCACACACACACACAAACAAACAAACGCACACACACACGTACACTCACACACATGGAGCAAAAAGAGATCGTTACAAAGACTCAGAACATTTTCCAAAAAACAAGGAAAGAAAAGTAATATTACTAAATTACTACATGTCACTTGCACACTTTGCTAGTGTACAAATGAGCTGTTCACCGTGT
This sequence comes from Conus ventricosus, assembly GCA_018398815.1. Classification (NCBI taxonomy): domain Eukaryota; kingdom Metazoa; phylum Mollusca; class Gastropoda; order Neogastropoda; family Conidae; genus Conus; species Conus ventricosus. The sequence continues at coordinate 33,574,937 of CM031600.1, forward strand.
CATATAGTGTGTTTATGTATGCAACATTATGTTCCAGTGTGTGTATGCACACACATGTGCTGTGTGCGTGTGTGGATGTTTATGACTTGTGAACGTAGAATTATGTGTGTGTGTGTGTGTGTGTGTGTGTGTGTGTGTTCTGCTTATATTTTTTTTAGATGTTGAATTGTTAAAACTTGTAAAGCGCCCTGTAGCCTACGTTGTTAGGATGGGCGCTACAGAAATTGTCCTCTTTATCATTATTAGAAAAGAAATAAATAAATAAACACAGCACATCTGACCTGACAGTGCCATCAGCTGAGGCGGACATGAGGTGAGTGTCTCTGCGGGACCAGGCCAGATCATAGACCAGGCTGAAGTGACCATGCAACTCCATCTTCAGATCCCCTGAGGGAACCTGCCACCGCCAGACAGGCCAGGGGGGTTAACCACACTGAACCCTCTCAATGAAGATCATCATCCTCAGTTAAGACTCCCTCCTTTAAAGGCTTTTGTTTTAAGTTGTGTTGTTTTTCTCGTTTTTTTTCTTCCTTTTTTTAATCTATATGTACTGGCAAACCTGGAATTTGGGGTCCTCAAAATTTCAAGACATTCTCGTGTCTTCAAATATAGTTCTGTCTTGTTCTGTCAAAATCCATCTTTTGAGTCTGTCCATAAGCAATCTTTTTTTTAAACCAGAGGAACTAAAGGTTAAAATACAGACTAAAGAGCTTATTTCCCATATACTCCTTACCATAGAATATGTTAAAACTCAAAATTTAAATCTTTACATCCCTAACAATTTTCATTATTACATGAAAGTACATTCCTTCATATTACTAAGTCACAGTAACTTTACAGTTTTGTTATGGAGAAATTTTGTAATAATGCCATGAATGCTAATAAATCCTGGATAAATTTTCCTCCAGGGGAAGTAACTGTTTGTACTGACAGAGGAAGTGACTCCCCATGAACTTATCAATCTTGCTGTACAATTGTAGATCCCCCACTTTGAAAAGTAGAGTGACTGACTGCAGGCTGGACTTTAAGCAAGAAAGTAAAACCTGAGTTTCTAACCCACTACACAAATGGAACAAATAAGCTTTATTACTTGTATGTTACGTTCATTTGGTGATTAAGTATCTCAATTTTTATTCTCCACCATTCGATCAGGATCCATATTCATCACTTCTCAGCCTTTTGGCTAAGATCAAAGTGTAGTATCAGGATCCATCCACAGATTCATCTCATTATTTAACAAGTTGATTGCTCAGCCCCATTCCATCTACTGATGAAATTTGAAACAAGTGGGTAAGGGTGAGTGAGTTTGCATGGGTAGTTTTGACCATACTTCTTGATCATCTGTCATGTAGAAATAATCACATCACACTACATCATTGCAAAAGATGAAGTCTGTGGGGCTCACCATGTCAGAATACTGTGGGCGATTTTGAGTGGATCTGCATTGTTACTGACACTCATATCAAGTTCAAACAGGGTAACTGAGAGGGGTAGGGAAAACACAAGGAAAACAAACAAACATTCTGATCTGGACTAACTCCAAAATGTAAAATACCTTTTAATACTGAAGGGAAAAGGATAAGGATACCTTATTCTCTAAACATTTTGTTGTTGCTGTTTTCATTTTGGGAAATCTAATCACTGTAAATGAAACAAACTGAGGCGTTACTGAAACACGACAAAAAAGCAGAAGAGCACACAAAACAAAGTGTGAAGTAACGACGATTTAATGCACGACACAAAACAGGACAAGACGTTCTTGTCCTGTTTTGTGTCGTGCATTAAATTGTCGTTACTTCACACTTTGTTTTGTGTGCTCTTCTGCTTTTTTTCCTAATCACTGTAATTTTAAATATGTGACAATATCATTTTCACAATAAATGTTATTCATACACCTTTCGGGGACAGGAAATTTAGGGAATTTTTATGTCCCTTTCCAGGCAGTTGCTACCAAGCAAAAGAAAACCACAAGAGACGTTATGCATCAAAAAGTTATGACAATAACATACACAGTTTATATTGACACAGACTATGAGAGAGTAAGAGAGAGAGAGAGAATGAGTGTGTCTGTGTGTTTGTGTGTGTTAATGAATGCAAAACTGTATCACTTTATGTAAAGGTGAAACTAACAGTAAAAAACAAAACCTCACCTCATAAATAAGAATTGGGTAGCTTTCGTTGCTTCCACAGGCACATGCCAAACTCCTGTACACAAATACATCCATGTATGCAAGAGGCACACACAGTTTTGAACACACACACACACACACACACACACACAGATAAGCATACACCTATAGGTGGAAATAAACAGATGTTGAAAACAATAAAATAACACTGTTCACAGTTTTGAAAAAGGGTGATCCTCAGACCTTTCCAACATATGCTCTTCTCTCTCAGGAGTCCCCAAGCTTTCAAAATCATAAACTTTCCTGCGTCATGTTCCACTTGCTGGCAACTATGTTAAAACTGCAGGAAAAATGTTTACATTATGATGCCACTTGGGTACTGAAACCTCAGCACCATAAATCAATTCCAGTGTACAAATGACTTACATAGTGAGTGTCCTAGAGAGCCCTGAGCCCTGTCTCTACAATCACATTCATCTATGTGACCTCAGTTTCATTTTTTCCATGCATGCAACCCATGCCTCCAGGAAGTTCACATCATGTCTCTGGTGTCGGAAGATTCATACACTTTTGGAAGGATCTGGTGGTATCTTGTGATACTTCCTTAAGAGGACCACCAAATTCAGACTTCAAGGCTGAGCAATTGCTGTCATCATTGGTCTTAGCCAGTTATATGCAACACACGTTTATTCAGAACTGGCTCTGCAGAACACCATAACAGTGGTACGGCAACAGTCCTGATCACTCTTTGAGGGTCAGTCTGAAGGGGGGGGGGGGGGGGGGGGGGGGGGATACTGCCCATGTTTTCCTCTTGGCAACCTGGTATTTGAGGGCTTGTACCTGCAAAGCAGAATAAAGATTAGGCAAGTATGAGAAAAATTAATTTACAAACATACTCAGCCTCATCATCAACAGCCTACCACACCCATCCACACTGCACACTAACCTGCCGTCATGCGAGAACCTCAGAACGAAGCACCCCTTCTTGCGCGCCGGCAGCGTCAGAATGAGGCTGTTGGGGATGCGACACAGCTGACCGAAGAGACGGCTCCATGATGTCAGTGGTTTGGCTTCCAGCTTGTGAGACTTGGAATCCCAGTTCATGCTGCGTTTCAGATCTTCGTAGGACATGGCGCCTTGTTCCTGTGGGCAGCAAGACCATTCTGTCGCTGCTGTTGCTGTTGCATTATATCCTGACACAACCAGTACGCACAATATCCACAAAGACACAATGATACGGTGAAACATGAAAAATCCTCAATATGACCCCCTTTACAGACAACTTTCTTCCAAATATTTTCCTCTTTGTCTATACCAGATTCAGCTACCAGTGCAGAATCACTGCCTTCATAGACTAGTTTTTCCCTCAAACATTTTTCTAATAGATTTACTTCCATTCAGAACTCCTTCCAGTACAAGACTGTTTTTCTTTTCTAAAACATTTTTGTCTTAATACTGAATTTACTCTCATGTTTCTTTTTTCCCTCATTTGACCAAACTATGTGCAGTCATCAAATTTTGGTGCAACCGACTTGAAAAACAAAACAAAAATTCTCCAGTTAACAGATATCCTCTGAAACCTCCAGTGGAGTGAGCTCTCAATATGACTTTAAAAGATAAAATTAATAGAATGTGGCCAGAAAGATGAAACAGGAATGTCCAATGACAAATATCCTCCAATGGGGTAGTTCCCTTATGACTGTTGCAATTAACCCACTGAAAGTAACCTTTAGTTTTGTAGCCTTTTCTACTTGAGTAGAACTGGACAGTCGGAACTCTCCACGACTTCATGTTTCAGCACCAATCTTCAGCACCTTGTTGAGGGCATTACTCTCAGACTTCTCATTCTGACTTTAATTTTACAGTCAAGAACCTCTGGGAGTCAAATTCTGGAGCCAGGGATGAGCTCAGGACAGTATTGCTTGGCAATGAAAGCACTTTGACTCTATTTGCTTGAAATGAAGAATAAGATAAGATAAGATAATGTTGCTTATAGCCCAGCCGACCGCAAAGGGCCACATCAGGGCTGTCACCACGTTAAAATCAACTCACCAGTCATTTGAAAAAAAAAAAAAAAAAAAAAAAACTTTCACACATCTCAGTAAATGACATCATCTAGAAACGCACCAGAAACTTCGTTAAAAATCTTTCTTCCGTAAAATCTTAAATAAGATGAAAAATGCTAATCTCTCTCAAAAACTCAAGGATCACATCAGGCGGGACATCCCTGAACAGGATCTTCATGGACTCCGCTGTAAAATGTTTGTGTCTCACATCGTGCAAGTCCCAACACTCTAAAAGAACATGTTTCATAGTGAGTGGCGCATGACATGGAATGCACCATGGAGCTTCTTCACTCTTTAAAAGGTAAGAATGGGTAAAATACGAATGGCCGGTGTGCAGCCGGCACAGAACCGTTTCCTCTTTACGACCTCCCGACGTAGATGGGAGGATTAAGGTTTGGACGGATCTGAAAGAGTTTGTTATTCGTCTGTGTGTTCCAATCCTCCTGCCAGAGGTCTCTCACATAATCGTTAATTTTGGGTTTCACATCTGAGCAGGGATATAAATGTTGGACAGTTTCTCTCTTGTGGCGTTCTTGGCTAAACGATCAACCATTTCGTTCCCGCCGATGCCAACATGACCAGGAACCCAAGCAAGAGTGATGATGTAACCGTCCGCTTTCAACGTGCTAAAAAGTTAAAAAAAATGTAAAAGTTCTGGATGCTGAAGGTTGCGGCCAGCTATGGCCTCCAAAGCTGACAGCGAATCCGACAGAACCAGAAAGTCTCTCTTCGAAGATTGTGAGATTATCTTCAAAGCCAGAACCAGAGCGGTAAGTTCAGCGGAATAGACAAAAGCATCTGAATGTATATGTTCCAACAGTATCTGAGAAGGAGCCCCAGGGCAGTAGGCTGCACAGGCCACTCCATCTTCAGACTTGGAACCGTCAGTGAAAACTTTTTGACAGGATGGGAATTTGGAACAGAGGTCAGCATACAATGCCTTGTACGCCAGAGAGCTGGTAGACTCTTTGCGAAAAGCTGCAAGATCGCGAATCTCTGGTGTGAAAAAGGTCCACGGAGGTTGATCCGGAAACTTGGAAAAATCCGACACAACTCCTAGGTCTAGACCTGCATTCCGCATGTGAGGCCGCATACGAAGACCAAACGGCGGAATACATTTCGGGTTGTTTTCAAACTTACTTTGGAACGGAGGGTCAAAGACACAGTCATAGGCAGGATTCTGCGGTTCTGAGAACAGTCGGATATAATAATTCAAAGACAGTTTCAGCCTGCGGTTGGACAGTGAAGGTTCACCCGCCTCTGTGTACAGGCTGTACACAGGGGTGGTGAAATGAAGAATGAAAGGTTTAAAAGGAAAAGTCACCTTTCACAACGTTTACTGGCTGACACTTCAAAAATACAATCTGGCTTTATTCAATAATACTTCATAGTCCTTTCCGAAAATGATTCACCTAAATCCACATTACAGACTTTTTCAACCAAATCCTGAATGCGAGGAATGATTTTAAAAATAAAACACACCACTTTCTTAAAACCTCTTCCCTCCTATCTTTTTTTTTCCCCTCAAGTATTTGAAGGTATTGAATCCCAAAATCCATGGACAGCAATGTCTTTCAATTAAACAAACCTTGACCTTTTAGCGCCATGGTGAATGTACGTTAAAGACTGGACTGGTTTCACCACCTCTAGCTTATCAAACATGACTGAGGACAGAGGACTGCAGTTCTGCCTACTGTCCGGGGACAGCTATGTCCTGTCTGCTGAACTCCCCCACAGGATCCACTGGTGTGTGTACCCCCACATACGCCAGCTGTGCATGACCTTTGTGGATCACCTCACCACACAAACACAAGGTCATCAGAGAAGGACAAGAATACTAAGAAGTAGCACTCATGACAGTCGCCTTGGCTTAAGGCTGTGTCACGCCAATGGACATAGGCTAGAACACCAAGGCTACATCAAAATGTTGTTATGCTCTGCATAGTTATGTGAGGGTTGTCTTCAGTTGTGACAAGCTCCTAGCAAAACACTATCAGTCTCCAAAATCCCCTGAAGTCGGAGTGTGGCTGCCCATGTGGTGAGGTAATCAAAAACGGTTACACATGTTATGTTCTCATCCCCAGCTGATGCATTTGTACCATAGTGTTCTAATGCTTCGGCTGTTCGGATGATCCCTGGAGTCTTTTAGCCAGGGTACAACAACAACAACAACTCATGACAGCGCAGCAGATGAACAGTCCTCCTGGGTCCGCCCTTTGACCCGAATCGAAACCACAATTTATGGGATTCATCCCCATGCCACATCTCACCTCTCCACCAAATTTTGCTGAAATCAGTTCAGTGGTGTTGGCATCATTCAGCTGATAGACAAGCAAACCAACAGATGCTTGTGAATAAATAACCCCCTTGGCGGAGATGATAGTAATAGTGATAACAATTATCATAAGATGGTTCACCTGTTGCGTAGCGAACATGGAGCGCAGTGAGGGCTCCACGTTATCTGGTGGTACAATGCTTTTCAGTGTGACGTACAGGGTGGAGGGGTACGGAGTGCGTTGCTGGCTTTTCCACCACTGGTAGATCTGCATGGAGAAAAAAAGAGGTAGATGCTTGTTTAACAAAGGAGAAAATAATGAAAAAGTAGAGATGAATTTTCAGTTTATTCTTCACACACACACACACACACACACACACACACACACACACACACACACACAGACATACACACACACATGCATGCATGCACACACACACACACACACACACACACACACACACACACACACACACACACACACACACACACACACACATAATATCACACAATCCATGTACACACATAAATACAAGAATACATACATTCACTACATTAACAAAGGCTCACAATAGCTCATAGGTGAAACATACCTCTGGCTGATCATTCTTTGCAAAACGTCGTGATGGAACCTGGAAGAGCTGGAGACGAAGTTTGGACCCCACGTTTATCTTTCCGTTCCCTCCAACCACCTATGGGACAGATTGCCATCAAACGACATGCTAAACAAGTCATATAGTAACAGCTGGAGACGAAGTCCTACGTTTATCTTTCCGTTCCCTCCAACCACCTATGGGACAGAGTGCCATCAAACGACATGCTAAACAAGTCATATAGTAACAGCTGGAGACGAAGTCCTACGTTTATCTTTCCGTTCCCTCCAACCACCTATGGGACAGAGTGCCATCAAACGACATGCTAAACAAGTCATATAGTAACAGCTGGAGACGAAGTCCTACGTTTATCTTTCCGTTCCCTCCAACCACCTATGGGACAGATTGCCATCAAACAACATGCTGAACAAGTCACATAGTAACAGCTGGAGACGAACTTTGGATCCTACGTTTATCTTTCTGTTCCCTCCAACCACCTATGGGACAGAGTGCCATCAAACGACACGCTGAACAAGTCACATAGTAACAATCAGCTCATACAGACAGGTTAAAGTATAAATTCAGATCAAACATCAAAGAGAGGAAAAGACTGAAACATCTATGACCATTCACTACTTTTTTTCCTCACCGTTTTCAAAGTAAGTGGTTTGAGCAGTAAATTCTCAACCAGTCAGTCATGGTCATAAGTTCGAGCCCCACATATTGCGTGAACGATTCTCCTGACCTCTCAGGTGGACAAGTGTGCACATTTGCTAGTGGCTGAGCCCTTTCACATATTTTACATATGCAGAATATATAATTCGTAAGTCAAACACTCTACAACCCATGTTAGTGTTCAGTGGTCTCTGGAAACACAAAAATCCATAGCACATACAAGTATATTTGAAGAAAATGTTTGCAACCTCCTCCCTTGCGGACTAAAATGTTGAGGAACATTATTGTTCATGTGACTGTTACTGCGCTGTGATGACTTGTTGACCATGAAAAAGTGCAAACTAAGTGTTGGTAACAATCTATCCTTTTAATGTTCTGTTTTCATCTCATTCGCATGTCAGCGTACATCACTCTTCCTTAAAACACACACACACACACACACACACACACACACACACACACACACACACACACACACACACACACACACACACACAATTTCACTATTTAAATTCATATCTGATTTCAGCTTAAAAGTACATCTCTACACAACATTAAGACTGACTTCAATACTAGTGCCCACAGATGGTGTCACCATATGAGCTGAGTTTAAGGTCTCAAAGAAACAGCATACTTTGTCAAAACATTGTGGGAAATACCGAGTTTGCTGTTGTTGACTTTTCTAGGCATGTGTATGCATGCATAACAGCGTGCATGTGTGCATGCATTTGTGCGAGCGAGCGATCAAACGAGAGAGAGAGAGAGTGTGTGTGTGTGTGTGTGTGTGTGTGTGTGTGTGTGTGTGAGTGTGTTTGTGTGTGTGTGTGTGTGTGTGTGTGTGTGTGTGCGTGTGTGCGTGTGCGTGCATGAACGTGTGTTTCTGTACGAATATGCAAATGTGCCTGTATAACCATGTTTCTTCCTTTTTCTTCCACATACCTTGAGAAATGCCCATGCAATCCGATGCCAACCAGACTCAGTTTTATTATTTGTCGAGTTCATGCTCACAAAATCTCGAAGCTGTGACAGAATGAAAAAAAAATATACATCCATCTATCCAAAAAGACCATAAAACACAGTACTTAAACATGCTAATGTTCAATCTATGTCTGATCATCATGACATCATAAACAGTTTCTTCAAATCCATTGTATAACCAGTAATATCTTTTTGCATCCTCAACAAGAAATCTTGCATTTCTTGAGCAAAATTTATTAGTTTTACTTAAAAAAAACATGGTAATGTTGTCTGGTTATATGAATGACAGGATAACTTGAAATAATTCCAGTAATTTCTCTTCCCTCCTTCCCCAAAACATTACCAGTTCAATAAAATGCTTCTTTCTTCTTTCTGTCTGGTAGCTATGTAGCCACATGACTATCATCATCTTGGTCTGTTTAAGCAGTAGCGGTGGAAACAAAATGACGCACTGTACCTGAGCATCTCTTACCTCAAACAAGACTAAAGTTTTGGGGTTTGTCTGAATGAAGTGGTTGAAGTTTTCGTTGAACACCATCAGCTCTTCCCACATTGGAATAGTGGATCTAAAACAGACACAGATAGGCATACCAAAAAAATTTAAACAAAATTACACAATCACATGTGTTCAATGATTTATGCATACATGTAACATCATGCATGCATATCACATTAAAGAAAACAAACAAACAAAAGCACTTTCTGCTTCATGTTTCATCTTTTCACCATCAAGAATATTCCAACCAAACTTCAGATACAAATCAGATTTCCTAAACCGGATATTACAGTCATCAAGTCTTCATCTGAATTAACTGCTTAGGAAGCAAACAGAGAGTCTGCAATGGCTACAGCATTTGTGGAGACAACAGTAATAAGTTCACACCACTCAAAGTACCTGACTCTGTTCAGGGAAGGCTTATGGCAGCTGAAGGAGAGCAATGGGCTCTGCATTCCATCATGCTAGTTCCCAGAGACAGTGAACCATAGCAGTACAATGCACCTTGAGCCATTAGGCTACCGGACCGACATTTGACCTTAACAGTCTGCAACTAGTTGCACTGCAGCATCATAAAGATTTGTGACATAATGTCAGGTCACTGAAATACATTTAAAGAAACAGCAGACCTGCAACTTTGAATTGCTGAGTGATTGTCGGTAACATGATTGATGGGTCTGTCAGGAAACTTGAAATAGTTTCATCGCCTATAAAATACACTGTTTGTCATCATTTACATGAGGAGTCTGTGAGAAATGAGTACTTGGTATACATATGGAAATGAGGATGGCGGGAGGGGGTGGAATTATGGGACAATTCAGGCACTGCTTTGATATTTGTACCACTTTGTTGCAGCATACAGATTGGACTGTACTGAACTGTGTTGCACTTATCAGGTTGTTTTACCTTTTATTGTCATGTACTGTATTGCACTGTGTTCATATCTGTTTAATCATATTGGGTTTTTTTCTTAAACATGAAATCAGACCTGTTTATCAAGGGCAGTTTGTTACCATAGCGTGCACCAACCTCCCTTTTTTCCATGTATATCTTTACCAAATCTTAAATAAATGTTAGCGAACTGCCAAGAGAAACTTGGACAAACGAGTCACAAGACAAACCACAATGAGCTTCGACCTCTTAGGTCTTCTTCAGGCAAGACACAAACAAATAGGACAATGAAAATGAACAAATTTGTAGCAGTTGTCTCACTTTGCAACTAGATATATCTTTACCAATCAAATCTGATTTTCATTTGGCTTGGGGTGGGGGTGTGGGGGGGGGGGGGGGGGGGACAATGGTCAAAGGGAAAGTGCATTTGTCTGCAGACCTGACGGTCTTGATTTCAAACTACTCTTAGAGCAGGATTTTTCAGCTTGAAAACCTTCTGTGTTCACTCCGCGGTAAATGGGTCCCTGACTCAGGTCAGGGAGAGTTAAAGGTGGCAGAAGGAGAGGAAAGGGCTCCACCTTCCATCAGGCTGTGATCTATACATGGTGAACCTCTGACAGTTCTCTGCCCCTTCAAACAACACAATCCGAATCAAAACTGTTGTGCATTTGATCTACAGGAAAATACTGGGACCAGCTAACTGGTCAGGCTAATGGCCTGTGTTGTTTCCCTTGAATTGAAGTTTGGGCATGCACAAAAACAAAGTCTGTGTCCTGCAGAATTTAGAACATCATATGCTTATTGGCAGGGACTTGTTTAAACTTGGGCAGCATACCACTGACTAAATGTGTTGATAAACCACTTATTGGCACACACAAACTGTACATTACAGATTTAAACACAACACACACACACACACACACACACACACACACACACACACACACACACACACACACACACACACACAGACCCATTTTACAAAGCCCAACAGTTCACAACTGACCTTTTCTGCTTGAAGTCGTAGGGCTGGGTCATGATGGGCAGCACCTTCTCCATGTTCTCATTCTGCAGCTCGTAGAAAGACGACACCGCTCTGTCCCTGCATGACACAAAGCCACACGTCACTTCAAATATGGAATTTCCTTGGTCAATACAGACACAGAACTGCCTCGTTCAACACAACCAGCCATGTTTTTCTGTGACTGTAGTGTTTTGCTGATCAGCATGGACAGGAAGCCATACCTTACAGCAACCACAGAATTTCCTTGCTCAATACAGACACAGAACTGCCTCGTTCAACACACACAACCAGCCATGTTTTTCTGTGACTGTAGTGTTTTGCTGATCAGCATGGACAGGAAGCCATACCTTACAGCAACCACAGAATTTCCTTGCTCAATACAGACACAGAACTGCCTCGTTCAACACACACAACCAGCCATGTTTTTCTGTGACTGTAGTGTTTTGCTGATCAGCATGGACAGGAAGCCATACCTTACAGCAACCACAGAATTTCCTTGCTCAATACAGACACAGAACTGCCTCGTTCAACACACACAACCAGCCATGTTTTTCTGTGACTGTAGTGTTTTGCTGATCAGCATGGACAGGAAGCCATACCTTACAGCAACCACAGAATTTCCTTGCTCAATACAGACACAGAACTGCCTCGTTCAACACACACAACCAGCCATGTTTTTCTGTGACTGTAGTGTTTTGCTGATCAGCATGGACAGGAAGCCATACCTTACAGCAACCACAGAATTTCCTTGCTCAATACAGACACAGAACTGCCTCGTTCAACACACACAACCAGCCATGTTTTTCTGTGACTGTAGTGTTTTGCTGATCAGCATGGACAGGAAGCCATACCTTACAGTAACCACAGAATTTCCTTGCTCAATACAGACACAGAACTGCCTCGTTCAACACACACAACCAGCCATGTTTTTCTGTGACTGCAGTGTTTTGCTGATCAGCATGGCAGGAAGCCATACCTTACAGCAACCACAGAATTTCCTTGGTTAAGATAAACAACTGTTTGTTGTTTTCTGTAATAGTAGCCTTTTTTGGCTCATCATAGACATCAAGTCGTACACTACTGTAATCAAATTGTTTCCTTACTCAACATAGACATGTCATACTTAATTGTGATTAAATTCTTCCCATGTTCAACAAAGACAACAAGCCGTACCTACATGTAATCATAGCATTTCACTGCTCAACAGAAGCCATACCTACATGTAATTATAGCATTTCACTGCTCAACAGACACCAAGCAATAAAGTCATGCAATCATAGTATTTCTTTGGCTTTATATAGATGATCAGACATATTTTTCTCTGATCATATTTTTTGGTTAATATACCATGTACTCAAGGCTTTTACATAGTCATAGAACCTTCAAATCAATACTGAAAACAATATCTTCTTCTTCTTCTTCTTCTTCTTCTTGTGCGTACACAGGCTGACACTCCTGCGGACACTCCCTGTATAGACAGGCAAGTATTAAACCCATCTACCCAACAAAGGGAGCAGAGTTTTGTGTGTATGGCCATTTTTTATCCCTCCATTAAGGCAGCCATACTCCAACTTCAGGAAAGAAAACAACATCTATTTTTCTCAGTTAAAATAGCTTTTTCTGTTCCACAGTATTTTTTCAGCTAACAGCCCATACTCTTCTGCGATTCATAACTAATTAACAAGCCATTATTGTCTTCACCGAGTCTCATCTTCAATGACAATGAAAAGGAACATACATCACAAAACTGCAAAAGATGGCATGACTAAAAATATGTATAAACCCAGGTGTGACCTACTTGTGCTGTTTAGGCAAGTACTGCCCGGTGTTTTCATCCACAATGTGCACCCGAATCACAGGATGCAGGATGTTGAAGTCATTTTTCAGTTTGTCCGTACGATGAACCATCACCGCCAACACCTCTCCGTCGTCAGGGGCGTCCACTTTCTCTTCCTCTTTCTCCTCCGCCACTGTAGCATCGCCGCCTCCATCCTCCCCTTGATTATTCATGGAGTCAGGTTAAATAGACGCATGAACCAGTTCTTTTCTTTTTGTACTCCCAGTTCTTAAAGAACAGGGAGTACTTTAGAATGGGAACGAAGAAATGCTGTCTGTGTGTGTGTGTGTGTGTGTGTGTGTGTGTGTGTGTGTCTGTGTGTGTGTGTGTGTGTGTGTGTGTGTGTGTGTGTGCTGTCTGTCTGTCTGTGTGTCCGTGGTCAAAATGTGTTCCACTCGCTCCAGACAAAACTACTGGGTCGATCTTTCTGAAAATGTGTAGGTATGTTCATTATGGGTCAAGGATGATGCCCGACGTTATAGTTTACCGTTATAGCCGTTACTAACGGCTGTAACAGCCTGTAACACTTTTTCTTCTTTATGGAATATCTCAGAAAGTACTTGACCGATCTTTCTGAAAATTTGTAGGTATGTTCATTATGGGTCACGAATAATGCCCAATGTTTTAGTTTACCGTTATAACCGTTACTAATGGCTGTAACGGCCTGTAACGGTTTTTCTTCTTTATAGAATATCTCAGAAAGTACTTGGCCGACCTTTATGAAAATTAGCAGGTATGTTCATTATGGGTCATGGATGATGCCTGAAGTTTTAGTTTGCCCCGTTATAGCCGTTGTTAACGGTTGTAACGGCCTGTAACGGTTTTTCTTCTTTATGGAATATCTCAGAAAGTACTTGGCCAATTTATAAGCGGTTTGGATGATCTTGTGACATATCGGATCCTCTGTCCATATGTAAAATGATGTAATGCTGAAAATGGATTAAACAACCGTTAAAAAACGTTATTCTGCCGTTATTTCTTATATATAGGTGGATTTTAATGAAATTTGGTATATAGAAAGGTTATCACACACAAATGGCACTTCTATATAGTGTTTCAAAATTTGACCATTAAAAACCGTTATTCTTGACATATTGTCCGATTTCGATGAAATTTGATATGTACACAGGCTTTAGCCCACTGAGGACTAAAATACCGTTTCAAAAGTGCATATCGGTTATATAACCGTTAAACCGTTATTTTGCCGTTATTTTTTATATATTGGTGGGTTTTAATGAAATTTTGTATATAGAAAGGTTATCACACACAAATGGCACTTCCATGTAGTGTTTCAAAATCTGGCCGTTAAAAACCGTTATTCTTGACATATTGTCCGATTTGGATGAAATTTGGTATGTACACAGGCTTTAGCCCAGTGAGGACTAAAATACCGGTTTCAAAAGTGTATATCGGTTATATAACCGATAAACTGTTATTTTGCCGTTATTTTTTATATATTGGTGGATTTTAATGCAATTTTGTATATAGAAAGGTTATCACACACAAATGGCACTTCCATGCAGTGTTTCAAAATCTGACCGTTAAAAACCGTTATTCTTGACATATTGTCCGATTTGGATGAAATTTGGTATGTACACAGGCTTTAGCCCAGTGAGGACTAAAATACCAGTTTCAAAAGTGTACATCGGTTAAATAACCGTTAAAACCGTTATTTTGCCTTTATTTCTTATCTCACAAAGCACTTGGCCGATTTATAAGCGGTTTGGAAAACTGGGAGTACGCTTATATGCTTTGCATCTTTTTTTTTTATTTAGGATAGGACAGGGAAGCTTAGATAAGACCTGAATCACTCAACAAAACAGCAATTTTCACTCTTAAAGTGTTTTCTCCACTCTAAGTCAAATTATGGTGCCTCATATAACAGAATGGGGTAGGGTTAGCCACAAAATGATGGATGACAAGAAAGTACTGGAAGAGTCCAAAAAGTGGACAGTGAGACAGAGCAAGCATCCTGACATATGTCCTGGTCTGCATTTGTCCATGGAGTGAGGGAACGGATATAGAAGCTGATGTAATAAAAGTTTCAGTATCTTATTGGCAAGCTGCAAACTTTGCCAGACAGCGCAGGCAAAATGGCCATAGCTTGTACAAAGTTTGACATGGTACAGTACATGATGCAAAACAATGTCTATGGCAAAACCAATGTAGGCAATTGATTATGTCATCCAACTGGTACATGATCTGCAATCATGTTCACAGTCTAAGAATGGCCATGCATGTCAAAGCTTAAAATGTTCCATGTCAAAGTGCTGGCTGCTCCAATATGCTGATCAATCCACCACACATGTATTAGCATACAATATTTGTCATCAATAATATCAGGCAAAACCTGACTGTCACGCGCATTTTGACGTTTGTCATTAAAATTGATATCACCTCTTTTTAAATGTAGATCATGTGCCAAAATATTTGTGCTGTACATACAATGTGCAATTCAAACCAGTTGATTCTGAGTTGGAAAGAAAAGAAACAGTTCACAAATGGAATAAAGAAGAGGTTAGTTCTGACTAACCTGTCTCAACAACACAGATACACACACAAAAGTCGCCAGAGGTGAGCCAGAAATGGCCATTTGCACTTGTTCAATCAGTCCACTTCACACCACTGCACCACAGTGACTGATCAGGCCTTGTTCTAATAGTAACTGACATGGCATGTTTGTTAGTTTTTTTTAACTCACATACATTCTGAAGATTTGATTTGTTTTTACAGTTTTATCATGCAACTTTTTCATTTTGGCACAGACCTCTGGTGCAATCTCTCATGCACAGACTGGAATAGCACCTTATCTATGGATAAAACAGATATCTGGAAAAAATTCAATCCAGAGCATCTTGTACACCAAATACTGTGGTACATATATACCATCATTCTTTATTATTTACAATTACATAAGAAAAAAAAAGAATTTTCAACAAACATTCACACTCTTTTATGAACATGTATATGCACATGCATGCACACAAATGCATGCACAAGTGGTACATGTGCATGCGCGCTCACGTACATGCACACACACACACACACACACACACACACACACACACACACACACACAAGATAGCAATGTGCTTGAAAACTATGGAAAGGAAAGTAAGGATGGAAGAGACAGAGACTGGTGCATATGACAGGAGGAGGCTACCTACTTTCCTAAGACTGATAACCCTTCAAAAATTACTAAGTAAGAAAGACAGGAGTAAAAATGGGGTAATCTGCAATTAAAGAGTTAAGTGCAATACAGTCTCCATAAGTTTTACCATGCTTGATCAGAAGAAACAAAGAAATAATTTTTTTAAAACGTGAGGAGCAAAGCCGATGAAAAAAAGAAATCACCTTACTTCTGATGCTCTACCTTCCTTTGCTTTCTCTGTGATAGATTTATTCACTTGCTGACTGTCTGAAAACTATTGCTTTGCACATTTTTGGTCTGTTGTTTGTACTAGCTGAAGAGGACATATCTATGAAAAATTCTCCTGTTTGTATCTAATATTAAATCTATGTTCCATCACACTCTGTTTCAAGCGTTCATTTACATTTTGCTTTACGGCGCTAAGTTAAAAGTGTTTTCCAATTCTTTTGAAGGAACACACACACCAGGATTTTTGTTTTCTTCCAAATTCACTACCACAGTGAAGGGTGCAGCAAGGTTTAAGTGTTGCAATATGAACAGAAGAAAAAGACACTCTTATGCCAAGAGTCTCAAAAGCTTTTTCTAGACCATAGATGCTTGTTTAAGCTGCCAATCACTAGTACACTCTTGACCACCACAGTGACAGCTGACAGTTCTCTCTGTGCCTCAGCACTAGGGAACCAGATTTTGAGTCCACGATAGACAGACACACAGTCAACAAAAGATTAACTCAGAGAGGGGAAGGAGGGATGGGGGAAGGAGGTGGGGCAGGGGCAAGGACAGCATTGGTGAACGGGTGTTGGGTGGGGACTACAGGTGATTTAAATGTTTGTCTGAAGGAAGGGTAATCTGCTAGGAGATGTGGAACACAGAAGAAAGACATTTATGCTGTGAGTGATTCTGTCTGTCTCCCCTCTCTTTCTCAGGATACACACGTTTGTTCATGTGTCTCTGTGTGTGTGTGTGTGTGTGTGTGTGTGTGTGTGTGTGTCTGTGTGTGTGTGTGTGTGTGTGTGTGTGTGCATGTGTGTGCGTGTGAGAGTTTGTGCGTGTGTGTGTGTGTGTGTGTGTGTGTGTGTGTGTGTGTGTGTGTGTGTGTGTGTGTGTGTGTGTGTGAGTGTATGTAGTGTGTGTGTGTGTGTGTGTGTGTGTGTGTGTGTGTGTGTGTGTGTGTGTGTGTGTGTGCGTGTGTGTGTGTGAAAGAGAGAGAGAGAGAGAGAGAGAGAGAGAGAGAGAGAGAGAGAGAGAGAGAGAGAGAGAGAGAGCATGTGTGTACATGTGTTACTGGCATGAGTTTCTAGTTTGTCTTACCTTTCTTCTTTTTCTCTTTTTCCCCTTTTTAGTTTCTGTCGGTTCCTGCTGAAAGTACAAAAACAAAAGTTGAAAAGCAAATCATATGTATATTAAGACAAAGCCAGAATTTTCTTGTTAACCATTATATTCATAAAAACATATATCCATCTCAGATGATGCCATCTTTTATGACTTTAAGTTCTTTAAAACAAATACACACAGAATCTTGCAATTTTATTAATACATTAGCACATCTGTTACGCAGATAACTCTGTCAGACATATAAGCTAAGCAATGTAATCAAACAAGTAATTCTTTCTTTTTTCCCATGAGATCACTCTTTTTTCACTTCTATTGAAAATCTTTTCTTTTTGTAATTTTCAAGCGATCATTTCATTCATTTCTCTCTTCTTCCAATGAACAATTCATTTTTCGCTTCTTTGAAAATTCATTTCTACCCACTTTGAAAAAAAATAATAATTTTTCACTTTTTCTTACAAAGTTGTCAAATTTACACCTCTTTGAAAAGATAATTCATTTCTCGCCTCTTTTAGATTGTTCAAGTTTCAATTCTTTGAAAAAAATCACTGATTTTCAAAAAGACAGTTCAGTTTTCATGTCCTAGAAAAGATCCTTAATTTTCCACCTCTTTAACAAAATAATTCTTTTTTTTTCGCTTCTTTACCTTTTTAAAAAAGCTGGTTCATTTTTCACACTTCTTATAAAAGACCTTTTATGTTTCACTAACCAAAAAAATTGTAATTCTTTTATTTCATTAAAACCAGATCACAGAACTTCAGTAACTAGGCTAACACTTTATGAACTTTGATACATCCTGGACCTTTCTTATGAAATGAACACTTTTTTCCAATGTTCCAGAATATATCCTAATTCAACAAAAACAATTAAATGAATCACGCGGGTCTGTCCACCTCTTCTACTTGACTATCAACCTTTGCAAGAAATGTCTCACATTTTCATTAAATCATCCATGTAAACTCATGATTTTAACCTTACACACAGATTCTCGACAACCTTTTTCTAGTTAAACCAGTGAGGCCCAGTTTTGCCTTACTTCTGCTTGCGTCTCTTCCGTTGCCTCTGTCGTTGCTGCTGCTGTCGCTTCTGCCGTCGCCTCTTCTTCTGCCGGACCTTCTTCCTCATCTTTCTTCCCTTTCTTCTTTTTCTTCTTCTTCTCCTCTTTGGGGACGGCCACAGCTCTGCAGGGGAGCCTCAGCCTCCTCAGGGATGCTGGCTTCAGGTTCCTCCGTCTTTTTCTTCTTACGCCTTCTGGGCGACGTGACCGGTGTTTCCGTTTCCGTGAGACCATCCTCAGAGGCGGGCGACTGGGCATCCAGCTGCTCGACCAACTTCTTCATCTTCTTCTTTACAGTTCTGGCTGAGGTGACTGGGGTTTCCGGTTCGGGTGAAGCGGTGTCTTCATGCGGTGACTGAGTATCCTCCGGGGCTTCTTCTTCTTTCGCCTCTCTTTGGGAAGTGGCGCTGACTGCTTTTCTTCTGTTTGTGCTTCAGGGGTTCCCTTTGGAAGAGAAAAAAAACCCATTGAATGTTAAGATGATGAAATTAAAGCTCAGCTTCACAGAAAAACAGCAACTGTGCGCATTCACTTCTGCTTCTGGATGGAAGGTGTATGTGAACACATTCTTGAAGCGAAAAGGTTAAGGACTTGTTTTCTTTTGTTTGTTTCTGTGTTGTAAGGACTTTTTGTTTGCTTGTTTTTGTGTCTTACAGCTCTGAATTCATTTATTTTACAGAATTACACAGCATTTCTTACAACACAGTATTTACCCAGAATATGTCCCAGTCATATTTTTAAAGAAAATGATATTTGTAATCTGCTTCAGAAGCACTTGAATCATGACATAGGTACTGTTGTACCAGATAATGCAAATTTGATATTTTATAATCGTAATGCACAAATACACATATTTTGAATCTGAAGTCGCAACCTATTCACAGACCTGTATGTCAACACTCAGTATTGCTTAAAAAGATATTTCAAAAGTTTGTTACATAATACAAAAATCATAAAAGCGGTCTTTACAAATTTTGCACTGAGCATGGCATTTACTGGAGTACCTGCAAAGCTCATATCCTTGTATACAGACCAAGCTGTAAGCGCTTTACAATCCACATGACTGTTTACATGACACGCTGCCTACCTGAATACAGCCGACTGAAGACCGGCTCACACTTGTCTTTTGGTTTCCCAAGTAATTCAGTCGAATATCAGTCAATCAGTTTTTCACTCAGTGCCCCGATTTTTAATGGAGGATGCATGCTCCATGTATGCATGTCATACATGCTAATGGCCTTCTTCGTCGTCGTCTTCTGTGTACACAGGCTGATACTCCTGCGGACACTCCCTATATGGACAGGCAAGTATTAATCCCATCTACCCAACAAAGGGAGTGGAGTTTTGTGTGCATGACCGTTTTTTAGCCCGCCATTAAGGCAGCCATACTCCATCTTCGGGGAGGTGCATGCTATGTGTAACGTGTCATCCATACCAACAGCCAAACTGGTCTTCTCTTCCGAAAGTTGTTGATGGGATTTTACGTGTGTGCAAGATGTTATGCATGCGTTCACACACAGAACCTCGATTTATAGTCTCATTCAAAGGACTGAATAGGAAATGGAGTCAGAACTAATGTTAACTCCGAGGGAAAAATCCCCCTGTACCAAAACGGCTCGGCAGAGATTCGAACCCGCAACCCTTGGATTACGAGTCCGGCGCTCTACCACTGAGCTATTCTGGCCCCTATGCTAATGGCCAAACTGGGCTGCTCTCCCTAATGTTTGTGACCAGATTTATGTGTGCACAAGATGTTCTGCGAGCAGTCACATGAGGAACCTCATTTCAAGGACCTTCATGAAGTCAGAATCAGTGTTAACTCCAAGGGGAAAATACCCCTGCATCACAATAGCCTAGCAGAGATCCAAATCCATGACTCAAAGGATCATGAGTTGTGACGCCCAACTAACAGTGCTATCCAGCCTACTATAGATATAAAGAAGCTTCCACAAAATTCACTTCCATCTGTGCTTCAGCTTTTGTCCCTTTTCACATAATATCATTCCATTATTACCTAAAGTAAATACCATTCCATACATATATTCACACATGCACTGCCCTTACACTTACATGTGTTGGTGTACACACAGAAGGATAAATGCAAGCACGCATCTGTGTGTGTGTGTGTGTGTGTGTGTGTGTGTGTGTGTGTGTGTGTGTGTGTGTGTGTGCATATGTACACATGCACATGTGCATGCAAACACATGCACACACACACATACATGCACACACACAAACACAAACACACACACACATACACACACACACACACACACACACACACACACACACACACACACACACACACACACACACACACATACACACGCACAGACACACACACACACACACACACAACAGTAGTCACTTTGCATATCATGTTAGGTATTCAATACCTGACCATAGCATTGGACTGCCATGCAGGTCAGGTGTATGCTACCTCTTGTCACCGGGACCCTCTTCCTAAAAACGTTCAAGTTCATTTACGCCCTTTTTCTTTTATTCAGCTGCACACTCTGGTCTCACTGCATAGCACAAGTTGAATGCATATAAGAATTAGTTCACACGTAAAGATGCCTTCTTTATGAAACTGACACTCATTCTTTACACACACACACACACACACACACACACACAAACACACATCTTACTTTCCATATATCCCATCTCTCATATTTTCTCTCTGGATTTTGACTGCATGCATACTTTTCTTCCTTTTTTTTTCTTCTTCAGATGTGTCCGTCTATTTTTTTTTTTTTCTCCCAACAACTTCAAACCAACGCGGACCTGGCAACATGAATGCTTACAATGATGGCTCAGAGGTTATTTCTGCTTCCGTTGTTTCTTTCTTCTTTTTCTTCTTGGCCTTCACCTTCTCCGCTTCAGCAATTTCCAGGTTATCTTTCAGCGGCTTGAGACGAGCATCTGAAAAAAAAATTAAAATTTTGAACTGTTACTAAGGTGTTTACCAATCTTCTTCTTTTTCTGCGTATGCAGGCTGATACTCCTGCAGACACCCCCTGTGTAGGGAGTGGAGCTTTGTGTGTATGACCGTTTTTTTTTATCCTGCCATTAAGGCAGCCATACTCCAACTTCGGGGAAGGTGCATGCTATGTGTAACATGTCATCCATACCAACAGCCAAACTGGCCTTCTTTTCTGAAAGTTGGTGATGGGATTTTATGTGTGTGCAAGATGTTATGCGTGAGTTCACACATGGAACCTCGGTTTATAGTCTCATTCGAAGGACTGTGTGGGAAATGGAGTCAGAACCAATGTTAACTCCGAGGGAAAAATCCCCCTGTACCGAAATGGCCCAGCAGAGATTCAAACCTGCAACCCCAAGATTACGAGTCCGGCGCTCTACCATTGAGCTATTCTGGCCATCGTCTACCAATCTATAACATGTTCTTAATTTGATGAAACATAAACATTATTTTTCATTTGAAAATCAAAAATACATGCTGATAAGCACATATGTAAGTATGTATGTAGAAATATATAAGCATGTATGTGCATACACATACATGCATGCTTTAAAAAAAAACTCATTTTGTAAAATTTGACCCTAGTAGTTTGCAGTACATGTAGTATCATGTTTTGATAAAACATCCCAGAGAGTTGATCAAACCAGTTAAAATGTCCCCACAGCCTTGACAAAATCAGTCAATCTTCAACTCTCTCTCTCTCTTTCTCTCTCTCTCTATCTCTCTCTCTCTCTTCCCAGAGAGTTGATCAAACCAGTTAATATGTCCCCATAGCCTTGACAAAATCAGTCAATCTCCAACTCTCTCTCTC
>CM031600.1:33602237-33644737 GCA_018398815.1 Conus ventricosus
GCAGGCAGCAGTGGGGACGCATACTGTTCTCAGATGAGAGCCGTTTTTGTATTGACATGGCTGACGGTCGTGTCAGAATATGGCGTCGACCTGGTGAACGCTATGCTGACTCCTGTGTGGTAGAGCGGAACCCCTGGGGAGGCCCAAACGTTATGATATGGGGTGCAATTGGCATTAAACACGCCATAGGACCAGTCATCTTTCAGAACATTGGTCCTGGTCACGGACAGGGTGTCAATGCACAGCGCTACATCCATCAGGTGCTCAGACCCCATGTCGTTCCTTTTTTTGCGCAACACCCAAACTGGACATTCCAACAGGACAATGCAAGACCACACACAGCCAGGGCCACCCAGCAATTTCTTCAGCATAACAACGTCAATGGGCTGCCCTGGCCAGCCCTCAGTCCCGATTTAAACCCAATAGAACAATTTTGGGATGAAGTTGGCAGACGGTTGGACCTCCTGCGTCCACGACCAGCAACAGCGGCTCAACTTCACCAGGCCATCGTCCATGTGTGGGCTGGTGTGCCAAGGGGACACATCAACCACCTGGTCCACTCAATGAGCCGCAGGTGTCAAGCAGTTGTCCATGCAAATGGTGGCCACACACGGTATTAGGACTTCAAGCTGGTTTGTCACGTGACCTTGGATTTTCCACACAAAGACATATTGCTGATGACATTTTCACACATTACCGGTGTAATGAATCAAATCACGTTGAATTCTCGCTTCCACTCTGTACAATTGTGACCAATAAAATTCGCCCCTAACCTTCAGCTTGTTTTGCTTTCGCGTTTTTTATGGAAGTCAGTATATATGTATGTGTGTATGCGTGTGTGCGCATGAGTGTAACTCAGGCAGAGAGAGTGAGACAGACAGACAGACAGAGACAAAGAGAGACAGAGACAAAGAAAGTGAGAGAATCAATGTGTGTGTGTATGTGTGTGTGCGCGCATGTGTGTGTGTGTGCATATATGTCCATGTACATGTAGTTAATGACTTTTTCTCTGTCTGTCTAGCTGTGGCTATCTACATCATAACACCTTTATGTTTTCTCAAGGCACATGTTAATTTTCATCAATAATATTATGCTGAAAGTCAAGGAGCACCAATTTCAATGGAAATAAATTGCATGAATCTAAACAAGTATAAGTATTTTCAGTGTATCTTTGTGTTTGACAAACCTATGTCATTTTTTTTCAGGTTTAACTGCTTTTAAAGACCAACTATTTGTTGTCTGACAATCTTATTTCTTTATATTAATTTTGCAATGAAGTTTTTCACAAGCCACAAAATAAATCATTCAACTGCCTATAAAAGGGGGCAGAGGAATCAATGCTTAGCTCTGACTTCCTTTCCTGAATAATTGATGATTCTGCACCTGTTCTATCAACTCTTCACATGTTCTTTTCTCACTCAAGTAAGAGGCAAAACTGACTTAAGACTACACAACTTATTTCACACATTTGTAATTTCATTGTCAATAAAAACAGACAGAAGCATACTCTTCTACAGCACAATGAAGAGCCTGAAATACCCATCTCCAGGCATCTTTCTCTTATTTGGTGGTTGAGCAATGAGCTACTCCAGGAACTACACTTTGTTAAAAGCTTCAAAACTAAAGCCTGCTTCCACTACAGTCCCAATAACTACTAGTTATTTTTGCTATTATAGATTAGTAAAATAGTTTGTAGAATAACTGATTTCAAACCTGTATTACTCTCTCTCTCTCTCTCTCTCTCTCTCTCTCTCTCTCTCTCTCATCATCATCATCATCCGTTGAACGGCCACAATCATCAGGTTGATTACTCTGCCGCTTTGGGGTTGACGCAAAAAAAAAAAAAAAAAAAAAAGCATTTCCACTCTCACTACACAACAGACAGTAATTTGAATAAAGCTAAAATAGCTATGCGTGGATCTGCTGGCAGGCTACCACGGTCACCCTGTCCCCCCTCGGGGGTAAGCCAGCCCTGGCTACTCATAAGGTGCAGCCAAGCCCACCTCTCTCCTTACACACACACACACACATGTACACATGTGCATGCATGTGACTGTGTGTGTAGGGGGGGGAGTACAACTGTGCGCATGTGCACATGTGTGTGTGTGTGTGTGTGTGTGTGTGTGTGTGTGTGGTGTGAGTGTGTGTGTGTGTGTGTGCGCGTGTTTCAATCAGAGGACGCATCTGGTAAAAAAAAAAAAAAAACTTGCTTCACTGGTCCCGTAGGTATCAAAAATTATAATTAACGTTAAACAGCGTAATTCAGGATCACATATTTTATGAAGAACATATTTGTCAATGCCCAGTTTCTGTTCCGCGTGTGTTCACACAGTTTTGCTTCGGAAACAGGTCAAAGCATGTTGCTAAGCAGTAAGATTCCTTTTCTATGCACAATCAGGCGGCATAAGTCATTGGGCAAAACAAAGATGGACAATCTAAAACTACAAGATTGTAAGGCAAGTGGTAATTAGTGACGTAAACACAAATATGCACAGTAATCTGATAAAATCCAAATGTGTTGCCGCCTGCACATACCGTCTTCCGCCATGATTGTTTACGGTCTCCAGAGCGCAGTGAATGCAGGGGAAACAATCTACATCAACTATTCAAACATGACAGCATAGTTGCCTCCCTCAAATCCTAAAGGACAAAAATAAAATTCCTTATAAATAAGATTAACTAACAACTATGAACCCTGTTTGCTTTTTATCGTCGTTGATTTGTTTGTTTGTTTTTGTTGGTTAGTTGTTTGGTTGATTTCTTAAAGCATTTTCTCACAAGTTCTGGGATTCCACATGGAACTGTCAAAGGGCGCAAAAATGACAGGAGGATTATAACCCCTGAATATAAGTGATCTAAGCCTACACATCATCTGAAAACATGAGTTCATACAGACTGATGAGTGAACAACTTGTCCCTGATAAATAAGACATTGATCTCACTGTCTATACACTAGTTATGTGTAGGACAGAAGCTTAAGGAGGACAAATGTGATTTAAAAAAAAAATTTAAACTGTAGATATTGAAAAAGTAATTTTTTTAAAGTAAGTAAATGGTCAATTGCAGAGCATAGCTTTTTCATGACTCAAAAAAATGACCAATTATAAATAAATGGTACAAAAGCATAGTACACATAACAAACTGCTCACTGACTTAAACAACACACACACACACACACACACACACACACACTCTCTCTCTCTCTCTCTCTCTCTCTCAATCAGTCAAATCAAACACACACACATTTGTACAACAAATAGAAGGAGAGGTATAACTTAAACACACCAAACAATTCTCCCATCCCAGCCTGTAACCACATGTACCTTCTTGATTCATGTGTATTGTGGTCAATGACTTATCAAGTCCGTTTTACTGTTTTCCATTTGTGTGTTGTGTGTGTGTGTGTGGGGGGGGGGGGGGGGGGGGGGGGGTTAAATTATTTAATCAGATTTTACTAAGCTGAATGTCTGTTTTTACACATTTTTAAATGCATTATTTTTCACAAACAAAAAATGTGTTGACATTTTATCATTGTTGTTAAATTTCATGCAATCAATGATCTATCTGACATTAAACAGGTTTCAGTCAGTCAATGTGTTTATTTTATGCATGAAAAACTGTACAATATGTTTGGGAGTACATTTTTCTAAGATGTCATGTTTTGTTTTGCTGTTATTTTGTTTTCTTTCCAAGACGTTCTTTTTCAGTTTATTTTTGACTCTCAAGTCAGAGTTGTGGAGAGTTAAAATATGAAAGCTTACTTACCGACATAGTCATGTGGCTGCACACCAAAAATCAATGCGCCACAAGGCCTTGCTTAAGGATTTTTATAGACTGGCACAATTGGATTGTCTTGAGAATTTTTATTGTGTCTGAAAGTTGATTCTCCTCCTTTTCTGTATATCGCCATCAAGGTACAAGCCAGGTGGTTCCAAGCAGATAGATTAAAATATATACACGGTTACATTCACACATAAACACAAATGTAGACATAGTGGCAGACCACAGGTGGCAGACACTGAAGGCCTGAGAGAAAGTCCAGGCATCTACGTCTTGTGCATAATCCGTCCTCCCAACTGTTTCAGTCCTTTGTCTTTGTTGCATTTGTGGTTATCATACATACAATAGAGGTCTCATGGCTGAACAATGTGTAGTTGTAGAGTATACTCTGCATACATGGTTGCAATGACATCTCAACGATGAAACTCAAACTGAGCAGTTGAGAGGGGTAAAGATGGAACAGTTAAAGACAGTGCCGTAGTAATTGAGAGGCTTTTTGAAATATCCTTCACAGGGATGTTCACAGGAGAAAGGAAAGGGAGGGAAGGAGGTGGGGAGGAGATATGACTGAGGGATAGGGGTGAGAAACGGGGAAGTAATAACAGTTTTTAATGACAGAAACGTCATCTTAATAGATCTCATCTTTATGGATTCCCAATCCCTCGCTAGCTCATTGGCTCCTGCACCCTCAGCTGTACACGATCACCACCAATCCACTCAGTTTTTATATCATGCATCCCAGACTCAACACATTCAGTTACCCACAAACCAACCCCAACTTAACCTTACACTTTCAGTCTCCACATCCAGTTACCCACAAACCAACCCCCACTTAACCTTACACTTTCAGCCTTCCCATTACATAAATGTACGGCAGCACAAAAAAAAAAAAAAAAAGATTCAATGAACTTGAGTGAGTGGATTTCCCGAAGATGGAGTATGGCTGCCTTAATGGCGGGATAAAAAAGGGTCATACACACAAAACTCCACTGCCTGGCTATACAGGGAGTGTCCGCAGGAGTATCAGCCTGCGTACGCAGAAAGAAAGAAAGAAAAAGCGAGTGGATGATTCTGTTGAGTGGATGATTCTAAAACTTGTGGAATGGCCATTATTATTGGATGGCACAGGAGCAAGTTGGTGGCTGCTTCTATTTTAATAGACGAGTCCACACCTGCCATATAGACTGAACACTGCTGGTTGACATTAGATGTGAACAGGTGGCTACTTTCCTGAAAGGAGTTCATACCAACAAATTACTCATGTACTGTGGGTTGAGCCCTAGCGGATGATGTTGAATGTCAGTGGGTAATTGCTTTTATGAAAAGATGAGCTGTGTGGGTAGCCGATTCTGTAACACAGATATGAATGGAAGACTTGGTAAGAATACATGTGTGATCGATACAAGTATCTGGAGGTGGGCAACCAGGTAGAGCACAATACATTGAAGGCCAGTTGTTGTGAAGAAATTGATGTGCACGAGTCCGAGGGTAGGCATCAGCAGGTGAAAATGGATGAGGTGCAAGCTCAACAGGTTGTATTTGAGTGGGAAAAAAAAGTTATGCTCAAGTTCTGAACAGCTGAGGGCAAGAGGCTGGACCCAAGGTGGCAACGGAATTAATGGTATGCTTGGGCTGGTACAGTGGCAGTGATGGGTAAATGTAAATAAATGATTCAATGATGTGCAGGCGGTTGTGGTTGGATAACCATAGATGGTTTACACTATAGTGCATGATCGGGTGAAAGTAAATAGGTAGTCCTGACCAGCTGTCATGGCAGAGTTCTTAGCATAGCAGACCCTCGATTGGGAGGTTGTGGGTTCGACTCCCATTGGAGCCATTTCTTTGTGGGATTTTTCTGCCATGAGTTGCTCTTACCCTGAGTTGAGTTTCCTACCAGCTTGGTTGGGGAGACTGGGAACAGTCTTTAATGGATACGTCTGTGCAAATGTTGCTCAAATTTTCCTGAGCTGGAAACACATAGTGCACTTAATGAATGCATCTCTGAGGAGCAATTTCCTGAGCAACCCTGAAGATGTCTGTGTATCTCTCGGGCCCAGTTGGCACTAGGATATATTATGAAAGTAAGTGTAGAGTACAGCCCTGTCATGCAGTATCAGACCAGAATGGGAATCTATTATCATATTCATCATCCTCATCTTCAACGATTAGCATTAAAAAAAAAATCTCAAATGTCGCACATTTGTTGTGAGGGTGTAAACGTGTAATGTAGGAGTAAGAGTAAATAGATGTCAGTGAGAATGTAAGATCTGATAGTCAATACTCAAAAGTAGCGTATATGTGTGTTTAGGTAATGCTTCAGTAAATGCGCATGGGTGTCAGAGAGAATGTAGGTAATTTTAGTGTTGGCATGGGAGAGTGTACATGGTGGCAGAGAGAGGTGCAATTAGGTAATGCATGCACATAGCTGACAAAGAAAGAGTAGGTATAATCAGATAATGCCACACCGAGTGCTCCTGCAAAAGAAAAGCAAAAATTGCTAAAATTCTAGGGGATCTGCCTGTGGACGTTCTCCCCCTCTCCTGGAAAAGTTTTTTAAACTTGTTTTTAACAAGATGCGAAGCATAAAACGTACTCCAGTTTTCCAAACCGCTTATAAATCGGCCAAGTGCTTTGTGAGATAAGAAATAAAGGCAAAATAACGGTTTTAACAGTTATTTAACCGATGTACACTTTTGAAACTGGTATTTTAGTCCTCACTGGGCTAAAGCCTGTGTACATACCAAATTTCATCCAAATCGGACAATATGTCAAGAATAACGGTTTTTAACGGTCAGATTTTGAAACACTGCATGGAAATGCCATTTGTGTGTGATGACCTTTCTATATACAAAATTGCATTAAAATCCACCAATATATAAAAAATAACGGCAAAATAACAGTTTATCGGTTATATAACCGATATACACTTTTGAAACCAGTATTTTAGTCCTCACTGGGCTAAAGCCTGTGTACATACCAAATTTTATCCAAATCGGACAATATGTCAAGAATAACGGTTTTTAACGGCCAGATTTTGAAACACTACATGGAAGTGCCATTTGTGTGTAATAACCTTTCTATATACAAAATTTCATTAAAACCCACCAATATATAAAAAATAACGGCAAAATAACGGTTTAACGGTTATATAACCGATATGCACTTTTGAAACCGGTATTTTAGTCCTCACTGGGCTAAAGCCTGTGTACATATCAAATTTAATCCAAATCGGACAAAATGTCGAGAATAACGGTTTTTAACGGTCAAATTTTGAAACACTATATAGAAGTGCCATTTGTGTGTGATAACCTTTCTATATACCAAAGTTTCATTAAAATCCACCTATATATAAGAAATAACGGCAGAATAACGGTTTTTAAACGGTTGTTTAATCCATTTTCAGCATTACATCACTTACATATGGACAGAGGATCCGATTTGTCACAAGATCATCCAAACCGCTTATAGATTGGCCAAGTACTTTCTGAGATATTCCATAAAGAAGAAAAACCGTTACAGGCCGTTACAACCGTTAGTAACGGCTATAACGGGGCAAACTAAAACATCAGGCATCATCCGTGACCCATAATGAACATACCTGCTAATTTTCATAAAGGTCGGCCAAGTACTTTGAGATATTCCATAAAGAAGAAAAACTGTTACGGGCCATTACAGCCGTTAGTAACGGTTACAACGGTAAACTAAAACATCGGGCATTATTCGTGACCCATAATAAACATACCTACAAATTTTCAGAAAGATCGGTCATGTACTTTCTGAGATATTCCATAAAGAAGAAAAAGCGTTACAGGCCGTTACAGCCGTTACTAACGGCTGTAACGGTAAACTAAAACGTCGGGCATCATCCTTGACCCATAATGAACATACCTACAAATTTTCAGAAAGATCGACCCAGTAGTTTTGTCTGGAGCGAGTGGAACACATTTTGACAACAGACACACACAGACAGCATTTCTTCGTTCCCATTCTAAAGTACTCCCTGTTCTATAAGAACTGGGAGTACAAAAAGGTGCATTCTGATGCATGGATTATTGTCCACTTTTCGGTTTGACCACAATCAGAACCATTTGTTCATGAAGCTTTTGTCAATATCTTTCACTTTCACACCAAGTCCTGATGATGCACAGAATTAGATTATGACATTATTTTGCATTGAACAAGGTAGACAAACTGATGATGGCCTGCTTTTGAAAAGAAGTTTACACCAGATTTTGTGACATCATTGTTGTCTGCTTGCATACAAAGAACACAACTAGCATTCTGTGTAATCCAATGCCGTGTTTTCCTTCTCTCTTGATTAAATACCCGAAATATTTTGTTTTCTTTTGTGCATTCTCATTTTAGATTTCACTGAAATCCGCAAATTTGTCAAGAAGTTGGAGCCCTTAATGGACAATGAGTGCATGACAGAGTGTATTGGTTAGCTAGCTTAGTAAGTAGAGCACTGAATTCACGGTTGGACATTGCAAATTCAATCCCTGCGTGCCCGACGTGAAAAATAAAAATGAGCATCCCCACTCCCCACCCCTAAAAAAAGAAGACCTTAACGTGCTCTTGTTGACAAACAAGACAATTCCCCTGCCCTCATAGCCCTGGAATCATTCTCCTCCTCAGTCAAACCATCTGAGGGATGCCCAAACCTGTAAGTGATATCAAAGAATGCATATGTGTTGCAGAGAGATATGCAAAGTGAAGGCTTGGACAAGTGCACAACAAGGGTGGCAACAATGAGGGTGGAATGTGTAAACAAGTAATGCTTGGGTAAGTGCAAGTTCGCCGTAGTGAGAGTGCAAGTTCCATACATACTACATATAACAGGGTCACAACCTATTACTGCTGGAGATAATCAGAATTTGTATGTATGCCATGTCTGCAAAAGAGCACAATTGTATTCTATTCTTGACATATAAACATATATACAAATATATGCAAAGGAGGAAAATAAAGATCAATACTGGTGTGTAACACTTTTTCTTTTTATTGTGGTCAACATTTCTTTCATCAACATTTCTTTCTTCAAGAAATCAAACGAAAACAGGCATAAGTTTTGTGACAATGTTTTCACAAAACTAAGCAATAATTATATGTACATCTGTATATATAACATCTACACCATCAATCATGAGAAAGATAGCTCAAATGCAGTCACTCAAGTCTGCAATATTCAACTGTATATAAACATTTTTATGGAAAGCTAAAATTCCATCTGAAAGAGATTCTATCTAATGTTAAAATATCTTTTAAAAAAAAAAAAAAAAATTCAAAAAGCTATCTCTCACAGCTCAGGAAATTTCAAAATCTTGTAATAATGGTGCAGTTTGAGAGCTTCAATAGATTAGTGGAGCTCCCCCCCCCCCCCCCTCCCTACCATCACCCACAACAAAAAAGATATATTTTGCTTTTGCTATGCAGGCAAAAGTGAACACTTTCAGAGGGATGTACCACAAGGATGGAAACATTTGTAAAAAATAAAAATAAAAAAATTTCAAAAAGCTCTCTCTCACTGCTCTGGACATTTCAAAAACTTGTAATAACGGTGCAGTTCGGAGCTTAATAGATAAGTGGAGCTCCTCCTCCCACCCTCACCAAGAAAGACATATATTTCACTTTTGCTATGCATGCAAACTGAACACTTTCAGAAAGATGGACCACAAGGATGTGAACATTTGTTTAACAATGGTAATATCGTTCATGGATTTAACGACAGGATTCAAAGGTGAACTTTTATAACAATCATGCATATATATTTCATGCTTCAGATCCAATGCTCCATTAACCAAGCAATATTTGCAAAAACCTGCACTAAAACCATTTTAATCTGCCTCAGTTTTCATAAGACTGCCATCACTGGCTTATTGTCAGGTAGACTGCACCTCAAAAGCTACCCCTTAACTTCTCTTTCCATGGTGTGTTCAAATTTGACATGGCTGGCAACTCCACTGAGAAAGTAATGATAGTAAGCATGCCAACACAAACAACAATGTAAATATTTAAATTCTCAAGCAGGAACGTAAGTCAGCTGCACATTTGTTGTCAAAAATGTAAGTCAGTTATCACCAACATTATTTTTCATTGCCAGACTACAGAAGGGAGGGTACTGGGCAAGAGGTAACCCAACAGGAAAAATGACACTAAGCAAGAGAACAGAGCTGCCAACCTGCTCATGTGGCTTACAGTAGCATTTCACAATTTTCACAGTAGCATTTCCAATTTGACAGTAGCAACTTAATTTTGCGCGCGTTCTAAAAAGAAATCAGGCCTATAACCAGTTTTACGGACCACATTAAAGCTACAGTACTCTTAGTATATCTATAAATGTTATTATACAGAGATGAAGCAGAGGAAGAGGGCAAATTGTAAAAAAAAATCTACGTGCTACAGTAAAACCGAAAGCGGAAATGCAGTTCCGACAGACCGATAGAGACGTTACTTAGCGCTGTCCAAAGAAAACGAAAGTATCTTCGAATTTTTTTGTTTCGCCGTAGCAATTTAATGATCGTAGTAGCGTCGTAGCAAGCATTCTCTTGGGGTAGCAAACTACGGCGATCTCGTAGCAGTTGGCAGCTATGAGAGAAGAACATGTATGACCTTTCAACTGAATCTTTTTCGATTCTTTTTTTCTCTCTCCTTTTTTGAAGTGTTGGGAAGGAAAGGCGGGAATCCTAATCATTTGATAAGGCTTACATCAGCTTACTGATTAGCACTTAACATAAATTACAATTTTTTTTCCTTTCATTTTGAACAGAACTTTAGCCTTTGCATTTGAGGATTCTAGTAGGAAATATCCAATAAAACAAATGATATACATGCTTTTAGCTTACAATAGGCAGGGCATATCCAACAAAGCAGTGTAATAAAATGATCAAGCTCTTATTTACCCTAAACTAATATAAAATATGCACACTATTCCTCAGTTAGATTCATTTTGCACCAAAAACATCTGAAATGCTCCTCCAATCAACACGAACCAAACATGATCCCACACCCTTCCAGGGGTTTGGAACACATGCATCATATTCCCCTCACTGTCCCGTTGTTCTGAAATTTTCAGGCGGCACCAAAAGTCAGCTGAACATGTATTGCACCATTGTCAGATCCTTCTCAGCAGCTCTCATCTGATCATGGTCCTTAGTGAGGAGCCAGGTTCTTTGCCTGTAGATTTCGTTTTTGTCTTTTTCTTCTCCTTGTCCACTGCGAAACACTTCCATAGGCGAAGGGTCTCGTCTGCTGCTGCTGACACCACAGTTTCCCCATCAGGAGACATGGCCATGTGAAGAACTCGAGCCGTGTGACCTACACAAAAAAAGGGCACTGATTATGGACCTAAAAAAGATGCCAAATCAGCCTTCTAGCCATTGCTAAATGACCAAACTCAGTACTTGCACAGATTCAGAAACAAACACAAAAAATGTCAATTAAAAACTCAGTTGCAATAATTTTCATCTTTATTTCTTGTTAATATCCTCCTCATTGATAAAACCATGCAATAAGTTGAAGCAAGAGTAAGTTTCAAGGAAATAGGTGAAGGGGTCACCCAGAGCATATGCCCCCTGACAGGGTCAAGGTGCAATATCCCTAGAGGAAATCTCGGGGCAAAGCCCTTGAAAGTGAAGGTTTTGTCATTATTTTTATGTATTTTATCTACATCTCCAGCAGAACAACATGCAAAGTGGGTTTTTTTCCTTTAAAAACATTCTTTTGATTTTGTTTAACAAGACTCACTTATGTATTCAATTCAACTTTTAACCCCAAGGTTCTGTTAACGTAATCATATGGAAAGTCATAAAATAAGAGGAAAAAAGAAAAAGAAATAAAGTTACTTCTACCAACTTTGAGTCACTGAAATACTGACTCAAATGATAACCATAAGATCGTCACCCATATCCTAGTTCTGTACGGCTGTGGAACTCACTGCCGGGTGCCATCAAATTGCCACAAATGCAGTCTCATTTAAAAAGCAAATTGATACGACAGTTTTGAGATCTGCATATCTATTTTAACTTCCCCAGATATTTTATGGTTACCTGGGCCTGAATCTGGCCATTGCTTTTAACTTCTTGAATATCGAGTGCGACCCCTTGTTGCCAAATTTGCTCCGGGGGCCAACAGACTGAGTCGCACTATTTCATGTTATTTTATTTTACTTTTTAACACGCGCACTGGTGACCTACTCGTTTTTGAGTGAACCAGTATTTTAGGAAGAAGAAGAAACACACACAAACATGATCTAACAACGTATGAAGCAACTGCAAACCATCAGATTAGCAAGCAATTTAATCCCCGCATAGTTTGCAGTAGGCCTTGCACAGCATCTTTAGTTTTTTTAAACCCTTGGAATATTTTTCACTGTCATGCTCACAATGTAGTCATTCATGTATCCAGTGCTTTGTTTCATCCTTATGTCAACATCACCAACAGCCAGATTTTACTGAACAATAAAGCCTCAAGACATGTTTCGATTCTCAAGAGTGACAGATACACAGGAGGATTCCAGTACGCAAGAGGTTTCAAATTGTTTGTTAAGCTGTGCGAGTTATCTTGCTCTTAAACTTATCTTGTCTCATTTCATTCTGTGTTTTTATGGATCACAGACCCCCACCCCTATCCCCTTCCCTTTTTTCTTCTTTTAAACTTTTTGACATTAAGGTTAACCGTTATATCCCTCTTCTGTGTCCATAGGTAACAAAATTCCACAGGTATATTACAAAGATAAAACTTTAAATATGATCATAAAGTTACAGATCTTTTTTCGAGATGGTAAAAATAAAAGCATTTTCATATTAAAAACATCTTTTTTTTAAATCTCATTGTATGTTGAAGTCTTGCTCGTTTTCATTTCTCAATCATAAAAACAAATTTGTCAGATTCCAGCTCAAACACAGTCCTATGGTTGTTCAACCACAGAGCTTGACATTTGGGGGCCTGGACTTTGGTGTTTACAGTTTTAAAAAAAATAACACCGTTTACAGTTCAAAAGAATAACGCCAGTGTTTTAACACATTACAGTAAAAGATTATGACATGTCTGGCAGTACTAACATAGATGATAAAACTGAGGAATGCAACTTTACCAACCAAAATGAGGATTCAGGTGGGTAACACCTCTTTCAAAATTAGTTTTTCTTTTAAGATACAAGTTGAAAAATTAGTTATAGATAATATCCTCTTCCCTCATCCCATCTCCCTTATATTCCCCTCCCCCCCCCCCCCTCTCCCTTCCCCCCCCCCCCCCCCCACCCCCTTAAATAGGACGGTTTTAGTCCGGCATGCAAAATTTAAGGTTGCAGAGCAACAACAACAAAAACGTACCTATCCTCCTATTTTCCTTTGCCTTTTATAAACAGGTTTCATCAGATTTTTTTTCGTTCACAGGACCAGTGAATGTACTCTTCAAGGCTAAGACCAAACCTACCAGTGAGCTCAGCCACTCTGGTCATGGCAGGGTAATTTCCAGATGATCAGCTGGTTCTGGGCAAAACCGTGACTGGATATCAGCTCCCGATACTCGTTGGACCACAGTATAGCACACACCTGCATCACAATAATGTTTAATGAATAAATGACAAAAATGGACATTAAGCCGACTAGGAGAAAAATAAACTTGTTTCTAAATAGTTTAGCACTGAATTCTGCACACAAGTATTTGGGACTGTGAATAGCTCATTTGGTACAGAGTCAAACCCGCAATCCTGGTGACCCTGGATTTTGTGGATTCGAATCTCTGCAAGGTCATTTCAGTACAGGGGGATTTTCCCTTCAGAGTTAACACTGGTTCTTTCCCCCTTTTCTAAGAATTCCTTCAAACAAGTCCATAAAACAAGGTTTCACGTGTGAATGCATGCATAACATCTCACACACATGAAATCCCGTCACCAAGTTTTGGAAGAGGTCATCAAGCATCCTAAATTTTTATATGATAAAAATAGATGTTAAGCTAACTAGGAGAAAAGTGAACTCATTTCTAAATAGGTTTAGCATAGAATTCTGTACACAAGTATTTGGGGCTGGAATAGCTGAGTTGGTACAGAGTTGAACTTTCAATCCTGGTGACCCTGGGTTTGTGAATTCGAATCTCTGCAGGGTAGTTTCAGTACAGGGGTAATTTCTCTTCAGAGTTAACATTGGTTCTATTCCATTGCCCCAAAATTCCTTCAAATGAGATTATCAAACAAGGTTCCATGTGTGAATGCATGCACAACATCTTCCACGCACACAAAAACCAGTTAACTTTCGAAGAGGTCAGTTTGGCCATTGGTATGGATAGGTAACTCATATACACACAGAACGCATTTTCCATGAGAAATTGAAAGAGTGAGTGAAAAACACAACTGATTCTACTGAATGGTAAGATAAGATAAGATAATGTTGCTTATAGCCCAGCCGACCGCAGAGGGCCACATCAGGGCTGTCACCACGTTAAAATCAACTCACCAGTCATTTAAAAAAAAAAAAAAAAAAAAAAAAAAAAAAAAAAAAAAAAAAAAAAAACTTTCACACATCTCGTTAAATGACATCGTCTACAAACGAACCAGAAACTTTGTTAAAAATCCTTCTTCCGTAAAATCTCAAATCAGATGAAAAATGTTAATTTCTCTCAAAAACCCAAGGATCACGTCAGGCGGGACATCCCTGAACAGGATCTTCATGACTCCGCTGTAAAATGTTTGTGTCTCACATCGTGCAAGTCCCAACACTCTAAAAGAACATGTTTCATTGTGAGTGGTGCATGACATGGAATGCACCACGGAGCTTCTTCACTCTTTAAAAGGTAAAGAATGGTAAAATACGAATGGCTGGTGTGCAGCCGGCACAGAACCGTTTCCTCTTTACGACCACCTGACGTAGATGGGAGGAAGTCTTTAAGGTTTGGACGGATCTGAAAGAGTTTGTTATTCGTCTGTGTGTTCCAATCCTCCTGCCAGAGGTCTCTCACATAATCGTTAATTTTGGGTTTCACATCTGAGCAGGGGATATAAGTGTTGGACAGTTCTCTCTTGTGGCGTTCTTGGCTAAACGATCAACCATTTCGTTCCCCGCCGATGCCAACATGGCCAGGAACCCAAGCAAGAGTAATTTTGTAACCGTCCGCCTTCAACTTGCTAAAAAGTTCAAAAAAAAAGTAAAAAGTTCTGGATGCTGAAGGTTGCGGCCAGCTATGGCCTCCAAAGCTGACAGCGAATCCGACAGAACCAGAAAGTCCCTCCTCGAAGAATGGGAGATTATCTTCAAAGCCAGTACTAGAGCAGTAAGTTCAGCAGAATAGACAGAAGCATCTGAATGTATATGTTCCAACAATATCTGAGAAGGAGCCCCAGGGCAGTAGGCTGCACAGGCCACTCCATCCTCAGACTTGGAACCGTCAGTGAAAACTTTTTGATAGGATGGGAATTTGGAACAGAGCTCGGCATACAAAGCCTTGTACGCCAGAGAGCTGGTAGACTCCTTTACGGAAAGCTGCGAGATCAAAACGAATCTCTGGTGTGAAAAAGGTCCATGGAGGTTGATCCGGAAACTTGGAAAAATCGGAAACTACTCCCAGGTCTATACCTGCATTCCGCACGTGAGGCTGCATACGAAGCCCAAACGGTGGAATACATTTCGGGTTTGTTTCAAACTTACTTTGGAACGGAGGGTCAAAAACACAGTCATAGGCAGGATTCTGCGGTTCTGAGAACAGTCGGATGTAATAATTCAAAGACAGTTTCAGCCTGCGGTTGGACAGTGAAGGTTCACCTGCCTCTGCGTACAGGCTGTACACAGGGTGGTGCGGAACGCTCCAAGACAGAGACGAAGCCCTTGATGGTGGATAGGGTCCAAGAGTTTGAGGTAAGATGATCTTGCGGAGCCGTACACAGCACAACCGTAGTCCAGTTTGGAACGGACCAGGCTCTGTAGAGGTGCAACAAAGTTTTCTTATCAGCGCCCCAGTCGGTGTGTGCTACGACCGCAGAATATTCAGTGCCTTTTGGCAAGCAGTTTTGAGGTTTTTAATATGGCTGAGAAAGTTAAGTTTTTGGTCAAAATGACTCTCAGAAATTTGGCCTCTTTAACAGCTGGAATGGGAGATTTCCCTACTTGAAGTTCCGGATCTGGAAAAAACTGACGGAAATTATGGAAGTGAATACACGGGGTTTTTGTAGCAGAAAAGGTGAAACCGTTTCATCCGCCCACCGATGGATTTTATCTACGCAAAGCTGGAGC
Source organism: Conus ventricosus (assembly GCA_018398815.1). Classification (NCBI taxonomy): domain Eukaryota; kingdom Metazoa; phylum Mollusca; class Gastropoda; order Neogastropoda; family Conidae; genus Conus; species Conus ventricosus. The sequence continues at coordinate 33,618,239 of CM031600.1, forward strand.
CTGCGCTGGACACTCGGGTACAGGCTTCCAGTTGCGTAGACAGCAAAATCATCCACAAACAATGAGCAGTCTGAACCCTGCTGAACTGATTGAACAATGTTGTTGATCTTAATACTAAAGAGGGCAGGAGATAGTATGCTCCCCTGTGGAACACCCAACTCCTGCTCGTGGACATCAGAGAGAGTGGTGCCAACCCGGACCTGAAACTGTCGTTCGGGCCAAAAAATTTTGAATAAAAAGCGGAAGATGACCTCGAAAACCCAGATCGTGGAGATCATGAAGTATCCCCGACTTCCAGGTGGTATCGTAGGCCTTCTCCAAGTCAAAGAAAATTGCCACTGCATGCTGTCTGTTTAAAAAGCGTTCCGAAGTGTAGATTCCAGACGAATCAAATGGTCAACTGTACTACGATGTTTGCGGAACCACACTATTCTTTCGCCAAAAGGCCATCGGTTTCGAGTTTCCACATGAGCCTAGCATTGACCATTTTTTCCATCAATTTACAGACACAGCTGGTCAAAGCTATGGGACGGTAGTTAGATGGATTAGAAAGATCTTTTCCAGGTTTGGGGATGGGAATAATGAGGGCTGTCCGCCAAGAGGGAGAAAGCAACCTGTAGTCCCCACGTGGTTGTATACCTGTAACAGGATGTTCAGACCTTCTTGCGGAAGATGTTTCAATAGTTGATAATGTATGTCATCTATACCTGGAGAGGAATCGCTGCAAGAGAGTAAGGCAGATTTCAGCTCGTTTAATGTAAAAGGAAGATTGTAGTCTTCCATGTTGTCGGATGAAAAGTTGCAGGAGATTTTTCTTTTAGGGCTTTGTGTTTGACAAAAGTGACTGATTTATTAGAAAGGAGGAATTCTTTTCAATGGTTGAAGCAAGCAGATTAGCAACTGCTTTCTTTTCTGTTATTAAAGAATCCGAAAACTTGAGATGGTTCACAGTGGGACAGGTGTTCTTCCCTTTGATTTTCTTAATGATGTTCCACACTTTTTTCTTAGAAGTTTTTGATGTCAGCCTGGAGCAGAAGCTTCTCCAGGACCGACGTTTACTGATTTTAAAAGTGTGTCTTGATTTAGCACGGAGTTTCTGATGGGCTCGAGCGTTGGGACCCGAAGGTCGTTGGTATACCTGACGCTGAGCCCGTTTTCTAACTTTGGAAATTTGTTGGCATTCGGAATCGAACCAGGGTGTTTTGGCATTTGAAGTTTATCGGAAGACACTGGAATACAGGCTTTAGCACATTTGATCATAGTGTTAGTCAGAGATTCTGCTGGGTCTGGACTCTGAAAAAAATCAGTGTCCTGGAATTCTTTTGAAATAGTGGCTGCAAATAGATCCCAGTTTGCTTTTTATAATTGAGATGTTGAGAGACAGAGATGTTTCAGTTAATACAGGTTGTAGAAGGACAGGAAATGGTCACTTCCGTGCAGATCGTCATGGACAGACCACTCATAGTCCAGGACCAGCGAGGGGTCACAAACCGACAAATCTAAACACGAAAGTGAACCTGTGGAAGAGTGGAGGTAAGTTGCAGATCCGTCGTTCAGACAACACAAATCCAAGTCTGAAAGGACATCCTCAATCAGCAGACCTCTGGGTGACGTACCGGCACTACCCCAAAGAGGATTGTGACCGTTAAAGTCACCCAACAGCAAAAAAGGTCGAGGAAGTTCTCCTATCAGACTGACAAGGTCCTGACGACAAACCGGGACAGAAGGAGGTAGATAAACAGAACAGATGGTCACAGTCTTGTGGAGAGTGACTCTCGCAGCTACAGCCTGAAGCGAGGTAGACAGAGCGACAGGACTATACAGCAAAGTTTTGTGTAGGAGAAGGGCAACACCGCCCGACAGTCCCAACATGGATGGTTGTGCAGGTATTGAAAGGATATTAAAGCCAGAAAGAGTAAAGGTCTTCTGGCTTTGAATTTGAGTTTCCTGAAGAGCCACGACGGAGGGTTTTATAGACTGACACAGAAGCTGCAGCTCCTCAAAGTTGGAATTTAATCCACGGATATTCCAATGTAATATTGTACTATCCATGGTGCAGAGGGCGAAAAGGAGAGAGATCAGGTCATCTCCTCATCGACATCTGCCGCCAATGGAGTGAATTTATTTTGTAGTTTCACTGGACTGTGTTGGTCTTTGGACCTGCTGGCAGACTTGCCCGCAGGTGACAAAGGCCTGGAGTTTGGAGAAGGTGGAGGTCTGGATTTGGGAGATGGTGGAGGGTTTTTTCCTTATCTCCACCATCTCCACACTGGGTGGAACTCCCTTGCCCGCACGGGCACTGGACAGAGGAGTTCGAGGGGGAACTGCTGGTTTTTTAATCTGCCAGCAGCAGATGTTGTAGACTGCTGGGCAGTCTGAGGGGTGGCGGATTTTTTGCCTCCACCAGGGGCAATCATTTTGGGTTGAGAGGTGGTGGACCTGCTTCCACCAGAGTTGACAGTTCGGACTTGCAGTGTCTTCGAGAACGTAAAGTCATCAGTCTGACAGCAGACTGATCGAGTGGAAACTGTGGGAACTTTCCGTACAGCCGAAGCATAGGAAGAGGCTGTCGGCGTCTGACTGCCCACAACCTGCTTCGGGCTTCAAAAAAGGAAATTTTCTTTTCAGTCTTTAGTCTTTGAATTGCGGATTCCTGAATCCAAAGAGGACAGTTTCTTGAAGAGGAGGGATGGTCGCCACCGCAGTTAGCACAATGTGCCAGATCTTGACACGGCCCATCATGGGTTGCCTTGCAGCAAACACCGCATACCTCTTGCCCTGAACAGCGGTCCTGACATGGCCAAACTTCTGGCACCTGAAGCACCTCAATGGGACGGCACATATAGCTGAACATGAACATTTAGGTAACCAACCTTGATGACCGGAGGCAGCACAGGTTGCAGAAGGTCAGAAAGAGGGTGTGGTGGCCACTCTCTCTGAACCCTTCTTTATCGTCACCCTGCGCACCTCCGTCACACCCTGGGACGCCAGCTCCGTTTTTATTTCCGCCTCTGAAACACCCGCCAGATCTCTGCATCGAATCACACCTTTGGAAGAATTTAATTGCTTATGGGGAGTCACCCCTGATCTCCCTATCCACAAGCTTTTTGCCTTCTGCAACTGTTCGGATTGCTTCTGTGATCGACATTGAAGAAGAAACGAACCATTCCTCAATCGTTTTATGGACCTAGGTTCACCTGCTATACCATGAAAGCCTTTTGTACAGCAAAAGGGCTCAGAGCTGAAAGAGGTCTTCCTGCTCTGTCCCTTCCACCACGAGCCAGGAAGCCCAGAAACCTGTCTTCTGTCTTACCTCACTGTCAGAATCACTGTCTGTTTCAAAATTCCCCTGAAATAGGGGATACTGCCTTCCTCTTCCTTTTGGGGGGGTTTTTTAATGAAGTCATATTTAGTTTATTGTGATTCATCTCTCCCTTACCCACCCACCTTGGAGTCCAACTAAGCGGCCAGGGCCAAGAAACCAATGTCTTGACCCCTTCCAGGCTTTGGGAGAGACATACGACAAGCAGAAGCAACCAACCCTATCCCCCCTGATCATGCTCAACTCCCGGAACAGAGAGCTGAGCACTGCAGGGGTTTATTTGGCCAGCTGGGGAACTGCCCGTCTTGACCCAACCCCAAGAAGGGGAGCCGATTAGTACACCCGGGCCAAAGTGTACTCCCTGTCTAGGAGAGGTCCGAGCCAAAGTGATGTGTTGAGAGCGCTGGCCCTCTCAATCACCAGGATCTCATTCCCCTCCGACACAGGTCGCACCGCACGGCAAACACGGCGGATCTTAAGGAGACCACAGAGATAAAAGGAGTGTGAAAAAGAAGACTTGAAGGGGAGACGAAGATAGAAAAGGGCCAAATAAGGGAGGCAGAAAACAAGAAAAGGAGAAAGGCGGGTTACTCTTAGTCAGGATCCTCACCCTTAGCCTATCTGACATGGGAAGCCCTACCAGGGGCATCAACTCCTTACCACGTTACGCTTAGGCCAAACAGCATCTGCACCTCTCAGGCCTAGAAGCAGTGTGAAAAAAACAGCCTATCTCCAAGTATTGATGCCCCCGCCAGCAAAGCCTAAGGGATCACTGGACCACGCAAACCCTCCGACCACGACAAGGTCGCAACCCCCCGGAGGGTTCGACTGAATGACATGGAAAACAATTGAATGTAACGTCAGTAGGCAGCTCTTCAATCAGCTCTACCCAGGTATGCAACCTGTTGTGTAAACAAGAGCATGAATTGAAAAGCACGTGGAGTCTGGTCTCCATACGAGAATACATGCTATTTAAGTACTCTCAGTAATAATACTAATCATAATAAATATGCGTAGGTGATTTTGATAACATTTCAGACAGATGTTGTGTACTCTGTCAGCAAGATATGTTGTGGCACACACTCCACCAATATAAAGATTTCAAATACCAGTGTGTATCACTTTTTTTTACCTAGAGACAGTCTCTCCACACCTTGTAAGAGCTCTTGCCTTCATCTGGAACTCTCACTCTCCGTCTCACTCCCTAAAGCATCCTAAAATTTTACATCTTTTCATTCATTGTGTAGTAAATACATATTTACAGTGACCAAATCTATACCTCTTCAAATTTCACACCTGTTTCCAAGAACAAAAAATACATTTTTTCATTACAAGTCCTACTGAACTCAAAAAGATCTCCAATGAAACAAATTACTACGCTGACATTCCTCAGATAAACATGAAAAGCCACTGGAAATAGTAATGAACTTGTCTTACGGAAAATAATTTCTACCAAATGTTTATAATATTCATCTACCCATAATAAGATAGACAGGGACCTTTTTTTCCCCTTCAAAATAACAAAACATGAACATAACCTGTAGAAAGGGTAAACAGCCAGCTTCCACCACCCATCAGTTCCTTTCTCTATAGTTACTCACCTGTGATTTGGTGTCCACTCCACTGAGGTTGGTTCCTGTGTTGCAATTCCAAAAGTGGATGTGACGATCAGCAGTCCCTCCCCCGCTAGCCAACAGACTTGGCTGCCAAGGACACCATGCCAGCGCCTATTAACACAGCAATATCAGTGATCATTGGCAACATTAGCATTCATAACCAACAGCATTGATGGAATTGTCAGAATGGGCCAATGGTTAAGGAGGTCCACCATAGCTGTCCGATAAGAGAACAGTGACATCACTATCTCCTGACTCAAAATCAGTGGTTGTACAGCAAAAAGCATCGGCAATATGCAGGTCTGAAATGAATTGTGCGCATTCAGCATATACTTACTTGTGAACATTCCCTTCTGTGAATCTCTAGTTCATTATGTTCTGTCAGTGAATTTTACATCATAAGTAATTTCAGAGTATACATCGTTAGCTACAAAAATTCAGCGCAACTGGCCACCATACCTTGACAGCCGCCTGATGCTGTGAAAATGTATAGAGAGGCTGACTGCTGTTCGCCACAGACATCTGGGCGGGCCACACACATAGGAAATTGTCGTTGGCTCCACTGGCCAGGTACTTGCCGTCCGGTGACCACCGCAGCCCACACACCTCCTGTGAATGGGCGCTCAGAGTGCCCACATGATGGTCCGCAACCCGTACATCATGGTGATGGATGTTCCCACTGCGACTTCCACTACCACATCAGAAGACTCTTTAAGTTCTAAACAGGCATCAATGCACACCATTCATACTTTTGTTTTCTAAATAGACATCAATGTACACCATTCATACTTTTGTTTTCTAAATAGACATCAATGCACACCATTCATACTTTCGTTTTCTAAACAGACATTAAGGCACACTATACATAATTTTTTGCAGCCTGTCATCCTTTTAAAAAAGTATTTCTGACACCGTTTCATGTTTCTGCTGTTTTGGAAAAGTTCTACATGTTTTTCCAAATCCATCTCCTCTGTTCCCCACTCTCTTCCTAACAATACCCCCACCCCCCTTCACTTCTTCCCAATTTATCTCCAATTCCATATTCTTACCTACTGGCATCTTTAATTCCCTTACAGTTTTATCACACCAGCCCGCCTACCTGAAATCCCTGGCATTCATTTTTACAAACCACAGCCCACTGCAGTATGTCACTCAGGTTTGTTGGTGATTTTCCATCAAACATCAAGCTGTGGCTTGTACACGCCCAGCATGAATAAAGCTTCCTACATATGGCACCAATAAACTAACAAGCAAATGGTGCTAATTTTGGCACCAAACAGCTTTGGCACTGTATGAAAACTTTCAAATACAAGGAAGTATTTCTCAGAAACATTTTCTGATACAAATAAACTAATCAAAAGAGAGACACAGAATGCACTTCACACTGTGTACAAATAAGCATGTAACATTTATAAACAAGCTTGTTTGAACACCAAATGGCTGAGAGCTTTCCCAATTCAAAACAAATTTTAAAAACAAAGTTTTAAGGCATAATACATGACTCGTAATTAACTTCTGCTCTTTCTATCAGTCATTCAAATTACTGGACACTGGATCTCAGCCTAACTAGCATGTTGGGTCCTTCTCATCTGAGCTTCCCCCTTCAATGTTTTTCTGTGCTTTACTTTTTTTTTAATCAACATTAATTGACTTGATTTCATCCTATACATTCGAGGTCTCATGGTCTAGCAGATGTAATGCAGTGTAACTGGACTAATCTGCATACAGTGATATTTCCTTGAAACTTCAGCTTTTACCATAATGTTTTTCATCAAATGCATTAACCAGTAAAGTTCCGCTCTGACTTAAGAATTAACACCAAAAAGTTGTGTCACCAATTTCAATCCAAGACTGCAAAACATTGCATAACTGGAGCATGGAGTCACTCCAGACCTATACACTATTATATGGCAAACACAATTAAGAATCAAATCAAATGACTGTCACCATTTTGAATGGATGATTAGAATCCCTAAGCTGTACCTGTGGTAATAAGTATGGTGCTTGCTCGACAGTTTGCACGTTAAGTACAATATGAAACAGAGAATGTGCCCGTGCAAGGTCTGTCAATATAATGTTACCAGTCTGTTTTGTTGACATTCTTTTTTTTATGCACGGCATAGGTCAGTCTTCCACAAGCTATCAATGCTGGGCAGTCAAGTGGATAATCCTCTACAAAGACACAAAAATATAAATTTACTTTAAAAGAAACCAAGTGCAGTAAATTTGTATGCCAATCTTTACATCTGTGCAAGACTCATTACAGTGTGTCACTCAATGCCCTGGTAACAATATAAAATGAAACCGTACCTCCGGTGACCTACCTGCTGAGGATAAATGAATTCCAAGATAGAGAGCCAACACGAGCTGAATGGCCTGTCATTGAGCGAAGTTTCTTCTGCTGATTCACATCCCATACCTGACAAATATATAAATAAAACATAGATAAAATATGAAGCAATAAGAAAAGAGCTTTGAAAAAGAAAAAAAAAGACAACAAAACAAAACAGTCATTTAGTCTCAACAGATCTGAGAAATTATGCGTTTTATCAAATGAAATGATTTTCCTGTCAGGTCACTCCCATTTCCAGAACGTGTCCTGACATGGGAGTGGTGACTTATCTCTGAGGCACACAGTTGGCTGCAGATGTTGCAAAGAAAGGAGTTCAGCTAGGTGGGACCCAGCTGAAAGCCTCTCTTGATTCTGGTGAACCTGTCTACATGACCAGGTCAGAGACTTTTCAAAACACAGAGGGAATGTGCAGTTCCCTGCCCACCTTCTCCCCTTCTGACTCTCAAAAGTACCACAAAAACAGGTCCTTCCACCAGTGAGACTGCCCCAGAAGTGCAGTCTTTTTTGCTTTTTGCTTTGTTTTCGTAGTATCTGCTTCTTAGGAAGTTTTGCAGCCAAAGACCAAGAGTCATCCTGTCCTCCCTGATGGTAAGCAGACACAGTAGGATCTGCACAAAAACTACACCCTGGAAAAAGGTCATCACACCGTTTGAGTACACTGGCAGTTTGAATCCAGAGTTTTCCTCCCTGAAGGGCTGACAAGCCCCATTTCAGATCTGCCTACACCTGAAAGTAGCCCTCAGGAGCAGAACCCTAATTTTCATCAATGGATGTTTCCAGAACTATGAACCTACCTGCACTTCCACAAATGAACTCATTTTCCTTGAAAGTTGAACTGAGGAAGATAGGATTTAGGGTTAACTGACATTCTCTTTAAATAAACATTTTTACACAAATAAAGCTAAGTCACAAGTAATTTGACTGTTGTTTGTTTGGGATATTGACAATTTGCAGAAGGCTTGGACGTTTAGCAGTTTCTACCTCCACGATGGTCATTCTATGGGATATTGACAATTTGCTGAAGGCTTGGATGTTTAGCAGTTTCTACCTCCACGATGGTCATTCTATGGGATATTGACAATTTGCTGAAGGCTTGGACGTTTAGCAGTTTCTACCTCCACGATGGTCATTCTATGGGATATTGACAATTTGCTGAAGGCTTGGACGTTTAGCAGTTTCTACCTCCAAGATGGTCATTCTATCTCCAAACGCCGTTTGAAATATATCTGTCAAATGCCTCACTGTACTCGACTTCAGCACAGGAAGTTTTTCCCTCTGTACTTCAGCAGGTATTGTAACAGCAACAGCTGACATTTTTGTTTTCGTGTTTTTAGAGCAATGCCAGCAAGCTTTCCCCTTTCACTTTCTTTTTTTGTCACTGCTTGATTCAGCAACAATTTCTTGTGGCTTCTTTGATGTCATTTTACTGTATAAATGAAGACACTTCTGACACTGGCATCACATAACTATTTTCATCAGTCCCAGAAGTGGCCAAAAAATCTCAGGTGAACCTACCTTGCAGGTTTCCTGGTCAGCAAGATCATTCTTTTTATAACATACCCATCATACCATAGTCTGGGAGGTTGAAATATAGGAACTTCAAATTTTTAATGTAGCACTAAGCAGGCCTGCCATTTACCTCTGACGTGTGAAAAGAGAGCTTCCAGTTCCCCAAAATATCAAAAGATTTACCACTGCCTACAGCACTTTACTACATAAACTGACATATGATTCATATACCTACATACTCTTCCCAGATGACAATTTACATATGGCACAAAGAAATTTGTCCTCATTATTATGGTCTTTCTCTTAACATGATTTACAAAACACACGCTTTCAAACAGCCTCTTTAAATGTAACTGTCAAGTATTTTTACAACTTCAGATTAAGTACTTAGTCAAGATACTCCAAGTTGAAGATTAGATGAGATGTTCTCCAGAATGAGAGTCTTAAGAATGTATCTTCAATCGTTACTCGCCAACATAAAGCATAGAAACAAAGATGAAAGAAACAAACCTGAACATCACCACTGCTGGTTCCCACTGCCAGATAGTTGCCTTCCTTGATCCAGGACACAGAGCCAATGTACTCCTCTGGCGCCTCCATCTGCATCAGCTGCTGTATGTCTCCTGTGGAGGCATTCCATAGGTATACACTGCCCCCTAGGCACACAGCTAACTGATTTGTCACTGACCAGTCCAACAGGTTCAGATCTGCAACAAAAAGGATTCTATTACAAAATTCACAGAACGCATTACAAGAATGATTTTTCTGTGTGTGCAGTTCCACTTTCTGTGCCACCTCAGTGGCATTGCACCCCCACCACTCATTCTAACCCTTCATTCACAGCCACAGCATGACCAGTCCCACCACAGTCCCAGCAGTGGCATTCCACAGAGAGCAGTTACTGTTAAGTCGTCATGAGGCAACTCACTAGAGAAGACAACACATCGCTGCCAAGTCACTGCGATGGTGCTCAGTGATGTCTGTTCTGATCCAGCATATGCAGGAAACCACCAACTAAGCCCTCTACTAACACTAATAACCGCTTAGTCACAGAGCTGGCATGAGCTAGCTCTCTCTCCAGTGGGCGATGTAAAGTCCAACGACAGTATCCATGATCTTTTTCTTTTTTTTAATGCACGGCACACGAGACCCCGGCGTTTTGTTCGCGCTCAGTGTGAGCAAGACTTTGCCATTTAACTGGCCAGCAGCTAAATAAAGCGCTCCGCTATTAACCAATCAGCGTGAACGCGCGAACCTCGCGACAGCATCAGCACTTTTCAGCAGCAGGAAGCAGACCGACGCTACCCGCCATTGTTGCGCTTGGTGTTCTCTGTGGTGAATTTGTGCAAAAAGTGCGAATTTTGGTGTTTTGGATACTGCAGTTCATCATCTTCGGTGGTTGCCGTGTTCAAATAGTCTTAGCTCTGTAAAGAAGTAGACAGGATATCACTTTTGTCCAGATCTTCAAAACACTAAATCCATCAGTGCGAGCGACTGGAAAACGTTTCCTTCTTTGAGATAAGTAAAATTCGTGCATTTTGGGGTTTGTTGACAATATTAAAACTTAAATTCAGGTCTTTTGGGGTTTGTTGTCCGCTTTTACAATTGTTATCAGGAAAGTTTTTAGTTTCCAGTATTAAGTTATCAAAGTCATATACCGGCAACAGGCCGCTGGAAGGCTATACGTGGGGTGGTTAAAGTACTGAAACCGTGCTTGTTCCCCGTTCACTAAGCCTCTCCGTGTCTGACGTCACTGTCTGTGTCGGTTTAACACGCAGAGTGGTGCACCCTGCTGGCCTCGTGCTGTTCGTTCTCTCTCTCTCTCTCTCTCTCTCTGGTTGTCTGTCTCTTTCTCTCTGACTCTCTCTCTCTCTGGTTGTCTCTTTCTCTCCGACTCTCTCTGTGTGTGTGTGTGTGTGTGTGTGTGTGTGTGTGTGTGTGTGTGTGTGTGTGTGTGTGTGTGTGTGTTTGTGTGTGTGTGTGCACGCACGTGTCCTTGCTGCCGTACAGTTAATGCGTGCGTTTGAATGTGTGTGTGCGTGCGTTTGAATGTGTGTGTGTGTGTGTTGCTATCACTTTAGAGCGATGAAGGTTCTTTTTTTCTTTCTTAACGGCATCGTTTAATGCCCCACCCCCACCCGCCCTCACTGCTCCTCCATGAGTCGAGTACTTGCTGGCTGGCAACCAATGCGACAATTTCCAAATCAATTCACAGGAAAGTGATAAAGAGAATCAGTCTGTGAGACTTCTTAGTTGTTTGCATACAAAGGAAAACAGCAATACTGTATTATCATCTTCCATGTAACGGGACAGTCCGTGATAAGTAACATGTTGAGCTGAGTTTTAACAATGATGGATACATCCTTCATCCACCACGCTGCACAACCGTGAGTACAAAATCTCTCTGTCTTCCTCTGTCCTGTCTTGCATTGCCCTCCCCCCTCACTCTTTCTTTCGCCCCCTCTCGCTTTGCTTTGATTCTCTATCTCCCTCTTTCTCTCTCTCTCCCACACACATGGTCATGTGTGTGTGTGTGTGTGTGTGTGTGTGTGTGTGTGTGTGGTGTGTGTGTGTGTGTGTGTGTAAAAACTCAGCATGTTACAAACGTAGTGTAAAAAAGCATGAAACATGCACACCAAAATCTGTTCATGTTTATGTGGAAATTAAGCATGTTACAATCACAGCAAAAACAAATGCATGAAACACGCAAACCAAAATCTGTTCATGTTATGTGGAAATTAAGCATGTTACACTCACAGCAAAACAAAAAAAAAGCATGAAACACGCAAAACAAATTGTGTTGGCTAGTAATGTGTGTTTACGTCTGCGTCTGGTGAATGGGCTTGACAACGTTTTGAGGACAGCAAACAGTGAGCGTAAGTATTACCGTAAGTATTAAATCTCTCTGTGTGTGTGTGTGTGTGTGTGTGTGTGTGTGTGTGTGTGTGTGTGTGTGTGTGTTTGTGTAACGTAATGTAATGTAAAAGGATAAACATGATAAAATTATAATTCCTATTCAAAACACACACACACACACACCGCCGGAAAACTCACACACGCAGACAGACACACGAGCGCGTTCAACACTAGAAAACACGCGCACACGTTGTAAGTGAATATCGTTAATCAGTCCGAGGGAAAAAGATGTGTCTTTAAGAAGGTTTTGTGTGTTGTTGTTGTTGTTGTCTTCAATTTAACGTCTTTCCACATAAAATGATATTTGACCAAGGTTGTGTGTGTGTGTGCGTTTCTTTTGCCCTCTATCTGTCTCTTTCTTTGTCTGTCTGTCTGTCTGTCTGTCTGTCTCTCTCTCTCTTCGTGTGCGTGCGTTTTGCTCTCTCTCTCTCTCTCTCTAGCCTTGTTGGTCCAGCAGTACGGTAATTGTAATGTTGTTTATAGCAAAGCCGACCACAAAGGGCGATACCAGGGCTGACACAGCAGTACAAGTGGTCAGTAGTTCCTGCAAAGCCACTTTCTTGGCTCTGGGGAGATATTTACACATTCCGATCGGCACAGCGTGTACCTCGCCACAGTGATGTTGCTGTTCCGCGCTGCGTGTATACCACGCCACAGAGAAGCTGGGATGGAATGCGAGAGGGATGGGATGGGGGTGGGGAGAGGTGGGAGTGCTACTGCAGGGTTTATTTTTGTAGCGCGCCCTGCGCCAAATGACGCATTCAGTCTAAAATTGACCCATTACTTTTGCTCCTAGCGGGACATCGGGCGCATCATTTTTATATGCACACGCGCCAGCCTAACATAAATTTAAATAAATAGATTGCTACATCGTGTTTCAAAAGCAGTAGTCTTTCAACAAAACGATCAAGCAACAAAGACCCTAACTTATCTTAACCGAATGCTTTAAGAATAGATGTGTTCGTTCGGATGATTGGTCAGAGGTTTATGTTCCAACCAATGAAAATTGTCGTTTTCTTTGGTTCTTGGAAAGCGAACACTTTCCTTTTCTTGGAAGAGTTTGCTGCTTTCAGTTTCAGAAAAAGTTGATATTATTATCATATGTTCGTCAAAGATGCCTCCTAAGAAAAAACCTAGACCAGAAGAGGGACAGAGGACGTTATTTGCATTCACACAAAAAACAGTGAGTAGCAGTAGGCCTCCGAGTGAAACAGAGATTTCAGTTTCCGAGTCGTCTGCTGCTTCAGATCGTGATGCACAGCCATCGACATCGAAACAAAATGAACAGGCAACACAACATTTTCAAGTTGGCTGGCTCCATTCCTACCCATGGCTCAGTTATGAGAACGGTCTTATGCACTGCAAACAGTGTAGGAAGCTGAAATTTTACTAACACAATGGCGCAAGGGACAAATAACTTCCGAACGAGCACACTGACCAGACATGTGTCTGGCAGCGATCACCAGCGAGCAATGGCAGCACCAAATGAGCAAAAGAGGATGTCAGTGGCTGCAGAAAAAGCGTTATCCAAAGAAGAGGCGGTTCAAGTTGCTATGAAAGCTGTATTCTGGCTGTGTCTAGAAAGTCTGCCGCTTCATAAGTACCAGTCATTGCTGTCATTTCTTAGACTGTTAAATGTGCCCCACATTGAACATCTGCAGTGTGGTGAGAAAACAAACTATTCAAGTACGACGTCTGCACATGGATTGTTGCAAGTGTTGTCAGACATTGTGGATGAAAACATCACTCAAAAGGTTAATGAGTCCCCAGTAATTACACTGTTTACAGATGAAAGCACAGACATTGTGGTTAATCACAAGCTGGCTGTAAGTGTCAGAGTGGTAGACCCATTGTCAATGAAGCCTTCTACTTTCTTTTTGACAGATGTAAGAATCACAGATGCAACTGGAAAAGGTATCTTTCAAGCCATCAAAGCAGAACTTGACAAGCGACAAAATTCCAGTAACCAAGATTTTTGGACTAGGAACAGATGGAGCCAGTGTAATGACAGGGAAGAAGAATGGACTGGCAGGTCAGCTGATGGAAGTCAATCCTCATTTGAAAAACACTCACTGTAGTGCACACAGAGTCGCACTTGTGTCTGAACAGGCTGCTGAGAACATTCCAGCTATTAAAAACTTTAAGGACACCATCACAAGCATTTTTTACTTCTTTCACAAGTCCCCAACAAAGAGTGATCAGCTTGAGAGCATCCAGAAAATTTTGGATGATCCTGTTGTGAAGTACAAAGAAGTGCATGCTGTCAGATGGCTTTCTTTCTTCACAGCTCTGGAAACAGTTTATCGCACCCTTGACTCCCTACTCACTTTCTTTGATGCCAGAAGCCATGCAAATGACCCAAAGGCTATTGGGATGAAAAAGAAAGTAGCTCAGGAACTGTTCATCAAACTCAGCTATGCCATGATGGACTGGCTGCAGCCAGTGATGCGGCTGAGTCAGTTTTTTCAAAGGAAAGACATTGACATTGGTGTTGTCAAGGTGAATGTGATGATGTGCATCTCTGATCTGGAGAAAATGAGGGATGACTTGGTAGAGAAAGGCAAACCAACATATTTCAGCGAGTTGAAAGAGGACTTGAAAGATGGGTTTTTCAAAACTCACAGAGTTGCACAGAATGCCTCTCATTTCCAGGGAGTGAAAACGCAGTTTATGCAGGCCATGATTGACAACATGCACGCAAGGTTCCCTGACTCAGAGACAATGTTCCAGCTATCAGTGCTTGGCATGCGACCTCTCCAGTTTGTTTCTGACAACGATTTGGAGGCATGGGGCAATGCTGAAATAGAATCTGTGGCAGAGTTTTACACATCTTCTCAGCATCACATCAGCACAGGAGGCGAATTGTGTCATTCAGACCCATTTCTGCAATGCACCACAGCTCAGGTGATGGAAGAATGGAAAAGATGCAAGATGCTGGTGAAGTCCAATATGTACCCCACACACTCTCTCTCCAGTTTGTGGGGAACTCTTGCAAATCTGGAGCAAGAAGGAGATCTACAGTGCCCTCATCTCATGCAGCTTGCCTCACTGGCCCTCACTCACCCTATCCATACCTGTGACTGTGAAAGGGCCTTCAGTGTACAAAACTTGACGCTCACACCTCTCAGAAACAGACTCTCTTCAGATAGATGTGACCAGCTTATGAGAGTGAAAATTGAGGGGGTAATATGTGTGACTTTGACTTTTCTGCTGCTGTCAGAAAATGGAGTGAAACCAGCAGAAGAATTAAGATCAAGAACTAGAACTTTTGAAGGACTGGATAGTACCAGAGGCTAATCTCCATTTCTGTTCAAGTAATTTGCCTTAGTAAATCTTAAAATGTAACACCCACACAGTCACCCTTGGAAACATACTCTTCTTTCACACACACACACAAACACACACACACACACACACACACGCACACGCTCGTAAACACTTTGCTGGATACACAAATGAAGGACACATAATAAAAAACACACATCTATTTTACTTTCATTGTGTATTATAGACTGAATGTAAATATCTGTCTGTGCCTTACCCTTTATACTGTTTGTCACTGCCACCGATGACCCATTAATCTTCAGATTGACCCATTGATTTTTAATAGAGTGGGTCAATTGACCCATAGGAATTTTTCACAAAAATAAACCCTGCTACTGCGGGGAAGGGAGGTTGGGCGCTAGTTAAAAATAGGCGGGCCTTCCTCGCCTGCCAAGATGTTGTAAATGCGTGCGCCGTGAATGCTGATTGATGAAGATGAGGATATGGAGGATGATGTGGATTTCCATCCTAGTTTGAGACTGCATGACAGGACTGCACTCTATACTTACTTTCATAATATATCCCAGCATCAACCAGGCCTAACAGGTACCGATACCTACAGTGTTTGTCAGAAAATTTGAGCAGTACTGTAATAGATACATCCATTTAGTGGATGAAACTCAAAAGTGGTCCCAGTTTTCAAAATTGAACCAGTCACGGCAGGAAAAATCCCACAATAATGGTTCTATTGTGAATTAAAACTACAGCCTCCCACTAGGGAGTCCACAATGTTATGCAATTCACCACTGAGACAGGCACAAGAATGATTAATATCATTCTACCGGCAAAGTCATGAAGTAAAGAGCATATCAACTGATATACTGAAGGCAGCAATTCAATAACTCTGTCAGCAGAGACATTGAAAGAAATTCTAGTAAGAACACAAACCACTTCCTTTTTGTGACAGAAGCTATGCATCTTGATATTTAATATTCCATTAGGTTTATCTTTCTTTTTTTTAACACTCTTCATGGGCACAGCGTATGTGCAGGTATGTTTTTCTTTCAAATAAAAGCATGGCTTTAAAAAAAAAAGAAAAAAAAAAGAGCCTCTTGATCTAACACATTTACAGCCGGAATCAAGATTCTTACTTTGGCAAACACTCAAGGACCAGAACCTATCCCATTCAATTTGATCAATTTGTCTTGGGTGCTGCATATAACAACTGAAACCACCAGCATAATTTGTAAAAAGGATCTTTTCCCCCATTTCTGAGAATTCATGCCAATGTAAAGCTTACTGCAACACACATTCATAGTTTGTGAGTTTACAAAGATAAAGCAAAAGGTAAAAAAAAAAGAAGAAAAATAATTTTAAAAAGCCATTGTGCTAGGACTCACAATAATCGTCGAGTATCTCTGGTGCATCCAGAATGCGGTCTGGAACCTGGGGAATGTGCCTGACGGTTTTCTTTGAACTGGCAGGTGCCTTAGTTGTACTGTATAGAACCCTCAAGTTGCCTTGATGACCTGAAGAAACAATACTTCATATGTAACATCAATACCATGGTTACCTGTGTCACACAACACACTTTGTCATTAACATCAGTAACACCGATCACTGACTCATGATGCTCTACTCAGACACTGAGTGCTAAATTCTGCAGGATTATTTGATGAAAGCAGTTCTGCTGCAGCCAAGAGGCAACTTGCCAATGACAAGCATTTTGAGAAAGCCAGTGGCAATTCATCAATCTTTTAGCTTAACTAGACCATAGATCAAGAAGACAGCATGACTGAGATTGTGTTATTTTTTACCTGAAGTAGTCAGTCTTCTGTGCGTGTGTGTGCGTGAGAATGTGTGTGTGTGTGTGTGCGTGTGTGTGTGTGTGTGTGTGTGTGTGTGTGTGTGTGTGTATGTGTATGTGTGTGTGTGTGTGTGTGAGAATGTGTGTGTGTGTGTGTGTGTGTGTGTGTGTGTGTGTGTGTGGTGTGTCTGTGTGTGTGTGTCTGTGTGTGCAGGCTGGTGGGAGAGTGGGCAGGCGTGCCTCTGAGTGTGTGTGTGTGTGTATTTCTGTGTATGCGTGTGTCCGAGTGTCTAGTCAAAATGGACTTAAAAAATCCAGGCAAGTGTTGCAAGTAATTTTTACAGCGACCTGCCCAACAGGGCAAATGAAGAAAAGCTACTGCCAAGCACTGAATGCTACTGCACCAACTAAGCCACCTACAGACAACCACCACCACTTACTCACAGAGCCAGTGTGAGTGACAATCTCCCCCTCCAAAAGATGAAGGGCGGGGGCTTACCTTTTTGTTTACTTGTTAATAATTTATGTGTTAATGTACTTCTTTTCTTCAAGGGAAGCGTATCTTTTCTTGAGCTTAAGATAAAACTGCAAGTTCAGCAAAAATGGAATAGATAAAGTTGCTTATCAGTCATTATAGAGTTGCTTATCAGGCACTATGTTTATGACAGTGGCTGCAATATATACACAATTACTATGTTTCTTCATTTTCAGTCTGAGTTTACAGTAACTACAGCCATTCATACTTGTGATACTCTGAGTTTTAATTACATGTGACTATGCAGATAAAACTCTGCACACTGTCCTCTTTCTGCGCACTTGTACTTCTCCAATTATACGAATTTATAAATTTAAAGGAAAAAAAAAAACCTCCCCCTCCAAGGGTACCACCACGCCCATCCAACAACAGTCCCATGTACTTGCCAATACTGGTGACCTCCATGCAAACTCACCAACAGCAGAGACATGGAGAGGAAATTGGAACTATGAAAGCAAGGCATGAAGGACCACAGAATCTGGACATTTCTTTTATGCTTATCAGTGAAGATGAGGATGATGAGGATGCTATGAAGCTCCCTTCTGTCTGAGACAGCATGACACAGCTATACTCTACGCTTACTTTCATAATATGAATGTCATTCAGGCCTGAGTTCCAGATGCAAGTAGTGTTGGTCAATACATCTGAGCAACACTTTGACATCTATTAAGAGGATGAAATTCTTTTGTATGGTTACCATTTTCCCAAATGAGCCCAAAGTAATCTCAACTTTGGATAGGAGCTGGTCAGGGCCAAGCATCATGTCATAACTGCAGTAAAAACAATGCCATGTGACTTAAAAATTACAGAAAATAATCATATAAACAACAGAGCTGTAACCACTCCAACTTATGTAAATAACAATGTGTATACCTCATAGACACACTCTGACAAATAGCATACCTTGAGGTGCAGATGGAGCTTTTTCTTTGTAGGACATGATCCTGTGTGACAGACGATCTCCATTCAGGTTCTCGCTCATCAACCTCTGGTACTCCACCTGAGAAGGACTCAGCATCTCCTGAGACTCGCTCTCCCCCTGTGTCTTCTGCATCACTTTGAAGTGACTCACATCGAACTGAGTGGTAGTGCGGTTGGGGATAAAACGATCACCAGCGTTTGGTGTCTTTTGGGGAGTCTTTGAACCCTTGCTTGCACCTTCAGATTTGAACAAATTTACTCATGATCAGTTGAGTGATAAACTGGGGTCTGACAAATACACACGGTAATCACAAATATGTACATGCTCAATTCTACTCACTTTAGATGTATACATATGTTAAGTTAAGTGCTTTGATCTAAAACAACATTCTTATGTGCAGAAGACTTCAGTTGAAGAGGATAATGTCAGGATTCCAACACCTATTTTCGTAGTGTCATGCTTCATTTACACTGCACAGAACTTCCAATTTTGAATTGCTTACAGCCTACACATAGTCTGCATGGTAAGTTGGGATGTAATTTAAACAACATGACCTGTCATAAAAGGGAGGAGAGAAAGAGAGAAAAACAGACAGACAGACAGACTGACAGCGAAAGTGAGAGACTAAGACTAAGAGTATAGTTCCGTATGCAGATAAAGAAAGATGACAGCAGCCTTTGTTTAAGGGGTTTTGTTTGTTCGGTTTTTTTTTACTCATTCGCAGTACACACCAGTGAAGCAAGACTTTTGTCAAATAATGTATGTTGGTTGATTCTTTTCTTGATTCGAATTCATTCATTTTGCTTTTTTAATCCATTTCCTAATGTTGTCAATAACATACCTGATTTTGGAGTTTTTCTCCCTGCTTCTTGTGATGATGGTGTTTTGGGCTGTGAAGTGGCAGCTGGATTCACCATTTTCATTGGCGTTTTATTTGTCGACAGCAGACTGGCATTTGCAGACGAGGAGTTGAGGATAAGTTTCCTCCATTGTCTGCACCTTTTTGCTGCCACCTCATCTGTGGCCCTCGTGTCAGTGGCGCATCCATTCTTAGTGCACTTTTCATCTCATTCTCCAGGTCAAACTGAGACATCGTCTTGCCGAAATCTGAAAACACTGAAGCTGTTAAAAAAAAAAGAAGTTCACAATGATCTGTTAAGTGGCGATAATAACGCTAAGCTGGATATTTTTCTTATACAGTATGAGAAAGCGCAAGTGACCCAAACAGCCACATTACATTGGCAACTCCCAATGTCATTTTATGACTTTGAGTGTAACAGTTATTAAATTCAGAAGAAGAAGAAAACGCATCATGCTTGCATTGACCAACCCACACAATGATAGGGCGTCCATAAGGCCAAAGCTATGATGATGTGTGTCATCATTTCTAACTTGAACCAGAACCTTAAGTTTGAAGGACAGTGGCATTTTGTTTCTACCACACTTAATCATTTCATAAAATCTGAAATTTGGGGTTAAAAAATTATGCAAACTTCACCCCCTTGCACACAGTGGCTGGCAGTGAGGCACACCCACTTCCCCATCCCCCCTCAAATAGGTCAAGTTGTGGCAAGCGGATCAAGAAATCAGATTTCGTTTCAACGCCTGGTGACTGAAAGCGGAAACTGAAGCAAATTTCAAAAAGAAAAGAAGAAGAGTAATTAGTTCCACAACACAATCCAGACAAACAGATTACAGGACGTTATCAAATCAGATGTTTTCTAACGGCGAATACAGTCGCGGCTCAGCCAGTCTTTGGTATCAACATATTTCGGACCATTCTTCACGACTGTGACGACAAAAAGCTGACAGCGAGTATCAAACAACATACAAAGTGACGAAAGTTGGGACTAATGAAAATTAAAAAAGTAGAGATCAATTTACTTAAATATTCAACTGAACTGAAGCTGAAAGCTTTATCACACACAACGATAAAACCGACAGTCACTGGAGACTATAAGTATAATAGAAATAGATCCATCAAAACAATGGAAAAAGGCAACGGCAGTGCAACTAACTCTCATTTTTAACACATGAGCTATTTGGGCTGCCAAAATTGGCTGGCTGGCTGGCTGGCAATGTCAACTCGTTTTATAGGGATGGATAGCGTACCTTTAAAAATAATGATTACCTTTTCTGTCATGCAAGTTTGGACAAGTTGCGTTCCATTCAGTTTCGTCAACAGAAGTTTCAATCTTACCGCTGTTAGTGATTGGCCAATAGTTTTGAGTGGCTGATGTTGATTGGCTGTTCCGTTTCTATACGAAGCGTCTTCACAATTAATTTGATCCTCGCCAATCTTCGCGAGACGTCGCAGTTCCGGTGACTGGATGAGACTCGTGGCACAAGCAGAGAATCGAAACGAGGACAACAAAACGCCAAAGGGTTACGCACAACAATTGCACTCTCCGTTTGCTTGTCTGGGGACATTTTATTCGGAACTGTGAATTTTTTCATGGTGACTGAGATTGTATCTGCACATGAAATTTCATTTAATCAGAAACTGAGAAAATCAGTGTGCCCCCACTCACAATGAAGGAACAAACATTGAACAGTTGGTCACACTTTTCAGTCGTTGTGTGGATTACCATTATTTTCAAAATCATTTGTGTTGGAGCATCTGGTGAACTAGATTTTTACTCGTTTACTGTAATGGACATTCACGAGAACATCGTTTCTCTCGAGCAATACAGAGGAAAGGTGTGTTCACAAGTGGTTAAGTAGCATTTGATAAGTTCAATTTTATGCCGATTAAGATTTTAAAGTCAACAAGGCTCATAGTCATTCTCTGATCATTTCCCACTTCATTCTCCCTTCTCAGTTGTTCTGTAACACAAGCTCTGTAGACAAAATGCAAAACAGAAATATGTGTGTGCCTCTTTGACTTCCCTTTCTCTCTCCCATCATCAACCACCCCTATCCCCCCCCCCCCCCCCCCCCCCCCCCGAAAAAAAAATACTGATATTTGTTAACCTCGAAATATCTAAATTCCAGTGAAAGGGAGGAAGGTGACTCAATCATCAAGGTTTTAATGTATGTACATTTTAGTTGACAAAGCAAGAGAGTGTTTCAAATTTGATGTTCATAGGTCTGACAACAGCTTGAGGTCTAATTCATATTTGTTGCTAAGGTAAGGTAAGGTAATGTTGCTTATAGCCCAGCCGACCGCAAAGGGCCACATCAGGGCTGTCACCACGTTAGAATCACGAGTCATTTAAAAACCAAAAAACTTGTTGCCAAGACCCATCATGAAAATGGAGACTGTGTTGCATGCAACCCTCTAGAAAGATTATTTTGATTTGTGAATGAACAGTTGTGTGTTAATGATTAATAAATCCCCTCTAAAGAAAGAAGCACACACGTACACACACAAACGTGCGCACGCACACACATGCACGCACACACACACAAACGCGCGCGCACACACACTCACTCACACACACATGAATCATCATTACGTATTATCTTTTCACAAAAGGCCAGGTTGGTCTATCAAGTAAGGATTAGAGTCTTGACTTGGTCTAAGGTTAAGGATTTGATTTCCACGTGAGACAGCAAGG
The DNA here is from genome assembly GCA_018398815.1 of Conus ventricosus. Classification (NCBI taxonomy): domain Eukaryota; kingdom Metazoa; phylum Mollusca; class Gastropoda; order Neogastropoda; family Conidae; genus Conus; species Conus ventricosus. Next base: position 33,640,043 of record CM031600.1, read on the forward strand.
TCAAAAGAGATTTTCCCTCCAGAGTTAACATCTGAGCCATCTCCAGTCCCATCCAAATCCAGCAAATGAGACATAAAATAGAGGTCCATGCATGAACACATGCGCAATAAGTCTTGCATGCACGTTAAATCCCATTTCACTTATCAAAGAGACGCGCCATGGTGTGCCAGTGGGATAGATGACACGAAAGTAAAACACATGCTCGCTTGTGTCATGTTAAGACATCTCCAGTGATGGAATGGGGCTAAGTTCATTGTGGGATTTTTTAAAAAGTCATGTGCAAAGGTCTTTTTTTTTTTTTTAATTCAAATATCAGAGTTTACAAATGCGCAGAAAGAGGACAGTGCGCAAAGTTGTCATTTTTTCTGTTTTTGAGAGAGACATAAAGAAACGAAACAAACACATAAAAAAAAGAAAGATCAAGCATAGATCCATGTACACACAAAGGGTTTTAAAAGAAAAAAAATGCTGTATCGATGGACAGTCTGCCGGGTTTGATAATTGATTATCGCTGATCTGTATACAATTATTAAGTGTGATTATTCTGCAAGGAGGATTGCTGTTCAAAAATACACACTGTAGACTGGGTACAGAGGGAGGGGAAATACATATATGTATATATATATACACACACACATATACACACACATACATATATATGAAAAGCATATATATACATATACATACATGTACATACACACACATATGTACACACACACATACGCATAAACATACATATATGTATATATACACATACATACACATGCATGCACATATACACACATACATACACAATACATACATATCATTATAACGAGCCGCATAATACAGATTGGCGCCTATTATGCATCTGATTGAAAAAACATTGGTGTAAAGTTGTTCCATGAGGCTTCAAAGTTTGTCTGATTATCATTAACTCTGGCATTGTGTAACTCGACTTTAAATCTGTTGTGCAGCTGATTTTGGAATCCAGTAACACATGGCGTACGTTTTTCAAATCTACATTTACAGATATAATTTTTTGCAAACATAATAATAAAGTCAAATATTTTGTCTGTTTTATAATGGTGATCCACCCCGAAAATTACAATATTACAAGTGATCTTAGCATTGAAGATGTTTCTGCATTTTTCATTCAGTAAATGTTCGACAGCTTTCCAGAAAGTTTGTACATGGTTGCATTCCCAAAACAGGTGTTCGATTGACTCTCTTTCTTCATTACAAAAGGTGCAGTTCTTCGTATTTGTTATTCCCATAGCATTGAGAATAATGTTCGTACCAATAATTCTATGAACAGTTCTGATTTGTAACCATTTGAGTTTGATATCGTTTATGTTGTGGATGTGGAGAAATACTTTTTTCCAAGGGATTTCAGAATTTAGCTTTTGTTTCCCACTTTGTACAACCGTTTGGTTTCTGTTCATCATAAGTTAAAATTTCATAGTATTGTTTGACTCCTCTGTTTGCCTTGAAAATAATATTCACCGCTTTAGGTATATCGAGTCTACTATTGGTGGTGGTGTTTAATTCAATCCCAGTTTTATTTATGTAACTTTTTATGGAGGAAATCCATCCGTTGTAAGTAACGAAATTTATGTTATAGTCAAGGTTAGTAGTGAATTCTTCATTTGTCATGACTTTTCCGTCATCTTTTAAGAAATGCATTACTGCATGTTTTCCTTTTTCAATCAGCTTCTTTTGTTTAATCGTGACGTTACCTACTTTAATTTTATCATTGTAAAACACAGGTTCCGACAGTAGTTCATTCACTGTCTGGGTTCTACACGTAAGCAAAATTCTTTCTAAGCCTTAAAAACATGAGTCCAAAATAAATTTGAGTTCGTACATACACAAGCAACTGCTGATCCATAACATTCAAGTTTTCAATAAATGGATGGGTTTTCCTTATAATATTCTTCCATTACGATTAGTCGTGTTAATTTTTCTTATCCAGAGATTTTCAAAGCATAAATGTATTTTCTAATGTCAGGTATGTTTAGACCACCGTCTTTTACCGTTTTGATCGTTGTCTTCCTGCTGATCTTATCTTGTTTACCACTCCACACAAAGTGGAAGCACATTTTTGAAGTTTTTTAATAAAGGGGTCGGGTGGATCAGGCAAGAGAATCCAAAGATGTATCAATTTCGACAGGACTAATGAATTTAAAATTGCAACTCTTCCCACGGGTGTAATAGTTCTTTGAGTCCAAATTTTGAATAACATTTTGATTTCAGAAAATTTGTCATTATAGTTCATCATTTCACATTCTTTTAAGTCTTGTGTAAACCAAATTCCAAGTATTTTAAATTTCGGGGATTCCATATCATTTTTAAATGTGGGCAGTATGTTGTCTTTGACATCTTTTGACACCCGAGCCATACAGCTTGCGTTTTCTCACTGTTCATGTGTAAACCTGAAGCTCTGCCAAATGTGTCGAGAATATGAATAGAACTTTCAAAAGAAACTCAATCACCATTATTTAATAACTGAGTGTCGTCAGCAAACTGAGCTATTTTATGGTCCCCTCTCACCTATTTTTATTCCTTTTATCAATTTTTCTTCCTTTATCATTATAGCTAAGATCTCTACACCGAGTATAAAACAAATACGGAGAAATGGGGTCTCCTTGCCTGCATCCTTGTTCTATCTCAAACCATGGCTTGTGCAAAGGTCTTACCAATGGTGAGAGTTCTAGCCAAAGAACGAAAAAAAATCTGTATGAAAAGTAACATAAAGAGATAAGTTAAATAAAAGTACACAGAGATATGTTTTTCTGGACGTTTTCTATTTTATTGCAAAATTTGACTATTTTTCTTGTGGGGGGGGGGGGGGGGGGGGGGGGGGGAGGGGGTTTACATTTTTCTTGATGTAAACATTGCTGTTTTTCTCATTTTTGTCCAGACTTGAAGAAGTAGAATCCTTTGCAGACTTGCTGTGAACTGTGTTACATTGCCAGAAAGTAGAAAACTGTTGCGATTTTTATACCATTCTTATAGAATATTAGTACAAATAATAAAATAATCAACTGTCTACAGTCAGTCACCCAGTGTGTGTGGCACGCGTATGTGTGTGTGTGTCCACAGGTATCTTTGGTTGTAAATGTTGCCAGTAAGTGCGGCTACACAGAGGATCACTACAATTCTTTGGTTCGCCTGCAGGAGCTCTTAGCAGATACCAACAAATTCAATGTTCTTGCCTTTCCCTGCAACCAGTTTGGTGGACAGGAGCCAGGAGTAAGTGTATTTGAGTGAATATCTGAGTGACTGATATTTGACTGAATGGTACAGGAAATGACTGAATGTAGCACCAGCAGGCAGCCTTTCAATTGGCTCTTACCAGATAGGCAGCCCCGTGTGTAAAACAAGAGCCTGGATTGTAAAGTGCTTAGAGCTTGGTCTCTAACCAAGGATAGGCCTATAACAGTTCTCTCAATAATGATAAATGATATTACATGTTTGGAGATGTGTATTTTGTAGATCAAAGAAAAGTACAGTCCCACCATTCAAAGATAAGAAAGATTTTCTGGCCCATAGAAATCAAATTTTATCTCCAACTAGAGCCCATTAGGCCAAACTGATCATGAATGAATAAAACTGTCAGTAAGCTGTACCATTGTAGCAGAGTCACCAAGAGCAAGTTAATGATTATGGCACATTGTCATGAGTCATTCAGTGTATCTTGTTGCTAATGCCAGCACACACATGACTATGCTGGTGAAGAAACATTACAAGTCTGCTTGATGACCGAGCAAGGCAACAGATAGTCTGGTGCATTTGTGGCAAAACTCTACAAATGGTGCAGTATAATGTGAAATCAATGAAATCAAATACGTGTTTGATACAGTCTTGATAGTAAAGCAGGAACAATCTTGTAGCATTTTAATACAGTGAGGGAAAAAAATTTCCCAGTGTCACAAAGGTCCTGAAAAGTTGCTGGGGTTCTTTCAGTAAAACATTCTATACATGCCACCTTTAGAAGTGTTATTCAAGATTCCCCTTTTTTTCATCACTCTTTGATGTTAATGTTATTTAACTGCGTTTGTCTGTCTTTGTGGCCCTTTTCTCCTATCATTGTTCCAGAAATCTGGACCTGGTTTTTTCCTGTTACAAAAGTTGAATGGTTCCATTGTTTCGTACCAGTTGTGAGTAAGTTTACAAAATATATGAATTGCATAGCCTGACACAGGGGCTGATATAGATAGAGATGGAGATGAAAAACAAAGGTAATGTTTTTAGTCTGTAATTTAGTTTCTTTCAGTTCAAATCCACTTGATCTTCAATGAAAAGAAATAAAACAAAATGAAACAAAATAGGATGGATGGCATCTTCAAGGGCTAAAGTCAAATCTTTAGGTTTTTTTTAAAAAAAACCTGGACAAATGTCATCTTTAAGAGCTAGTTTTAGAAAAGAGCCCTTTTCAAATTAAAGTCGCTAGTATTCTATCATTTGATTCATGTACAACAGATAGTAAGTCCCTCTGATTTTAGGACAGAGTGATCAAAATTCTCATTCCCAAAAAGTCACTAGGTTCGACGTTCACAAACAAGAAGAATTCTTCCCATCCCCGACACATTTTTGTTCAGACTGATGGCTTAATTCTATAGATAACTGATTGTTATAGAGAGAATGCATGTATCTTGAACATAACTGACTGTTTTTTCAAGATTGTGTCCTTTTGTGTGTGCTTCAGTCAAA
>CM031600.1:33647237-33657237 GCA_018398815.1 Conus ventricosus
CTTTTGATAAGAGTTGCTGCATACTCTTGTTCTTATCAATCTGAATAGGATATGTCATTGGTGGGAATGTTGTTTGAGAGCTGAAGACTTTTTAACATATATTGAAGCATTTACTTGAGATTATGTAATTGCCAAGATCTGGAATGTCAGACTGGTTTTTGCAACTGTGTTCAAATTTTGTGTTTTAGAGTGTTTAGTTTGAATAGCATTGTTTTGATCACATGTTTCCTCTTTATCTCATGCTACACTGTCATTTTTCTCTGTGTTTGTGTGTATTTTTTTCTGCATATCTTTTGAGAAACAGTGCACATTTTTTGTTGATACTAAGTGTGGGGTGTAGAGGAAGGAGTGGGGGGTGGGATGAGGGTGGGGGGATGATATTTGTACAGTCATTTCATGTATTTTTAAAATGCTGTGTGAAAATTGTAAGGTGCTCTGGAGCTGTATGCTAGGAAGTTGGTGATGGAGCTGTCATGCATGTTTTCATGTGTGCCATGATTTGTTTTGCACAATCTGCTTGCTGTAGATTCTGTCTTTCAGTTTAGTTTGAATGAGAGCAGTATTGATGTCTTTGGTTTTTGTCTGATGGTTGAATTTAAGGAGGTCAATACAAGCAGCACTTTTTTTAAGATTTGTAGTAGAACATGTCATTTGGCAAACAGTCTATAACATTTTTTTTTTTTTAGCTGTACCTTGTGAATACATATACATACTTATGAAAGTGTACTTGGGGACAGTCATATTAATTTTATATTTCAAATGTGTTTACACAAGCTATGAATCAGTTCGAGTATGCATTGTTGAAACTTTACTTTGCAATAGATGGTGTTAATATCGTTTTATGTGTATGCATTTTTTCCCCTGTTTATTTGGTTTGTTTCATTCCTTGGTTACTTTTTCTTTTGTTATTTTATGTGAGCAGTTTTAGACACTACAATGAAAAATACAACTGATATGTATTGTCAGATCTAGAGAATAGGAAATAAAAACACAATTGGAAAAAAAACATACACATTTAGTAGTTAGTGTAAAAGACAAGCTCTTATAGTGCCATACCCGGAATGAAGATCTGGCGCTTGGCAATTTATGCTCACAGAGAATAACAAGGGAAAAGTTCACTATACATATCCCCATGACAGAACAGCATTTAAAGGATACAGGTAACAATACAGATTGACATTTAAACATACAAATGTTGAAGCTGAGATAGAAATCAAAACTTCTGGCAGAGTTAATAAACTGTGTATCATTAGAAATCTATGTGAAGACTTTGTTTCTTGATAGGGAAGAGAAGTTGACCGCGCTTTTGAGAAGACTTCATTTTTAGTATTATTTAGTAGCGTTCACTTATATATATAAAGAAGTGATATCAAGTACATATTGCAAACATTTAAGAGGCATAAGGTACCGGTATGTGTAATCTTTTCCAAAACTTTGCCTTTGAAGTTCTGTGAGCGTACATGTGTATATCAGTGTGGGTATGTCCAGGGTACCTTGTACATAAGTGATGCTAACACATAAGTACAATCATTATTAGTATGCTGTTGATTCTTAGCCGCATAAACATTTAGAGTTAACACTTTTCTATTTTTATAATTGGTGTAATGTTTACATTGAAAACTAAAGCATTGATAGAACAACATGCCCCTGCAGGCTCTGAACACTGTGGTTGCAGTCAGGTGTTCGAGAAGTTTACCCACATCTCACATCATTGTTTGCAGTGGGAGTTCACTCTCCTCATATGAGTGTTTCCTGTGGGAGTTAATCCCCTCAAGTCATTGTTTGCAGTGGGATTTTCCCTCCTCTTAATAAGGTTTCCTTCACCCTCCTGACCCTCTTCATATCATTGTTTGACATGTTAGAAGTTGACCTTCCTCACATGGTTACTATGAGAAAGTTAATCTTCTTCACTTTACTTCATTGTTTACACATAATCAAGTTGATAGTTGTTACCATTTCTGCAATAATCTAGCTTTTTTTTTCTATTGTGAGCTTAGAATCTTTGGCATGGAATCTTTGTTTTAATCAGTGACCTTCCTGGTATAGCAGTAGATATTGAAGGTTACTATGAAATTTGTACAAATTATATCGTTACGCGGATTAGTTTTCACAGATTTTGAGTATTCACTGTTTAATGTTCACTTAAATACAGTATCAGAATAGGTTAATGCATCTTTCAATTTTAAGTTATCAATGTATATGTTATTTTGATTATATGTCACATATGTTGTATGTTTTTTTTCTGTGTTTTTTTTTATTTGATAAAGCATCCAACTTCATAGAACTGGCTGTCATAACGTCTCTGCAGCAGTCTTTATACTGATGATATTCCATATCAGCATTAATATCGTTGCCATTTCTGAATCACCTTAGGCTGCCTCAGACGGTTAGCCTGATTTTGTCTTTTAATTCAACAGAATGTAAACTTGTGAAATCAGTGAAAGAAATGTGACTGTACTTAAAATGGTGTGGCTGTATTCACATTTTTGTTTTGATTGTTTTGTTTTTGTTTGTGTGGAATGCATTTACAAATAGTATTTCTACCTTGTCAAACATGCCTTTATTTCTGCCCAGTTTTTTTTCCTTGAATGTTTTTAAAACTAAAAACTAGAATATGTGTGATATTTTTTGTTTTAATCCTAAGTCATTAAATGGAATGAAAAATATGAAAACTGTTTCAGCAGGAATGTCTCTTTAATCTACCTACAGGTGTCGAGGAGCTGACACGTTATGTTTGTAGATTTTCTGCATGAAACAGAATTTGTGTCACCTGTTTGTTCTCTCCCTTCGTTTTTATCATTGTTCAAGAATTTGTCTTTAAAAAGAAAGAGGGTTGTCCAGTCCTTGCCACAGACCGGCCATTACAACACAGTAAACTTGAATTCAGTTCCTTTTATTGAGGGCACTGGTCATTAATTGTAGGAACCATTTACCAGCATATGAATCAGGCATCAGTATTTTAGTCTGTCTGTGATTTTTTTTTTCCGTCAATTTGATGATGATTGAATGGCTGTTTATCTGGAGCTTTTTGTTTGATGATATTAAGAACAAAAACTCAATAACACATGCACACTCACACACAAATTAAACAAAATTAATCAAGATTTGAATTGAACCGTCTGCTTTATGGTTGTGGGTTGTTTGCTTTGTGGTAGTGGATTCTCTCTCTCTCTCTCTCTCTCTTTCTCTGTCTCTCTCTCTCTGTCACTGTTTTCCACCCTCACTCCTGTCTATATCCCACCTTTAAAATTTAGAACTTGATTCCTATAATTGGCATGGTTTGGGTTGTGTTTTGTTTTGAGGGGGGGGGGGGGGGTGTTGTTGTTTGGGGCTGTTGGCACCCTGTCACCATGCAGTACGTGATTTGGAACTAGTCATCTTGTCGTCGTTTGTGTAGCCTGCATGCAGCTGTGAAATGTCACAGCCTGTCAGCGTTCTCATTTTGCTTGCAATTGTTATGATGTACTGATTAAAATACATAGATAAATAAAATGAATTTAAAACGAAATGTGATTGGGATCATGAGAGCCGTTGAGTTTATATTTACCTCATTTTCTCTTTGTCTCTGTCTGTCCATTTGTCTTGTCTCTCATATCCAGGAGGGGATTCATTCTTAATTAGATAAATGGAAATTAAAAGCAAAGTTCCTCTTTTTCAGATTCTCTGTTACTCTCATCTTCAGTTTGCCTACCATTTGCAGACTGTCATGTTTAAAATGTTGCTTTCAGTCTCTTTTTGGTTGTAGGTTGCATACCTCTACTTTTGATGGGTTTCTTTTGTCCAGTTCTCTCTCTCTCTCTCTCTCTCTCTCTCTCTCTCTCTCTCTCTCTCTCTTTTCCCTGCAAAGCTATTGCCTTGGGAAGTGTTTTGGAGTTTTTTTTCCAGAGTGCAGTGGACTGTGATGAATGCATTATACCTTCAAATCCCACAAATCATTTCTTACATTGACTGAAGTTTTGATGGAATGGTGGTAAGGATTAGGAAGGGTGGTGGGGGATCTTTCTCTCTGTCTCCCTGTCTTTCTCTCTCTCTCTCTCTCTGGTGATGGCGTCTTTCACTGGTGGGCCCTGCGGTTGTGAAGCATGGGCTAATACACCCTTGGAGGCGCTTCCATAGAGGTTCTATTGTCTCATCTGGTGGTCACGCAGTGACATCTGCTGGGGAGCAGTTATGTCCCTGCACCGATTATGAACACAGCACAGGCTTCCAAGGGTGATGCAGGATTGTTACCGGCTGGTTGGTGCTTTTGTCTCCTCAAATTTTTCATTATAACTGAATGTGGTGGTTCTGCCGACAGATTTTAGAGTTTGAGGGTTCAATTTTGTCACATGCTGTTATAATGTTTTGCTGTTTTCATGTTTGCCAAAAAGATGAAGTAGGACTTACTTCTTTTCGTTGTTAGATAAAAGAGAAAATGATGGATAATATGCTTTTCCATTTGTAATTGCTGTAGTATGATTTCCCTCATCGTATCAGTTTCGAAGCTAACAAGCAAGTTTTTAAGTCTGGAATACTAAGACCACCATTTTTCTTTTTTAGAAATCTTCCTTCGCTGGTGTTATGCTTATCCTGTCCCGTTTGTAGTTCCAGACAAATTGAAAGCAATGTGTCTGAAGATTTCTTTTATAGTCATCTGGTGGATTCGGTACTATCAGTCATAGACAGTTTTTAAAAGTAGGAGTGTCTTTAAAACTGCCATCATTCTGAGATAAGTAATGAGTCTTTTATCATACTGTTGAACGTTTTATTTCAATATATTTCTCTTTATGATTTATTTTTTACACATTCTTTTAAATCCTGGGTAAACCAGATGCCGTATGTTAAAATTTATTCAGGTTCCGTACTATTTTCAAATCTAGCATGCTTTTGGTCTTGGATTTTCTTTTATTTTCAAGCCCTTTTTTAGTTTTATCTTCATCAAGCGTCAGGCCATAGATTTTGCCAAACTCATTCAGTATCTCTATGGATTTTTTGAAGGACTCTCTTTTTCCTGTAATCATGAGTTGTGTGTCATCTGAAAATTGCATGATTTTGTATTTAACATCACCAATTTTTATATCTCAATTGTTATCATCTTCTCTGATTTTGCTAGAATTGCAGCACAAATTATGAAAACATAAGGGAAAGGGTTCACCTTGGCAATGTCCATGCTCGATTGCAAATCATGGTATTTCTGTATTATTCTCTATTAATGTTGCCTTAATGATTCTATAGAAAGTTTCAATCAACTTAATTATTCCTTGACCGAAACCACATGACTGTAAGACTTTGTACACAGAATTTCAGACTATCCAGTCAAAACGTTTTTGAAGTCTAAAGAAAGAAGAAGGCCAGGCTAATTTGACACCAGTTTTTAGTCAATTCATTTGGCCTATCATGTCAAGGAATATAAGTAATAATACCCGTTTTGAGTTGTGGATTTTTCATCAGACTAAACCCTCACCCCACCCCACCCCCCAAGCCTCCATCCACTCCCCCTTTTAAGCCCTCACTAGAAAATTTCCTACCTGTTAATAAAAGCATTGAAAAAATTCTGTCCCCAGACCATTGATGCTTGGGGTGTTTCCATTTTTCATATTCTTTAGTGCGAACTTCCTCTTCCCTCGTTATTTTTCCTTCCAGAGACAGCTACTCTTTAGAAAGTTTTGGTATTTCTTGAATGATATCTGAAAGCTCAAACTGTTTTGCTCTTTTGTTGTTGTTGTTTTTTTTTACAGTTCTTCCAGTATATTTTCTGTTTCATTGTCCGTTTCATCTTCATACTATCTACCACTTGGTAAGGAACAGGTGAATTGCAAAAAGTAGTTCAGTGAACATTATTTGTAAACTTGAGCTCTAAAATCACATGGAACAGTCTGTCACTTCATTGCGACATAGACTCTTCTGGCAGTTATTAATATGAGTGTATGAATCCACTCCCGAATTGTAGGTCAACTGACTGTGTGGCACACTTTCCGATTTCGTTTTTCTTTTTTTGTGTGTGACTCGAACAATACTTATAATGCCAACCTGAAATGCTGTTGACTCCCTCTCTCTATCTGTGTGTGTGTGTGTGTGGTTTTGCTTGCCTGTTTGTTTGTTTTTTGAGTGGCTGTAAACTTTTTAATTCTTATTTCAATACAGATGAGATGTTTGTTGAACTCTTGGTGAACAGATACTAGAATGTTTGTTGCACCAGTAGTCGGGTTATTATTTTTGAACTGGAAGTGTACTGTTAACAGAGAAGGTTTCTACCAAATGGCTTGGGGAGTGTTTACAGTTAGAAGTCTGATGTTCATTTTGCTTCAAAAAATACATACTCCCACATGCAAATTGAACAAAACTGTAATTTTGGCAACAGACTCTTTTGAAGATGCTTTTATTGTCCATATATATATATATACAGTATGCTACAGAAGCAAGGTAATAGAAGAAACATATTGACTGAAATTTTAAAACATGGATAGTATTACGATATTACTGTCCAGCTTTTTTATCAGATGGTTATCATTTTTAATACATTTTTTCATTAAATTAAATTGTCTTTCACAAGATGATCAATTCACTGATCATATTTTTCACAAAGGATTCCAGTCATTCATGTATAAATGACATTTTTCCTAATGCGTCTGTATGGAATTTGAATAACAGTTACGTTTTTGTTGTTATAGATAATTCAATACATTTGAAAAACATGCATATTGAAACTGTTTCAACTGTTAGCAGTTTATCAATGCTGGAAAGAATTAAGTGTATGCATGTGTGTGTGTGTGCGTGTGCTCGCACGTGCTCATGTGTGTGTGTGTGTGTGTGTGTGTGTGTGTGTGTTGTTGTTGTTGTTATTGTTGTTGCTTTGTTTTACATATTTCAACATTACGTGATATTAATTTGAAAAAGAAAAACAAAACAAAAAAACAGGGTCATGCGTGTGTGTGTGTGTTGAGAACTACAAATGAGAGGATAAAGACACGGTACCTTCATTTAAAAGAAACATGAAGCACTGAAAATAACCATATTTCATGGGAGGGACAAAGCAGTACATAAGCCCTAACAGTGAATGATTGAATAGGGGAAAAAACTGACTAGAAGAGAAAAAAAGGCATACATATATATGAAATGTGTTATTGTTTTCATACACAGTATTAATTGGTATTTGGGTTCTTTCCGTATACGATTTCCAGTGAAACAAACTGCACAGATAATATATACAGCATGGTTTTGCTTATGTTTACACAAAGAATTAAGTGAAATGAAATAAAGCAAAAGCTAATGAACAAAGAAAACGCTGAATCTGATTGTCGAAATATGCTTTGATTCAAGATATGAAATTAACTGTGTTTAAACCTCCTCCCCTTCCCCTTCTCTCCCCTTCCCTCCCCTCTCCCTCTCTCTGCCAAGAAAAATCAGGTTATGCACACAGTTAGTGGTGAGTATACATACACAATAAGGCGGCACTTGTTTGATCTACACAGTAGTGCTAAATCAAATTTTAACCAAGAAAAATCAGGTTATACATATTGTGTATGCATGTATTACATGCATACACAATGAAAGTCGTAGAATCAAACTCGTATCCCTTCAATGCCATCAAAAATCAAACGGACAAACATCAACTTACAGACTCCGCCAGGTTTTGTCTATAAATATCAAAACTGCCGGTTTTTTCAATGGCATTGCGGGGATTTGTCAGTATCGCGTTTGTCAAAGTCAGCAGGAATGTCTCGGGGTCTCATCGTCAAAGTCAACAGAGTTACGCCATTACCTTAACGTCAAAGTCAGGAGTCCGTTGTCATCGCCAAACAAACGTCAGGGCTGTAAACATGTTAAAAGGCAGCAAGAAACTGTCAGAATCTCACCATCCACGTAACAGCTAGGAATCTAGTGGGGACCGAAAAGTCACAGTAATCATGAATCTGACGGAGTATGGTTGTCAATGTAAGTAGAAATCGTATCAATGTCAAGGTCAGCAGGAATGTGACAGGCTAACATTACCAAAGCCAACAGGATTCTGTCAGGATTTCAACATCAGAACCAACAGGATTCTATCACGATATTTTTTTTATTTCAAAATGAGCAGGAATCTGTTAGGATTGTAGGCCTAAGTCAGCAGAAATGCTTCAAGATCTCATCATCAAGTTTGCACAATCTGGGTTTGTCTTTCGTGGTGTCTCTTTGTTTCAGCCAGGAGATATTTACGAGGATCTATTCCACACTGTCTTCTGGAATCGGTTCTTATCTTAATCTCAAAGTCAGAGCCGCAATCTGTCAGAAACTCATTGTCAAAGTCAGCAGGTCCTTGGCTAGATATGTTGGCCAAGTCAGTGGGAATCGTATTGTCAAAACAGTATGTCCGCAGACTCTTCATCATTTAAGTTAGTTCTAGGCCAAGTCGTGCGTTGACTGAATGTTTACATACCAGATCCTTCTGCTGTTGTTGGCGCTTCAACAAGGACAGTTCGTGAATGTCTCCACCAGACAACGAACAAAGGTGAAACGTTGTCGTCTTTATTCAGTTAGATCCAGAGGTCTAACTGTAGTTTTGTTTTTGTCGTTTTCAGTCACTCTCAAACAGCACGAACATAAAAACACTTTAGCTATTCAGACCCTCACAAAAAGTATATCGACGTGAGTTGTTAAAACTGTACGTGAATTAATGTTACTGACACACACACGTGTATGTGTGTGCACGTGCGCGCACGTGCACGCATACATATTGATTGTTGTATCGATGCGCACATGAGATGAAGGTATGTGACAGTAGGTCGTATGAATAGATCTACGTGCGGTTTTGTGTTCTACTTTTTCTTTTAAATGACCGATTGTTTCATTTAATATCTTTATTTTTTCACATGATTTTTAATTCTTTGTGATTTCACATTGTACAGTGCTGAGAGCTTGCTCTGCATGTGAGGTGCAGCGCGCTACATAAAACCCCTTTGTTATTATCATTATGAGTAATATGATTATCAAATATTTGAAATTTATCGAGTGTTGAAAGTTCTGGTAGTCGTTGGAATTATCAACAGTTGTGAGGGAGGCCCTGCTGACTACTTTTCACTCAAGACTGGGCTCCCTTTCTTTCTGAACTTTTTTACTTCTGGCCACCACGCAAAATGGAAAATGTAATGGTCTTGTTTTATCATGATCAAGAACTTGAAATGCCATTGAGGTGTTGTCATCGTCAGTTACTCAGATTCGTATCTCAATATTTACTGTCATTGTCAGCTGTGCAGATGTTGTCACTGTTGGTGAACTGAAGCACGTTCAGAATGACGTCATTGTCAGTCAATGTTCAAAATGTCAGCAGAATGCTGTCACTCTCAGTTATTCAAAGCCCCTTGTGAACTGTGTCACTGTCAGCCGTTCAAAACCCCGTGTCACTGTCATCTGTTCAGAGCACTGTCAGAATTGTGTCACTGTCAGCTGTTTAAAGCCCCCTGTCACTGTCATCTGTTCAGAGCACTGTCAGAATTGTGTCACTGTCAGTTGTTTAAAGCCCCCTGTCACTGTCAGCTGTTTAAAGCACCGTCAGAATTGTGTCACTGTCAGCTGTTTAAAGCCCCCTGTCACTGTCAGCTGTTCAAAGCACCGTCAGAATTGGGTCACTGTCAGCTGTTTAAAGGTCACTGTCAGCTGTTCAAAGCACCGTCAGAATGGTGTCACTGTCAGCTGTCCAAAGCACCCTGTCACTGTCAAGCTGAGATGTCATGCGTCTGCGCACTCTGTCACTGTCAGCGGTCGGTCAGAGAGGAGAGCTGTCAGTCACTGTCCTGTCAGTCCGTCGGCTGCTCCTGAGGTCAGCGTCAGCTGACGGCGGTCCCGACAGATGCTCTGGCGCCGAGTTGTTCAGACATGTCCCCGGGTCAGGCACAGTCCACAAGACACGTCCGTCGCAAGACGTGCTGCCGGCATTCAGGATGATGCTGAGAGTGGCAAGTCCGGCAATGGCACAGGCTCCTCACCTGCTGGTCAGGCCGGTAACAGCCACACCTATGTCCAATGACCCCTCGCTGACGATCCA
>CM031600.1:33659737-33669737 GCA_018398815.1 Conus ventricosus
GCGTATTGGTAGCTACAAGTATTTCAAAAAGAAGAAAAAAACTGCAGCCTCTGAATTAGGTGTCCTCACTCTGACCACTTCTGCTGTCTGTGGCAACTACTCAGCAGATACCTGCAGCAGCAAAAAAAAATTACGATTCCAAATCCTTCCTGCTAATTTTTCATTTGTCCTTCACGACCCTCCTCCCATCGCCATAATCTTCCCATCTCCTTATGACCCACTGTCCCCCCACCCCCCACCCCCCTCCGGCACCTAGCACCCACCCACCCACCCCCATTTTCCACTTCCAAAACATACACCTCCCATTCCATGCACCGCCCTCCTCTCTCCTTCTCTCTCCTCCTACCCCCTTCACCTCTCCTCGCCCTCTCATCGTGATGCCCATCTGCATCCATGTTTGCCTTCCCCTGCTTTGTAGTCCTCGACAGGACGCTTGTGTGTTAATGTGGACATACTCCAAACATGTGTCATCAACAAAAGTCATTCCAGTGATAACATGTCGCTTTAACAGACACGCCTGAATTTACAAGGAAGTCTCTCTCTCTCTCTCTCTCTCTCTCTCTCTCTCTCTCTCTTCTCTCTCTCTCACACGCACGCACACACACACACACACACACACACACACACACACACACACACACACACACACACATACACTTAAACTGGAGATCATTAGGACCAGCAAGCCACAACTGTTTCACTCCAGAGAGAACTCATCAGGCGAGCTACTGGACCCTGGTTACATGATGATAGACATTTTTATGTAAAATAGAAAGGAAACGCGCAGAAATGGGGTAGATTCCCCTGCCTGTGAGAAAAATGCTTCCGAAGAGCAAAGATGAGCACCCTGTGAAGCGAAACAGGATTTTGATATAAATGATAAACTAAAAGTTGTTTAGGCATCAACAACCGGAAATATGAAAGACTTGGCGACACATATTCCTGGCTGGGATGCCGTATAGCTTTGGTTCCCATCAGAGCCATTTATTTGTGGAGTTTTACGGTCACGACTGAAGCGTGCCCCGAGTTGAGTTTGCTATGGCCTCAACTGGGACGACTGGGACCACACAGTCGTGGATACGTTTCTGAGAATGTCTTTCACTACTGTCCAACACCGCATCTGCCTGTGTCTTTCGGGCCTGGTAGACGCCGGGATATACCATGAAACTAAGTACAAAGCACAGCCCCATGTCATGTAGTCTTAACCCAGAAAGGAACTCCGCAGCACCATCTTCATCACCTCTCCCTTAAGCATCAGTATCAAAAGTCTCTAATTCTGTGACCCTTCTTGCTCTGCTCTCATGATGACCTCAGGTTGGATTTCCTCTCGATGTCTGTACTATACTCACGATGAGTTCATGTCGAGCTCACCGATATCGGCATGTTCATAGAGGCTGTCGCTGGATGGACGTGTCGGTGCCTTCCAGGGAGAGGGGGATGGCTGGGTGGACAAAGAGAGAGGGATGTGGAGTTGCTTGCTGCATGACTGAGCAATCATTGTCGTCAGTAGCAGGCTGAGCAGGTAGTGCCCTGCGTATGTTAGATCAGAACAGGCACCAATGAACACCACCGAACAGACTTGACAGCAGTGCAGTGTCTCTTCCATTGGGTTGCTTCATGACGTTTCAACATAAACTGCTCTCTTTAGATCGTCGGTGCTGGGGTTGCGACGGGACGAGCTGGGGTGTGGCTGTGGACTGGAAGCCGGCATGCGCGGCTTGAGGATGATGCCACTGAAATGATTAAAAAATAAGATAGCAAAAAGAAAAAAGAAAAGGAAAGGGAAGTAAAGAGGAAGAAGAAATGCAAAAGACATTACCCTTATGAAGACCAGCAACCGAGGATGAAAATCCGCACCAAAGTACTTTCCCTTGTTTGAATTACGTCATTCCATGCAAGAAGTACAATAATGATAAGATAATCGCTAATTCAAAACTGGGATACACACCATTAGCTCATGATACCTCAATCAGTCACGGAATCAAAAGATAGTAATTTAAAAACAAAACAAAAAAACCCTTGGGGCGATAATAACCCTTATTAGATACTAATAGTAATCAATGATATAGCATGATGAGAAAATTAGCGCTCCCTACGCCAACACAATAACCACATCATTTCACCTTTCCGACTGTGAGATGCAGAAGGGGCAATTGCTGGTCAGGAGTGCCACCAAGGTTACCTGCCCTCTGGTCTGCGTCATGGGCTCCACATTATTCACCCTGAAACCCGGAACTCCGGGCACCGCCGGTTCCTCCGGCGAGTTGCCGAGGCCGTGGCCAGCAGCAAGAGAATCACCGCCAGCAGTAGGAAGCTTCGTGTCTTCGTAGTGTGGAGGAGACCCTCCATGGTCCCCCGGTGGTTGATAGCTACCTGTATGTCAAGCCACGGGGAATAAGTGGTTTTTCTATTGAAAAGATATTGTATTTAGGTTATTTGATGCATAAAAAAAGTGCGAGTTCATCTCTTTAACCTAAGGTTTGGGGGGAGGGTGGGGAGGGGGTGGGGGATCACAAATGAACGGTCAACAGAATCATCACCATGTTCTACCGGTGCATTTCACACAAAGTCATTCTCATCCGTAGTCAAACGTATTCATAGCCCGTATGAGAGGAAGGGGAGGTAAGCTTTATTCAATGGCAGCCTTCTAGAAACAATGAAAGTCAGTTCTTTTGCTCATTCGCACAAACCTTTTTAGATTTAAGAACATATCAGAACAAAGAATGTCAGTTACTTTACTTATTTGTCCAAACCTTTAGTTCTAAGAACATTTAAAAAGAATCGAAGTTTTTTCATACAAGATATTGCAACAGAAATGGACAGCACTCTGAAGTAGCTTTTGGGGAATTAATTCATGCCATGATGCTGCGTGCTTCGGAGAAGAAAAACCAAAACTGAAATAGACACCAATTTAATTTCCATATTTCCTTCCATTTAATTTTTTTTCCGTGTAACTTTTGTATTTGCCTCCATCTGTTCCAAGCCAATAGTTATAACAGCAAGATTCCATGCGGTATGATGACGCAGTAGCAATACTTTTTTCATAGCAAGTGTCAACTTTAAAGTATTGGTATACTGGAAATTAACATCTGGCTTCGTTAAACTGTTCAAATAACTCCCACCAAGATTGTTTCAGATTTTCAGATGCCTTGTTTAATCTTTGGAAGTACTGGTTCGATTTCCAAAGAGGTAAAAAAAAAAAAAAAAAAAAGAAGTTTCTCCTAACATGCTTTCATATTGCTTTTTATCTCTCACATTTCCCTCGCCTCCTAAAATGTAACTCGTAGAATGTTGCATGTTTAAAGAGCAACATGGAGAATGTCTAAAATGTGAAATGGAGGGCAAATGTTGTGAAAATGTGACGTGGAATATTCTGTGTCCAATGTCTGAAAATGTGACATGGAAAGTGCTGTGTATGAAGAAACTCTGGGAAGATCTTGACAAAAGAAAGTCTTCAGAGCACGTTTTTTTTATGAGATCACATGCTTGTTCATTCTTTTTCAGCTTCTATGTTACTACGTCTCTCTTTGTTTGCCCTTTGCTTTTGACAACCATTCCATTTCTATTGATCCCATTCCCTGTCAGTCACTTTGCACGTTATTTCACTGTTATTTCACTAACCGTCATATTTTTCCTTTGCCATGACCACTGCCTCTTAAACTTTCCATTTTCTACCAGTCGTTAGTTTCCACTGGACTGACCCTGTTACCATGTCTCAAACAGGTTTGGTAGCCTTGCTTTTTCTCACTTTATACTCGTCCAGGGTGGATTTCAAGAGTAGCTTCAGCTTTGCTTGGCGAGAGTAGAGCGCTACGCCAGTGATACCAGGTAGGACACCACGCTGTTTCCTTGCGTATTGGTTGAATTTGATACAGGTTATCACCTTTCACCCTCCCCCCGAGCGCTACGTCAGTGACACCAGGTAGAACACCACGCTGTTTCCTTGCGTATTGGTTGAATTTGATACAGCTTATTACCTTTCATCCTTCCCCCGCCCTCTATCAGGGAGTGGTACGTGCTGAGGTCTAAAGTGTGACTTGGAGAATGTGACTTGGAGAACGTCGTGAGCTTGATGTCTATGTTATTATGACGTGTAGAATGTTGTGGGCTAAAACTTTAACTGATGTCTAAAATAAGACTGAATGTTTAGCTATGGAGGATATGTGTTTGACGTCTAAAATGGGACGGGCAAAAAAATGTGGTTGATATCTAAATTATGACAAGGAGAATGTTGTGTGTGTGTGTGTGTGTGTGTGTGTGTGTGTGTGTGTGTGTGTGTGTGTGCAATGTTTTAATTATGACAAGAGAAAAAATTGTGTTTTTGATGTCTCAAATGTGGCATAGAGAATGCTGCCTTTTAGTATCTCAAATGTGACAAGAAGTGTGTGTGTGTGTGTGTGTGTGTGTGTGTGTGTGTGTGTGTGTGTGTGTGTGTGTGTGTGTGTGTGCGTGCGTGTGTGTGAGCGTGTGTGTGTGTGTGTGTGTGCGCGCGACGCGCGCGCGCGCGCGTGTGTGTGTGTGTGTGTGTGTGTGTGTGTGTGTGTGTGTGTGTGTGTGTGTGTGATGTATCAAATGTAACATAAAGAATGGTCCGTGTGTTTAACGTCTCAAACGTGGCATGGAGAATGTTGTGTGCTTGATGCCAAAAGCATATGGAGAATACTGTGCGTTTGATGCCTAATATTTGACATGAAGAACTTTTTATGTTTTGTGTCTAAAATGTGACTCAGAGAATGTGGTGAATTCAAGTGGCCAGTTCGTCATCAGCAGAGTAAACTATAATGTAATGCATTCGTTTTGTTGTGTTTTTTGTTTGTTTCTTTCTTTCTTTCACTGAAACTATACTTACTGGGATATTCATGACAAATAGA
The DNA here is from genome assembly GCA_018398815.1 of Conus ventricosus. NCBI lineage: Eukaryota > Metazoa > Mollusca > Gastropoda > Neogastropoda > Conidae > Conus > Conus ventricosus. Next base: position 33,664,609 of record CM031600.1, read on the forward strand.
TCCCCATCACCAAGTGTAACACCACGATTTCTCAGAAACCAGAGGTTCGATTCCACTCATAATGGGAAAGTAACTTGTGAGCTAGTTTTTTTCAAGTCGAACGCGCATGCATGAATAACAGCGTGTCGTGTGTATTACGTGCGCGCAAGCACGTGTATGAGTGTATGTATTTTTCAAACTGGAAGGTTGCTTTTGAACTGATAAGCTGACTTTAGGATCTGTTTACGACAACTACTCGTTCGACCTTGACCTTAGACAACAGACGAAACGGTAAGCAAAGGGTTTATATATTAATCTCTGACAGATTACGTTTAAGTTCTTAATATCACGCCGTTCAACATATTGCGATTGGTGGGGACAAAAAGATCGTGTGAGGCGAGTTGTCACCAAAATAGAACTCAAGGTCCAAGATACAGCGTTACAGTAGGTGCACACCCACTGTAAATGCAGACCAGCTTCTTGATTAAATCAAATACAAGATGTCGGACCAACCTGAAAAGACGATGGAGTATTTCATGAATTAGTCTATGGCATGTAAAATGATATTTTTAAACGATTACGTTAAGAAAGAATACGTGTACCCCAGAGAGAGAGAGAGGGGAGGAGAGACAGACAAAGAGTTAATGCATGCCAATTAACAAAACATTGTCCGGAGCCAGTCCTGTGAAAATGAAAGGTAGAATCAAATTTGAATTTTAACAAGAATGTGTAATCACAAAATGTCCATCTAGAATTTAGAACTGTACAAAATCGAGGCGTTCTTCAGAAAATGGCGCTTTCCCTTCACGTGAAAGGTACTCATAAGAAAGGTTGGAAAAAAAAGGCTCCGCACCGGGCACAACAGACTTAACAGTCACTTGTGCTGGAAGCTCAAGGTGGTACCTTTTCCAGTCTGTCCTTGTGGGCAGGAAGAACAGACCGCGGCGCGTGTGCTCCAAAGATGCCCATTACATGAACAGCCAAGAAGAGAGATGTGGCCAACAGAGACAGCTGTAAGGACGAAGCTCTAGGGCAATCTACAAGAGCTAGAGAAAACGGCACTATTCATCACAAGGGCCGGACTGATCGTGTAGACCAAGGCGTTCGCAAAGAAGAAGAAAAAGAAATAAGGGAGTAACAACCCCTTCCTCTCCTCCTTCCCTCCCCCGCAAAAATAAAGAAAAAAAAAAAAACGCGAGAAAAAAAAACAAAAAGAAAAACGAGGGAATAAAAAGAAAAATGATGCTCTGGGGTGGAGGGAAGGGGGTGGGGTAGAACGGAAAATTGGATTGGGGGGGGGATGAGGGGGACTCCGGAGACTCGTCTCCAGCTTATAAGGCCGAAGAGGAAAGCGTAGTCTATCCCCCGCCCCCAACCAGTCCCTACCTCCCAGCCTCTATTCATCCTTCCCTCCATCCACCAAACAACAACATGGGGAAAAAAACAAGTTATGAATGCCCGTCGTCCTGTCAGGTAAAAACAAATGTGGAAATCAGCGCATTTCTTCCGCTTTTTGTCCAAAGAGAAGCGCATAGTGTGTGTGTGTGTGTGTGTGTGTGTGTGTGTGTGTGTGTGTGTGTATGTGTGTGTGTGTGTGTGTGTGTGTGTGTGTGTGTGTGTGTGTGCATTCATTCAAGAAATGTGTGTATGAGAGAGACAGAGAGAGAGAAAGGTTATCTACAGACCAAACAACAACAACAACAACAACAAAAACCACAACAACAACAAAAAAAAAATATATATATATATGTGTGTGTGTGTGTGTGTGTGTGTGTGCGTGTGTGTGTGTGTGTGTGTGTGTGTGTGTGTGTGTGTGTGTGTGTGTGTGTGTGAGTGAGAGAGAGAGAGAGAGAAATGCTTGATATAATAGTTCTGCGTGCGCGCGCGCGCACGTGTGTGTGTGTTGCGTGTGCGTGAGGGGGGGGGGGGGGAGAGAGAGAGAGAAATGCTGAATCTAATAATTCTACACAGTTTACTTATTGCGCAAAACTTTGTGGAACATATGAACTTGCGCATGACAAATTTTACACCACTAATACAAAAGACTCAGGAAACAATATTGACAAGGTTTCAAATCAGATAAATACATAGAATCCTGTAAAGAAATGTGATATTGCGCATGGGTGTCAAATCTGATAACAATCAACATTTTGCCAGCATGTGAAGGACAGTACAGATCATATGTTCAGGGGATGTATACATGTGAATGCTAATTTGGAACAGCTCGAACATGCAATTAAAGATTAATGTACACATGAAAAATAGTACTTTTCGGACACAAGACAGATTTCAGATCCGACAGAGTGTTAGACTTTATCCTGTTTCTGGCTAAATTCTACATTCACAAACGCAAATTGAAAAATGAATTTTGCTCATGTGTATTCATCACATTGTTATAAGACAGTTATGAAACAGAAAAGACCTCGGCTTAATCAAGTTAACTTAAAATCCGTCTGTTTCTACACTGACCAGCATGGTTAAAAAGAATTGATTGATGTGAACGAATCTAAAACTGAAGATATATTCCTCATTTAATAAACAATTGATATTGAAAACCGGTCCTGTTAGAATATTATAATGTATGCTTATGTATGTTTATAGAGGGTTTTTTCCCCAAAGTGTTACTATCTAATGCTCCAAAATAACACCAGCATACAATTACCTGTATTTTTGTAGGGATGGCTAGCAACTGTTTGTTGTTGTTGTTGTGTTGCTTTTCTTCGTGTGCATGTATTTTTGTGTTGTTGTTGTTGTTGCTGATTTTCTATTTGTTAAATGTTGAAACTATATGCATTGAAACTTCTGGAATAAAAAAAAAATTCTTTAGAAAGAAAAAAAGAAAACCACCCAGTCTCTGTTCATCCATACATATTTTTGTTTGTATCAAAGATGCAATGGATTTTCAGCAGAAAGAAGCTAAATCAGCGACCAGGTTGCTCAGAAATGGTCCTTCTCACGTGAAGTGTGCAAAGAATATCAATTCCCATAACACAACAACAACAACAACAGCAAATACAACAACACACCTACGCGCGCGCGCATACACGGATACCTGCCCCACCCATCCCCACAGAGAAACACACACACACACACACACACACACACACACACACACACACACACACGCACGCACGCACGCACGCGCGCGCGCATGCACGCACACACGCACGCATTCACACACACACACGCACGCACACGTACACGTATGTTCAGATATAGATAGATAGATAGATGGATATCAAATTAATGAAAACACCATTTTTGCCATTTTGGACTTACCTCTAAAGGTCCTTATGTTTTCTCCTCGCAGAAAGTTACCCTGTTATCTAATTCACAGCGATCCAACAGTGAACCGACTTTTCCTGCGTCCTTCAGCCCCTTTGTCATTGGAAGGTGAGACACCGCGTCATATACCCCTTCCACACTTCACAACAGCCACATGAAATGGTCAACAAAGGTTTCAAAGACATCTCGGCTGGAAAGAGTCTTCTAAACGGTAAGAGAATGTGACCTTGAATAACTGGACATAATCTCATGTCATCCCCATGACCTAAATGGTTGCAGGGGAACATGAGGGACAACTCCGTCTGTGTTCTTCACCATCGCGGGCGGACCTCTGCTTCTCGCAGAGGTTCTGGCAGCCTGCTGAGGCTTATCCATGCTATCACGTTCTCTAACCATCTCTCTCTCTCTCTCTCTCTCTCTCTCTCTCTCTCTCTCTCTCTCTCTCTCTCTCTCTCTCTCTCTCTCTTTCTCTGTGCCTGCCCCTGTGCATCCTCCTTCAAGCGTGCCTTGCAGGACTGTCTTCGCCAGCGAGTCGTGTCGTGTCCCATGGCCAAACCACATCATCTTTTTCCTCTTGGCCGTAGGGGTTCCTGTGGTCCTGCCAGTATGGTCACCGGCTCTCGGACAGAGTCGTTGGTTCTGTGCTCTGTTCAGGAGATGAGGAGCAGTCTTCTGTATGCCTTCATTTCAAAGGCCTGGGTCCTTCTCTCCAACTCTGCCGTCAAGGTACAGCTCTCACACCTGTACCGGAAGATTAAGAGGACGAGGGCTTTGTTTAGCTTGTGTTTTGTTGGGAAGCTGATCTTGTTGCTTCTCTATGGCTTTGTGAGCTTTGCCATTGCTGATGTGGCAAGAGCTAATCTGACCTTGATTTCTGTTGTACAGCAACCGTCTTTCGTGAGTGTGGAGCTGAGGTATTTGAACGTAGCCACCTCTTCCAGCTTTTATCCGTTCATTGTGATGTTTGTGGTCTGGTCTTCTTTGCTACTGTTCACCATCACCATGCTTTTTTTTCTGCGCTGATTTCCATTCCATATGCGCTGGCTCGGTCTTCCAGCCTGCTGGTTAGGTCTTGGGAGTTCGTCGCTGCTTCTGTCGAGTAGGTCTATATTATCAACGAAGCGCAAATTGCATATGGACCTGTCCCCAACTGAGATGGTAGTGTTGAAGTTTTTGATGGCCTCGCGCTTGATATTCTCCAAGTACAGATTGAAGAGGGTCGGGGAGAGCAGACGACCCTGTCGGACACCTACAGTTGCTAAAAGACTCCAGGGATCATCCGAACAGCCGAAGTACTTGAACACTATGGTACAAATGCATCAGCTGGGGATGAGAACATTACGTGTGTGACCGTTTTTGATAACTCCGCCACGTGGGCAGCTACACTCCGACTTCGAGGGATTTTGGAGACTGATAATGTTATGCTAGGAGCTTGTCACAACTGAAGACAATCCCTGCATAACTGTGCAGAGCATAACAATATTTGATGTAGCCTTGGTGTTCTAGCATATGTCAATTGGCCTGACACAGACTTAAGCCAAAGCGGAGTTGTACGGAAGAAGTCCCCTATTTGGCTATTCATGAGCACGGCGCTGGTTGCCGAGCTGTACAGTGCCTGTATGATTTGGGCCAACCCTTTCTCCACGTTGAAATTTAAGGGGACCTGCCACAACCCGTCATGCCAAAGTCGATCGAAAGTTTGTTTAAAGTCTGTGACGTTGTGGAAGAGGTCTCTCTGGTGTTGGAGGCGTTTCTCGATCAATAGGCGGCAGTTGAAGATGTGCTCAACTGTGCTCCTGTTTTTCTGCGGGCAGTTCCTCCGCCTGTTTCTTGAACCTGTTCAGAATGATCCTTAGCGAGTGGAC
>CM031600.1:33677237-33687237 GCA_018398815.1 Conus ventricosus
AGCAGAAAAAATGATGTAAACTTATTTTTGAAATGAAAACAAGCATTTTGTCTCTTTAAAAACAAGTAGGTCAAGTATTCTTGACTACTTAATAGCCTATCTTACATGTTTTGGTATCAGATTTGACCAATTCGGCTGCTTCTAGAAGGGAAAGATGGGGTTTCAAGTACTTGATTGTCTCTATACTATTGCATACGTTGACAGACTGTTGAGTTGCCTTTTTATATCGCAAGAGTTGACCTATTTAGGACTCATTTGCTATCAATATACTATGTGGTTTGTTACATATGTCATATAACACTAAAGCACCATATATTCCGAATGAACATTAAAGGGAAACAGTTTGTGAATTGTCGGTGCCAAGCAAATCACATAAATCACACACACACACACACACACACACACACACACACCACACACACACACACACACACACACACACACACACCTTTTTCTTTAAGAAGAAAGTTTGCTTTACCTCACGTCACATTCAAATCAGCTCACTTTTCTGGTAGTAGTCCCATCACAAGCGCAGAGGCTGTACATTGCAGGTTGGCCTTCACACATTTGCAACGTCCTTTGCAGCCTTGCTGGCATCCACAGTGAACCAGTTCAAGAAAACATGAATCCTGTGCCTGCTGAAGAGTTGTCCACACGGGCTGCACATTTGCCCTCTTTTTCCAACCCCAGTCTGCAGGAGATGGGAGCACAGGTTGTTTTGCTAGACACTGACCCCAGCCGTGTCCAGCTTGGTAGATAGCACGGAGAAGATGTTGGAAGGGCCTACGATTTTCTTGGTCCAAGCTGTCTGGCTATCTGATGAGCTGGGACATATTTGAAGTGTTTTCCAGTGCCAGAGCTAACCAGATTTCTTGTGCAGCGGTGACTGGAAATTAGCTACTGCAAGGACAAGAACATCTGTGTCCGTGGTTCGTACTAAGATCTTGCCCAAACCCTCCTGCACACAATCTGCAAGTGAAGTAAGATCTAGTATCAGCCTACTCGTGTGTGCAGGCTTTGCAGACAACTTGTTTGTTTGTTAGCAGGGATGCAGAGCACCTTCTCATCACAGGTAATTACCACCACCTTCCCTGCGTGTTGACTGTTTCAATCGTTCTTTCAGCAATATGTACTGAAACAGTCTGTTTTGTTGTCATCCACCTGGAGAAAACTGTGCCAGTTACCAGGTAGCAGTGTGGTTGGCAAAACTCTTCTGCGAACACCACATTCCTGTGCTGTCTTGCACCTGCCTTCAGACTGCTAGAGTTGTACACGTCAAAACGACGTCAATCTTGATGTCGATTCCAGATTCTTTAAGACGTATGGCACAAACATGTTGTCAACATACTCCTGCAATGTCTTATTTAGTTTGGGCGACAGCATCTGGACCACTGCAGCTCCGTCAAGCAATTTTGCGTCAACTTTAGGGGAGACAGAGGGATCAGAACAGCTTCAGCATCCAGCAGACTTCCAGCCTCTTCAAAAGGATCTTCCGTTTCAATGATGTCAGTAATGTTGTCAAAACATCAGGTGGAATATCAGCCATGGTTTGGGAGAAATCTTCATGTGTATCTTCCATGTCCTCGTTTGGTGCCGGAATCGTCACAGCCTTACTTCGAGTTAAAGTCGCAAGTAGATCTGCTTTGGATCCTGTTCTCAGTTGACCAAATCCTGAGAGTGATGGCGGCCATGGGTGGTTTTCATGCCTAAAGAACTCTTCAGATTTCCATTTCGAACTGGCATGCGATGTAGAGCGTAGAAAACAGAGAACATCATTTTTCAACTTGCCAGATTACTCTTCACGCTGGACGGCAGTCTGCAACTTGGTTGAGAACAAGGGGAATCCGCTTCTTTGATGGGTTCAGAAAGTGGCTTAATTCTCTTTTCAAAGCGCTCTTCGATGAATGTTTCATACTGTTCCTGATGGAATACTGCCATCACACTAGCCGGATAGAAGTAGAAATGTCATGCCAAAGACAGGGGTGTTTGGGGATTATCTCGGAAGCTTTCAATATAAGCCACAACCTCAGCAAGTGCAATAGCATGTGCTGTTGATCTGTTTGTTGTTTCTTCTGATTCTTGTGCCTGGTTTGCTGGTACACGTCTGTAGAAGGCAGACAGGCATTTAATGTGATAATGACAATCATTGCGCCATGTCTTTGACAGCAAGTTTTGTGAGTAGCTCTTGATCGTTCAGTTGCTGAGCATGTGCACGAACTTTATCATCCAGGGGCAAAGTAAGAGCTCGATGAAGCTGCACCAGGAGATCCATTGCAGAAAAAGCATGTGGCCCTGTGCCCATCTCATCTGTCTTATCAGCTAGATTCATCTGCAAGTTTCCGTGTTTTCACAGGACTGGGTTTATCACTTGCTGGCTTTCTTTTCCTGTTTTAAAACAGTGTCGCTTATTTTTGCACAGCAGGATTTGTGCCAAGAAGCTTTGTGCTACCTCAAGGTCTCCTCAAAACCAGTTCCTTCATCAGTTTAGACAAGGGAATAGAAAGTGGGGACTCACCTACTCCTGAGAAGCTGTCAAATTGTAAGCAACGTAGGTATACCCTGCTCCATCTCCTTTTGCTCCCTTTGCTGGGCATATCAAAGGTGCTTTGCTTAATGGGTTCTGGCACAGAGCGCACAGATTCCAGTCAACTGTCAAGTCATCAACTTCTTCAGAGGGTAATGGTACACCGGGGTCGTTTATCTTCTTATAGTCACGAGACATCGCCACTTTCTGACTGCCTACAGACTCGGAACTGCAACAAAGACAAAAAAAACAAAACCTGAGTTTTGACGCCAATGGATGACCATACAATTTGCACTGATCAGTTTTGATTCCGCTATAATGACAACCAACTTACTAAGTTCACAGAACTGATTTTTATTTTTTGTTTTATTATTTAAGCATTTATCATCAATACAATTAAAATTCATGTTGATACGAGCTTATAATTGATATTGTTCTTGTAAATAAGAACTGTGGCATTTGTAATCAAACAGACACTGGCAGTAATATACAAAAAAAAATAATAATAATACAAGAATCGCTTTGGAATTCTGGCTGAATGCAGTCTATCTTAAGAAGAACAACGTGAATATTTCTAATATCTAAAACCCGATTTTTAATCATTAAATTTAAAATGGAAATAAACTGGATTTAAAATAATGTATGTAAACTCACCAGCTGTGAAAAGGTTGTTTAGTCACATTCAAATAGCTGCATTATGCTGAAAGCCGCTCCAAATGCACTGAAACTTGATTTTACAAAAAGACATCAAAATAGTACACCAAGAATGAAACAAGCCGTTCGCACGCGTGATGGCCACGACCGGTGATACATTTTTTTGCACCCCCATAGGAATATTTGCAACCATATCAGTCTTATATGTATTTTTCCCTGATTACAGTATGTACACAGACATTTCTGTTCTCAATTTTATTTGATATTCACATGTTTCAAACGTTACTTAAACAGAAGAAACTTATTAGAACACCAAGTGAAATTGTGTTACTTTTCACGTGGTTGACTCATCTAACTATACACGCTAACGGCGATGACAGATCTGGAGCAGGCGCGAGTCTGCTCCCCGACCTCGGCAGCGGGATGCTTTGGCTGGTGCTATGGTGTTCTGATTGTGTCAAAAATTCAGTTATTGAAACTTTGATCGATCACTGCTCCTAACACAGGGGGCTGTGATCGTGTTTCCCTCTCCAGACTAATCAGCATGGTTCATAGTATTATTGTGCAAGAGGAAATGTTTCTACTAAAAACGCAAGGTCATAAATCTACCTCCTCCACTATTAAGAGAAGAAAAAATCTGAATGTGTTCAATTACGCATCGCAAAAAATTGTGTCTCGTGTGTGTGTGTGTGTGTGTGTGTGTCGTGCTGTGCGTGCGTGCGTGCGTGCTTGCGTGCGTGCGTGCGCTGCGCGCGCGCGCGCGCGTGTGTGTGTGTGTGTAGTGTGTGTGTGTGTGTGTGTGCGTGCGTGCATGCGTGGGAGGACCTGTGTGTGTGTGTGAGAATGTGCGCGCGCGCTGGAGTCAAAAAGACATGACTACAGAGAGATCCGAATCAAGCAAAGCGACGGTGCACTGCTGAGACATCTTTATGAAATGAAAAGACGGGCACACAGACACGACCTTTGGACAAGATTCGATCGGCGCTGCAAAAGTGTGCAGCTGTGCTCTTTTCACCGGGTGGAGTTGTTCCACCGCTTATCAAGCCTTCTATTCATGGATTTATAAGCAGAAAGGAAAGCACGCTTCCTGAGTGGTTCAAATATTAAAAGACAGCGTTGCAGGCCTACCTCACACAGCGCTACATACGCTTTTCCAATTTAGGCAATCGCTCGAGCTTGGTTGTCAATTGTTTGCATTCTCGGTTTAAAGGTCAAAGCCACTTTTGGTGACATGTGAACTTGGCTGATAGGGTCTTACGGCTTGGTAGATGGTCTTTCAACTCTGGGAGTGGGGAGGGAGGGAGGGGGCGGCAGAAGAGGGAAGGGATCGAGGTGTGTGTGGGAGGAAGGGGGAGGGGAGGGGGGGGGAGGCAGGGAATCGGAGTGGGTGATGTTTGGCAAATAAACCAAGATTTCGTTTTTCCTTTAACGAAACACACCGCAGCGTTACGCCAGAAAACAAACCACAATACATGCAACTATACACACTGCAAAACAGTGTGCAAAATAACACTTATTTAACTACAAAACAAAAAGGAAACAAGTTAAATATCACAGAGAACAGACATAAAGTGAAAAACGCTTGAAACAACCTTCACCAGATCGCAGCTAGCATGAAGAAGTCATGCAGTTGTCAAAAAATCTATTTCTCTGATTTGTCTCGTGTATCAAATCAGGCATTAGCCTACTTGGCACCCCGTTTTGTGTGTTTATTTCTATTTTGGCAATATTGCTAAAACTATGGGGCTATTTCAACGGTTGTAGTTTAAACAGCCGGGTGTCAGAGAAGTATCTAATCTGACTTCGTTGAGGTTTCGATCTGGGAACAAAATGTCTATAAAGACCATTAGATCAGTACGGAGATCCCACATCATCCAAGAATGATATGAGGATGAGTTCCAGTACACAACTATTGTCTGCATGTTCCGAGTGGCCTGTTGTTTTTGGCCCCCTGCTGTGAAGAATGTTGCGGGTGCTTTTGGAGTCCTGATTTTCCCTTTTGTGGTGTTGGTACCAGCCCAGCTGCTTGTACAATCTCTTTGAGCACTTGGTTGTGCCTCCATGTGTACCTTCCTTGAGCCAGGGCTACTTTACATGAGCTTAGGACATGCTCCACTGTTTGTTTTTTATTGCAGAGGGGGCATGCAGGATCGTCTGTTTTTCCCCACTTCACCAGGTTTGCACGTATACGTATATATATGTGTATGTATCTCCAAAAGTAACTTCAAAAACAGTAACCATACACAGACACTCTACGTCATTAGAGGTGGTGTTTCCATCCAACAATAATCAATGGTAGCAGAAGTTTGGAAACATGCAAGGGTTAATGTTCTGTTTGTTTGTTTGGGAAGTAAGAAGAAGTGAAGATTGGGGAAGTGCTTATTATCATCATTCTCTCTCTCTCTCTCTCTCTCTCTCTCTCTCACACACACACACACACACACACATGCGCGTACGCACGCATGCTCTCTCTCTCTCTCTCTCTCTCTCTCTCTCTCTCTCGTGCCCTTCATAATCTCCTTGACCCTTTTAGCACAGACAAGGTATAAGCAACAGGGCACGGTACAAAAGATAAACACCACATGGATCGTATATGGTGTCTATGCATGTGACCCAAGTCTTTGACTCCTTTAGGAGTACGCGCGTCAAGTATACCGATCGCCAGTTCGCAGTCCCTACCCTTACCCGGCCTTATACAAACTATACCTTTTAAGTCGGAAATGAGATGAGGTAGGGAACAGTAAACGATAAACAGTAACAAGTGGGGTATGTTTTGCTCCCATAAGGAAACCTAACACAGAGCAACTTTTATTCAAGACTGGCACAGCCTTTTAAACTTGAATAAAGTCAGACAAATACATAGACGAACAATCTAATAGTGGGGGAAAAACAAGCACAGGCCAACAACTGAACTGTCTGGCAAAGATTTGGACTTGAGCGGAGGGGAGAGGGGAGTTTGAAGATGGAGAAACTGGGAAATGAAATTAAAAAAAAAAAAAAAAAAAAAAAGTTACAGATATGAAAACTCTTCTCTAGCTGCATAAGGGAACCATCGCAATCCCCTTTGAAGGCAGATATATTTGTATTGCCTGCTCCGAGGCCTTTCGCCGCTGGATCGGGACTCATCAGGGAGACACGGCTGGTTGTGTCTGCGCTCCCGGCGTCAAATAGAGACACACCACAGTCCATAATACTGTGGTGTTCTCACACCATGGGTGCAAAAAAGAATCCAATAGCACCCCCAGAGCAGCCAGCGAAGAGTAGTAAATGCAACCAAACGAAAGTGTGGGGAGGAAAAAAAAGTTGCTGTAAAACTAAAGACATTATGCAAATAATATAAAATGTAGGGGACAGTCTTTGAGCCTACGCCTGAGGATCCACCCCAAAGATGCAAGGGAGATCAAAAGACAAACACACAGACGGACAGAAACAAATACAAATAACCTCAATTTAATCAAAGCAAAATCGGAAATGAGATGAGGTAGGGAACAGTAAACGATAAACAGTAAACAAGTGGGGTATGTTTTGCTCCCATAAGGAAACCTAACACAGAGCAACTTTTATTCAAGACTGGCACAGCCTTTTAAACTTGAATAAAGTCAGACAAATACATAGACGAACAATCTAATAGTGGGGGAAAAACAAGCGCAGGCCAACAACTGAACTGTCTGGCAAAGATTTGGACTTGAGCGGAGGGGAGAGGGGAGTTTGAAGATGGAGAAACGGGGAAAATGAAATTCAAAAAAAAAAAAAAAAAAGTTACAGATATGAAACTCTTCTCTAGCTGCATAAGGGAACCATCGCAATCCCCTTTGAGGCAGATATATTTGTATTGCCTGCTCCGAGGCCTTTCGCCCGTGGATCGGGACTCTTTCAGGGTGACACGGCGGTTGTTGTGTCTGCGCTCCGGCGTCAAATAGAGACACACCACAGTCCATAATACTGTGGTGTTCTCACCACCTTTTTTTTTCCTCCCCACACTTTCGTTTGGTTGCATTTACTCTCTTCGCTGGCCGCTCTGGGGGTGCTATTGGATTCTTTTTGCACCCATGGTGGTGAGAACACCACAGTATTATGGACTGTGGTGTGTCTCTATTTGACGCCGGTAGCGCAGACACAACCAGCCGTGTCTCCTGATGAGTCCCGATCCAGCGGGCGAAAGGCCTCGGAGCAGGCAATACAAATATATCTGCCTTCAAAGGGGATTGCGAATGGTTCCCTTATGCACTAGAGAAGATTTTCATATCTGTAACTTTTTTTTTTTTTTTTTTTTTAATTTCATTTTCCCATTTCTCCATCTTCAAACTCCCCTCTCCCCTCCGCTCAAGTCCAAATCTTTGCCAGACAGTTCAGTTGTTGGCTGCGCTTGTTTTTCCCCCACTATTAGTTGTTCGTCTATGTATTTGTCTGACTTTATTCAAGTTTAAAAGGCTGTGCCAGTCTTGAATAAAAGTTGCTCTGTGTTAGGTTTCCTTATGGGAGCAAAACATACCCCACTTGTTTACTGTTTATCGTTTTACTGTTCCCTACCTCATCTCATTTCCGATTTTGCTTTGATTAAATTGAGGTTATTTGTATTTGTTTCTGTCCGTCTGTGTGTTTGTCTTTTGATCTCCCTTGCATCTTTGGGTGGATCCTCAGGCGTAGGCTCAAAGACTGTCCCCTACATTTTATATTATTTGCATAATGTCTTTAGTTTTACAGCAACTTTTTTTCCTCCCCACACTTTCGTTTGGTTGCATTTACTACTCTTCGCTGGCTGCTCTGGGGGTGCTATTGGATTCTTTTTTGCACCCATGGTGGTGAGAACACCACAGTATTATGGACTGTGGTGTGTCTCTATTTGACGCCGGGAGCGCAGACACAACCAGCCGTGTCTCCTGATGAGTCCCGATCCAGCGGGCGAAAGGCCTCGGAGCAGGCAATACAAATATATCTGCCTTCAAAGGGGATTGCAATGGTTCTCTTATGCAGCTAGAGAAGAGTTTTCATATCTGTAACTTTTTTTTTTTTTTTTTTTTTTTAATTTCATTTTCGTTTCTTCTCATACAATACTCCCCTTCTCTCGTCAATCCAATCTTTGCCGACAGTTTCCTTTGCTGTTGTTTTTCCTCACTTTGTTGTTCGTCATGTTTTGTCTTCTTATTCAGTTTGGTGGATCCAGGCTTGATAAAGTCTGTGTCTAGTTTCCTTATGGGAGAAACAACCCCATTGTTTACTGTATTCGTTTATCCTGCCCACCACCATTTCCGTTGTGCTTTGATAAATGGAGGTTGGGTGATATTGTTTCTTTCCGTCTGTGGTTTGATACCCTATTTGATTCCTTGCATCTTTGTGGATCCCGGCGAGCTCAAAGACTGTCCCCTACATTTATTATTGCATACGTCTTTATTTGCAGGCAAAGTTTTTGCCTCCCCCATTTCGATTTGGTGCTTTACTATCTTGTGCTGTCTGGGTCCTTATGTTTAGTGCTTCCCATGGTGGTGATAACTTCTATTTTATGTTTTGTTAGTCTATTTTACGCACGGGTGCGCACTAACACCTTCTCCCTCTAGTCCGAATCGCAGGCGAAAGCTCGGGCAGGCAATGCATATTTCTCGCCCTTAAGGGTTTGCGATGTTCCTTAGTCAGCTAAAGAGTGTCTTATCTTATTAATTTTTTTGTTTTTTTTTTTTTGAAATACATTCCCAGTTTCTTCTTTCTAACTTCCCTCCTCCACGCTCAAGTCCAGTTTTGCCTATGACAGATTATGTTGGCTCGTTGTTTCTCCCCACTATTTGTTTTTCCCTGATTTGTGATCTATTCAAGTTTAAAAGGCTGTGCCATTTAAATATTTGCTCTGTGTTAGGTTTCTTAGGGAGAAACTTTTTTTATCTCCCCACTTTTTTGTTTATCTTTACTTTCCCTACTCATCTCGTTTCCGATTTCTTTTTATTGAGCTTATGTTGGTGATATCCCGTTGTGTGTTTGTCTTTTGATCTCCTTGCATCTTTGGGTGATCTCAGGCGAGCTCATGTGTCCTCACTTTATATTTGCAATGTCTTTATTAACATTTTTTTTCTCCCCATTCGTTTGGTTGCATTTACTACTTCGCGGCTTCTTGGGTACTATTGGATTTCTTTTTTTAAGCAATCCCTTCTCCAGTAAACACCCTTTATCCTTGGTTCAAATCTATTTGACCGCAGTAGGTAGACCAAGCAGCTGTTTTCCCATAGTCCCGTCCAGTGGTGAAAGGCCTGATGCAGGCTATACAAATATTCTGCCCTTTAAAGGAGGATTGCGATGTCCCTATGTCCTTGAGAAGGAGTTTCATATCTCGATTTTTTTTTTTTCTTTTAATTTCTTTTCCCACTTCTTCATCTCAAAACCCCCTGCCTCGTTCTCGTAAGTCCAGAATTTTGCCAGACAGTTCAGTTGTTGGCCTGCGCTTGTTTTTCCCCACTATTAGATTGTTCGTCTATGTGATTTCTGACTTTTTCAAGTTTAAAAGGCTGTGCCAGTCTTGAAAGAAAAGTTGCAGTTTGTGTAGGTTTCCTTATGGTAGCAAACACCCCACTGTTTTATGTATACCTTTTAAGGCCTAGTTCCCACCTTCAGTGTCAACCAAACACGCGCATGCCTGTGATTCGATTCGAACGACGGTGAATTTGTCGCAAATATTCGACCAATCAGTGAACGTATGTCGCACGGATCAATTTCCTTACCTGATCTGTGACCCTCGGCATCGATGACTAAGATCTTCATAAAAGGAAAGAAGCTGAATCGAAGTGTGTGTGTGTGTGTGTGTGTGTGTGTCCCAGCTGTCTCTTTATAAGCGCCTAA
>CM031600.1:33692237-33694737 GCA_018398815.1 Conus ventricosus
ACAGAATGTGTGTGAGTGTGTGCATGCATGCATGCATGTGTGTGTGTGTGTGTGGTGTGTGTGTGTGTGTGTGTGTGTGTTAATACTGCTTTCATTTTATATTATTGCACAAAAGATTATATCAGATGAGCAGATGTACATGCAAATATGTGTGTCAGTCAGAGAGAGAATGTGGAATTTTACATAAAAAGTCATTCTTAAGAAGAATTTATACATGTTTATTAAATCTCCATACCCTTTTTATTGGATAGAAGCAGATGCATCTGTGCTATTAAAACTTTGTCATTTGAATTGTTTTATTTCTTAAGGTTATAGGTTTGATGGTTGCCAACTATTTATCTTCTTTTTCTTTATTATGAAATTAAATGACACAATGTTAAAACAGTTGCCTCAACAGGGAAGATTTTGTTCACTCCATAGAAAGCTGATTTTCATCTCTGTGTGTGTGTGTGTGTGTGTGTGTGTGGTGTGTGTGTGTGTGTGTGTGTTTTGTTGTGTGTGTGTGTGTGTGTGTGTGTGTGTGTGTGTGTGTGTGTGTGTGTGTAGGAAATGATTGCTGCTGTTTGACTTGTAAGGATGTTTAAGAATTCGTTAACCTCGGTTACCAGCTGCGGAATAGAACTGAACATAAATTCTCTTCTTTTTTTTTCTCTTCTATTATGTGTGTGTGTATGTGTGCGTGCATGCATTCGTGTGTGTGTGCTTGCGTGCATGTGTGCAGTGTGTGTGTGTGTGTGTGTGTGTGTGTGTGTGTGTGTGTGTGTGTGTGTGTGTAGGACTATTATGTAAATGCACTGAAATGGAATGACAATATAAAATGGCTTGGCTGTCTTGCACTTTGCTTCAGACTGATTCGCCTGGCTTTAACAATGGACATGGGTCCTCATCGACAGACCACAGAGCGCCGGCAGCCTTACATTTTTTTCAACAGAGGAACATCCAGAGAGGTAATTTTGATGTTCACAGACTGACTGTGGTAAACTAAGAGATCATACAAGCTAACAACAATGTGTCCTCATTTCATGTCTTTTTCGATAGCTGTTAATGTATCCTCTTCATCTGAGATTGTTTAAATCATGTGGCAGTCTCCAAATGCACAACTTCATCAACTGATAAGTATCCCACCTTGCACAAGACATAAAACCATTTCATATTTTTTGTAATAATTCCATGTAATGTTGAAAGGGATCAGTTCATGTCTGCTAATATCCCTCACATATATGAATGTCTAAATATGTGCCATGTAAATACACACACACACACACACACACACACACACACACACACACACACACACACACACACACACACATACGCACGCACACTTGCACACAGGCTTTTATGCATGTACACATGGACCCATAAACACACACACACACACACACACACACACACCACACACACACACACACACTCTCTCTCTCTCTCTCTCTCTCTCTCTCTCTCTCTCTCTCTCAAACACACACACACACACACACACACACACACACACACACACACACACACACACACATCATGACTCTGAAAACATTCAAACAAAAAACTGAATCTACATTCCAACACACACTCACACAAAAAGATTGATGTATCTTAGAACCCATAGCATTTAGACACATGAAAAATAAAGTAGTCCAAATGCACAGTTGTGAAGTAAGGTGATAAACAGAAATCACATTTACAGCATTCAATTTGCTCATGTAAACAGTCCGCATTAACTCATGAGTTGTTCCCAGCAACATTCTGCAGGTACGTAAACAAAAAGGAACAAATAGATATGCAAAAAGGCACACATATGTGAAAAAAAAGGCATACCGTATCAACATGATCTCTTACAGGACAACAGCCAGATTTCTATTGTGAGGAAGAAGTTACACAAGTAACATACTCATTGACATGATACATTCCTGTCTTATCTTATCTTACTTTAGTCTTCTGTGAGAAAAATGATAATTTT
This sequence comes from Conus ventricosus, assembly GCA_018398815.1. NCBI lineage: Eukaryota > Metazoa > Mollusca > Gastropoda > Neogastropoda > Conidae > Conus > Conus ventricosus. The sequence goes on from CM031600.1 coordinate 33,694,192, forward strand.
GTTCTCCCCTCCCTCCCCCCCCCCCCCCCCCCCCCCCCCACTTCTCCCCCTTTTCCTCTATCCACCACTGTTCCCCCTCCCCCCTCTGTTCTGGTGACAGCGCAAAGAGCTGACTTCTCTCAGTGATGCGTTGCTACGTTTGGACATGGCTGGGGCTGTGAAAGATATTCGTCGCTTAAACTTCGTATGCAAGGTACTTCATTGTAAAACCATGATGTAATTATGCAAAGTAAATCATAGATTTGTTCAAGCTTATTTTCCTTTTTCCCTGTTCACTGCCCATGATGAGTATGACTATTGTGTCAGTTCATTCCTATACAAAGTAGTTTAATGTGTGTTTGTGTGTGTGTGTCTATGTGTGTGTGTGTGTGAGAGAGAGAGAGAGAGAGAGAGAGAGAGGAGAGAGAGAGAGAGAGAGCATATTTGCATGTATGTTTGTGAGCACATGCATGCACACAAGGTTAGGTAGCATATGTGTGCATGTGAATGTGTGTGTGTGTGTGTGTGTGTGTGTGTGTGTGTGTGTGTGTGTGTGTGGTGTGTGTG
>CM031600.1:33699737-33903073 GCA_018398815.1 Conus ventricosus
GCTCGAAAGAAGAGCTAACTCCCTCAGCAATGGGGCCAACATGCCATGCCTGCGTCACCGAGTGAGATACTTCAAACTAAAAGAAATGATGCACGTTGCGGTCCGGTAAAAAGAACAGGCGAGAGGCCGATAGATAGAAAGTTCGAGAGTAAGGGTACCGGCCACCGTGCACCTGCAGGAATGAAATAGCACGGGAGGTGGAATTAGAGAGAGAGAGAGAGAGAAGCAAACGAAGTTGGAGCCTGAACTACCAAGGTGCAACCGCACCACAAGCCACACTAAGGGACGGATACACGCAACAGCAACGACAATAAATAAATAAGTAATTTCCGCACCTAGGTGGGTCGAACGTAGTAGGCCTGGGGACAAAACTCGTGACAACCCTCCCTTCTAAAAAGATCTGTTTCTCTGAGATACAGAGCTCCTTGAACCTTGACGCATGTGCAAATTCACAACAATGTGACGAACACAGCATCTCATGTGATCGACAGAGTACGATAAATCCAATACAACATTCTTCGATGAATCACACGAGAAATACTAATAATAACATTTATCAAACAAATAGCGAAACCTTCCCACCCATGAAAGTTAACATTCCCGAACATTTGGTGATTCACTATCGTTAACATACTGAAGTGAAAAATGTCAATACACAGTTAACTGAGAGAAAGGGGATTTAACCAGGTTGAGGGGAAGTGTCCCTCTGTCTTGATTTTCCCAATGTGCTATACTACGGAGCTCGGCTAAGATGTCAGCATCCGTATTACAGGAACCCTTGATATGTCGGAAAGTGATCGCATGACTCTGAGCTACACTGCCTAAACTCATGAGTCGACGACTGGACTGGCCGGTTCCGGTCCCAGGCACAGGAGAGGTTGATGATCGCTCTCCAGTACAAACTTCCGGCAGTACATTCTCTCTGGGCTCGCCAGTGCGCGTCCCCCAATTCTGCCTGAGAAGCTTCAGCAACTCCGTTGGGGCAATCCGATAGTCTAATCGTGACAGCCTCTGGGTACTCGACACTCGCCGATTCTACCACATACGTTGTGTAGCCGGTGTCCGCGATCGGATGGAGGATTAAGGGTTCCACCAGGTCAAACCAACTTGCTGAATGCCTCCCCCAACCGTTGGTGGGGAACTGACCCTAGGAACACGCGTACGACCTTAGGCGTTGTCCGCTGCGCAGACATTCGCAACTGCGGCAGTTCTGATAACCTGTGAGTTCATCCCTGGCCAAAAATGTCTTTGTCTTACACACCGCTCGAGAGTCCGCTTGAGCCCATAAGCCTGCCATGGGGGAATCGTGGGCTGCCGGAGACCGGGACCTCTTCCAGCTTTGGGGGAACACAAGCTGCTTGGCCACTACGATCTGCTGAGTGATAACCTAAAGAGGATCCCTTGTGGAGCTTAAAGCTCACCTTGGACGGTGTGGGCCGACTGTGTGGGACGATCCACAAGTGTCGTTTGGAGGTGGACATCAAGTCACTGGTATGAAGACGGATAATGCTAGCAGATCGCCCTTGCCAGGAACTCGTCAGAGCATCGGACTGACGAGAACGGGACGCAATTCCTGTTCTGCTTCTTAGCTTTGGCGCGTGTGGTGACTCCACACCACGCCTGATACGGCAAATCGTAGACACGGACTGACTGCGTCCGTCTGCGAAGGTGATAGTATTCCTATGATAAGGGAATACAGAGGTCGCTCACCAGCCGATAGCCATCACTTCGCCTACAGAATTAGGGGGTGGCAGATAGATATAAGTTAAGAAGGAGGGTGGAGCAGTAAAACCCCAAGCCTCCAAAACCCGCAAACATAACATATACTAGCGCCCCGCGGCCTTAGGGGACCAACTAAATCCCTTATCGCCACAAATGAGTGTTGATGCTCCCGAATCCAATGATGGTGTCGACCAAGGATGAACAAAACAGAAGGAAACATGGAACTCGGTACACAGAAGCTTGGATGGACCCACGTTAGCCGAGGCGCGACGGATGCTGGAAAGGATAGGGCCCCTGACTACCAGCGGCTCTAGGGCATCTTTCCTGATGTGGCCAGGACGACCAAAAGAAAACCCAAAATCGTGGTGCTGTCGGGTCCCCGATGGGACTGCCTCGCCTTATCTCGATCCCGCTAGCAGTTGTCGGCCCTTATTTGCCACTAAAACCTGTGGGGGCTTCCTCTCGTATCTGGGCGATGCCAATAAGCTCTGCGAGTTCGGCAAACCTCAGCTGTGTGAATTCGCAGCCGCGAAAATCCTGAGGCTGTCTCGCCTATCCGGATCCTAACTCTGGGGCACAGAGTGGTGAGCTGTCAATGAGGATCAGATCCTCCAGTCCAACATAGCTTAAACTGGACGCCAGTACCCTAGCGTTTTGCGATGCCTATCACCAACTGCACCGAAGGTCACGTCAATTATTCTTCTTCATGGACCTAAACTTCCTCCTGTACGTCTCTGGGGTAAGGTGGAAAAGCTTACGCAGAGTCCACATGCTGGTCTGCATAAGACGCGCCTTCATGTAGAGTGTGCACACACTCACTTGCAGCACCAGATAATTCAGAAAAAAGTGCTTTGCCTTTTGTTCCTCAGACAATTGGTATGAAAAGAACCTTGTCAAAATGCTATAAGTCATCTCAAGTCCTCACTAGGTCTGAACTCTGGAAGCTTTAACTTTGGGCCTCTAACTCTATCACTGCCTGGTGTCTAACCCCTGTCATACAGATGCGGTGACCCGCGAAAGAAGTTGTTCCATCTCCTTCCCACGGCGAGCCTCAACCTGTTAGTTCTTCCTTTACGGAGGGCAGCTTCTTACTACGCTGATCCATCACTGTCTGAGCAGCATCCCTTCTCTACGCTGATCCTCCTGTTGGCAGGGGCCTCCTCTCTACGCTGAGCGCTCTTCCTACGCTGTGCTTCCTGTCTAGCCAGCCTCCTCTCTGCGCTCTTCCCTACGCAGAGCTTCCTGCTAGTAAGTCTCCTCTCTGCGCTCTTCCTACGCAGAGCATTCCTGCTAGTAGCTCCTCTCTGCCGCAGACTAGACTCTTCCCTATGCGAATTTCTGTCTGGTCAGTCTCCTCTCTGGCGAGCCTCATCTGTCGCTTCTTCCCTACGGAGCCTGGCCTCTTCACCTACGCTGAGCTTCCTGCTAACAACCTCCTCTCTGCTCTTTCCCTACGCAGGCGAGTCCTCGCCTAGCGGCATCTTCAACTCGCTGCCGCTCCAGACAACATAAGGAAGAGGTGATCTCCTGAGCGGGGTTCACCACTCCCGAACCGGGAGGAATGAACCGTCTGGACCGTACCTTGGGTCTCGAACTATTACCATGAGGAAGTATCCCGGGGCATACTCCTTAAGAGGGGAAGCCTGGAGAGGAGAAGGTTTCGGTCTCTGCGACTCAACAGAAGCCCCACAAGTGCTTCGCTTTGCTCTGCGCTTTCCGATCTAGAAGTGCAGTCGGGTCTCGGACAGGATGATCCCCCAGCAAAGACGAAGTGACAGAACTCGCTGGTTAACTGCTATAGCTCGGGTACTATGTAGAAGTTTACCGTTAAGTCGAAGTACTGGTACTAATAGTAGGACTTACCAGTAACATTTTGAATACCCTTCTTCCTTCGACGCCGCGTCGCCAAACCCACAGCACCGGGACGTTGCTGACTCAGCAATATTCTACAGTACCCCCCCCACCACCACACACACAAAACTTCATCAATACGGGGAAAGACAATCTCACTGAAAAAAAAATATTTTAGGGGCGTGTGTATAAGTGTGTATGTGTGTGTGTGCGTGTCAACCCCCCCCCCCCCCCCCCCGCCCCCCCACCCCGACCCGCGGACAAGTTCGGGCTGCTCCCACTCTGCAACACCGCGCTCATACAGCACGAGCAACAGTGCGGTGGGGCTCACCGAATAAAAAAACAAAACAAAAACTTGTCCGGCTGCCCCCACTTGGCAACAACGCGCTCTACATCACTGAGCACAGTGCGGTGGGGCTGGCCGAAAAAATAACAAAAAAAAAACTGGCAGACGGACTCCGGAGAAGGGAAAAAAAGAGACCTAGCGTCGATACAACCCTGTACTCAACAAACCCCCCCCCCCCCCCCCCCCGGTAGATAAAAAACAAGAACTGGCTAAATACAAAACTGGAAGGGAAGATCTGAGCGGCAACAGAAAGGCAAGACTTACGCTGACCGTACCTGCGTGAGGTAACCGGCGAAGGAGGTCTGGCGCGTCGACTCCCCTCGGGTCTCACCTCGACTCCGAGTCAACCGGATGTTCCCTCAGCCCCAAAAAGACTCCCCTTCACGTAGAGTATCCCAGCTACACCACTTACAAAAACACGACAAAAATGACTAAAAATATACAAAACAGACAAAACTAAACAGGTACTCCGCGAACGAGAGAGGACAGTCAGAGGCCACTTCCACATCCCGACGAAGCCCCCACAATTTGTCACGGGGACCGACCCTCTGGAGGTATGCCTGACAGGATCGGTCTAGGTGGAGTGAAGGGTGTGACTGGACCTCACACGCCTCGCAAGAGCCCACACAAGAAAGATTACAATACAAACACCCCATGTTTTACACAACCACACTCAGTCATAAATAAGCATTCCAAACACACACAACATGCACAATCACAATCAAGATTCCCAACGCTCACACTCCATGCACAATCACAATCCAAGCACTCCAACACACACAACATCCACAACTATAAATAAAACATTTCACCGTACGAGTACACCAATCACCAATTACCGCATTCTAGACCATATAAATTTACACAATATAAAGAAACATTTCCAGCAGCGATCCCTTCTAGGCACCCTGCCTGCGTCCACACCCTGCTCTGTCGGGCCTACTGGGAGCACCCTGTCGCACTGGTGCTCTGTATCGGGTCGGTTCTCGGCAGGGAGTCGCTCTAAAGCCGACACTCGACTCCACAAGCGGGCAGTGAAGAGACGTTGTCCCGGGGGGGGGGGGGGGCGGGGGGGGGGAAATCGTGGCGCTGTTACTGGGGTCTGGACGGGGGCTCAGGGCCGGCCAGTCAAGAGGCGGGCTCCTCTTCCGTCCACCGGGCCGACCAAGGCGGCCTCGACCAGCGCGTGGGCACCTTCAAGTCGTGGTCTCAGCCAGCACGTGGCACCATCCCAGTCCGTGGTCTCAGCCAGAGCGTTCGCACCTACACCAGCACGTGGCACCATCCTGTCCGTGGTCTCAGCAGCACGTGGCACCATCAGTCCGTGGTCTCTGCCCAGAGCGTGGCCTCACCAGCAGTGGCACCATCCAGTCGTACTCCGGTGAAGCCCCCGAATGGGGGCGGCGGGGGGGGGGGGGGAAAACGTAGCTGGGAGGAGAGGGAAACGGGAGGGAAGGAAGAAGGAAGGAGGAAGGAAGAAGGGTACGGGAACCCCGCCGTCAGTACAGTCTGACCCTTGCTGTCAATTCTTAAACAGCCACTCGCATGATGGGAGGGGGAAGTTATTAAACGCACACAGTAAACCCACCAAATTTCAAGTCTTTCACACGATGCAGGAAAAAGACTGCATTAAATAACAGGTTATAAACAAATATGATTATCTTCCCCCTTCTCTACTCACGTTTAACATTTTTCCCTTCTTAGGAAATAAACAACACAGCGACAATCGCTTATAACTGTCACACATTTGCAATAAAAATTTTAAATGGCGTAATTGTCACATTTTATAGCCACATTTCAAAACAACACAAATCTCCAACCACGCACCCAAACGACAAATCATGCTTTCGCACGCTCGCGAACATAAAACTTGTTCTCCTTGCAACACAAACGACGGTGGCCGAAAGTAAGAGTCGGCGAATGTGACGGGGGCGGCGAGCGAGCCCAAGCAAGTTCCAACCCTGAATCCCCAGGTTCTCTCCTTCCCCCACCGACTACCGCATCACCGATGCAAAAAACAGGAGAAAGAATTTTGGAAATAATTTAGAGTGGCCAGGTTTAAAAGATTGAATTAACCAGAGAAAAGGTCTAACACAATATTTCTCTTACAATTTCGAAAACAAAAGAAATTGCGCAAAAGAGAAGCCCAAAGCGGCTAACAACAAAAACCAAAAAAAACAGACCACGAAATGATGCTTACCAGTACCCGTGGGTGACCCCGAAGGGCGGGTCAAACGACTCTCTCTACCCTCTGTCCAGTCGAGAGGACAGAGGCGGAAGTGCGGAAACAGAAGAAGTGATTGTCCCTCTCCCACAGGCCGACTGCAGGAATTGAAAGTATGACTGTACTCTCGATGATACGGTTTAAGAACCAAGACTGGAGCAGGCGCTCCAGAGGCATCTTCGCTCGAATGAAGAGCTAACCTCCTCAGCAATGGCGGCCAACATGCCATGCTGCGTCACAGAGTGAGCATACTTCAAACTAAAAGAAATGAAGCACGTGCGACAGGTAAAAAGACAGGCGAGAGGCCGATAGACAGAAAGTTCGAGAGAAAGGTACCGGCCACCCGTGAACCTGCAGGATGAATAGCACGGGCGGTGGAATTAGAGAGAGAGAGAGAGAGAAAGCAAACCGAAGTTGAGCTGAACTACACCAAGGTGCAACCGCACCACAAGCCACACTAAGGGACGGATACACGACAACAGCAACGACAATAAATAAATAAGTAATTCCGCCACCCTAGGTGGGTCGAACGTCGTAGGCCTCGTGACAAACTCGTGACAACCAGGTATATAATGTAAGGGAGTTAACTCAGTGAATTAACAGAGTAAACTCATAACGCATACACTCACAGATGCAAAGATATTTTAACTCAGTAATACACGTTGTTGGCATGGAGATCATAAACCACAATTTAAGCATAAGGAAAAGTCATAAGACATAACAGTCAAAGACAAAACATAATTGTAGTTGTAAAGAATGATGGATAATAAAATCACAAGGACAGTTTTCCGTTTCCTCTTCTTCCTCTTCTGTCATGTCCCGTCTCTCTCAGCTTTCTTGAAGCCAGTGTGAGTGTCATGTTTGACAATCAACTGTTTGTGCTTGCAGTCCTTGGGTCATCCATGCATCAGTGACAACGAAAAGAAAGAAAGAGCCCTGACTCCAGAAGACTTCATGAAATTGTTCCCTGTGTGATTCATGTCCACGTTGACACCCAGACTGAAGGCAGATGATTTCTCCAGAAAACAAAGAATCGATCTGAGAAGCTAGTGAGGCAGACATGAAGATAGATACTGGACAGTCCACCTTTACTGTCAGGCATACTTTTGTAGATATTTTCCAGGTGTGTTTTTTGGTCTGTTTACCCAGCATTTATTTTTACAACTGGTCTTGAAAATAAAAGCGGTCTCACTAAGCTGATTGAACCGTGACTCTTGGATAAACAGTTCACAAAATACTCAAAAATGCTCAAGCAGTTGAAAATATCATTTGGTGTATTAGGACAAAGGATATGCCCCAGTGTTGAAACAAATTCCTCTCGGTAAACTGTTTACGAAAGAATGGTCATTTGTTGCAGAAGCTAAAAGTTTATCATACCGTGTACATGCACAATATAGAAGATCACCAGTCTGTGTGAGTGATTTGTGGACAGACAGTATTATTGGTGTAAATGTTGGTGTCCATACACAAGATAATGCAAACGTTCATTACCCCTTTTTTTGTAAAAATACTTTTGCAATAACTCTTAACAGCTATAGGAATCTGATGAGGGTCATGCAGTCTTTCAGCTATTGCTTTATGATGGAGAGCGCTGACAAAGAAAGTTCAAGAACTGAAAATAAGATGGAGAATATGATGCAACTTTTCATTTTCTTTCAGTTATTTTGATGGTGTAAAATGGTTTCTTTTTATGTGTGCCAAGTACAGTGGAATATGGCGATTCTTGGAACATGTATCTATAGACAAGTGGCTATTGATAATGCTGGAAGCATTAGATCTGAAAACAGTGGGTGATGGCGACACTGGAAACACTTGTATTGAGGTCAGTGGATGATGATGATACAGGAAGCATGTGTGCTGAAGGCAGTAGGTGGTGGTGATACTGGAAGAGTGTGTGTTGAGGACATAGGGTTGGTGGTGATACTGGAAGAGTGTGTGTTGAGGACATAGGGTGATGATGATACTGGAAGTGTGTGTGTTGAGGACAGTGGGTGATAATTATACTGGAAGCGTGTGTGTTGAGGACAGTGGGTGATGATGATTCTGAAAGCGTGTGTTGAGGACAGTGGGTGATGATGATACTGGAAGTGTGTGTGTTGAGGACAGTGGGTGATGGTGATACTGGAAGCATGTGTGTTGAGGACAGTGGGTGATGATGATACTGGAAGCGTGTATGCTGAAGACAGTGGGTGATAATTATACTGGAAGCATACAGGCTGAAGACAGTGGGTGATGGTGATGCTGGAAGCATACAGGCTGAAGACAGTGGGTGATGGTGATCCTGGAAGCATACAGGCTGAAGACAGTGGGTGATGGTGATATTGGAAGCATGTCAAATAAAAATATACAGTGCTGTGAGAAGTGATCTGTGATGAAGTTGGTGTTGATTTTGATCTGATTTCAACTCTCTTTAAGAGCTGTGGTGTGTTGTTTTTTTAACTGTTTTTTTTCTCTCTTTTAATTATGTTTTATATCCCATCTCAGGCTTGCATACCCTACCGAAGATTTCTGCCAAACACCAGTTTGTCATTCATGTAAATTCATTGTTGCTGTTGTACTCAGAGAAGTTATTTTATGTTTACAGAACAAAACTACAGGCGTGTCAGGCTTTTGGTTTCCTCCAAAGAACATATTTTATGCAATAAATGGCTCTCCATTGTCAATAGCATGAGTATGAATTTTATGTATATGTTTGCGTGGTAATTTTGTCAGGATGTAGAATTAGTTTACTTTTGTCAAGTTGTGATGTTGTTGTATGGTTGTTGGGCTCTTATCATGACCACAAAGTAATATAAAAGATCAAACGAGGTAATTCAACAGACAGCAAACATAAAACTGCAAACTGAGCATTAATAAACTCTGAAAGATCAATTAACTTTTTCCCTACGAATAGTTGCAGAGCTAGTCTTTAATGCTCATTGCACAGGGGCATGCAACCATCGCTCATATATTACTTTAAGCAATTTGGAATGTTGTTCAATTAGACCTCCAAACTTGTTTGAAGAGAGGCATTTTTGAATGAATAAATTCAATGTCTAAAGCTCAAAATTAGTTAAGAATGTCAACAACAAAAAAGAAAAAAGAAAGAAAGTTTTGGTGTGCACTCACACTGTGAAGCCCAGTACTTGGCAGTGCATTGTGAGCAGAGTGTAACCCTGGACACATTGGTATGTGGCGTGGAGGGAAAAGGTTAATGCAGATGAAACAAATTAAAAGTCTGCTTGGACCTATCAGCTCGGTGTTATGAGCCAGTTCTAGTTCCATGTTGCCCAGCTAAAAGTACAGGTTGAGTAGAAACATAGTGCAAATATAAGTTGTTGTTGTTTTGTAGCGATACTATCATGAAATCAAAATGGAAGCACAATTCCGTGCCTTAAATTAAGAAGAATGATTAAGAAAAGCAAGTATTTTTTTCAAAAAATCATCTGTTAGAATTGAATTTTAAGAAAATGTCCTCCGTCTCAAAAACAGAATAACCATACAAAGATTCTGTCCACATTCTGTTGAATTTGTAAGAGTTTGTTTTATTCTCATTTTCACGCTGGAGTTGCATTTGGAGAGGAAAAAATATATTCTAACACATACATGTCCATTCACTTCACTGTGTACTTTCAGTTAAAAAAAAAAAAATCAGTCTGAATGAAAAGAATGAGACCAACCAACAGCTGGTTGGAATCTCCAAATAGATCTGCAGATTACTTTCTTTCTCAAACCAGTGTCCATATTTAGTGTTAAGGGTCCACAGGCATCTGACATAACTTAATTTTTAGACCTCATTAATGTATCAGTTTGCAGATTTGATGTTTGATTCGATTCAGAGTCTTCTACCAACACTTAGAGCTATAGTACATTGTAAAACAAAATGTTTTTGTGCGATATGTGGCATGAAAATTGCTTGTTTGATGATGATGATGGTTGTGATGATGATGGTGTGTGTGTGTGTGTGAGTGTGTGTGTGTGTGTGTGTGTGTGTGTGTGTGGGCGCGCATGGGTGTGTGTGTGTGTGTGCGCGCATGTGTGTTTGTGTGTGTGTGTGTGCGCGTGCGCGCGCATGTGTGTGTGTGTTTTGAGGGAGAGAAAGAGAGAGAGAGGCAGGTGGGTTGTTGTCATTGCTTTTTCTTCAAGCCTTTCATTGCAAGAAATTTGTTTGAGATACAGAATTCAAGCCAGGTAAACGATTGTTCAATCAAAACAAATATGAATGAGTGTGTGTGTGTGTGTGCGTGTGCATGTGCGTGTGTGTGTGTGCGTGTGTGTGTGCTGAGAGAGAGAGGCAGGTGGTTTGTTGTCATTGCTTTTTCTTGAAGTCTTTCATTGTAGGAAATTTGTTTAAGATAGAATTCAAGCCAGGTAAAAGATTTTTCAATCAAAACAAATATGAATGAATGCAATTGAGAAACATCACATTTTCATCTCAATGTTTAATGGTGATTATAAGTGATGTGATTTTTGTGATGGTTTTGTGATATGTAGCAAATTCAGACCCTGTACATTTACCTGATTGTTCTTTTCAGTGGACAGCAACCGATGTAAAAACTGTCAGTACACGTGTGGTTAATGTTTCTGCTGCTCTGCATCAGTTGTGATCCTGTACAAAATAAACTCTTTGTCAAGGAGCGTGATGGACACTATCAGACTGGTGACTTTGACACCAGTGATCAGGTAATGATTAACGCATTTTTTGCTTTTTTTTCAACTGACCTTTATTTCCCCAAAGATTTGAACTGGCTGTACAGATTATCCACACAGCCTGTGAAATGCACCCAGTGAACTGGTATTTTCTTTGTGAAGATGGACTGTGTATGACCTCCTCCCTGTCCCCAGTATGCTACTGAATATTCAGCTGAGGAACACTTACAAATAAGAAAGTTCTAATTTTTTTCATATATTTTATTTACATACACTTAGAGAGGTCTACAGTGAAACAGTAACAATGTTTGGCTGCAGAGCTGAAGGTCATGAATTGGAATCACACAAGAGGTCAGAAAATTTTGGGGCTTGAAACCCAATCTGCCCATCCATCAGTAAATGGATACCTGATTCAGTACAGGGAAGGTTAAAGGCTGCGGAAACAGGGATGAGCCTCGCCTTCCGCCATGCTGTGCCCCAGACACTGTGAACCTCTGACAGTTCACTGCTTCTACACCACTAGGCTGTGGGAATTCAGCCTGAACTTTAACCTTAGCACACACATTGTTATTATAAACCTGATTTATTTCGTCTACATGCACATTGTCACTTTGAATAAATATCAAGTCCACAAGTTTCACTTTGGATGGTTTCCATAAAGCCACCGTTTCAACAGGCCATTCTTGATTGGCAGTTTGTGTTATTACTGTCATTGCTTAATCCAGCGGGTAAAAAACAACTAACTGGCTAATGATCTCTTTCTATGAGTATACTTTTTTTTTAAAGTTCAGATCTGACCTTTTCTTCCCCCATTTCCACTATTTTACAGTTTAGGAGGCTCAGCACATACAGTTCAGTTTCATCTCATTTCTATCTCCTTCCCATTCCTCCATCAACTCCTGCTTTTTAATTGTCATTTAAATTCCACTGTTCAGTATTGCACTTTTTCATGATCTCTCCTACTTTCTCCTTATAATTATTCATATTAGTGAATACATCAATGATTATGCAAATGATGTTTGTATATTTTTGTACTCTGACTATTGTGCATTTAAGTGATTTCACTTGGTTTTATATTTTTTCCCCCATCAAATAAGAGGCTTTACCAGGCACTGAGACTTTTTTTTCCTGGTTTATTCAACTGTTTACAGATGGATAATGGAGAGACAGCGATGGGTTTTGTTTGTTTTTAAGGAGGGGGCAATAAGCATCTGAATGCAGGCCGTCAGTACTTCACATGGATATGTACATTGGTGTTGTTTCAGTGCTTTTTCGTGTTATGATCGTTGTGTTTGTTGTTTTAAAGAAAAATAAAATTTTGCAGTTGAAAAGAAATCTGTATTTGCCCGTTTTGTATCAACACTGTCTTGCAATGGATATAACTCTGAAGCTTCTCTCCATTTTCTTTTGTATGAATGAAACTAACCGCTAAATAAATATAATCATATCAGAGAAAAACTATCTACCCTGATATTGTTCATAGTGGATAGTATTGCAGAATATTTGTACCCCCAAACAACCATTTTGACATTTGTGTGAGTGTTCAGCCCAAACCAGTTACTACCAGCGCTGAATGTGCCATACAATAGTAATTTATCAAAGTGTTGCTTCAATTGTCTTGGCAAAATAATGCTGTTTAAGGTACTTTCAGGACTGCTTATGAGAAAGTGAAGTACAACCTAATCTTATAGTCTGCTACCAACATGAAATTCTGCAGTACCATTGCCATCATCCTCATTGTTTATCATTATAACCCATCCTTATGTCCTGCTGTTCAGGTTAAAAAAATTTTTTTTTTTAATTCCTTCCACATTATACATGAGGTGAATTTGTGTCCATGTCTTTAGTCTCAGCATGTCATAAAGACTGTAGTTATTGGAATGTGGTCTCCCTCTAATGGGGATTGAAAGGTCATTTTTCTTGGCTGTGTGACTAGGCAGTAACTTTCATTAGTGGCACAACTCTCCCATGGCTAAACCTTAACCATCAGAGCTGCAGTCCATCACTAATTACCCCTACTTTAGAGTTTTTAAACCTATTCTGCATTTAAAAAAGACTGTAAGCTAGCATTCTAGCGATGGCTGATGAAAATGGACCAGCAGATGGCATTTTAATTAATAATGTTATCTTCCAGCCTGTTCCAATAATGTGCTGCTGTGGAAAAAACCACTGTTCTGGTTGGTATGAAAAACAATGAACACCTTGATGTCGTTGATTTGATTGTTTATAAAGGGTTACTACTGTTGCAGTCCTTCACGGTCGCTGAATCTAGTTTTGCTGCTCTTTCTTAACCTATGTGAGACATGATCTGGTTGACAGTGCTGGGACCAGCCTCTTTATAACTGTGTAAACTGTGTAAAACATGGTAAACCTGATTACATTGTGGCAGTTCATAAGCAAGTTTCCTCGACCTGTATAACCAGCTGTATGTATCTCCAGTTAAACACCAGCTTGTACATACATTCTTTTACACATACACATGACACAATTCATATTCATAATAGGCATTCAAGGCCTGACCAAAATGCACAAGGATGAATGTGCAGGTCAGATCTCTAGTTTATCTTGTCCATGATCCCTGATCTCAAATTGTTATATGTCTTTAATCTTATAATATTTCTCTTCCTTTTTTTTGCACAATTCTTAGCCACTGACAATGCTTGGGTTATTGAAAAGCAGAGCTGACCACTCAGACTGTTCCACATCTTTTGATCTCCCTTGCATCCTTAAATGGATCCTCAAGCATAGGCTCAAAGACTGTCCCCTACATTTTATACTGTTTGCATAGTTTTTACCTCTCCACACTTTCGTTTTGTTTTATTTTACTACCTTTCGCTGGCTGCTTTGGCGGTGCTGTTGGATTCTTTTTTGAACCCTTGGTGGTGAGAACACCACAGAATTACGGACTGTGGTGTGTCTCTATTTGACACCAAGAGAACAGACACACGGACTGTGGTGTGTCTCTATTTGACACCAAGAGAACAGACACAATCAGCCATGTCTCCTGATGAGTCCAATCAAGCGGACGAAAGGCCTAGAAGCAGGCAATACATATAGATCTGCCTTCGAGTGGGATTGTGATGGTTCCCTCATGCAGTTAGTGAAGGGTTTTCATATAAATATACATTTTCACATTTTCATCTTCAACACCCCCCCCCCCCCTTTTTTTTTTTCTTCTTTTAATTTAATTTCAGATCTTTGCCAAGTCATTACTATAATGATGAAAGAATTGTTAACCTGCACTTGTTTCCCCCCACTACTTAATGGTTAAGCATTTTAAAAAAATCTATTTACATACTTAATTTTATTCTACACTTGTGTATGCAGCTGTATAAAGTATAAGGATTTGCATTGGTGATGCCTCCTTGAGGTCTCAAGGCTGATGAATTACATCTCCTATTATCCTGATGGTTTCAACAACAGAGAGAGAGAGAGAGAGAGAGAGAGAGAGAGAGAGAGAGAAATGAATGGTTACAGCTGAAGGTCGTGAGTTCAAACCCGTCGTAGGGGTAAGATTTTTACAACCTGAAAACCTTCTCTGTCCACCCAGCAGAAAATAATTCTATTCAAGCGAAAAGAGGGCAGTGAAAAGAGAAATATGACTTTTGTTTTTCATAAAGCTGTATCCTAAACATGGTGAATTTCCAACAGTTTCAAGGCTATGCGACTTTAACCTTAACCTTTTAAAGACAAGTTTCAAAGTCAAGGTCTGTAGGGAGACAGCGGGTTTTATAACTTCAGATATGCTGCATCCATGGACTGGTTCACACACAGAGAAGCCCGCTTAATTGATCTGAAAGTGTGTTTGTGTGTGTGTGCAAGAGAGAGAGAGAGAGAGAGAGAGAGTGTGTGTGTGTGTGTGTGTGTGTGTGTGTGTGTGTGTGTGTGTGTGTGTGTGTGTGTTTTGCATGTGCATGTGTGTGTTGTAAAACAAAATAGATGGGAGGAGAGGGGGGGAGGGCAAGTGCGTATTTGTGTGGGACTTCGGCACGCCGCACTATCTGCCAATCCCTGGTAGGATTGACTGTAACCACCTCCTCATTTGCCATCACCTCTAGTTTTGCATAATGACTACATGTCTGGAATACATCTGCACACCTTAACGCCAACTCTGCTCTTCCTCTTAAACTTGACTCCTGCAATTACCCACATTGAACATACACACACACAAAAATCAACCAAGGGACCAATGGTGAAAGGTATTTCTCTGCATGGAGCAAATTGCCTTTGTCTCCCACACATGTAGATTCCTCTGATGCATTTAAGACAGGCACAGGATGAGTGTGCTGCCTCACCCCCCTTCCCCCACCCCACCCTCCCCCCTGGAAGTGGAAGGCCCACTTGTGCAGACTCTGACTAATCAATGATTGTTGGCAGCTGGAGGGTTTATACATAATGTCCTGCATACCTGGGTCAACACAGGCACAGAGCTGACTTGGCAGCAGTGCAGTGTTTCCTCTGGCGGGTTGCCAAATGATGACATCATGACTGCTCCCTGTGGTCTGCGGCACTTGGGCTGACGTGACTAACCTGGATATGTCTTGAGTTGGGGGGGGGGGGGGGGGGGAGAAGAGGTGGGGGTGGGTTGAAGGGGAGGGGGAGGGGAGGAGGGAGCCAGAATGAACAGCATCGAAGTAGACATGCCGTGTGGGGCAAGGAAGATTGGACAGCAAACAAAACAACAAAAGCAAAAAAGAAGGGGGAAAATAAAGACAAATCCTGGTTCGTTCATATGTAATGTAATTGCTACAGAAGAGATGATCAACCAGGGTGGGCAAGGCACGAGAACTGGTCCAACTGAACAACTAGTCTGATTAAGCCAGACACTATGGCATCAGTTTACTTCACATGACCGACAGGTCATCAACAAATTCTAAATATGTATTAAAAAATTAACCATGATACATGATTTCACATAGCACACAAATTGCACTGTTGTACTTGATATATGCATTTAAGGCTTTCCCATAATCACCTATTTTCTGTCATTTTGGTGACAATGATAATTTAAAAAAATTACAGGGCATTCCAACAGTTTTTGTAAAAAACTGTTGTTGTTGACTCAAAACGAATACCATTTCATTTCTTCTTTAATGTTGCTTGCTTGATTCATTATCACACACGTTTGTGACCCTCGCTGGTCCTGGACTATGAGTGGTCTGTCCATGACGATCTGCACGGAAGTGACCATTTCCCTGTCTTACTACAACCCGTCATAACTGAACACGTCTCTGTCTCTCAACATCTAAATTACAAGAAAGCAAACTGGGATCTATTTGCAACCACTATTTCTAAAGAATTCCAGGACACTGATTTTCTTCAGAGTCCGGACCCAGCTGAATCACTGACTAACACTGTGATCAAGTGTGCTAAAGCTTGTATTCCAGTGTCTTCCGATAAACTTCAAATGCCAAAAACACCCTGGTTTGATTCAGACTGCCAACAAATTTCCAAAGTTAGAAAACGGGCTCAGCGTCAGGTGTACCAACGACCTTCGGGTCCCAACGCTCGAGCCCATCAAAAACTCCGTGCTAAATCTAGACACACTTTTAAAATCAGTAAACGTCGGTCCTGGAGAAGCTTCTGCTCCAGGCTGACATCAAAAACTTCCAAGAAAAAAGTGTGGAACATCATTAAGAAAATCAAAGGGAAGAACACCTGTCCCACTGTGAACCATCTCAAGTTTACGGATTCTTTAATAACAGAGAAGAAAGCAGTTGCTAATCTGCTTGCTTCAACCATTGAAAAGAATTCCTCCTCTTCTAATAAATCAGCCACTTTTGTCAAAAACAAAGCCCTAAAAGAAAAATCACCCCGCAACTTTTCGTCCGACAACATGGAAGACTACAGTCTTCCTTCACGTTAAACGAGCTGAAATCTGCCTTGCTTTTGCAGCGATTCCTCTCCAGGTATAGATGAAATCCATTATCAGCTGTTGAAACATCTTCCGCTAGAAGGTCTGAACATACTGCTACAGGTCTACAACCATGTGTGGACTACAGGTTTTTTTTCCACCTCTTGGCGAAAAGCCCTCATTATTCCCATCCCCAAACTGGAAAAGATCTTTCTAATCCTTCAAATTACCGTCCCATAGCTTTGACCAGCTGTGTTTGTAAATTGATGGAAAAAATGGTCAATGCTAGGCTCATGTGGAAACTTGAAACCGATGGCCTTTTGGCGAAAGAACAGTGTGGTTTCCGCAAACATCGGATTACCGTTGACCATTTGATTCGTCTGGAATCTACACTTCGGAACGCCTTTCTGAACAAACAGCATGCAGTGGCAATTTTCTTTGACTTGGAGAAGGCCTACGATACCACCTGGAAGTCGGGGATACTTCATGATCTCCACGATCTGGGTTTTCGAGGTCATCTTCCGCTTTTTATTCAAAATTTTTTGGCAGAACGACAGTTTCAGGTCCGGGTTGGCACCACTCTCTCTGATGTCCACGAGCAGGAGTTGGGTGTTCCACAGGGGAGCATACTATCTCCTGCCCTCTTTAGTATTAAGATCAACAACATTGTTCAATCAGTTCAGCAGGGTTCAGACTGCTCATTGTTTGTGGATGATTTTGCTGTCTACGCAACTGGAAGCCTGTACCCGAGTGTCCAGCGCAGGCTCCAGCTTTGCGTAGATAAAATCCATCGGTGGGCGGATTGAAAACGGTTTCACCTTTTCTGCTACAAAAACCCAGTGTATTCACTTCCATAATTTCCGTCAGTTTTTTCCAGATCCGGAACTTCAAGTAGGGAAATCTCCCATTCCAGCTGTTAAAGAGGCCAAATTTCTGGGAGTTATTTTTGACCAGAAACTTAACTTTCTCAGCCACATCAAAAACCTCAAAACTGCTTGCCAGAAAGCACTTAATATTCTGCGGGTCGTTGCGCACACCGACTGGGGCGCTGATAAGAAAACTTTGCTGCACCTCTACAGAGCCTTGGTCCGTTCCAAGCTGGACTACGGTTGTGCTGTGTACGGCTCCGCAAGATCGTCTTACCTCAAACTCTTGGACCCTATCCACCATCAAGGGCTTCGTCTCTGTCTTGGAGCGTTCCGCACCACCCCTGTGTACAGCCTGTACGCAGAGGCGGGTGAACCTTCACTGTCCAACCGCAGGCTGAAACTGTCTTTGAATTATTAATCCGACTGTTCTCCGAACCGCAGAATCCTGCCTATGACTGTGTCTTTGACCCTCCGTTCCAAAGTAAGTTTGAAAACAACCCGAAAATGTATTCCGCCGTTTGGTCTTCGTATGCGGCCTCACGTGCGGAATGCAGGTCTAGACCTAGGAGTTGTGTCGGATTTTCAAGTTTCCGGATCAACCTCCGTGGACCTTTTTCACACCAGAGATTCGTTTCGATCTTGCAGCTTTTCGTAAAGAGTTGTTGTTGTTGTTGTTGTCGTACCCTGGCTAAAAGACTCCAGGGATCATCCGAACAGCGCCGAAGTATTTGAACACTATGGCACAAATGCATCAGCTGGGGATGAGAACATTACGTGTGTGACCGTTTTTGATTACCCCGCCACATGGGCAGCCACACTCCGACTTCGGGGGATTTGGGAGACTGATAATGTTATGCTAGGAGCTTGTCACAACTGAAGACAATCCCACATAACTATGCAGAGCATAACAACATTTTGATGTAGCCTTGGTGTTCTGGCCTATGTCAATTGGTCTGACACAGCCTTAAGCCAAGGCGCTTTTCGTAAAGAGTCTACCAGCTCTCTGGCGTACAAGGCATTGTATGCTGAGCTCTGTTCGAAATTCCCATCCTGTCAAAAAGTTTTCACTGACGGTTCAAAGTCTGAGGAGGGAGTGGCCTGTGCAGCCTACTGCCCTGGGGGCTCCTTCTCAGATACTGTTGGAACATATCCATTCCAATGCTTCTGTCTATTCTGCTGAACTTACTGCTCTGGTACTGGCTTTGAAGATAATCTCACATTCTTTGAAGAGGGACTTTCTGGTTCTGTCGGATTCGCTGTCAGCTTTGGAGGCCATAGCTGGCCGCAACCCTTCAGCATCCAGAACTTTTACTTTTTTTTGAACTTTTTAGCAAGTTGAAGGCGGACGGTTACAACATTACTCTTGCTTGGGTTCCTGGCCATGTTGGCATCGGCGGGAACGAAATGGTTGATCGTTTAGCCAAGAACGCCACAAGAGAGAAACTGTCCAACACTTACATCCCCTGCTCAGATGTGAAACCCAAAATTAACGATTATGTGGAGACCTCTGGCAGGAGGATTGGAACACACAGATGAATAACAAACTCTTTCAGATCCGTCCAAACCTTAAGGACTTCCTCCATCTACGTCGGGTGGTCGTAAAGAGGAAACGGTTCTGTGCCGGCTGCACACCGGCCATTCGTATTTTACCCATTCTTACCTTTTAAGAGTGAAGAAGCTCCGTGGTGTATTCCATGTCATGCGCCACTCACAATGAAACATGTTCTTTTAGAGTGTTGGGACTTGCACGATGTGAGACACAAACATTTTACGGCGGAGTCCATGAAGATCCTGTTCAGGGATGTCCCGCCTGACGTGATCCTTGAGTTTTTGAGAGAGATTAACATTTTTCATCTGATTTAAGATTTTACGGCACAAAGATTTTTAATGCAATTTCTGGTGCGTTTGTAGACGATGTCATTTAACGATATGTGTGAAAGGTGTTTTTTTTTTTTTTTTTTTTTTTTAAATGACTGGTGAGCTGATTTTAACGTGGTGACAGCCTGATGTGGCCCTTTGCGGTCGGCTGGGCTATAAGCAACATTATCTTATCTTATCTTACACACACACACACACACACACACACATATATCTCTTTTAGGTGTGATCTATCTTACTTTTCACCCCCTCCCTTCCATCTCACTTCCCGACTCCTCTTTCATAAATTGTCATTCTCATACTGACTGCTTTCTGTGAGTATCATTTTGTGTATTCTTTCTATATCTGTAATATGTGATGTACAAAGAAGACATATGGCAAAAATCAAAATGCTGTTGTCTATGTATCATATATGAAATCTGCACTACTATACACTGTATTTAGTGTGTTCATTTGTGCATGAAAATTTTCAATGATAAAATCAATGCAAGATAAGATAAGATAATGTTGCTTATAGCCAGCCGACCCCAAAGGGCCACATCAGGGCTGTCACCACGTTTAAAATCAACTCACCAGTCAAAATCAATGCAAGAAGAAGAAAGGGTGATCTTGAAATTTTCAAACACACTGATGACTTTGTAATGCACTGGACTTCTCAAAATTATAAGACAATAAACAATACAGGCAAAATGCTTATTGAATATGCGAGCCATACTAACCCAAGAACATTTTCATGAACTAATAGAATTGCATCTTTGTGGAAAAAGTCACATACTAATATTAAAAGAGCATGAAATATTATCATCTTCAAATATGTTGTTGACCAATGGAAATACTTGAACACCTTTAGGAATGGGTACAAGCATCACAAAACCGTGAACTTAATGACATTTTATCGATCATATTGACTCTCCAAGGGCGGGGGGGGGGGGGGGGTATGGTGTGTGACAGTTTATATATAGCAATTCAGCCAGGGCCATCTGGGCCCAGTACCAGGGTGTGGAGGGGGAGGAGGGAAGCCTGGGATTGTTTTTCCAGTGCTGTCACTTTTCTGTAAGCCTGTGCCTCTCAACCAGGCTATGATGATAGTTCTTAAGGGCTGGGAAGATCTGGTGGTGAGGGATTCCCCTCGGACTTAGTTCAACAGGTGCAACTGATTCTACCTTGAAGAAGAAATGGACCTGGCAATGCATGCATTATGTAGGCAAAGCCTAGACTTTAAAAAAAACTGACAGCTCACAGCATGGGTCCCTATCAACATTTCTAAATCTGGTCATTTAGAGTGCCTTATGTCAGTGTATTGAGTTGCATGTAAGTCACACACAAAAATTTGCGAGAAAATGTGAATTTTTTCCAAATGAAACATAGAAAGAGTGCTAACAAAAATACTCAGGAAAAAGATTCAGAGTATGGTTTATTTTCACACAAAATATGACCTTATAAATAACAGATGTGACCCAGTGATGCTTAGGAGAAAGAGAGAGAGAGAGCGCAAGAGACGCCACTGGGAGAGTGATTTCCCTTGCGTGCGAAGGTGGCAGATCAAACAAAACAAAACGGCTTCCCGGCATTTTAGCGTTTTGAAAGAATAATACCAGTGAGAGATAGCATTCACTAAATGTTGATAACCCTTATTCCACAAATAGGGTAAGTCTATTTGTGGAATATGGGTTATCAACATTTAGTGAATGCTATCTCTCACTGGTATTATTCTTTTAAACGCTAAAAATGCCGGGAAGCCGTTTTGTTTTGTTTGATCAGGGACCGTACAGCGCAACTGTACGGTCCCTGGTTTGATCTGCCACCTTCGCACGCAAGGGAAATCACTCTCCCAGTGGCGTCTCTTGCGCTCTCTCTCTCTCTCTCTCTTTCTCCTAAGCATCACTGGGTCACACAGACATAAATGATCCACAAAATAATGCTCCTGCACGAATTACAGACTGCGACATGGAGGACATTTTGTGCATTATATCTGTTGTCTGTAACATCTGCACGGCGCATTTGTGATAAAATGACTTGTCCCTTTGGTATTTTGTGTTATGATTTTTTTTTGTGATAAAATGACTTGTCCCTTTGGTATTTTGTGTTATGATTTAGAATCGTTACTTTGAACCGTCTCGTGTGTGTGTGTGTGTGTGTGTGTGTGCGCGCGACAGCCCTGATGTGGCCCTTTGCGGTCGGCTGAGCTATAAGCAACATTAACTTATCTCGCATGTGTGTGTGTGTGTGTGTGTGTGTGTGTGTGTGTGCGTGTGGCGCGCGCGCGCGTCTCGTGTGTGTGTGTGTGTGTTCTGGCTTGTTTCTGGGAACGCTACTTTCGTTTCAGTCATAAAGACAACTGAAAATTTACGATTTACGGCCGTTATCATACATCGACACAGTAAGTTAATAAGTTAACAGTAAGTTTCAGGGCCAAGAGTGTCACCTTTGTGGGCCACAAGTTCACGGCTGAAGGGTTGAAGCCTGATCCAGAAAAGACGCAAGCAATCAAAGCCATGCCAGCACCAGAAGATCGACCAGGTCTCCAACGCTTCCTGGGGATGACAAACTACCTATGCAAATTCATCAAGGACTATAGTGAGAAAACCGCTGTGCTTCGTGAACTCCTGCGAAAGGATACCACATGGTGCTGGACTGATGCTCATGAACAGGCGTTTCAGAAGCTGAAAGATGATCTCGCAAGCCCTCCAGTCCTGAAGTACTTTGATCGAACAAAATCCGTTGTCCTGTCAGTGGACGCCTCTCAAAGTGGCCTCGGTGCAGCCTGCCTACAGGATGACGCCCCAGTCGCATACGCCTCAAGAGCTCTTACTGATGCCGAAACTCGATATGCACAGATCGAGAAGGAGCTGCTAGCTGCCGTGTTTGCCTGCAAGAAGTTCAATGACTTTGTGTATGGACGGAAAGTGACAATAGAGACTGACCACAAGCCTCTGATCTCCATTGTGCAAAAGCCCCTCCATGCTGCTCCTGCAAGACTGCAAAGAATGCTACTCCAACTTCAGAGCTACAACACAGAGTTCATCTACAAGAAAGGGAAAGAATTGTTCCTGGCAGACACGCTATCAAGAGCATATGGTGACGAAATTCCAGAAGAGAATGACTGCAACTACAACGTTATAGCAGTCCTGTCCATTTCCCTTCACGAATGACAGAGCTTCAGCAAGAAACACTGGCAGATCATACTCTACAGAAACTCGCAACATCATTAGGACCGGATGGCCTGATCATGTGCGCGACGTGTCAGAGGAAATCAAACCCTTCTTCCCATTCAGAGATGAGGTGGTGATTGAAAATGACATCATCCTCAAAGGACAAAGAGCTGTCGTCCCGAGTCTCTACAGTCTGTATACATCATGATTCTACACAAAGGCCACATGGGTCCAGAGCGCACAAGAAAACTGGGCAGTGATGTGGTTTTCTGGCCGCAGATGCGCCAAGACATTGAGAGTGCAGTCTCTCAATGTTCTGTATGCAACAGCCTCAAAAGTCACCAACAGAAGCAACCACTCGTCAACCACCCAGTCCCTGATCTTCCTTGGGCCAACCTTTCAGCTGACATTTTCGAGTGGAACAACTGCCAGTACCTGGTAGTGGTGGACTCATTCTCTGGTTGGTTCGAATTTGAACTACTCCTCAATATGTCATCAAGTTCTGTCATCAGCACATGCAAAAGACTATTTGCGACCCATGGCATTCCAGAAAAACTCATGACTGACAACGGTGCACAGTTCACCAGCAGAGAGTTTGAACTTTTCACCAAACAGTGGAACTTCACCCACATCACAAGCAGTCCACACTATCCACGTTCCAATGGGTTAGCTGAGAACGCAGTCAAACAAGCGAAACAACTTCTGGAGAAAAGCAAGACGGGCAATTCCGACATCATGCTTGGCCTTCTCAATCTGCGGAACACACCCAGAGATGGCATGGGCTCCCCTGCACAGCGCCTACTGTCCAGGAGAACCGAACAACACTCCCAACCTCTCAAAAACTGCTCAAACCAAGACTGTGAACACGGCAAAGGTGTGTCAACAGCTCAAGAAGGTACGACAGCAACAAAAGAAATCTCACGACAAATCTGCAAGAGACCTGCGACCACTGCAGCCTGGCGAGGTCATCAGAATACAAACAAAGGTTTCCAACGCCTCGCCACAGTCAAATCACGTCGTGATGCTCCAAGATCGTATGTGGTCACCTCAAACAAAACGGACTATGTACGCAACCGACGACACCTGATCCCTGTCAGGGAGCCACACCCTCCGGACTCACAGTTGAGTCACTCACCCACCCACGGACCAGATGCACAAATCCGTGGAGCGCAGCACGCACCAGCTGTGGCCCGCCACAGCCAGAGTGCAGCTCAGCTGCTGCCACCAGCCGCCTCCCCTTCCCACCCTGTTCTCTCCCTTCACCCAACAAAACACCCCCCCTTTCCAGTGGCCCGCACCCCAAGATGGCTTGGCCTTCCTCCCCAGGGCGTCGACTCTCCAGTACAGCCGACAACCACGACAGGGCTGGCCCACCGCCTACTCGGTCCAAGATGGCAGCTGAGCAGATCCCAGCCACGCCTACCCGGTCATCACCCGCTCCGGAAGAGTTGTCAAGCCAACCC
The DNA here is from genome assembly GCA_018398815.1 of Conus ventricosus. Taxonomy (NCBI): domain Eukaryota; kingdom Metazoa; phylum Mollusca; class Gastropoda; order Neogastropoda; family Conidae; genus Conus; species Conus ventricosus. Next base: position 33,723,726 of record CM031600.1, read on the forward strand.
AAGATACATATGATTCCTCAATGACTTTTTTTTTTTTGGGGGGGGGGGGGGGATGGGAAACAAGGAAGGAGGTCTTTGTATCCTTTTTTAAAGAGTGTACAATGCCAAAGTTTTGTCCACACACTCAGTTTTGTTTTGTTTTGTCAATGATTCTTTTTATTTTGTGAAACCTGAAAGTGGCACATTACATTTATATTCATTTTGTTCTGGCTATTTTTTAATGCAACATGTTTGCGCATAATTGCTACATTGAAGTCTAGTAAAAAAAAAATTTTCTCATGCACATGATAGTATTCAAGGTAATATTTTTTTTGTGTTTAATTTTGCTTCAATGAAAGATATGATGAGCTATAGCCCAGATTAGTCAGAGATGGAGAAAAGAAGGATATTATGGTTTATTATTATTATTATTATATATAAAGATTGAAAAGAAAGGTTGATTATATTTATTGTTAAAATTTATTTTAACAATTTAGTTATTAATTATGTTGTTTTATAGTTAATTATTAATATTTTATGTTTGCATATGTTTTGTAGTATTAAGAAATTTAGAGAAGTTTTAATTACAATTGAAAATTTAATTGTTGACTATTTAATTAAAGAGATTTGTTAAAAGTTTTATTCCCATTTATTTTCTTGTTTGTTTTATTGAGAAGGAAGATGTAGATAAATAAGATTTCTAGGGACTTCGGTAAAAAGGCATGCAAGTGTGGGGGGGGGGGGGGGGGCACTTCCGCCCCGACGAGGAACGGACGCAATGAGTCAATAAAACCACCACATCATTCAAGCTGAAATAGTTTCTGTGTTATGCATGTACGGAAGTCTACATAAGTCATCATTTTTGCCAAGATTACTGCGCAGTGTGGTCTCGAGACTAGGCCGATATGGCGTAGCACATGGACTAGTTCGCACGCAGAGACACCTCGCGGTCAAATTCGTTGCTCGGTCAATTCGTTGCTGGTATACCAGCTTAGGTTGCTGATATACGACCTTAGCCAAGAATGACGTCATAACGTGTTAGTTGCTAATGGCAACGGCAAAACTCCACAGTTTAAGACAACCACTACTACTACTCGACTTTTTGGCAGTATTGGCATTGAATTTGACCAGGCAATGAATTTGACTGATACGGTCAAATTCGTTGCTCCAGTCAAATTCGTTGCCGTGCAATATCCTGACCACTCCTGCTGCTACTACTGTTACTACTACTACTACTACTACTACCAGAAATATTGTTGGTCATTGTGCCGGATCAGAAGTGGTCATAATATTGCACGGCAACGAATTTGACTGGAGCAACGAATTTGACCGCGACAACGGTCGCAGTCAAATTCGTTGCTCCGGTCAAATTCGTTGCCGTGCAATATCCTGACCAATCCTGCTGCTACTACTGTTACTACTACCACTACCACTACTACTACTACTACTACTACTACTAGAATATTGTTGGTCATTGTGCCAAATCAGTAGTGGCAATGAATTTGACCAGGCAATGAATTTGACTGATACTGCGGTCAAATTCGTTTTTCCATTCAAATTCGTTGCCGTGCAATATCCTGACCACTCCTGCTGCTACTACTGTTACTACTACTACTACTACTACTACTACTACCAGAAATATTGTTGGTCATTTTGCCGGATCAGGAGTGGTCATAATATTGCACGGCAACGAATTTGACTGGAGCAACGAATATGACCGCAGTATCAGTCAAATTCATTGCCTGGTTGTAACAGTAGTAGCAGCACGAGTGGTCAGGATATTGCACGGCAACCAATTTGACTGGAACAACGAATTTGCCCGCAGTATCGGTCAAATTCATTGCCTGGTCAAATTCATTGCCACTACTGATTTGGCACAATGACCAACAATATTCTACTAGTAGTAGTAGTAGTAGTAGTAGTGGTCGTAGTAGTAGTAACAGTAGTAGCAGCAGGAGTGGTCAGGATATTGCACGGCAACGAATTTGACCGGAGCAACGAATTTGACCGCGACCGTCGCGGTCAAATTCGTTGCTCCAGTCAAATTCGTTGCCGTGCAATATTATGACCACTCCTGATCCGGCAAAATGACCAACAATATTTCTGGTAGTAGTAGTAGTAGTAGTAGTAGTAACAGTAGTAGCAGCAGGAGTGGTCAGGATATTGCACAGTAAACAATTTGACTGGAACAACGAATTTGACCGCAGTATCAGTCAAATTCATTGCCTGGTCAAATTCATTGCCACTACTGATTTGGCACAATGACCAACAATATTCTAGTAGTAGTAGTAGTAGTAGTAGTAGTAGTAGTAGTGGTAGTAGTAACAGTAGTAGCAGAAGGAGTGGTCAGGATATTGCACGGCAATGAATTTGACCGGAGCAACGAATTTGACCGCGACCGTCGCGGTCAAATTCGTTGCTCCAGTCAAATTCGTTGCCGTGCAATATTATGACCACTCCTGATACGGCACAATGACCAACAATATTTCTGGTAGTAGTAGTAGTAGTAGTAACAGTAGTAGCAGCAGGAGTGGTCAGGATATTGCACGGCAACGAATTTGACTGGAACAACGAATTTGACCGCAGTATCAGTCAAATTCATTGCCTGGTCAAATTCATTGCCACTACTGATTTGGCACAATGACAAACAATATTTCTGGTAGTAGTAGTAGTAGTAGTAGTAGTAGTAGTAGTGGTGGTAGTAGTAGTAACAGTAGTAGCAGCAGGAGTGGTGAGGATATTGCACGGCAACCAATTTGACCAGGCAATGAATTTGACTGATACTGCGGTCAAATTCGTTGTTCCAGTCAAATTCGTTGCCGTGCAATATCCTCACCACTCCTGCTGCTACTACTGTTTACTACTACTATACTTCTACTACCAGAAATATTGTTGGTCATTGTGCCGGATCAGGAGTGGTCATAATATTGCACGGCAACGAATTTGACTGGAGCAACGAATTTTACCGCGACGATCGCAGTCAAATTCGTTGCTCCGGTCAAATTCATTGCCGTGCAATATCCTGACCACTCCTGCTGCTACTACTGTTACTACTACTACTACCACTACTACTACTACTACTACTACTACTACTAGTAGAATATTGTTGGTCATTGTGCCAAATCAGTAGTGGCAATGAATTTGACCAGGCAATGAATTTGACTGATCCTGCGGTCAAATTCGTTGTTTCAGTCAAATTCGTTGCCATGCAATATCCTCACCACTCCTGCTACTACTACTGTTACTACTACTACTACTACTACCACCAGAAATATTGTTGGTCATTGTGCCGGATCAGGAGTGGTCATAATTTGCACGGCAACGAATTTGACTGGAGCAACGAATTTGACCGCGAGGGTTGAGGTCAAATTCGTTGCTCGGTCAAATTCGTTGCTGTGCAATATCCTGATCACTGCTGCTGCTACTACTGTTACTACTATACTACTACTACTACTACTATACTACTACTAGAATATTGTTGGTCATTGTGCCAAATCAGTAGTGGCAATGAATTTGACCAGGCAATGAATTTGATGCTGCGGTCAAATTCGTTGTTCCAGTCAAATTCGTTGCCCTGCAATATCCTGACCACTCCTGCTGCTGCTGCTACTACTACTACTACTACTACTACTACTACTACTACTACTACCAGAAGTATTGTTGGTCATTGTGCCGGATCAGCAGTGGTCATAATATTGTACGGCAACGAATTTGACTGGAGCAACGAATTTGACCGCGACGGTCGCGGACAAATTCGTTGCTCCAGTCAAATTCATTGCCTGGTCAAATTCATTGCCACTACTGATTTGGCACAATGACCAACAATATTCTACTAGTAGTAGTAGTAGTACTGTAGTAGTAGTAGTAGTAGTAGTGGTAGTAGTAGTAGTAACAGTAGTAGCAGCAGGGGTGGTCAGGATATTGCACGGCAACGAATTTGACTGGAGCAACGAATTTGACCGCGACCGTCGAGGTCAAATTCGTTGCTCCAGTCAAATTAGTTGCCGTGCAATATTATGACCACTCCTGATCCAGCAAATTGACCAACAATATTTCTGGTAGTAGTAGTAGTAGTAGTAGTAGTAGTAGTAGTAGTAGTAGTGGTGGTGTAGTAGTAGTAACAGTAGTAGCAGCAGGAGTGGTCAGGATATTGCACGGCAACGAATTTGACCGGAGCAACGAATTTGACCGCCACCGTCGCGGTCAAATTCGTTGCTCCAGTCAAATTCGTTGCCGTGCAATATTATGACCACTCCTGATCCGGCACAATGACCAACAATATTTCTGGTAGTAGTAGTAGTAGTAGTAGTAGTAGTAGTGTAACAGAGTCCAGTGCAGAGAGTGGTCCAGGATATTGCACGGTGTCACGACCGACCCCTGAAGGTCTGCCCTGACGGAATCGGTACTAGGTGGGTAGTGAAGGAGAGTGACTGACCTCACACGCCCCGCAAGAGACACAACAAGAAAGATTACATACAATACACCATTATTCACACCAGCACAACAATAGTCACAAATAAGCATTTCACACATACAACAGCACAATCACAATTAAGCATTTCAACACACACAACATGCACATTAGTCCCAAACAGCATTCCGACACACACAAACATGCACAATCACAATTTAGCATTTCAACACACCACAACATGCACATAGTCCCAAAACAAGCATTCCGCACACACAACATGCACAATCATAAATAATCATTTCCAACAGTCTTTCCCTTCCTTGCTTCCCGTGGTTCCCCCACCTGGTCTCTCCAAAGTCCTCGAGAGCACCGAGGTCGATTCAGGCACCCCAGACCGGGTCTGTTCCTGAGTATAGTCTTTCAAGGCCGACACCTTGACACCCCCCCCCAAATGGCACGATACAGTGCTAACCACACCCGGTCACGGGCGCTGCAGGAGGTCGTGGACAGTGGAGAAACGCCTCTGGTGGGACGAGGCGCCGCCGCGGAAAGTCCCGACAGGGCAGGAGATCAGCAAAGTCCATGTGCTCCTCAACCAGTGCGCGGCCCCAACAGCGCCAGCATCGGTGGAGCCCCGGGAGGAGAGAATAAAGAAGGAATGGAAGGAAAGGAGAAAGAAGGGTACTGGAACCCCGCAGTCAGTACGGTCTGATATTTGCTGCTCAATCCTAACAGCCTCTCGCATGATGGGCGAGGGGAGGTGTTTGCTAATTAATTAATAAACATCAGCTCAACACAGACCTGAGCATAGCAGTCAACAAAACCAAACGAGGAACGTTCGCTAAAGTTCTCCTCACACGAAGCAGGTAAGAGATTACATGACAGGCTAAACAAACAAATATCAATCTATATCTTCATTCTTCCTTCTCTCACGTTCAACATTTTCCTTCTTAGGGCTGACACAAATACAGCAACCGCTGCTCTATAACTGCCACCACATTTACAAAATATAATAACCTCAATGGCACAATTATCCACATTTTATAACAACATATCACAATGACACAATTCTCCAACCACGCATCCAAACGACTAATCATGCGTATGCACGTTCGCAAACATAAAACTCCGTTCCCCTTGCACGCACAGACAGACGGTGGCCGAAGAAATGAGAGACCGGGATTGTGACAGGGGCGGACAAGCGAGACCAAGCAAGTACCAACCCTGAATCACCAGGTTCTCCCCCTTCACCGCCGACTACCGCATCACAGATGCATAAAAAGGAGAAAGACTTTTGATATAATTTGACTGGCCAGGTAAAGATTGAATTAACCAGAAAAAATGGTCTCAAACAATATTTTCTTTATAATTTTGAAAACCAACAGAATTGCGCAAAGAGAAAAATTAGCCGGCTAAACAAAAAAACAAAAACAACAACAAATAAACCACGAAACTGATGCTTACAGCTACCCGTGGGTGACCCAAAGTTGGCGGGTCAAGCGACTCTGCCCTCTGTCAGGTCGATAGGACCAGCAGAGCAGATGCGGAAAAGATGACGTGATGTGATGTCCCTCCCCACAGGCCGACTGTAGGGATGAAGGTACCGACCTATACCTTCGACGAAGTAGTGTAGAACCGAAAACAGAGCAGGCGCTCTCAGAGACAATCTTCGCTCGAGTGAAGGAAAACCTGCCTAAACGATGGCGCCAACATGCCACGCTACGTCACAGTGAGCATACCTCAAGCCTAAGAGAATGATGCACGTGCGACAGGTAAAAAGACAGGAGAGAGGCCGATAGAGACAGCCAGTTAAAGCGAAAGGTACCAGCCACCCGTGAACCTGCAGGATGAATTGCACGGGCAGTGGAATTAGAGAGAGAGAGAGAGAAAGTAAACCTAACCTGAGCTGAACGACATTAAGGTGCAAAGCACCACAAGCCACATTAAGGGACGGATACACGACAACAGCAACGACAATAAATAAATGAATAATTCTACTACCCTAGATGGGCCAATCGTCATAGGCCTCGTGACAAACCCCCCTTCTAAAAGCATCTGTTTCTCTGAGATACAGTGCTCCTTTGAACCTTGACGCATGTGCAAATTCACAACAATGGGACCGAACCCAACTCGCTGTGATCGACAGAGTACGATAAATCCAATACAACCGTTCCACGATAGAACTACACAGGAAGATACAATAATACTACATTTATCAAACAACTATGCAAACCTTCCAACAATTAAAAGTAGCAATCCGAGACAAGTGATGATTCACTACCGACAACTGTCACTACACCTGGTACCCAAACCAAAAAGGGGACATAACCCTGGCTGAGGGGAATTGTCCCTGACTGATTTCCCCAATGGGTGTGCTGACTACGGAGCTCGGCTGAGATAGTCAGCATCCGTATTGCTTGAACCTTGATATGGCGAAAATGACTCTGCAGTTCCACTGCTAACTCATGAGTCGACGACTGACTGGCCGGATCCGGTCCAGGCACTGGAGAGGATGATGATCGCTCTCCAGTACAAACTTCCGGCCGTACTTCTTCTTGGGCACACCAGTGCGCGTCCAAATCTGCCAGAGAGCTTCAGCAACAGTAGGGACATCGAGAGTCCTAAGCGGGACAGCCTCTGGGTATCGAATCGCGTAATCTATGTAGCGGTGACCGCGATCGGATGGTGGATTAATGGGTCCCACCAGGTCGACACCAACCTTGCTGAAAGGCTCCCAACCAGTGGCACTGACCCTAGGGGAACACGCTTCAAGCGACCCTTAGGCGTTGTCCGTTGGCAGACATCGCAACTGCGGCAGTACTGCCTAACCTGAGAATTCATCCCGGCCAGAAGAAGTCCTGTCTTACCCGCTCGAGAGTCCCTTTGAGCCCATATGACCTGCCATGGGCGAATCGTGGGCCTGCCGGAGAACAGATTCTCTCAAGCTTTGGGGAACGACAAGCTGCTTGGCCACACGATCTGCCTGAGTGAAAACCCTAAAGAGGATCCCCTTGTGGAGCTTGAAGCTCACCTTGGCGTGTCGGGCAGACTGAGCGGGACGATCTACCAGTTGTCGCAGGCGTTGGACATCCAAGTCCCTGGCCTGAAGACGAACCATCGTAGCAGGATCAGTCCTAGCAAGAACCTCGTCAGAGATCGGCTGAAGAACTGGACGCAATTCCTGCTCCTGCTTCTTGGCTTTGGCGCGTGTGGTAACTCCCACACACGCCTGTACGGGCAGATCCGTAGACACGGACTGACTGCGTCCGTCCGCAAAGGTGATAGTATTCCCTATGAGAAGGGAATACATAGGTCGCTCCACCGCGATGGCCCATACTTCGCCACAGAAGTAGGGGGTGGAGATCGGAAATGAGTACAGAAGGACGGGTGGAGGTAAAACCAGCCTCCAACCCGCACACATCATAACTGGCGCCCCGCCGGGCCTCAGGGGAAACCAAATCCTTATCCACAAAGATCGTTGATGCTCCGAATCCCTGATGGTGTCGACCAAGGAAGAACCAACAACAGAGAGAAACACTGGGCACTCCGTACCACCAGAAGCTGGGATGGACCCCACGTTAGCCGAGGCACGAGGACGCTGGAAAGAACTAGCCCCATGACTACCGGCGGCTTTAGGACAATCTTTCCTAATGTGGCCGGGACGACCACAAAGAAAACACAGTCGGGGTGCTGAGGTCCCCGATGAACTGCCTGCCTTGTTCGACCCGCTAGCAGTCACGTCAGCGCCTTATTGCCACTAAATCCTGTGAGGGTCTTCCTGTCCGTATCTGGGCGATGCCCATAAGCTCTACGGGCTTCAGCAAACACCTCAGCGGTATGAATCGCAGCCGCGAAATCCTGAGGTGCTGTCTCGCCTATACAGATCCTCAACTCTGGGGACACGGTGTTGGTAAGCTGTTCGATGAGAATCAGATCCTCCAGCTCCAGCTTAGCCAACTGACGCCAGTACCCTAGCGTTTTGCGCAGCCTATCTCCAAACTGCACGAAGGTCTCGTCGTTATTCTTTTTCATGGACCTGAACTTCCTCCTGTACGTCTCTGGGGTAAGGTGGAAACGCTTACGCAGAGCAACTGCATGTCTGCATAAGACGCGCCTTCATTTACAGTGAGCACACACTCCCTTGCAGTACCCGACAACCCAGAAAAAAGGTGCATTAGCCTTTTGTTCCTCAGACAATTGGTATGAAGTAGCTACCTTGTCAAATGCTCTAAGAACATATCAATGTCTCACTAGGTCTGAACTCTGGAAGCTTTAACTTTGGGCCTCTAACTCTATCACTTGCCTGTTGGTTAACCCCTGACTTACAGATGCGGGCCGCCCGCGAAAGAAGTTGTTCCATCTCTTCCCTCCGCAGAGCTTCCATCCTAGCTAGCTCTTCCCTACGGAGGGCTTCCTGTCTGGCAGCCTCCTCTCTGCGCAGCATAGCCTCTTCCCTACGCAGAATTTCCTGTCTGTCAGTCTCCTCTCTGCGCAGAGCCTCCATCCTATCTAGCTCTTCCCTACGCAGAGCTTCCTGCCTAGCAGCCTCTTCACTACGCTGTGTTGCTCTTCCCTACGCTGCCGCTCCAGAAACATAAGGACGGAGGCGATGTCCTGGGCAGGATTCACCACTCCCGACACGGGAGGATGACCCGTTTTACCCGTCCCTTGGGTCTCGACTTTCCCATGAGGAAAGTCTCCCAGGGCATACTCCTTACGAGGGGAAGCATGGAGAAGAGAGGGTTTCGGTTTCTGCGACTCAACAGAAGCCCACAGTTGCTTCGCTATGCTCTGACGCCTCCAAGCGGAAGTGCCAGTCGGGGTCTCAGCAGGAAGATCCCCTAGCGAAGAGGTAGTGAAAGTACTCACTGGACTATCGGCTACAGCACGGGAATAAGTGGAAGTCACTGTAGTCGAAGTACTGGTACTAATAGTAGGGACTACATTTTGGAGACCTTTCTTCTTCGACGCACGCGTCACCATACCACCAGCACCGGACGTTGCCATGAAAACTATATCCTACGGTTATCAAATACAGGAGAAAGACAATTCCACTTGAAAAACAGATTACCGCATGGATATGTTACGTCTCTTGGTGACTGACTGAGAAACAGCAAATAAAAAAAAAATGTCAACGTACAATTGTCCGGCTGCTCCCACTCTGGCAACACCGCGCTCTATAACACGAGCAACAGTGCGGTGGGGCTCACCGGAGAAAAACAAACAAAAAAAAAAAAATGTCCAGGCTGCTCCCACTCTGGCAACACCGCGCTCCACAGCATGAGCAACAGTGCGGTGGGGCTCACCGACAAAAAAAAAAAAACAATATGGCAGAAGGAATCCGGAGAAAAAAAAAAAAATGACACTAACGTCTGATACACCCACCTGTACTCAATAAACCCGGTAGAGAAAACTGGTTAAATACAAAACAGGAACGGCAGACTGAGTGGCACCAGAAAGGAAAGTCTTACGGCCGAAACTGCGTGAGGCACCCGGCGGAAAAGAGGTCTGGACGCGGGTCGATTCCCCTTCGTCTCGACTCGACTCCCCAGTCACACCGGAAGTTCCTTCAGGCCACCAGAAGACTCCCTACACACTAGAGTCACACCAGCCAAACCACCCACAAAACAAACACGACAAACTAGACTAAACACATGCAAGACAGACAGAACTGGACAGGTCTCCGCGAAACGGAGAGACAGTCAGAGCCCTTCACATCCCGGACGAGCCCCCACAAATGTCACGACGACCCCTGAAGGTCTGCCCTGACAGGATCGGTCTAGGTGGGAGTGAAGGGAGTGACTGACCTCACAACGCCCGCAAGAGACCACACAAGAAAGATTACAATACAATACACAACATTATTAACACCAGCACACACATAGTCACAAATAAGCATTCCAACACATACAACAACACAATCACAATTAAAGCATTTCAACACACACAACATGCACATAGTCCAAACAAGCATTCCGACACCACAACATGCACAATCACAATTTAAGCATTTCAACACACACAACATGCACATAGTCCCAAACAAGCATTCCGACACACACAACATGCACAATCATAAATAATTCATTTCCAACAGTCTTTCCCTTCCTTGCTTCCGTGTTCCCCCACACCTCTGTCTCCAAAGTCCTCGAGAGCACCGGGTCGATTCAGGCACCCCAGACCGGGTCTGTTCCTGAGTATGTCTTTCAAGGCGACAACCCTTGACAACACACACCCCCCAAATGGCACGAACAGTGCTAACCACACCGGTCACGGGCGCCTGCAGGGGGGTCCGTGGCAGTGGAGAACACCTCCGGTGGGACGAGGGCGCCGCGGAAAAGTCCCGGACAGGCCAGGAGCATCCAGCAAAGTCCATGTGCTCCTCAACCAGTGCGCGGCCCAACAGCGCCAGCATCGGGTGGAGCCCCGGGAGGAGAGAATAAAGGAAGGAACTGGAAGGAAAGGAGAAAGAAGGGTACTGGAACCCCGCAGTCAGTACGGTTCTGATATATTGCGCTCAATCCTAACAGCCTCTCGCATGATGGGCGAGGGGGGTGTTTGCTAATTAATTATAACATCAGCTCAACACAGACTGAGCATAGCAGTCAACAAACCAAACGAGGAACCGTTCGCTAAAGGTCTCCTCACACGAAGCAGGTAAGAGATTACATTGACAGGCTAAACAAACAATATCAATCTTATCTTCATTCTTCCTTCCACTCACGTTCAACATTTTCTTTCTTAAGGAGACTTGACAAATCAGCAAACGCTTGACTCTATAACTGCCACCACATTTACAATAATAACTCAATGGCACAATTATCCACACATTTTATAAACAACATATCAAATGACACAATTCTCCAACAGCATCCAAACGGCTAATCATGCGTACGCACGTTCGCAAACATAAAACTCTCGTTCCCCTTGCACGCACAGACAGACGGTGGCCGAAGAATGAGAGACCGGCGATTGTGACAGGGGCGGACAAGCGAGACAAGCAAGTACCAACCTGAATCACCAGGTTCTCCCCCTTCCCCGCCGACTACGCATCACCAGATGCATAAAAAGGAGAAAGACTTTTGGATATATTTTGACTGGCCAGGTTAAAGATTGAATTAACCAGAAAAATGGTCTCAAACAATATTTCTTTTATAATTTTGAAAACCACAGAAATTGCGCAAAAGAGAAAAATTAGCCGGCTAACATCAACAACAAAAAAAACAACAACAAATAAACCACGAAACTGAGGCCGATAGAGACAGCCAGTTAAAGAGAAAGGTACCAGCCACCCGTGAACCTGCAGGATGAATTGCACGGGCAGTGGAATTAGAGAGAGAGAGAGAGAGGAAAGTAAACCTAACCTGAGCTGAACGACATTAAGGTGCAAATGCACCACAAGCCACATTAAGGGACGGATACACGACAACAGCAACGACAATAAATAAATGAATAATTCTACTACCCTAGATGGGCCAATCGTCATAGGCCTCGCGACAAACTCGTGACAAACCCCCCTTCTAAAAGCATCTGTTTCTCTGAGATACAGTGCTCCTTTGAACCTTGACGCATGTGCAAATTCACAACAATGGGACCGAACCCAACTCACTGTGATCGACAGAGTACGATAAATCCAATACAACCGTTCCACGATAGAACTACACAGGAAGATACATAATACTACATTTATAACAAACAACTATGCAAACCTTCCAACAATAAAAGTAGCAATCCGAGACAAGTGATGATTCACTACCGACAACTGTCACTACACCTGGTACCCAAACCAAAAAGGGGACATAACCTGGCTGGGGGAATTGTCCTGACTGATTTCCCCAATGGGTGTGCTGACTACGGAGCTCGGCTGAGATAGTCAGTAATCGTATTGCTTGAACCCTTGATATGGCGAAAATGACTCTGCAGTTCCACTGCCTAACTCATGAGTCGACGACTGACTGGCCGGATCCGGTCAGGCACTGGAGAGGATGATGATCGCCTCTCCAGTACAAACCTTCGGCGTACTTCTTCTTGGGCACACCAGTGCGCGTCCAAATCTGCCAGAGAGCTTCAGCAACAGTAGGGACATTGAGAGAGTCCTAAGCGGGACAGCCTCTGGGTATCGAGTCGCGTAATCTATGTAGCGGTGACCGCGATCGGATGGTGGATTAATGGGTCCCACAGGTCGACACCAAACCTTGCTGAAAGGCTCCCAACCAGTGGCACTGACCCTAGGGGAACACGCTTCAAGCGACCCTTAGGCGTTGTCCGTTGGCAGACATCGCAACTGCGGCAGTACTGCCTAACCTGAGAATTCATCCCTGGCCAGAAGAAGTCCTGTCTTACCCGCTCGAGAGTCCGCTTTGAGCCCATATGACCTGCCATGGGCGAATCGTGGGCCTGCCGGAGAACAGATTCTCTCAAGCTTTGGGGAACGACAAGCTGCTTGGCCACACGATCTGCCTGAGTGAAAACCCTAAAGAGGATCCCTTGGTGGAGCTTGAAGCTCACCTTGGGTGTCGGGCAGACTGAGCGGGACGATCTACAGTTGTCGCAGGCGTTGGACATCCAAGTCCCTGGCCTGAAGACGAACCATCGTAGCAGGATCAGCCCTAGCAAGAACCTCGTCAGAGATCGGCTGAAGAACGGGACGCAATTCCTGCTCCTGCTCCTTGGCTTTGGCGGTGTGGTAACTCCCACACACGCCTGTACGGGCAGATCGTAGACACGGACTGACTGCGTCCGTCCGCAAAGGTGATAGTATTCCCTATGAGAAGGGAATACATAGGTCGCTCCACCGCGATGGCCCATACTTCGCCACAGAAGTAGGGGGTGGAGATCGGAATGAGTACAGAAGGACGGGTGGAGGTAAAACCAGCCTCCAACCCGCACACATCATAACTGGCGTCCCGCCGGGGCCTCAGGGGAAACCAAATCCTTATCCACAAAGATCGTTGATGCTCCCGAATCCTGATGGTGTCGACCAAGGAAGAACACAACAGAGAGAAACACTGGGCACTCCGTACCACCAGAAGCTGGGATGGACCCCACGTTAGCCGAGGCACGAGGACGCTGGAAAGAACTAGCCCCATGACTACCGGCGGCTTTAGGACAATCTTTCCTAATGTGGCCGGGACGACCACAAAGAAAACACAGTCGGGGTGCTGAGGTCCCCGATGAACTGCCTGCCTTGTTCGACCCGCTAGCAGTCATCAGCGCCTTATTGCCACTAATCTGTGAGGGTCTTCCTGTCCGTATCTGGGCGGTGCCATAAGCTCTACGGGCTTCAGCAAAACCTCAGCGGTATGAATCGCAGCCGCGAAATCCTGAGGTGCTGTCTCGCCTATATGGATCTCAACTCTGGGGACACGGTGTTGGTAAGCTGTTCGATGAGAATCAGATCCTCCAGCTCCAGCTTAGCCAACTGACGCCAGTACCCTAGCGTTTTGCGCACGCCTATCTCCAACTGCACGAAGGTTCGTCGTTATTCTTTTTCATGGACCTGAACTTCCTCCTGTACGTCTCTGGGGTAAGGTGGAAACGCTTACGCAGAGCCAACTGCATGTCTGCATAAGACGCGCCTTCATTTAGAGTGAGCACACACTCCCTTGCAGTACCCGACAACCCAGAAAAAAGGTGCATAGCCTTTTGTTCCTCAGACAATTGGTATGAAGTAGCTACCTTGTCAAAATGCTCTAAGAACATATCAATGTCCTCACTAGGTCTGAACTCTGGAAGCTTTAACTTTGGGCCTCTAACTCTATCACTTGCCTGTTGGTTAACCCCCTGACTTACAGATGCGGGTGCCCGCGAAAGAAGTTGTTCCATCTCTTCCCTCCGCAGAGCTTCCATCCTAGCTAGCTCTTCCTACGGAGGGCTTCCTGTCTGGCAGCCTCCTCTCTGCGCAGCATAGCCTCTTCCTACGCAGAATTTCCTGTCTGTCAGTCTCCTCTCTGCGCAGAGCCTCCATCCTATCTAGCTCTTCCCTACGCAGAGCTTCCTGCCTAGCAGCCTCTTCACTACGCTGTGTTGCCTCTTCCCTACGCTGCCGCTCCAGAAACATAAGGACGGAGGCAATGTCCTGGGCAGGATTCACCACTCCCGACACGGAGAGGAGACCCGTTTGACCCGTCCCTTGGGTCTCGACTTCCATGAGGAAAGTCTCCCAGGGCATACTCCTTACGAGGGGAAGCATGGAGAAGAGAGGGTTTCGGTTTCTGCGACTCAACAGAAGCCCACAGTTGCTTCGCTATGCTCTGACGCCTCCGAGCGGAAGTGCCAGTCGGGGTCTCAGCAGGAAGATCCCCTAGCGAAGAGGTAGTGAAAGTACTCACTGGACTATCAGCTACAGCACGGGAATAAGTGGAAGTCACGTAGTCGAAGTACTGGTACTAATAGTAGGGACTACATTTTGGAGACCTTTCTTCTTCGACGCACGCGTCACCATACCACCAGCACCGGACGTTGCCATGACAAACTATATCCTACGGTTATCAAATACAGGAGAAAGACAATTCCACTTGAAAAACAGATACCGCACGGATATGTTACGTCTCTTGGTGACTGACTGAGAAACAGCAAATAAAAAAAAAATGTCAACGTACAATGTCGGCTGCTCCCACTCTGGCAACACCGCGCTCTATAACACGAGCAACAGTGCGGTGGGGCTCACCGGGAAAAAAAAAAAAAAAAAAAAATGTCCAGGCTGCTCCCACTCTGGCAACACCGCGCTCCACAGCATGAGCAACAGTGCGGTGGGGCTCACCGACAAAAAAAAAAACAATATGGCAGAAGGAATCCGGAGAAAAAAAAAAAAAATGACACTAACGTCTGATACACCCACCTGTACTCAATAACCGGTAGAGAAACTGGTTAAATACAAAACAGGAACGGCAGACTGAGTGGCACCAGAAAGGAAAGTCTTACAGCCGTAACTGCGTGAGGCACCCGGCGGAAAGAGGTCTGGACGCGGTCGATTCCCCTTCGTCTCGACTCGACTCCCCAGTCACACCGGAAGTTCCTTCAGGCCACCAGAAGACTCCCTACACACTAGAGTCACCCAGCCAACCACCCACAAACAAACACGACAAACTGACTAAACACATGCAAGACAGACAGAACTGGACAGGTACTCCGCGAAACGAGAGAGACAGTCAGAGCCCTTCACATCCCGGACGAGCCCCCACAATGTCACGACCGACCCCTGAATGGTCTGCCCTGACAGGATCGGTCTAGGTGGGAGTGAAGGGAGTGACTGACCTCACACGCCCGCAAGAGACCACACAAGAAAGATTACAATACAATACACCATTATTCACACCAGCACACACATAGTCACAAATAAGCATTCCAACACATACAACACGCACAATCACAATTAAGCATTTCAACACACACAACATGCACATAGTCCCAAACAAGCATTCCGACACACACAACATGCACAATCACAATTTAAGCATTTCAACACACACAACATGCACATAGTCCCAAACAAGCATTCCGACACACACAACATGCACAATCATAAATAATCATTTCCAACAGTCTTTCCTTCCTTGCTTCCCGTGGTTCCCCCACACCTCTGTCTCTCCAAAGTCCTCCGAGAGCACCGGGTCGATTCAGGCACCCCAGACCGGGTCTGTTCCTGAGTATAGTCTTTCAAGGCCGACACCCTTGACACACACACACCCCCGAAATGGCACGATACAGTGCTAACCACACCCGGTCACGGGCGCTGCAGGAGGTCCGTGGACAGTGGAGAACGCCTCCGGTGGGACGAGGCGCCGCCGCGGAAAGTCCCGGACAGGGCCAGGAGCATCCAGCAAAGTCCACGTGCTCCTCAACCAGTGCGCGGCCCCAACAGCACCAGCATCGGGTGGAGCCCCCGGGAGGAGAGAAAAAACACCGTCGCGGTAAAATTCGTTGCTCCAGTCAAATTCGTTGCCGTGCAATATTATGACCACTCCTGATCCGGCACAATGACCAACAATATTTCTGGTAGTAGTAGTAGTAGTAGTAGTAGTAGTAGTAGTAGTAACAGTAGTAGCAGCAGGAGTGGTCAGGATATTGCACGGCAACGAATGTGACTGGAACAACGAATTTGACCGCAGTATCAGTCAAATTCATTGCCACTACTGATTTGGCACAATGACCAACAATATTCTAGTAGTAGTAGTAGTAGTTAGTAGTAGTGGTAGTAGTAGTAGTAGTAACAGTAGTAGCAGCAGGAGTGGTCAGGATATTGCACGGCAACGAATTTGACCGGAGCAACGAATTTGACCGCCACCGTCGCGGTCAAATTCGTTGCTCCAGTCAAATTCATTGCCGTGCAATATTATGACCACTCCTGATCCGGCACAATGACCAACAATATTTCTGGTAGTAGTAGTAGTAGTAGTAGTAACAGTAGTAGCAGCAGGAGTGGTCAGGATATTGCACGGCAACGAATTTGACTGGAACAACGAATTTGACCGCAGTATCAGTCAAATTCATTGCCTGGTCAAATTCATTGCCACTACTGATTTGGCACAATGACCAACAATATTCTAGTAGTAGTAGTAGTAGTAGTAGTAGTAGTAGGGGGGCCGATAGCTCAGTTGGTAGAGCGCCGGACTCGTGATCCTGGGGTTGCGGGTTCGAATTTCGGTATAGGGGGATTTTTCCCTCGGAGTTAACATTGGTTCTGACTCCATCCCCCCTATAGTCGTTCGGATGGGACTATAAACCGAGGTCTAGTTTGTGTCACATGCACTAAAGACCATACACGACTCTAAAGATCCCGATGCTCATGTCCTAAGACGGGTGAGTACCGGCTACACGAAAATACACAATGCATGCAACCTGTGTGCCAGAATAGTCTACTTGAAGACTGTGGGCAAGGGGCAGGTTAAACATCCCCATCTGGAAGAAGAGAGAAGAGAAGAACAGTAGTGGCAGCAGGAGTGGTCAGGATATTGCACGGCAACGAATTTGACTGGAGCAACGAATTTGACCGCAACTGTCGCGGTCAAATTCGTTGCTCCAGTCAAATTCGTTGCCGTGCAATATTATGACCACTTCTGATCCGGGACAATGACCAACAATATTTCTGGTAGTAGTAGTAGTAGTAACAGTAGTAGCAGCAGGAGTGGTCAGAATATTGCACAGCAACGAATTTGACTGGAGCAACGAATTTGACCGTATCGGTCAAATTCATTGCCTGGTCAAATTCAATGCCAATACTGCCAAAAATCGAGTAGTAGTAGTGGTTGTCTTAAACTGTTGAGTTTTGCCGTTGCCGTTAGCAACTACACGTTATGACGTCATTCTTGGCTAAGGTCGTATACCAGCAACCTAAGCTGGTATAGGCCTACCAGCAACGAATTTGACTGAGCAACGAATTTGACCGCGACATGCTGTCAGGTTAGACAACGGCGCAATAGTTCTCAGATGGCTACGTGTTCCTATTTGGATTGGGCCTAATATTCATACGATTTAAGCATTGAACCATTTGAGAATATGCAAAACATGTGGTTCCGTTTTGGCACTGACAGAGCTCTCCTCTTGAGAATTTATCATACACGGTAATTTTATGAATTTGTTTGGTACAGTAAAGCGTTAGTTGTTAGATTTAACGATAATAATCCAGAGAAATCAATCCTTAAGTACGGGTATATCTGGAATTTAGAGCCCCATGCACACGAGTTATTTCAACTAATTTCTACACTCGAATAATGTAGCTTCCACTTATGGGTATTTGTTATATCTCTGTCTTTCCCGCCGAGTCTTGTGTGACCTTAATGGAAAATTCCTCCACTTGGGAGGTAATAGAGAGAGTAAAATCGGTTCTAGAACTGCGTGGACAAATTCCCGCGCTCCCTGGAACCGCTCATTGGGCAGCAGCCCCTCCCTCCATCTATATGGTCTTCTTCTTCCTAAAATACTGGTTCACCTCAAAAACGAGTAGGTCACCAGGCCTGTCCTGTCTCTCGCTTTTAGTAAATACTGGCTCAAACCTTCGACATGGATGAGTTCCCAGAAACTCAGCGTTCTCAGCCAAACTGTGCTAATGGTGCTTCTGTTACAAGTATGTCACAGCTTTACTCAACTGGCAAATGTGGTGCAAATACACAGGATGGAGTTGATCAGCAAAACGTGCAAGACATTCTAGCTTCTGGGACTGGAGTGGACATACTTCAGTGTCTGGAAGTGTGACGACAGGATGTTTTGGACAAAATGAGTCAGGCTGCTCTTTCTCAGAGACTATCAGAATTGATAAGGTGAGACTCTTGGATTCTACCACAAATTGTCTTATGTTACCAGATGCAACTACAGCTTCAGCCAGTGTGGCCAAGTTTGTTGTTTCGCAGGCATCGCTGTGCAGGCCACAGCATCTGCCGCTGTGGCACTGACTGGTTGCATAGCCCTCATGTGCCATACCACAACCTCCCATAGTCGCTGACCCCTCCTTGCCATGGCAGTGCCATAGTCGATACCCAGGCCCAGTTTCTCATGCTGCTTGGCGTAAATGGAACTGTGTCAGACCAGTTGGCACAACCCTAGCTTTCCGTCCCTTCCCACACCAGTCCTCCAAGGCACCAACAGACCCCTAGCCACCCTACCATCAATCAGCCAGCGTTCGTATCAAACTATGCCGGCCCTTCTGATTATCCTGCATGATCATGTTCCACCACCTTCTTTCCATCTTTGACAGCGAGGTGGGGACTTACGCCCAGTCAGCACGCAGTACCCATGTGGAAGATATTCAGGAGTGGAGAGAAGAAGCTCGGGAATGATGAGATGGATGATCCTTTGACAACATCCCCTCTCTTTCAGTGCTTTCATCTCAGAGGGGTACAGACGCCATAAACAGGAAGAAAAGTTTTAGAGAGTGGTGTTTTACCTGGACTATATCTTGATTGTGGCAGACTTCCCTACATAGGTAGAAGACAGTGCACAGCAGACTGTTCGTTTGCTCCAGAATCTGGGATTCTCCCTCAACTGGGACAAGTCGGACATGGTTCCAACCCTGGAGTTTACTATACTTAGTCTACAATGGGATATCAAGACGTTGACAGTCAACTTGCAAAACGAAACAGCTAGCTGCAACTCGCGGCAGCTTGCAGGAATCCTATTTCACCACAGCAAGAAAACTGATGCGCTTTCTGGGCAGTGTGCTTTCTGGGCAGTGTGAACTTCTCAGTTTATGCAGTGCCTCTGGCCAGGCTACATAACCGCGAGCTACAGAGAGCATTTAGAGTGCTTTTCAAACACCCATGTGACCTGAACAAGAAGATGACTCCGAGGTCAGAGGCCAGGAGAGAGAACGCAGTTTTGGCGCAAGCTGAAGCACTGTTCACACCCACTGTGATTTGTCAACCTGGATGTCACCATGGCAAACTGAGGTGTCCGAGAAGGGGTGGCGTGCCAGTCTACAATCATGGACAGCTTCAGGACAGTGGTCACAGGGGGGACAGGGAGCTCACATAAACCTTTTAGAGATGAGGGCAGTTTAGAATGCTCTGCCAGCTTTTCAAGCGCAGCTGACAGGCAGGGTGTGTGTATGCAGATCGACCACAAAACAGCTGTGGCATATATTGAAGGATGGGGGGACAAGATCCAGCCAACTCTCCCGTTTATCATGTGGGATATTACTGTGGTGACAGAGACACTCAGACAGCACATCATGATCCTCCTGGTTTATGTGAGGGGGATGGTGAACACAATAGCAGACACCCTGACACGGAGTAAGGAGACGGAGTGGTACCTTCTTTGAGATGTGGTAAGGAAGATTTTCCAGTGCTATGATCAGCACCCCAGTGATAGACTTATATGCATCTCATCAGACTGCATAGCCTCCCTGATATATATGTCCTTGGACAGAAGGGCATATGCCATAGACACCTTGACCCAGAAATGGGTCATGGTGTATACCTTCCCCCCTCCAGCTCTGGTTCCAGCAGTGCTGAACAGACTGAGGGATATGCCCACCAAGATCATCCTGATAGTACCATGTTGGAGTGACACCCCATGGCTCCCTAAGCTGCTGGAGCTTGTGTACAACACTCCCTGACACCTGCAGACAACCCCAGACCTCCTGATGAATATCCGGACTGGTTACCTGGTGACAAAGTTGCAAACTCTTCATTTGGTATGAGGGTTAACGTTTTAATTGACATTTTCTCTACCTTGGAAAGCTGAAGCAGCAGGAGAAAGGGGACCCACCATCGGTACCTGTCAGTGTGGAGTGTCTGGCGGAAGTGGTGTGCTGACTAGCATTTGGACCCAGCTACCGTTCTGTGTGGATGAAACGTTATGTCCTGTGTTGTACATAAAAGCTTATTTGCAAAGGATGGATAGTCTGAGACAAGATGCTAAACAACTCTTTGTATCATCACATCACAGCCCACATCAGCCTGTCAAGCTTGCCACTTTTAGACGCTGGATTGTTGTGGTTCTCAGTGAAGTGGACATAATGGATTCCACAGGCGCGACATGTGCCACAGCAACTACATGCAGTTTGCTACACGACATGCCTCTACATCGTATCATGGCTAGTGTGGACTGTACATGTCAGTCAACTGCTGTTACTAGTGTTAGGCATTACATGCATGTGCTGCCAGAGGAAAATCTTTGTAGGATTGAAGAGAAACAGACCATCCAAGATGCTGTACTGCTGTAAAGATGTGTGTGGTATCTCAACCTGTGTTTGGCCTAAACTGTTTCTAACAGCACTGGTCTATCCACTTTTTATGACTACAGAATGGTGCATCATCAAATGTTTATTTTTACATTTTATTAGTTATGAGAGTAGAGAATGGATGAATTAGGGTCTGAATGCATTAGGCAAGGCAGTAAACTCGTAAAGATTGCATAACTGCATGTGTATGTGATATATGTAAACAGCCCCAGTGAAATGTGAAGGTTGCGACATGGACATGCATAATTTCTGTTTATATGCATAACGCATATTTTACAGATTTTGTACAAAAGTATGTAAATTACACAAAGCTAGCCTTAAGGGCTTCATTTGGTGTGAGTGACTGAACGACATAATCACATATTCAAGAAAACGTTGAAAGATATACGACAGTTAAACGTTTAAGCTGTTGCACTACTGAGTGCAGAAATTATAAAATTTTGAAGTGAAACATTTTAAAATTTGATTTCTGCACTCTCATTCAGTAGCTTCCACATAACTTTCGCTTATCTTTCAAACTTTACTACGATGGATAAAAAGGTTTTGTACTCGTATTCGTAGTACAAAAGCAGGAAACAGGACAGGCTGGAGGGCTTATACCCAGATGTCAGATGGAGGTAGGGGCTGCTGCAGAAAGCAGGAAACAGGACAGGCTGGAGGGCTTATACCCAGATGTCAGATGGAGGCAGGGGCTGCTGCAGAAAGCAGGAAACAGGACAGGCTGGAGGGCTTATACCCAGATGTCAGATGGAGGCAGGGGCTGCTGCAGAAAGCAGGAAACAGGACAGGCTGGAGGGCTTATACCCAGATGTCAGATGGAGGCAGGGGCTGCTGCAGAAAGCAGGAAACAGGACAGGCTGGAGGGCTTATACCCAGATGTCAGATGGAGGCAGGGGCTGCTGCCCAATGAGCAGTTCCAGAGAGTGCGGGGGTTTGTCCACGCAGTTCTGGAACTGATTTTACTCTCTCTATTACCTCACAGGTGGAGGGATTTTCCCTTAAGGTCACAACAGACCCTGTGAGAAAGAGAGTATTACAAATACCCATAGGTGGAAACTATTGCATGAGAGGGGAAATAGTGATGGTGGTTGGGTGGTGGTGGTAGTGGGTGGTGGATATGATTGAGAAATAATGGTGGTGGTGGGGTGGTGTGTTATTATTATTATCATTATTATGAATACTTATATAGTGCCTATCCTCGGCTAGAGACCACGCTCAAAGCACTTTACAACCCACACTCGTTTATACAACGGGCTGCCTACCTAGGTAGTGTTGACTGACGAGCTGCCAGCTGACACTTCATTCAGTCATTTTCCATGTCATCCAATGATCCAGTCAGTATCGTTCATTATCGTTAGCTCAGTTTCCTTAACTTCCATCATTCTTTCCATTTCTCACGCAGGGTTCATGCTATGTGTAACATGTCATCCATACCAATGGCCAAACTGGCCTTCTCTTCCGAAAGTTGGTGATGGGATTTTACATGTGTGCAAGATGTTATGCGGTGTATGTGTGTGTGTGTGAATCATGTTTTGGTTGGCAACATAACAATGATCAGGACATAACTTTTTTTGTTTTAACCACCACCATCCCTGCTCCCATCTCCCCCTCCCCTCCCTTCTACTCCCTCTTTCTTTCCTCCCTGCCCCCCCCCCCCTCTCCCCCCTTTCCTCACCTCCTTTCCTCCTCACTCCTCCTTGTGCCATCCTGGCCATTTTGAAAATAAATAAGTAATAGCCAAATGTAACGGCGTTCACTCAAAGAAACATTTGAAAAAGAAAAGTGTAACTGAAATTCATTATTATCATGAAGGTAGGGTCGGTAGCAGTGGGCTTTCAACTGTGTGCTCATGATACTTTTATTGTGAAATGATGACAATTAATAAAGTCACTTTCCCAGAAGATGGAGTATGGCTGCCTTAATGGCGGGATAAAAAAGGGCCATACACACAAAACTTCACTCCCTTTGTTGAGTAGATGGGATTAACCCTTGCCTGTCTATACAGGGAATGTCCGCAGGAGTATCGGCCTGCATACATGGAGAAAAAAAAAATGATAAAGTCACTTTTCAAGTTTTCTTTAAAAAGTGTCCATTTTGTTTCAGGAGGTGATACAGTGATAATGGACCCTACTGTGGTGACGGACCGCCTGTCCCAGATGGGGTTCAGGGTGTACAGTGGGGAGGAAATCAAGAAGCTGAGTGTGAAGGAAATCAGGAACCCCCAGCAGTTTGATAATCTGCAGTTGCCAACGATAGGTGGATTGTATGATCCTGCTCTTGGTAAGTGTGTTGTAACGAGCTCATATGAGTTACCCTTTTCATGTTACAAACCTGATAAATGTGGCATTGATGTAGTTTGGCATCTAGAACTATATAAACTGAATCAATATTGATATCAATAATTCATCCAAGTGTTTCATTTTCCAAACTGGAATTTATTGTCGGTAAAGTAAGGACATAAATCAAAAATGGGGAAGAGGGTGGGGGGAGACAGTGAGAGGGAGAGTATTCTGTTCATATCATGTAATTGTTTGGTTCATTGCCTTTTTCTCTGTGTGTGTTTGTGTACATATGTGTGTGTATGTGCGTGTGTGTGTGTATGTCACTCTGTGTGTGTGTGTATTGTGTTTGTGTGTGTTTGTGTGTGTATTGTGTGTGTGTGTGTGTGTGACTGAGTGTGTATATATCTTGTGTGTGTGTGTGTGTGTGTGTGTGTGTGTGTGTGTGTGTGTGTGTGTGAAATTAAATGCAGATCCACAATATCTGTTTTGTTTCAGGGTGTAGTCGCAATGACGAAGTGTGCACGAGCTGCGGTCAGTCGGGACGTCATTGCCCTGGTCACATGGGTCACATTGACCTTGCCTTGCCAGTATTCAACCCTATCTTCTTCAAAACACTCTACAAGGTCAGAGAGTATCTCCAAATTCCAATATGTTTTTCGTATGGTGTAGTATATCTTTATGTTTTGTGTATGGTGTAGGATCTAAATAACCACAATTTGTAGAGGTATTGCTTGCACCCAAAATATTTTAGTTATTATACAGTCTTGCTGGACTTGGATAATAGCAGTATGCAAGTGACTAATACACATGTACTATGGGTCACTTACTATGCAGATTTCCAGGTGTTTAAAACCACAGTACTGTTTAGTGTGTGTAGACAACTCCCATGTTCTGTACATTGGGTCAGGATTAAAGAATTAAACTCCAGGACGTGTTTTTCTGGTCACATCTGTGCTGCACATAACAAGACCAACAATAGAGATGTGTCACCATGGGCTGTTATTATCAATATGTAGTGATGACGGACATGTTTAGTTTGGCCCATGGTAGTCTGTGATATGTATCTGATCCAACTCCCCATAGAAAGTTTGTTGCGGATTTGGAATTCTATAAATGACACGTAACACTTTCTGTCAGATATACAAAAAACACACACACACACACACACACAGATGTTTTTAGATATTAATGGCAGAATCAGATTAATGGCTTGTGTGCAGGCATCAGCTGTAATCCTTTAGTAACATATTGTTTGGCGTCATATACTGTACCATGTCAGACCATAGCATTCAACGGCAGTTAGCCAGCTCTGTCAGGCCGAATTTTATCCGTGGCCAATGCAGTCATAAGACAGTCACGTGACGTCACCCCACTTCCGCCTCCGGAAGAAGCCGGTGTCAACTTCTTCTACCTTCATTCACCTTCGGGGGCCCCCGGTCAAAGAAAAGATAAGTCTTGTGCCGGGTCTCCCCAAAACTTCCCTTTTGGGTTTTGGATTGCTGGTGCCCTTTTGTTTCTATACTTTTTTCATTGTGCCTTCGCAAAAACCCTTTGAGTTTTCTTGCCCCCTTTAGGCCGGGGTTGGAGCGAAATTGCACTTTAAAACCATTTTCCCCATTCCCCTCGCACTTAAAGGGGTTCCCGAGCCCGGGGCGTTCGATCGTCGCTTCATTTGGGTGGGGTTTTTTAAAAATCATCGCCCCGTGGGTCACTTCTCCCAAAAAATTTTTTCGGATCGCCCCCCTCCCCCCCGTTTTGGGTTTTAAAGGTCCTTTCCAAACTGTCGCATCCCTCCTTCTTTATCGGACTAAAACCCCCCTTGGTTTTATCCCCGGTTTTGCCCCCGGGCCCGCCCTTTTGTTTTATTTCCCCACTTCCTCGGGGGTCGCCCGGGGCGGCCACTTTTTTTTTGGGGCCGGTGGGTTTCCCCAAACTTTTTCCGAGCCTGGGTTTTTAAACCCTTTTGTCGAAAAGACTCCTCATTGGGTTTGTGCGCAAGAAAGCCCAAATTATCCATCTCACTTAGAAACTGGTTCTTTAAGTGCGTTTGTTTTCTCGATCGGTGGCCGGTGTACGGGTCCTTAAATTTTCCCGGCGATCTCCCCAGGTTTTTTTTCACACACCTTGGGCATCGGGGTTTTAAATTATTTTTCTCGAACGACCCCCTTTTGTCCCCTTTTGGGTCTTTTGTGTTTCCGGGTTTGCTCTGCCCCCTGTGCCCAACATGGTGAAGGAAACCGGGGGGGGGTGAGCCACCCCACTGCTGGGAGTTCGCTCATTTTCCCCCCGGAAAAAAACCGGGGGGGCGCCCCCCGTCCCCCGAGCAATCCGTTACATTGATGGGGGGTTCGGTTCGGGTAGATAGGTTTGACTGCTCCGCGGGGGGGCCCGGGGTGCCCTTTCCTCCAACCCAAACCGACGGACGCACAAATCGGGCGTCCGAAGGGGGTTTTTGGGAAAGGGGCCCCAACCATTTCTAATGCCTTCTTTGACCAGCCGGGAAAGAGAGGAATATCGGGGGAATTAAAGGGCAAGGCCCCCCCTTTTAAGGGGCCCCCCCAGCTAAAAAAAATAAACGAGGGTTTTCCCCCTCACCCCCCCTCGTCCCCAATGGGCCAAAGCTTGCCCTCTCGCCCCCGGCCGGCGTTGGGGAGACCTCTCTCAATCATGCTGACCCAACGCGAACCCTCGGCCCCGGGGGGAAAACATGCCGCCCCCGGGCGGCCCAGCCCCGGGTGAGGGGTTTTCCCTGGTATGGAATCCCCCACCCCTACTCCCCTTGGTGATCACAGGCCCAAATTTTTTTTTCCCCCCGAAATCGACACTTTTGCATTTCGGGGGCGCTTTTGCCCCCCAAAACCCGGGAACATGGCGGGCCAAAACCTGAGCCCCAAAGGAGCGTTTTTAACCCCGGACGCGGGGTTAGGGCCCCCCCCGACCCCGACCTCGGTGGGTCCTTTAATTCTGGGCGGCGGCCCACACCCGCGCCATCAGCGCGGTCGGGGGTTTTGGGCAAAAGGGAAAGGGTGGGACCCACCCCAATCAACCTTCACCTTCCCCCCCTGGGGGTATTGGACTTTTGGGGGATCAGACCTTTTTCGGGCCCCCCCGTTTGGGCGGGTTTCCCCCAGGGCCCCCCGCTCCCCCGGGGGGGAGGATTTTTACCCACCCCCCCGGGGGGGTAACCGGACCTATCCCCAATTGGGGGGGGACACGGGGAACCGAAACCTGACCAATTGCACGTTCGCGGGTTGGAGGCTCGGTTTCCGAAATCCCCCTCCGTAGCAGATGGGCCCCCTCACGGGCCCCCCCCACCAAGGACGAAAAAGGGCGCAGTGAAACGGACCTGTGGGGGGGGACGGGCCCAAATCCCTCCGTTACCCCCCCCCCCAAATTGGCCCCCAAAGGTTACCCCCTCCCCGGGGAATTCGGGCCGTCACCCAAGGGGGCCGCCCCCGGCCCTTTTTCCCCCCCCGGGGACCGGGGGGCTCTATCCCCCCCGGGGAGAGACCAGTGGTGAACGCCAACCCCCCAGACGACCACTTTTTGGTTTCGCATGTGGCCCCCGGGGAAAAGTTTTCCCGGGGTCGACCTTGGTCCCCTCCTCGGGCGTTTGTCCGATCGGCAAGGGGGTCCCGCCCCGCCGATCATAGACCCCACCGGGGAGTCAACCGAAAAGTACCCCTTAAACGGTCCTCCCGACGAGGAGTCCCCCCAAAACCCCCCCGGACCTTTACCCCCCTTGAGGGGGGACGAGGGAGGAGGACCTAGCCTCCCCCTAAATTTTGTAAAAATGTCCCACGGGGGGAACGGTGGCGCCCAACCCCCTTTTGGGGAGGGAGGCCGCCCCCGCCGACGAAGCCCTTTTTCCCTCTCCCTCTTAAACCGGGCCCCCCCCCGGGCCCCAGCGGAAAAACCCAAAAGGATCGCCCCCCCTTTCACAACCTCTTCGGGGAAAGGGGCCGGCTATTTGCGCCATGGGTGCGCAGGCCGTCCCCCCCCCCGGGAAAAGGGCCCCCCCTTTTCAGCACCAAATGCACCCCAAGTGGGTTACCCCCCTTTTGGGGAGCAGGAAACCCCTGGGTTTCGCCTCCCTTTTCCCCCCGAAACCCCGGTTACCGGGGGAAAAGGGGCTTTTTCACAGCCCCGACCGTGGGTTTTGTTTCCCCCCCCCCCCCCCCCTAGTCGGGCAAAATTCTTTTTTTAAAAATTTTAAAGGGAATGGGACCGAACACCCGGGAAAGGGCACCCATCCCACCACGGGGGGGACATACTACTTAGGAAAGCCCTCCCAGGCAACGGGAGGCTTTTTCCCGGGGGCGAGGGGCCCGCCCCTGGGCCTTCGGACAGGGGACCCGAGCGGTTTCCCGGGAGAATGTTTCCCTCGCTTTTTTTAGGGCCCCTTTATGCAACCCCCGGTTTAAACCGGGAATTTCGCATCTTTCTTTCGGCTGCGGGGGGGACACGCAGCTCCGAGCCCCCTTAAACGGTTTTTTTTGGTGGCCAGAAAAAGCCGTGCGGCCCGGGCCCTTCCTCTTTTCCCCCGGCGTTTTAAGGGAAAGCCCTGCGGTTTTGGCCCGGGCCAGGACCACTCGCTTTGGGGCGATTTACTCGCCCTAAACGTGTTTAAACCAAGCAGTCGAGGAACGAAAGAGGCGGATCCTTTGCCCCCGGGGCCATTTGCCACGCCCTGATAGACCCCCCCATAGGCCCTTTTCCCCCCCCCCCAAAAACCCTACCCCGGGGCAATCGCCCCTTCCAACACCGCCCGGCCTGCAAAAAGCGTCCCCAATCTTCCCCCGGGGCCCAACCCCAAAGCACAGTTTGCAAAATTTTTCCCGGTTCGGCCAACAGTCTCCCCCCCGGGGAGATACTGGGGCCCCGCAACCCGAGGGAGACTCCGATCCGGGGGTTTTCCCCCACCCCCCCCCTTTTTCCCCCCTCTCCTCTACCCCACTTTCCCCCCCCCCCCCTGGGGGGCGGCCCCCCTCCAGGAAAGCCCCCCAAAGGGGAGACGTATGGGCCTCCCCCCCTGGGTAGGGGGGGTTGCAAAACGGGGGGGGTATCTTTCCCCCTTTGGGAATTTCACGAGCAAACCCCCCCCTCATGAAACACTCCCCCCCCTTTCGCCCCAAACCCCCCCCCCGCTCAAGAAAGGGGGCGCCCAGTGGAGGCCCAAGAGCTCCCTCCTAAAAGGGCCCTATCAAGGGGTTTCCCCCACCCCCAACCCCCGGCTTCTACTCTCCCCTTTTCGTGTTTCCCCAAAACCCTGGGGAGGATGGGGCCCCACCCTAGACCAAACCCCCCTCAACAAGTTCCTCAGGCCCTCAAATTCAAGATGGACCCCCCACCCAATCAGGGACTTTATCCATCTTTTCTCATTTGGGGCCATTCCTAGACCGAAAGCCGGTATTTTAGATCCTGTTTTCACCCGGGCCCACAAAACGTTTTCCCTAGGGTTTTCTCTGGGGGGGCCCGGTTTTTTCCATTTCCCAGGGCCCTCCCATTGGGGCCTCTCATTTGGAAAACCCTTTCCCTCTTAAACAAAGGGTTTTGTCAAGGAGATGGTTTCCCCTTGCCAGGCAGGGGGAAAACCCCGCCCCCCTGTCCCCCGGGAAACGACGGGCTCGTCTTGGCCTCCCCCCGGGGCCCCGTGCCCCCCCCAAAAGCCCCCACCACCCCCCCTTCCTGGGGTCTTTGCTCCACACTGGGGTTTGTCACCCAAACCCCCAAAAAGTGCGAAAACTCACTCCCAGCCAGAGGTTCGCCTCCCCGGGGTTTAGTTTTTGATAAATATTAAAGGGTAAATCCCCCCCCGACCCCCCAGAGGTCCCACGTTACTGGACCTAAACTCCGCCCATCACCCGGCCCCCCACACCTCGGCCAGAAAAACCCGTCCTCCCTCCAAAGGGAAAGATGGATTCCCCGTTCCCCTCATTCCCCCCCGGGGCGGTCCCCCAAACGCCCAAATTCAGAGGGAGTTTCCCTCGACGTTTGGGGCGCAAGGGCCTCCCACCCCTGGGCCCGGTTTATTCCCCCCCGGTCACTGGTTTTCTTTCGGCGAAAAGGAGTGGCTCACTCCGGGGACTCTCTCAAAAGGGGGGCCCCATCGCCCTCCCAACCCAACCCCTGGAAAAGTACACAGGGCGCCTCAAAACCCGGGCCCGGGGGGCCCCCCTTGGGGGCGGGCATACCTAGGGAGTTGGGAAATCACAGGGCGGGCCCCCCTTCACATCAACATCTTGGAGCTGGAAGCGGGCAAAAGGGTAAACCCTGCTTTTCCCCTTCCAGGCCCCAAGGTCGCACACCCACTGTTCCCTTCTCACGGGGCCAAAACGTCGGTCTTGTTTTTGTCAAAAAAAGGGGGGGGGGGGCAGCTCCATCGCCCTCCCTCAGATCAGAGGCCCCCCTTTGCTGGTGTCACGCGCAGGGGGATCACCCTCCGCCGAGAAACATAGCAAGGGAAACCCCAACTTCTGGGGGGATTCCCTCAGCCGGGCGAAAACTTACTCCACACGGAGTGGAACCCCCAAGACAAACCCTGTCTGTTTTTAAGGGAAAAATTGGTTTTTTTCCCATGATAGACCTGTTTGGGCCCCCAGGTTCAAAACCCCCGCCTGCCCCCGTACGTCTCCCCCCTCCCGGCCCCCAGGTTACGCAGTCCCAGCGCTCTCTCTGGGCCCCCGGACGGGCCTACTGGGTACGCCCTTTTCCGCCCTTTTCCCCCCTCCTACACAAGGTTTATCAGGAAAGCGAGGCTGGAGAAACCCCCGGCTGATCCTCAAACCCCGGGTGGCCCCAAACCCCGTCCTTTGGGTTCCCCAACCCCAAGTCTCTTTTCCCCTCCGTTCCCCTCTGGCTCTGCCCCGGTGGGGGCAATTTTTTTGAGACAAACCCCCTTCGGGTCTCCCTCACTCCAATTTCCCAAAAATGGGTTCCGGCCCACACGCGTGGCCCGCTTTGCCCGCCCCAAATGCGAACATCTTCATCCTCTCCCCACCCGGGCAGGCCCCCGGGCCCCTCCGGGAACACT
The DNA here is from genome assembly GCA_018398815.1 of Conus ventricosus. NCBI lineage: Eukaryota > Metazoa > Mollusca > Gastropoda > Neogastropoda > Conidae > Conus > Conus ventricosus. Next base: position 33,754,112 of record CM031600.1, read on the forward strand.
GGCCCGGGGGAAGGGGGCCTCTCGGGGAAGAGGGACTTAGCCCCGGGTCTCGCCCGGGCCGGCAACCCGGGCCCTTACAATTACCGGGGGAAAAAAGGGTAGCCTGGTGCTCAGTTTAAATTGGGTTCCCCCGACTGCCCCTCCAAATCCCAAAAGGCAATTTCCTCTTTACACCTTTTCTTCCCCCTTTTAAACTGTTTAGTAAAATCCATCCCGGGGTACAGATCGGGTATCTGTACCACCCCCTTTCCCCCCAAATGGGGGGGCCCTTTTTTCACAATTTACTTCCTGCTCAAAGGTCCTTTGGGATTGTCTACGGGAACCCAGTTCCCCCAGGGCACCCCCCTTTGGGGGGCCTTTTTTATCTTTCGACGCCCCAAAAAAAAGCCCCCCCTTTTAACCCATTACTCGATTCCATTTGACCCTTTTCTCTTTTAAAACCACCTTTCCCCCTTGGGCCCCGGGGTCTGCCAACGGGAAAAGGAGTGAGGGTCCAAAGCCCCCAGCGGTTTATCCCAGAGATATCGCCTTTTTTTTTCCAAAAGGGGGGGCTCGTTTCCCCCAAAGGGTTTCCCCCCAGAGTTCTTAACAAAAAAACAGGAACCGGGCACCCCCTCTCCCTCCCTCGTCATCCCCTCCCCCGACGGGAATATCTTGGGGGAAAGGGGAGAAATCGGGACAAAATTTAAAATTTGCCCCCCTAGGTGCTCAGTGCTTTCTGGGAGCCCCATTTTGCCCCGGCCCCACCTCCGGGGGGACTCCCTTTTTTCTCTCAACAGAAAATTTACTTGAAGGGCATCTCGGCGGGATCTTTCCTAGGTGGCCTCCAAAACGGTGAAATCGGCCTACACTAGGCGCACAAGGACTCCCCCGCCCCAAACACCCCGGCCCCCCGAAAGGGCAGAGCACTGGGCCCCTTCCCCCGGGGCTCCATACTTTTGTCCCCGTGCCCCCACCCGGAGGGAGCCCACTGGCGTTTGGAAAAAACCCTTCATTAACTTTTTAATTTTGGGGGTAAACCCCAAAGACCAGGGCTGACGGTTTTTAAAGGGGGCTCCTTTTTGGGGCCAATTTTCAGCCATAACGGGCCCCCCCCGAAAACCCCTAGGGGGGCTCGCCCTCCCCCGATTCCTTTAAAAATTTTGCTATGGTCTGACATGGAAAGTATTGACGCCCAAAAAGGGGATTTTTTGTTTTAAACCCCCTTTTTTAATTTTAAATTTCCATGTCAGACTTAATGCCCTCCCTACCTTCCCCTCTAGCGCAAAGGTCCTCGGGGTTTCCTTTCACCAGGCCCCCCTGAAAGGAAAAGGGAGGGAAAAAGTTTTACAAAGGGTTCTTTCCCGGGGGCCCGGGAAATGGGGGGACGTTTAAAGGGAAATGTCTTATGTTGCCCTTGGCCACGGAAAAATTCGGCCTGACAGGCTGGTAACTGCCGTTGAAAGCTATGGTTACATGGAAAATATAATTTTGCCAAACCGGGATATAAAACAAAAATCCCCCTCTTTTTGGGTATTTTGTTTAGACAGTTTTCCCCGACTTTCCCCCAAATTTTGATGGCATTTTTGATTCTCAAAGATGACCCCACTGTATTTTCTTGTGGTTTTTTTGGGATCGGTCTTTAAATGTGGGTTTTGGAAACCACTGGCTGTAAATTTTCCCCCCTTTGGAATGAAAAACCCTTATTTCACGTATTACTGGTAATTTGCAAAGGTCTTCTTTTTGGGGCCCTTGGGGAATGATTTAAACCCTTTAGGGGCCCGGGGCTTCTTTGTACGTCAACCGGAGTTTACAGGATAGAAAGCATCATAAGAAAAGGAATTTTTTCATATCGAAAGAAGAATTAGTGTAATTTCCAAAAATGTCGCCCCCCCTATATTAGCGTAAAACCCCTTCATTTTTGGACATTTTTGAAATTTTTTTAATTTTTGAACATGTTGGCTTGCAAAAGTTGGTTTTATTTCCCCCCCAAAATTTCAGAAGCTTTTAGCATTTTGTGGCAAATTTCCCCAAATTTTTAAAGGGAAAAACCCTTTTTTTTCCGGGGTTTTTTTTCAGGGTTTTGAAGTCTGCCGCCCGCATGTCACGGGGCTGTTGTTAAGAGATGAAAAAAGGTGTTTTCATTTGTTTGCCGAATGAGGCTCCTTTGGGGAAGGGATTTGTCTTGGGGCCCCAAAAGTTAAAAGGAGCAAAATGGTCAGCTTTAAGCTGAAAAAAAAGGGGGGGTTTGACATGTCAAAGAACAAACTGTTTTAAAAACCCGAAAATTTGGGCAAAGAAAAAATGGAAGAGGGGGCGTATTACTTAACAGTTGTTTTTTGTGTGTTATTTTACATACTGTCATATATCATATATGTTATTTTCCGATGATAAAGCAACATTTTTTTTTCTCACTTTCAGTTTCACTCCTATTTTCTGTAGACATGTCAGTCTTATTGGTGATAGCATTGACAACATGACTTGTGGGAATTTCAAGTAATTCAGCAGGAAACAGAGTGCAAACCATTGACTTTACATGAAACAGCATACTATTCAAATCTAATCAGTTGAACGTAGAGCTAATGGCCAATTTGTTTAATCTTGGAGTGAGCTAATTCGTGGTCAGATTTTGTTGTTGTTTTGCTTGTTTTGGAATTTAATTTGTATTTTGACTGTGCATAGTAACTAGGTAGACATTTGCACTTTTACTCTCTGATTTTGTTTCTTTGAAAAAGAGTGAGCCTTACATTCAGTCATGGTTTTTTACAGATGGTATTACACTGTTGTGAAAACTGTTATCAGAAGTATGATCATCGCCATCATCATTATCATTGATTTTTTTTTAATTAATTAGTTTTAATTTCTTTCTGTTTACAGTGGAAAAGGAAAGAAGGGGGGGGGGGGGGGCAGGGGAAGGGGTGGACTGAGTGGTGGGGGTGGGAACGTATGATACATAATTGAGATGGCAGACAAGCAAACAAAGACAAAAATAAAAGGAATAAAGTAAATGGGCTGTTTATTTGATAAGAGCAGGATAAATATGGAACTGGAAAGAAGGGTTGATTATGAATGTTTTTCACCGACATTGGCCGTATGTTTTTAAATGTCTGGCCCTCAGAAAAACAACACAAGCTGTTGAGTTTTGACCACAAAGACAAGTTTTTTATTCTTTCTTAATTCAGTTTTAAAAGTGCTTTAATTTTCAAGAGTTGATTTTCAACCTTTTTGTAATGATTTGAGTTCATTCCAGAGTGAAACTGTTTCTATCTCTGTGTGTGTGTTGTGTGTGTTTCAGGTACATCTGCTGAAGCTGCCCATTGTACAAAGATGGTACATGCTGAAATATCACAGCTAGTGAGTGATACCATGAAACTGCTTGCTGAAGCCCCAAAGAAATGTCCGCACTGCCGGAGTGAGAAACTGAAACTGAAGTCGGAGTACTCTGCTCGCATCATTGCTTCAGGCTTGGTGACCAAGAAAGACAAGGCAAACAGCAAGAATAAGAGGTAAATGGTTGAACTGTTCAGGTCCTACAGCATACCCATAAAGAAAGAGTGGCACAGAGATAGAGATGGATTAGTGGGGTAGTTCCTTCACATGAAATTGATTGAAATTGAGTCGGTATGGTCTGTTCCTAATTTGAACAAAGACTGGAATTCGGATGAAATGAAAGAATTTATTTGTTCAAGGTTGTAGATAATGCATTATTAGTAATATTCAGTAACTTTTGGTGGTTTGGATATACCAAAGGGTTTTCTGATTGCCTGTCTTCTTCATTTTGATGTACTTACAAACGATGATTATTATTTTTAAGCGATTACCATTCTTTTATATGAATTGTTGTTTCAGCTTCTTATGACTGAGGTATCTATATTGATTGTGATTGATAATGTATATTTCAAGGCACTTGACAGGGTGTACTTGTTCATATTGTATCTGTACGCTATGCAGAATGATTTAAAAACTGAACTGTAAACAATAAATCTAAAAATTTATAGGCTTTTTTTTCTTTTTCTTAAAATCTATTTGAAGGTAAGATTACACACAGAAGTCTATTCGGTACCTTTATGTGTATGTGTGTGTTGTCAGTGTATGTGTGTGTTTGTGAGTGGTGTGTGTCACTCTGTGTGTGTGTGTGTGTGTGTTGTGTGTGTGTGTGTGCGTGTGTGTGTGTATGTGCGCACACGCGTGTGCACATGGGGATGGGGGTAGAGTGTATGTATGTAAGATGTATACTTCAGTGCATAACATGCTGTATTCAAGTCTGTTCAAAGCCAACTTCACACTAAGATCGCTACTACTTCATGTCTGTTACATGCTAATGTCAACCCCATGTCCATGTTTGAGTGAGATTCTTTTCAAAAACTCAGAACTAAACATATGATATTAACATTAGGCTACAGTAAAAGTTCTGGCCTTGAGTAGTTCCAAAACGATGTTTATGATCTTGTGAACAACAAGTGCGATATTGAGCCTATTACATGGTATGGTCCAGCTGGCTCTTTAATGTGATTTTGTTTTCTTTTGAATTGCTGCCTCTTTATCAATGATTAGTTGATATATGTGTTCTTAATTTGTGTGTGTGTGTTTTTTGCTTGTAAATTTAAAGCAGTGGGAAACATTTGAAATAAAAGGTTCATTGTGTTCCAATGCAGAAAGTCCACCCCAGACCCCCCAGAAAATGGGAGACAAGAGGAAACGATGGAGCACGATGGGGAACCGAATGAAATCCAACATTTATTGCAAAGTGGCCAGAACCAGTGTCTAATCATGCCCCACCTGGCTCAGCAGATCCTGCAGCAAGTGCTTGACAAAGACGGCGCAGTTCTGCGCAAGCTGTTCCGATGCCTGGAAGAGCTCGGAGACAGCAAAAGTGCAACAGACCTGTTCTTTCTCACAGCGGTCCTAGTGCCACCGTCGCGCTTTCGCCCAGTATGTTGTCCATGTTGTCCACAAGTCCTTGTTGTTGTTGTTGTTGACTTAGAAGGAAAAAACATGATGAAATTGTCTGCACGGTGTTGTTTTGGTTTAATTTGGTTGGGCTTGAGCTAGATATTGTTCTGGTTGTTTGTGTGGTCTACTTTTGTGTGTGTGTGTGTGTGTTATTTTAGTTGTTATTAATGTAGGTTTCTTTTTCTACCTTTTATTTGGCAGCTCATGGCTGTTTATCTTACTGTATTTTTGTTTGTCTGTTTGTTTACTTTAGTGTGGCTGCTTGTTGTTGTTTTTGTTGTTGTCTGGTTTTTATTGGTTTAGTAGAGGGTAGTTCCTTTGTTTTCATTAAGTGTTCTGCTGCTTAAAGCTATTTTCCGTTTTCTTTTTCTTTTTTGAACATGTTTTTTTTTCTATATGTGCTTGCATCACACATAGGTTGTGTGTATATAGGTGTGCATGTGTGTGCGTGCACGTTTGTGCCTGTCATTAAGTATGCAGGTCCAGTCTTAGAATTTAGGAAAGCCACAATTTTTGTGATTCTTCAGTTCTTTCAAGTATCAAATTTTCTGCATCTGACTCAATGGCGACATGCCAAAAAATAGACTGACTTATGTCAGCATGCACTATTTGGGCTATAGTTTAAAAATTCAAACAAAAATGTAAAGAATACAGCGTATGCCTCAATTGAAAGGTTATTTTTGCTTTTAAAGTTTAAAGATTTTCGTGAATGCTTGTTATAGATTTCAGAATTTTTTTAAAAGAATTTTTAGAAGAATGTAACTGTATTCTAACCAAGAAATAGTGTGAAATAGATCTTACAGGTGCATGTTCTTATCTTAACATGGTTTGTACTATCCATCAGCATATTTATGCACCGGGAAGAGTTGGTCTTTTCCAATGAAGTCATGTTCACTTAGTCATAATAAACATGTTGAATGAAAGATCTTCTGTCTCTCACAAGTTTGATCAACTCTCACAATGAATATTACTTGTGTTCTACCATCTTGATAAGGAAAGCTCAAACTTTGATGTGCTTCAAAACAACACATCAGAGAGAAGCCTACTGTGTTTTTCGATCCGTAAAACAGATATGGAAGTAGGTAATTGGTCAAGCAATTCGCCTCAGTAGTTTCCCCTAGACTGAAGCCTGCAAGTGCGTTTCAAAATAAAACTGAAGAAATTCTGCTGATGCTACAGTTTTGGCATGTCATAGTGTGTGAATAAACAATGCTTAAGCTTCCACACAACGCTGTATAGTTAAACTGCCACACACGTGCAAATGAGGATCTTGTGTTTGTGTCCTGCAGCTGAGTGTGATGGGGGACAGAAAGTTTGAGAACCCTCAGACGGCCAGTTGTCCCGGGTCCTGACTGACAGCTGTGAGATCCGGCAGCTCCTTACCAAGATGAACTTTGATCACAACAAGTCAACAGACCTCACTGTGTGTAGCTTTATTTAAGTATGGAGAAAAACTTCCTGGAGGGCACACACACTCTGTCTCTCTCTCTCTCTCTCTCCTCTCATCTCTCTCTCTCTCTCTCTCTCTCTCTCTCTCTCTCTTCTCTCTCACACACACACACACACACACACACACACACACACACACACACACACACACACACACACACACACGCACAAAAACACACGCTGGACATATGCATGCAAATGCGTGTGTGTGCACATACACACACATCACACATACGCATAGCACACGCACAGAGGACACACACACTGTCAACCTCGGGGTATGTCAGTGGAGGAAGGACTAGCGCACAGCCCAAACACACTCACAGCTTGCTTACAATCTCATTCATATATCATGCATTGTCACATCAAACCACTAGTAAAGTCTATAACTTTACTACACATGATCATAGAAAGAAACATCAATGCATATGGAGTCAAACAAAAATAAACATTCTCTCTTTCTTGAACTTCACAAAACCATTTATCTAAATCATCATTAACTAACCCGGGTATAAATAGATTTCTACTTTACCTGGCCAGGTGATCTTATACTATTCACGAATCACTGTCTTTTCTTTTTTTTTCTTTGTTTTCTTTTCACTGTCACTTTCACAAGCACAACACAACTGCTGGCACTGGTCAGGTTAGACTGCTGGCACTGGTCAGGTTGGACTGGGCACTGGTCAGGTTAGACCGCTGGCGTTGGTCAGGTCGGACTGCTGCTGAAAGTGGCGCTGCCAGGTAGAGGTCGAACCCCGGTTCAGATGGAACAGTGACTATTAGACATCGATCTGTTCTCCTTTCTTTCTTCCTGCATTAACGCATTGCACTCTCTCTCTCTCTCTTCTAGTCTGCTGTATCAAATGGACATGGTTGCTTTTCTTTTCTTTTTCCTTTTCTTTCTTTTTCTCTTCATCAGTTAGCAACTCTCTCTCTCACTCAACATCTCTTCTTAGTCCTCCCTCTGCAGACTTTATCTGGTGCTAATGCCTCCACTTGGTTCTCTTCTCTCCTCCCTCATCTCTCTGCTTCTCTCCGAGCAGACCTACACCCAGAACCTCTTCCTCTCTCTCTCTGTCTCTCTGTTCTCTCTCTTTCTCTCCTCTCTTCATCTCTCTGCCTTTTCTCTCGTGCAGAGACTACACCCAGGACCTCCTCATCTCTCTCTCCCTGTTCGTTCTCTCTCTTCGTTCTCCTCTTCCCAATTCCCGCATTCCTATTTTATTTAAAAAACTAAACTGTAAAGGGCAGTCCCTTTGGTCAGTATTTTTCCCGCCCCCCTCCCCAAAAGTTTTTCCCTCTAACCTTTGGGATTTTTAAAATCATGCCCAGTAACCCCTAAAACCCCTTACTTTTTGGGGTTTGGGTAAATTTTGCCCATTTAATTGATTGGGTTTGGGTTTTTTAAACCCCCACCACAAAACTACCCCCCCCTTTCCCCCTTTTCCCGGCAGGTCGATCTAATTGGGGGCACTGGTCCCAAAAAATTTTTGGCCGGATAGATCTGACCCCGGGTTTTTCGAGACTCCCCGGGCCCGGGACATGGGAGGCTTTGGTCAGCTACTTAGTCTGTCTGGGGGACCAGCCCGTCCCCCGTGGGGGTTTGGGGAATTACCTTCCTCCTGTCCCCAATTTGGGCCCTGGATGAGTCTGACCCGGGGGTCGAGACTCTTTGACCAGACATGGGGGTCGTGGTCAGCTACTTAGCCCTTGGGGCGGGGCCAAAAACCGTCTCCGTGAACCCCTCCCCCCGCTAGCTTAATTGGCGGGCGACGGACCCGTTTTTGGGTTGTTTTTATTTTTGCCCGTGAAAAATTTCCCCTTGCAAAAGATTTGAAACCGCCCATTGTCTCAAAAAAACGGTAAAAAAAGACAACAACCAAAATTTGCGACACACAGTACACGGGGCCAAAGTTTGAAAAATATTTTAAAACCCAAAAGGTTTAAAAATTATAGAATAATAAATTAGTGAATACCACCCCAATGATTATCATTGACGTGCGCTCTTCCCCGTTATTTCAACCATTTTATAACCCCCCTTGGGCGCACTTTGAAAATTTTCCCCTCCCTTGGGTTTTGCCACATCTCCTTTTCGCAAGCTATTATGAAAAGCACAATCTAATATACAACCGATCCATGACCCCTTTCACCGGGGAATCCCCCATCCTCCCCTTATGGGCAAACAGTGCACACTACACAAGCGACGGGAAATGCCCCAAACCCAAAAACTACTTTTACATGAAAAAACCCTCACACAAAAATAAAACCAAAATAGCCAATGGGAATAAACCCATATCCAATCAACAAAAACTTAATCAACACATATAAAACAAAGCACCCCGGATATGACGATTTCCTTTCTGATTTTGCAGTTTGCTAGACTACGCACTTAATGTCACCTCCACATTCTTTTCGCCCTGGAATGAAACTGCACTGGGTTTCCCTTTTTGGGTTTGCAATCCCATTCCCCAACCCGCAGCCCCTCTGCTTTTTTCAACGGGCCCCTTGCGGGAAATTTGATTTGGTTGATGATCAGTTTTAAACAGGGAAACTCTTTCCCATAAAAATATTTGGGGAAACTTTTTTCTGCAGGGGGGGGCCCCCCAAAGGACAGCAAAACATTTCCTTCTCCCCCGTTGGGGTACCCTTTTTTCCACTTTGCCAATTTCCTGTAGCATACCCTCACAGGAAACTCGCCCCCTTTCCCTGCCCCTGCAACAAAAACTGCCCCATCCCACCCCCTAAAGCATCTGTCCGAAACCCAAAAAGGGTTTTTGAAATACCCGGGTTAGCTTCAAGATGGGGGGGGAAACCTAGTTTTTCCCAAACACCTTTCGCAGGCTTGCTCTGCAGCGTTGAACCATTCGACCCGGGGTTTCCCTGCCTTGACCAAATCCTGAGAGGATTTCGGATTCGGGGGGGAAAAATTTGGAAAAAACTCCTATAGAAACCAAAAAAAACCCTGCAGCCTCCTGACTTCTTTTTTGGGCCTTTGGTCTCTTGAATTCATCATCTTCTCCCCCTTTTCCCTTTTTCCGGGCTGCTTTTTTGTCGCCCCCGAAAACCCAAAACCCTGGGAAATTTCCTATGTTTTCCCCTTCATCAGTGACACATCCCGTAGCTCTTCGGGAAACCCTTTGGGCAAAAAAATCCCCCCTTTTTCTGCGGGGGTCTCTTTCCCTCATAAAAGATTGCTGCTGCGTCTAGGTGCTGATCCACCTGAAAAATTTTTGGGGGAAAAAATTTTGAAAGGGAAAAGTTTTAGTTTCCCATTCCATAAATTCGGTAAATAAACCCCAAAACCTTTTTTCAGTGATGGTAAAATGGCCCTTTTTCCAAAAGCATCAGCAGTTTTTGTGCCCCGGGGAAAGCAGTCCCAAAAATTGATTTTCCCCCCCCTTGGGGGGGTGCTTCCTCACTTTCCTGAAAAATTGCTTTTCTAAAACGCCCCTAGCCCCCTGCAAACTTTCCTTTGAAACCCTTGCATGTCTCATACCTGTGCCCCCCTTTTGGGAAAAAGGGGGCGGGGATTGGGCCAATCAGATACAGCCACTTTTCCTGAAGGGGAGTGTCAATTAGAGGGGGTTTTTTTAAAGAGGCGCTTCCTCTTCCCCCCTCTTGTGGCTGCCCTTTTGCCCAACACTAAAATTACAGGGCGAAACGTTTTAAAAATTCTGCCATTCCCCCCTGGCCAATGAAAATCATAAAAAGTTTTGGGGTTTGGGCTGTTTTGCCGGTGCGAATGACCCCCAGGGAAGCGACCCCGTGACCCACTGCATGACAGTGTCCGATAACAGCGGTACCTCAAACTGAGTTGTTACCTTGTTTGTCTTCCCCGGGGGTAAACATGGGTACAAAAACCCGCCCTTTCACTAAAAAATTCTGTCCCACCTCCTCTAACCACCTTTTTTCTCTCCCCCCTCTTGCCAACCCCCAAGATTTTCACAAAGCGAAGGGTCTTTTTTCCTGCGCTGCCTAAACTCATCGGGCGCCACATCTATGCCTGACTTCCTTGCTGGAACGACAAACGGTTTTTTAAACCCTTTTCCCCCCTTCTTGCTCCGTGTTTAAACCTGTCCCCCTGTAGCAGTCAACAACTCGGGATCCCCGGGAAACCCCTTGCACCGGGAATATTTCCAATGATCAAATCATGAAGGGGTTTCTCCTCACCAGGGAGGGGGCCCCAAAAAAACTCGCCTGAGAAGTTTAAAGGGGACGTACCAACTATTTTTTTTAGGGAAAAAGGAAAACTCCCTCACATGCACGATTAGAGACAGGTCTGGGGTTTTTCCCGTCAAAACCCCTTTCTCGACCACGTTGTTCGTACCACACCACATGAACAACCCCTGTCCGTAAAATTTCACCCCCTGCTGGCCAAACCACCCCTTTTTCCACCGGTAATGAACCTCTAGCCTAGTCCCCCCCAAACCCGACATTTACCGCTGGGCCCCGTGTAGCCATAGGCCCAATCTAACCCCCTTCAGATTTGGGGTCCCCTTTTTGGGTTCCCCTGCGGTGTTTCCCCTTGGGGACCCCTTTTCCATCTCTTGCAAGGCTGCTGCCTTTTTTGGGAAACCCCAGGACAATCCCCCGCCCCATGTCCCCCTTTTTGTGACAAATGAAACAAACCCATTTTTCCCTTTTTCCTCCTTTCTGCCCCCCACTGGGGGGTTTTCAGACTTTGGGGAGAAAAATCCTCTAGTCTCCTTGCACCTTCTCACCTGTGTAGCACCTGTTTCTCCTGCACCTTGTGCCCAAAAAGTGCCCCCTCTATACACCCCCTTGGTAACTTTAGCAGCTCCCCCGGGTGTCTTGGCTGTCTCTCTTTTAAAAAATATGGTTAACTCAAAGGGCCCCAACCCGACAAAATCGTTTTCCCTTTATAACCCCGCTCTTTTAAAAACCCCGAACTCCTTCTTTGTACCCCTCAACTCAAAACCCTTTCTCAAAAAAAGTGATTAAAAGTGCAATACTGGGGTGTACGTTTTACCCGCTTTAATCTAGCTGAAAGAAATTTCTTTTTTTGAACCCCCCTCTGGAAAGGGCAAACCTTCATCAACGACTCCTTCACAGCACCCCAAAAACAGATTGTTTTGGGCTGCTGGTAACGCAGTTTAAAAACTGCAATGCCTTAACCCGTCAGTGCGCTGACAAAATGACTGCCCCCCTCTTTTGAAGGCCAACCCCGACTGGTAGGGAAAAAAGGTTTTGAATGGGCTGATTTTTGAAACAAACGAATCTGTTCCCCAGAGAAAAATTTTTGGAAAATTTTTTCGGGGGGCGTAACTGCGCACAGGGTCACTGGAAACTGAATACCCTCCTCGGGGGTCTCCCTTTTTATTCTCACCTTTTTTTTAGCTCTAATTGATCCTTAAAACTTTCTGTTTTCCTGCGTGGTTAGCCGATTACTGTCAGCCTGAATCCTTGTTTTTCTGTTTCCTGCGCTGCGCTGCTTTAGGGGCCCTTTTCCCGCTTTTGCTATTTCCAAAGCGACACGGCGTCTTTCCGGGGCGTTATCCCCTTTCCTTTTTTTGTTGGGTTTTAACGAATGCTGCAACTTTTCTCCCCAGTAGCCCAAATCACGAGCGACGCTTTACAAGTTGTTAAAAGGGGGGTTCTTTTCTTTCCCCCATTATAACTTCTTTTTTTTTTTTTTTTTTTTAAAAAGTTTTTTTTACTTCGACAGCCCCAAAGGTGGTTTTCCGACAGAGTGAGTAATGGGACAATCCTATGAAAGAAATATTACTTGGGGGCAGTAATTTTTTTTTTATAAAACGGCCCCCGCGCCTGACCCCAATATGGAGCGAAATTTTAGGCCCAAACGGGCGGAAAAAAAGTACTCTGGGGCTTGAAAAAAACCCCAAACCCGATTAATATCTTGGAAGCAAAGCCCAAACCCAGTATTTAACTATCTTGGGGAATACAGTTAAAAAAAAAACACCTTGTTTAAGGGTTACAACACTTGAATTCCCCCCCAGCTTCCCCCTCTGAGAAGTTGAACAAATTTTTAATAAATGGGCCCGAATATCCCGGCAGGCTCGAAAAAAATTGTTTACCCCGGGGGATGTCAGTGGAGGGGGACTTTGCGCACAGCCCCAAAACCCCCTACAGCTTGCTTAAAAAACTCATTCCCAAAAATCTTTAATTTGTCACATCAAACCCCTTGTAAAATCTATAACCCTTTCTAAAACAAGATTTATAGAAAGAAAATCAATGCATAAGGAGGGCAAACAAAATAAAACATTCTCTCTTTCCCTTTAACTTCCAAAACCCCTTTATCTAAAAACATCATTAACAACCGGGGGATAAAAAGATTTTACTTTACCTGGCCCGGGATCTTATACTATTCACCAACTGTCTTTTCTTTTTTTTTCTTTGTTTCTTTTTTTACGTCACCTTTCAAAGCACAAACAATGCTGGCAATTGGGCAGGTTAGACTGCTGGGGCCCGGGCAGGTTGGACTGCTGGCACTGGTCAGGTTAGACCCCTGGCGTTGGGGAGGTCAGGGGCTGCTGCTGAAAGGGCCCCTGCCGGTATGAGGCGAACCCCCGGGGGAGATGAACAGTGACTTTTTAGAATCAATTTTTTCCCTTTTTTTTTTCCTCCTTAAAAGCATTGCACTCTCTCCTCTCTTCTTCTAGTCTGCTTTTTTATCAAATGGAATGTTGCTTTTCTTTTCTTTTTCCTTTTTTTTCTTTTTTCTTCATCAGTTGCAACTCTCTCTCTCATCAAAATCTCTTTTAGTCCCCCTCTGCAGACTTTATTGGTGCTAATGCCTCCACTTGGGTTTTCTTCTTTCTTTTCCCCCCATCTCTCTGCTTTTCTCTGAGCAGACTACACCCGAACCTCTTTTCCCCTCTCTCTGTTTTCTTATTCCCCCTTCCTTTTTTTTCCTCTCTTCATTTCTTTTCTTCCCTTTTCCCCTGTGGGGGAATACACCCAGGACCTCCTCATCTCTCCCTCCCTGTTCGTTCTCTCTCTCGTTCTCCTCCTTCACTCCCGCATTCCTATCTTATCTTAAAACTCATCTGTCAAAAGGCGAGTACCATTGGTCAGTATTTTTACCCGCCTCGTACCCGAAGTTATCTCCCTCTAATTCCATTGATATTCAAATCATGACAGTCACGCCTACACGCCTTACTCTCTGTGGTGGTCAATTGGTCATTTAATTGATTAGCTTGATTTCACCCCCACCACACACTACCTTCCCCCTCTCCCTTACCGGCTACGTCGATCTAATTGTGGGCACTGGTCCCACAAATTGGCCGGATGAGTCTGATCCAGGCGTCGAGACTCGTCTGACCAGACATCGAGGCGTCGGTCAGCTACTTAGTCTGTCTGGGTGGACCAGACCGTCTCCGTGGAGGATTAGGATTAGCCTCCTCGCTGTGCCCAAGTTGGCTGGATGAGTCTGATCCGGGCGTCGAGACTCGTTTGACCAGACATCGAGGCGTCGGTCAGCTACTTAGTCCGTCTGGCTGGACAGACCGTCTCCGTGAAGCCTCTCCGCTATGCTTAATTGGCTGGCGACGGACCACGACTTTGGTTGTGTTTATTTTGACCGTGACACACACACACATACACGCATACACACACAAACATGTGCATACACGCACATGCATACACACACATACATGCACACACGTACACACGTACATGCTGGACACATGCAAATGCGCATGCATGCACATACACACACATTACACATACACACATGCTGGACACATGCATGCAAATGTGCATGCATGCACACACACACACAACACACATACAAGCACAAACATGCACACACGCAGAAACACACACACACACACACACACACACCACACACACACACACACACACACACACACACACACACACACACACACACACACACACACACATACATACACACATACACACACTTGCTTGCCCGCACACACATGCATTCACACACATGCACACACATGCACATGCACACGCACACACGCACACACACACACACACACACACACACACACACACACACACACACATTCATTTACTTGTTTCAAATGTTCCAAAGACCTTTAAAGAACTCTGATTATTTGGTGCCAGTGAGCTGACTGTACAATCTCTGGTGCCTGTGTCTGTGGCTAGGAGCAGGAGGAGAACGGCAACAAGGCGATGGACAGCCTGCGGTCCTTGTGGGTCCAGCTCCAGTCTCACGTCAATGCCCTGATAGACAGCGACTTGGACAAGCTCTCCCCACAGGCCAACAAGTTGCAAGGCGTCAGACAGGTATTTTGAGGAAAGAAATGAATGCCCCCCCCCCCCCCCCCCCTCCCCCCCTCTCTCTCCAGTCTGACAGGTATTTTGAGGAAGGGAGCTGAGGACTAGGAAATGTTGATCGATGAATGCTTCTCTTCTGACAGGTATTTTGTTGAGGAAGGGAGCTGAGGACTAGGAAATGTTGATCGATGAATGCTTCTCTTCTGACAGGTATTTTGTTGAGGAAGGGAGCTGAGGACTAGGAAATGTTGATCGATGAATGCTTCTCTTCTGACAGGTATTTTGTTGAGGAAGGGAGCTGAGGACTAGGAAATGTTGATCGATGAATGCTTCTCTTCTGACAGGTATTTTGTTGAGGAAGGGAGCTGAGGACTAGGAAATGTTGATCGATGAATGCTTCTCTTCTGACAGGTATTTTGTTGAGGAAGGGAGCTGAGGACTAGGAAATGTTGATCGATGAATGCTTCTCTTCTGACAGGTATTTTGTTGAGGAAGGGAGCTGAGGACTAGGAAATGTTGATCGATGAATGCCTCTCTCTCTCTCTCCAGAGTCTGACAGGTATTTTGAGGAACGGAATTGAGGACTAGGAAATATGTTGATTAATGAATGCTTCTCTCTCTACAGTTCAGTAAGTTGGAATGCATCAAACATGGGGAGTTTGTATTATACTCCCTGTTTGGCTAGTAACTTACCATGTCAGACAATAGCATTCACGGCAGTTAGTCTGCTCTGCCAGGCCGAAGTTTTTGTGTGGCTAATGCAGTGATAAGACAGTCACGTGGTGCCCAACCCACTTCCGCCGTAGGGAGAAGCCAGTGTAAGTCTCCCATACGTCATTCATCGAGGCCTGCGCGCAAGGTAACCCCAGAACCTTGGCGCTAGCGGGGAAGGTAGGGGCGGGCATTAGAGTCTGACATGGTAAGTATACTAGCCAAACAGGAGTATAATACAAACTCCCCATTTTGGCGTCATATACTGTACCATGTCAGACATAGCAGAATTCATAGTAAAAGGAGGAGGGCGAGTGCCCTAGTGGTTCCTGGGGTTACCCGATATGGATGCATTAGCCGCCACAAAGGATATCCCATTAGAACCAAACAGCCCTGGTCATGCGGATGTCCCTCAAATAAAATTTTATGAAGGGATCTCCGAACGCCAGAAGGCTGCCTCCAGGAGGTGGCGCATGGGAACAGGTGCGGGAAATTTGCTGCCGAAGTGGCCAGCGTTTCTGACCCCCATGGGCCCGGGGGGGGGGAAAAGGGGGGGATCCTCGGTCCCTGGGAATAGGCAGTTTGACGGGCTTGGAGAGCCACCTAGGACATTGCCAGCGGGAGATGTCTTTCGTTTTTTCGGGGGTTGAGGGGGTTTTGAAAAGAGTTTTTGTAAAAACGCCCCTTGGGGGCCCGGTGCTTTTCCCAGAGTGTGTTAGACATCGGGGGGGAAGGGGGGCTATGCCGAAGAGGTGTCCCCCCCTAGTGTTTTCCGAAAGCGGGCGGATGTTGAGGTTAAGGGGGGGGGACTCCCGGGGGTTCCCTGGTTTTTGGGCTGGGAAACTGGGAAAAAAAACTTAAGAGAGACGGACCCTTTCTCTGGGGAAAGGGCAATTTTCCTCTGGGGTCCCCGCTAAGGGCATGGATCTCGCCTCCCCGTTCGCGGAAGCGGGGGGGGCGGGGGAGGAAATTTTAGTCTTCAGGGGACGGGAAGGTCAAAAGGGAAGGGGAAGGCCCAAGGCTCAAAGGGGGGTTTATTGAGGACGTAAAGAACAGTAAGAGGCCCCGGGGGGGAAAACACTTTCTAGGGGATTGGGCCTCACAAAAAGTAAGCCCCTCTGGGGGAATCTCTTTTGAGAAGGAAATCATTCTAAAAGGGAAAGGCCCGGCCTTTTTGGGGATGGTCGTGCAGTTGGCGCCTTTTAGCCCCTGATGGAGCTAGCAGAGAGGTTAATTTGGGGGCCAGGAAATTTCCTATTTGGATGTTGGGGGGGCGAATGTGGGGGAAACAAAAATTGGCTTTGCACCATGAGCCCCCTTTTTCCCATCTGCAGTCATAAAGGGACTCCGTGCTAGCTCTGCGGGGGGGACAGGGCTAGGTTCGGAGTTCCTGAGGGGCCCCCGGCGATGGAGGGGTATTGAGGAGGGGAAACGGGCCCTGTGTTCGAGGGGGGTTTTTTGGGATGTTCGAAAGCCGGGTGACACGGGAACCCAAGGCTTTGGAAAGGTTGAAAAACCCTGGGGTTTGGGGCTTTTAGGGAGGCCCGAACGGGGTTCCCTGAGCTTGTCCACCTGGTGTTTTAATGGAGGGGGGTTTCCCGTGAGTGAGGAATTTGAGGTGGGGGGAACCGGACTGAGGGGGGCCCCCATGGGGCTATGGAATGACCCTGGGTTTTTCCATTTCCCCCTTTCCCTGATCCCCTTTGGGGGAGGATGGGGGAAAGGGGGGAAGGCGTAAACTAGGAGGCCGGCCCAAGGGAAAGGGGACAGGGCGTCGATGGGGGAAGCCTGGGGTTTCCGGGACCGGGGACAAAATACACGGGCAGACGATTTTTTGAACGTGTGGCAAAGAGGTCGATCATTGGTGTGAAAAAATTTTTCCCCCCGGGTTTTAAAAGGGTTAAGCCGGCTTGGGGGGTTTTTTCCCGTGTGGAGGCAGGGGGGAAATCGGCTGGAGAGTTGCCAGGGAGTTGTAAAGTCCCTGCTATGTGTCTGCGCGAAGGGTGACCCCTGCGTGTGACCCCCGCGGAGGGGGGCCCTCTGTCCGGGGGGAGGGGCCCGATGGATTTGTGCCCCCCCCCCCCCTTGTTAAATTGTAAAAAGCTACCGAAGTGTTGTCCTGTAAAGGGAAAAAAAACGGTGGGGAATTTTGGACGGGAAAACTGGAGGAGGGGAGTCTGACCGCCTCCAGTTCCAAGTTTTTGATTTTAAAGACGAGCAGCAGAGGATCCCAAACCCCGGGGTTTGACGGCTCTCCCAGATGGGCCCCCCCCCCGAGTTGGGGGGCGTTGTAAAAAGGGTTCCGGGCCCGGGGTTGGGAGGGGGGGGGAAAACCCCGGGGGGCCCGGGGTTGGATGGGTTGAGCCACTCCTCCGGGGCCCCAAACAAACCCAAAGGGCCCCTGGGGGGGAGGGCGGGTTTTCCAGCTGTCTTTGGGTTTGGGACCAACGACGGCGGAACCCCCTCTGAAGCTGTGTTTTGGGAAAACTCTGCCTGGGGGGAATGAGAGGGGGACAGGGATTTCCCATAAATCCCTAGGAGGGAGGAAAGTGTCCTTGCCGAAGTGGGGGGGAGAGAGGGGGAAAGGGGGGAAATTTTTGGATCCACTAGGCGGCCGGGCCCTCCCCGGGGGTTCGGGGAGACTACCATGGAGGGGGTGTCGAAGTCTCCCCGGGGAAGGTAAATTTGTGACTGGGGAGAGTTTCGCTTTTTTGCGGGGTTGGTGCAAAACCCAGAGGGAGAAAAAGCTAAGTAGCTTTGAGGTGTGGGATTGGGTGGGGCCCCTGAGAGGGGGCCCGGGAAAGGCCAGTCGTGGGTTTGACAAGGAGGCGAATGTCCTCCTGTCGGGGAAAGGGACCCCCATTCCTTGCTACCTTCGTGAAGGGGAGGGGCCGGGGAGAGCCCGAATGGGGGGGCCTTTTAAATTTAAAACCCCCGGCCCCCAGCCAAAACGAAGGAAAGGTCTGTGGGGGGGTGGTTTGAGGTTTGGGGAAGTAAGATCTTTGAGATCAACGAGGTGGCCCAGCCCAGATGGGTGGATGGAGTCCCTGATCTGGGGGGGGGTTTTTCCCCATCTTGAACCCTGGTTGTCCTGGGAATCTGTTGAGAGGGGAAAAGGGTCGAGGGATGGGCCCCCACCCCGGCCCGACCCCCTTTTGGGGAAATACAAAGGGCGAGGTAAAACCCGGGGTTGGGGTTGGTCCCTCGGTGATGGGCCGTTGCGGAAAAAGCCCCTCGTTTTCCAGGCGAAGGGCCTCCCCCCTGGGCGGGAGGGGGTTTCGCGGGGGGAAGGGGGGGGGGGAGGCAGGGGGGGGGCGTTTCTTTGGGGGCCCGGGTAGACGGAACCCACCCTGCAGAAAGAAAACCCCCCGGGGGTTTTTGGCCCCATGCGCGCCACTGGTGGGCGTGCCGGGACAGGACTGCCTGCCCGGGGGGGAGAGGGGCTGAGGTGTGTCGGAAGGTTTACCTTTTCCCCCCCTCGGAAGGGGGGTCCCTTGTCCCCCTCCGGGGCAGGGCCCCCGTTGGCCCAAAACCCAAAATTCTGTTGGGGGGGTTTTTTGGGGTTTGGGGGCCTTTGGGGGTTTGGCGGGCCCCGAGGGGCGTGTTGGGGGAGGGGTGGGGTCTGGTGTGGGTAGGGCCCCGGAAAGAATTTGGCTAGAAGGGGGGGGTGCTTTCCCAGGGGTTTTTGGTCGCAAAAAGAAGCGGGCCCGTTTTTCGCTCCTCGACGGCCCTGGGAAATGGCCCCAAAAGGGGAAAAGTCCCCCGAAAAAAAAGGGGTGCCCCCTTTTACCCCGGGTTTCAGCGTTTTTAAAAGGGGGGCCCTTTAGCGGCTGGGGAGAAAAGGGGGGGCCTGGATAGCAGGGCGTCTTCACTGGGCCGAAGGGGTTTTAAAAAGAATCCCGGCTGCGCTGTCCGCCGCAGCCCCAAGGGGGTTTCGATATCTTGTTGACAAGAAAACCATAAGGGGGGGTCATAAAAAAAAGGGTGGGGGGTGCCTCGGGGTCGCCCGGGTTGAAGACGCGGACAAAGCCTCCCCCATTTGGGAGAGTTCCTCCCCTCGCTGTTGGAACATGTCAAAAAAAGGCAGGCCCCGCGGTTTGGGGTGGAAAGCCAGCCCCTGGCCGGGTTTTTGTCCCCCTTTTGTCAGGGTTTTTTTTTGAAAGGGGGGGAGGGGGGGGTGGTGGGGGGGGGGGGGTTTTAGGGGGGGGGGGGGGGTTAAGGAGGTTCCCTTTTTAGCCCGAGGCAGCCCGGGGAAATGGCAAACTCCCCGGTGGGGCCCGGGTTTTTGGGAGGGAAAAGAGGAAAAAACTGAGGGGCCCGCGCGGGGCCCTTTAGGAATTACTTTTATTGGGGCCCCGTTGGGGGCGGGTAAAAGTCCCGCCCCCGGGGGGGGAACGGCTTTTTACCCCGGGGGGGGGGGCCCATCGCCAAACAAAGGAGTGATGGTCTGGGGGGCGGCCCATCCCTTGGGCCGTGATCGTGGGTAGGGGGTTGACCCAGTGGGAAAGGGAAAGGGGGAAGATGGGTTTTTAGAGGGAGGGGGTTCCTAACAACAAGGGTCAGGGCGCCAGCTCTCCAAAATGGAAAGGTCCCCCGACTGGGGGAGGAATTTTCCCCCAAACCCCCCCTCCAATTGTGGGTCAGTCTGATCGTGAAGGGGGGGGTTTAGGTCCACCCCTTTGGAAAGGCCAGGGCAGGGGTGCGGGGGGAGTCGTGAAATCGTTGGGAAAAGGGTGAAAAAACCGGGGCGGGGGCTCCCCGGTTGGGTTTCCCTAATCGGCGTGAAAATGGGGGGTGCCATCGGGGCAGCGCCCCCGAGGAAAAGGGGCCCAAATCGTTCCGTCTGGGAGGCCGGATTGGGCCCCATGAGGCCAAAGATGGAGTCAGGGGGAAAAGTCCGAGTAAGCCACTGATTTTCCCCTCGGGGAAAGAAAACCCCCGGTCCCCGGGGAGAAGGGGAAGGGGGGAAAGGGGGGCTTTGGAGGCCCAGAGGGGGAGAGTTCCTGGGGGGAAAAGGGGAAAAACCTTTCGCACCCGGGGAGGCCTGCTCCTGGGATCCCCCCGGGTGGGGTCCGCACCGGCCCTTGCGTGGGGAGAGGGGTCGGGGGAGAAGTGTTACGATCGCCGGGGCCCCTGGGCCCTGGGGGTTGCGGACGGGGATGGCTGGGGGACGACGCGTTAAAAATCAAGGGGGCGAGGGGGTTTCCCCTGGTCCGCTGGGCGATTTCCCCCCTCCTGAGGGGAAAGGGAACCCCGGACGTTGCCCAATAGGGGAGCGGAAAAAGTCGGCTCCCCAAAAGTCCCCGTACCCAGGGGGGATTTAGCGATCGATGGGGTTTGGGGTTTGACCCTGGGGGTTTAGGTCGCAGATCGAGCTACTCGGGTTTCCCTTTATACCTGACCCGGGGTTTTTGGTCAGTGGGGGGGTTAACCCAAAAAAACTGGCCACATTCCCTGCACCGGAAATGTTGCGCTCCTCGTGTCCGGGGTCGTGGCTGGAACCCCCGGGCCCGGTTGGGGGGGGAGGTCCCGAGACGGGGGTGACGTTTGTGGAGGTGTAGCGCCAAGTCTCAATTTGATGGGTGCGTGGGTTGATTCCCTCCCCGAGTCGCCCCCGTGCCGGGCCGGGGGATCGGCAAGGGGTTTCCCCTGGGGCCGGAAAGATCGCCGGGGGGGCGGCATGATGGGAGAGGGTCTCCTTACGCGGGTTTGAAGTCGAACAGGGGGGAAAAACCCGGGGAGGGGAAAAATGAAAATTTAAAAACGGGAAGGTCCTTTCATGGGAGCCTTTTCCCTTGGAAAGGGTTTGGGGGTTTGGGGGAAAGGGAAACAAATGAAAAAAAAGTCGGCAATTTACTGCCCATTTTTTTCCGACGGGGGCTGATGTTGGACTAGATCGCGGGCGGTGTGTATTCCCCCGGTGGGTAGAGGGGGAATCGGAAAAGTGGTCGGCGTCCCCTGCACGGAAACCCCCCCCTTTTACCCGACCGTTACGGGTATCGGGGTGGGGGGTTTTGAGCGGTTTGTCCCGTGGAATCGACACCCCGACCCCTCCGGGGGGGTAGAGGCGATGCCCAAGAGTGGGCCGGGCCCCGGCCGTTTAGTGTCTTCCCCTGTTGGGCAATGGTGGTGGGGGGCCAAAAAACGGAAAAAGCCCCCATCGCAAAGGGGAGACAAAGAGGTGGATTGAGGGATAGAAAGGGTCAACCAACGGGGGTGTGAGACACTGAAATTGTAAAAAATGCAACGAGAAGTCAGGGAGAAAAAAGGGGGGCATCGAGTAAGTGACGCGGGGTTTTTGGGCCCGGGCGAAAACAAAATGGGGGGAAGACCCGGGGAAGAAAAGGAAAAAGATGGAAATAGTGAAAAAATTAGGGGGATCGGGAGTCCCCAAAAGGAAGGAAAAAGGGACCCTGATTCGTTAAAAAAAAGGGGGGCCCTTTAAAAACCCCAAAATGGGGAGAAAAAAGGGGGGAAAAAAGGCGATGGTGTTCCCACTTTTTGAAGATCGAAAACGCCCAATGCAAAAGTCGGGAAGTGCCAAGGGCAAAGGCACCAAAGGGGAGGATGGCGTGGTTAAAAAAAATTAATAAAGCCCCACCAAAACCCAAAACACCAACCCGGTTAAAAAATGAAAGGGGGGGAAGGCGAAAGCCACAAAAAATAAGCAAAGAAGAAAACCCAAGGCTTTTTTAAACACAACGGCAAAGAGAAGGCGGGGGCAGAGCCCCAAGACTTATTTTTGTTGGACGGCAGGCGAAAAGAGAATGAGTATGGGAGAAATTACACTGGCTTCTCCCTCGGGGAAGGGGGTTGGGCACCACGTGACGTTTATCACTGCATTGCCCCACAAAAACTTCGGCCCCCGGGCAGAAACAGACTAACTGCCCTGAATGCTATTGTTTTACATGGTACGTATTGACGCCAAAAGGTATTAGGGAGAGGAAGGTTGCGGGTGGGAAAGATTGAACAGTGAAATTTCTTCTGCCCTAAAAAATTTTTTTACGTTGGCGATTATCCTGGAAAAAAAACTTGATTTAATGAAATGCAGTGACTGAGGAAGGGGGAAAAAAAAAAATTTGTTTTTATGTTTGTTAAAAAAAATTTTTACACTGTTTGCAGAGTGAATTTATGTTCGTTCATGGTTGTCACGGACAAGATCTGTGCCCTGTTACAGCTTTTTGAGAAGAAGGGGGCTTGTTTCGCCCTGATTATGATGGGCAAGCCCTGTCAATTTTGCCGGGTCGGTCGGTCATTCCCCGGAAAGTCTGCCCTCAAACAAACGAAAATTTGGTGTGCCAGCAGTGTTTGCTCAGAAGCTGACCTACCCCCCGCCCGTCCTCCTGGAATTTTTCCCTTGGGGCTGGTCAGTTTTGTCATCAATGGACCCAATACTTACCCCGGGTAAGTTTTAAAATTTTTTTTTTATTTTTTTGGACTTGATGTTTTTTTGCTTTAAAAGTGAAATCTTTAGGGTTTAGGGGATTTATGTCTTCAAAAAAAATTTTAAAAGGCGTAAATGGCTTCTTGTTTCCCCTCGATTGGGGTTTA
Organism: Conus ventricosus; assembly: GCA_018398815.1. Lineage (NCBI taxonomy): Eukaryota > Metazoa > Mollusca > Gastropoda > Neogastropoda > Conidae > Conus > Conus ventricosus. Next base: position 33,777,008 of record CM031600.1, read on the forward strand.
AAATGATGATACATTTGTGAGTACATCGACTTTTTCAATTTTTTCATCAGATGTTTTTAAATTGGGGTTTTTTTAAAGAACAGAAACAGCAAAAAATAATTCATTTATTTCCGTGGGAATTTTTAGTGCATCGCGGTTGTGGGGAAAAGGGGGACGCAGTGTGACGAAATCGCCCCACCTCTCAAAAACAGAGGGAAGCGGGTTTTCCCAAGCAATCCTCACCCCCTTTTTGGGTGCATCGGGGGGTGGTCAGTTCCAAAGCAAAATGAGTGTCAAAGGGTTAAATTTGGGGATTTTAGTGAAAAAGCTTTCGACTGGTTTTTGGGCATAAAAAAGCTTTTTGGGATTGAGTGTTTTTACAAAAGGGATTTTTTTATGGGGGTATGAAGAAGGCATGCCCCCTTTTGTGCTTTTTGGGGTTGGGTTTCATCTGTTTTCAGCTTTTTAAAAAATTTTTACAGAAAAAAAGGGGTTTTCCTCAGCAAGAATAAACGATGTTTTTAAATGAAAAAAAACATTTTTGGGGGAAATAGCTGTGTTTTTTTGGCCCCCACCCCCCCCCTGTCCGACCCAAAACTGGGTGGAAAAGGGCAGCAAAAGGATTTCTGTGTTGTTGGGGAGGCACGGAGGTAAGAAAGAGGGAGAGAAAAATTTGGGGGAAAAGGGTTTTTGGTCTGGGTTTGGAGGGTTTTGGGATCTGGAGAAAAAAAACTGTGGGAAAAGGAGAATGTGTTATGTTTTTGGAAACTGTTTGGGGGTTTTGTATGTGTGTGTCCCGGTGTTGGGGGAAACCCGAAGGGAAAGGTGATTTTGTTTTTTTTTATGTTTTGTGTGTCCAGGTGTTGCGGCACCCGAAAAACGGGGATGTTTTTGGGTTTTTTATTGTGTTTTCCAAAGGGGTTGCGGAACCCGAAGGTCGGTGTTTTGGATGTTTTGTAGTGTGGGCCGGGGGTTGCGGCACCCGAAAAACGGTGATGTTTTATGTTTTGTTTTTTTGTGTGTCCCGGTGTTGCGGCACCCGAAGAACGGGGGATGTGATGTTTTGTATGTGTGTGTCCCGGTGTTGCGGCACCTGAAAAAGGGTGATTTTGATGTTTTGTAGGGTGTGTCCAGGTGTTGCGGCACCTGAAGATGGTGATGTGATGCGCTGAACAGACAGCCCCCCTTTACACAGACCCAGAAATTCAGGCTCACAAGGTGAGTGTGTTTTGTTACTTATCAGAACTGTTTTTTAACTTCTCTTCAGTTGGTTGACTGGTTTGTTAGTGATCTCCAGCTGAACGCTGTGAAATCATACCGTAAATTCACCCTCGCAAGCAAAGTCCAGATCACTGTGTGCATTTACAAAGGATGAGAGGATTGGTGCATGGTTGTTTTGATCGCCTTGCACCTAGGAAGCCAGAATTTGTCTTCAGAGTAGTTTTAAAAATTCCCATGAGTAGTACTATTCTGTGTATCATTCCTGTTTGGTTTGAGGCATCACAATGTGTAGATTTGCCTGTAATGCTACTCCATACTGCCATGGAACTACGGTGTGCAGGGTATAGGCTGATAAGTGATTGATTGATTAAATGAAAAAGAATAGATTGGGAGTGTGGTTTCATGGATGAGAGTCAGTAGATGCCTTTAATAAAATAGCTAACATGGTCAGCACCACTTCTGTATTGTGTGTGTGTGTTTGAATTTCACATGCGTATTGGTGTGTAGTGGGATGTAGTTGGTAACCTATACAAAGTAGGCATATGCGAGTGTTTTGTATGTGTGTTTGCAAATGTGCGTGTGCGCACATATGTGCACTAAAGCACTCTGGCATATTTGTATGGATGCGAACAACTGCGAGTATGATATGAGGACTGTCAAAGTGTATAAATGATGTATGTGGCAGCGCAGAGATCGTGTTAATTGCTAAAGTATAATTTTTTTAAAAAAGATTCCTGAAAACAACCTGGGGATGCCATTTCCCTTTTTATACAACATTTTGGAGTCATCTTGAAAGTCCAGTGTGGTTAAACAATGTCTGACACCAAGGCAACTTGAAAGTCCAGTGTGGTTAAACAATGTCTGACACCAAGGCAGCTTGAAAATCCAGTATGTGTTAAAGGTCTACTTTAGAGGTTTTCGATAATTGGTCAGCTTATGCAGAAATGTGAAATGTTTGATAAATTGGTAAAATAAACATCCGATTCGCTCCCGATCACACGAAATCGATCCGCGAAAGTGGGCATTTTCACCTGTAATCAAGAAAACGGGAGGTAATCAACTAAATCTTGGCATGGCTTAACTGCTCTTGGATGTGACGTCACATGATGGTCAGCGACGGCGACAGAAAGCGATTCTGATGGTTCTTGCACATCTCTCTCGGTGTATAATTTATCATGTAAAAGCGGTGACTATGATTGCGACAGCCAAAGTGACTCTGGGGGTGTTTTGCAAGGCCTGTACCTTATCAGTTTGAACGCTAAGTTCTTTTTACCACGTCAGTTCGGTTCCTGCTGGACGCCCGAACACAGCATTCCGAAGGCGTACGGACTTTACCGAAGTCTCGAGGGAGGCTACCGACTGACTTCTTGATGCGATCACGCATGGACGGCGAGCGGAGATTCTCCTTCCTCAAGCCCTTAATTAATGTGTTCATTAAATTTAACAAGTGTGATCTGTCCATAGATAAGAACAGAATAAACGTGCGACTATCGTACTCATCTGTACGAGCTTACCACTCCGCCTTCAAAGTATACGCGCACAATGCAGACGAAGTTTTTGATCCACTCGAACGGGCTCGGCAATTGTCGGAATAGCTCGTTTCCGCGGTCCAGCTGAAACTGATGTGGTGAAAAGAACTTTAGCTGCCCGGCATGGTTGCACGAACCGAATCCACTTCTTTCGAGTATCTGGATCAGATGGAAATGTGTACAAAGAATATCCGTCTCCAGCTGAGCTGCTGCACTGGCCTTCAGCACAATATCTGCCACCCCTCGGACTTTTTAGGCTGTGGGGGATCGCAACTCGTGTTGATTTCACTTGGCGTTGGCTTGTTGTGTAGGTCGCGGTGAGGGCCAGTCCATCAAGTGACGTCACGGTTTTCGGTCTACCGCGCGGGTTTGAACAGGTGTGGCAAAAGTCGTTTTTTTGCTATTAAATTCTTCCGGCGATTTTTTTGAAAAATGAATACCATACTGTAGTTTATGACATGTAGACCTGTTTTTAACAAATTATCGAAAATCTATAAAGTAGACCTTTAATGTCTGACACCAAGGCATCTTGAAAGTCCAGTGTGTGTTAAACAATGTCTGACACCAAGGCAGCTTGAAGTCCCGTATGTGTTAATGTCTGACACCAAGGCATCTTGAAAGTCCAGTGTGTTTAAACTATGTCTGACACCAAGGGGATCTTGAAGTCCGTGTGTGTTAAACTATGTCTGACACCAAGGCAGCTTGAAAGTCCAGTATGTGTTAATGTCTGACACCAAGGCATCTTGAAAGTCCAGTGTGTGTTAAACAATGTCTGACACCAAGGCATCTTGAAAGCCCAGTGTGTGTTAAACAATGTCTGACACCAAGGCAGCTTGAAAGTCCAGTGTGTGTTGAACAATGACAGACCAAGGCATCTTGAAAGTCCAGTGTGTGTTGAACATGACTGAGACCAAGGCATCTTGAAAAGTCCAGTGTGTGTTAAACAATGACTGAGACCAAGGCATCTTGAAAGTCCAGTGTGTGTTGAACAATGTCTGACACCAAGGCAGCTTTAAAGTCCAGTGTGTGTTAAACAATGACTGAGACCAAGGCAGCTTGAAAGTCCAGTGTGTGTTTAAACAATGTCTGACACCAAGGCAGCTTGAAAGTCCAGTGTGTGTTGAACAATGACTGAGACCAAGGCAGCTGGAAAGTCCACTGTGTGTTAAACAATGTCTGACACCAAGGCAGCTTGAAAGTCCAGTGTGTGTTGAACAATGACTGAGACCAAGGCAGCTTGAAAGTCCAGTGTGTGTTGAACAATGTCTGAGACCAAGGCCAGGACGTCCACTTTGTAAGTATACTGGATAATAATGGAACCATGTACAGATGATTCAGGGTAACTACTAACCACACTTGGTTTTGATCAGTTTTACTAGATTTAAATCTGTGTGCACATTTTCTTTTTCTCAATATTTCATTGACTTGGGGTGTGGTGTGTGTGTGTGTGTGGGGGGGGGGGGGGGGGAGGGAAACGAGGAGAAAATGGAGAGAAAAAATGTGGAAAAAAAGAAAAGAGAAACGAGATTGGTTTGTTGCAGATTCACATGTTAAATATGAGCACAGTATTTTCTGTGCAGGTGTATGGGGTTAATTCCCTGTAATAAAACAATGCTAGATCAGTTGACTAGGGACCAACTGGACTGGAATGACCAGAACAGCCCAGAACAGAGTGCGATGGCGAAGGGTCGTTGATGGCCTATGCTCCACCGGGAGCGATGGGCATAATGAATGAATGAGATCAGTTGACGACCTAGACCCAGCACTAATATTTGACAGAGGATGCAGTATCCCCCCCTAGCAGTATCCCCACAACCACCCTCTCCTCCAGGATTGCTGCCTTTGTTTTCCAGGCAGCTGTAGCTCAGACTTATACCATTCAGTAGCGCAACATACATCACAGAAACGAATTTTTCTAAGTGTGGTAGACTTTTATGTTGAACATGACAATTTAGTGTCTTGTTTGCAGGCCCGTGTGTTGCATGGTTTGAAGACGCTGAGACTCTTCCAACTGAAGGCATATTAAGCTACTTAGTTAGCTGGAGAAACCCACTTCCCACAGAGTGAATTCAGGGCCGAACCCTCGGCATTGGGGTATGTTGGTTTTTTTAAACAAGCTTTCATTTAAAGTTTTAATATTTTAGTGCTAGCAGGAAGAACCATTTGTTGTTTAAGCATTCACGCTGGGCCGGGTTTTTGGCTTTTGTAATAAGTTGGGCATTTAAACATTGTGAGTCAGATTCTTTTCTGTTTTTTTGCAAAATTTCATTATGATGTTTATGCTGCCCCTGAAATTTTGTGTGTTTGAAGTGGTCTGTTAAATGTCACATGGTTTATTTTTAATATTTTATTACTTTTTTCCAATGGAACAAGGGGCCGTTAGAAGGATATAAAGGGGTTTATTGAAATATTTAAAATTCTAAAAGGCAGTCAGATTATTCAAGGATGTGGGGGGGGGAAAGTTGTCACTGTCGCTTGTTGATCATGTGGTGAGACGGGGGTTTGCACAGCCAGACGTACCTGTACCTGGCCAAAGACGCGTTTCCCTTGGCGGGCCCATCAGGATCACTGGTGCAGGGGTTGCTCCTGTGCAGGGCAGTTTTTCAACGGTGGAAATGGGAGTTTGTATTTATACTCCTGTTTGGCTGTATACTTACCATGTCAGACAATAGCATTAGGGCGTTAGCCCTTCTGCCAGGCCGTTTTTGTGTGGCAAATGCTGATAGACAGTAGGGGTGCCCAACCACTTCGCCGTAGGGAAGCCGGTAGTTCCATAGTCATTCATCGGGCCTGCGCGCAAGGTAACCCAGATTGGCGCTAGGGGGGAAGGTAGGGCGGGGCATTAGAGTCTGACATGGTAAGTATACTAGCCAACAGGGAGTTTAATACAAACTCCCATTTTGGCTTTCATTACTGTACCATGTCAGGAAAATAGCAGAATTCATAGTAAAAGGAGGAGGGCGATTTGCCAGTGGCCCTGGGGTTCCCGATATGGATGCATTAGCCGCACAAAGGATACCCCATTAGAACCATCAGCCCTGGTCATGCGGATGTCCCTCAAATAAAATTTTATGAAGGGATTCTCCAAACGCCCAGAAGGCTGCCTCCAGGAGGTGGGCATGGGAACGGTGCTGGAATGCTCCCGAAGTTGGCCCCAGCGCTCTGACCTCATGGGCCCGGGGGGGAAGAGACGGGGAGATCCTCGGATCCCTGGGAATAGGCAGTTCTGCCCGTCTTGGAGAGCCCCCTAGAGACAGTGCAGCTGAGTGTCTTTCGTGTTACGGGGGGTTGATGGAAATGAGAAGAGTCTTTGTGAACGCGCCTGGGGCGCGAGCGTTCCCAGTAGTGTGTTAGAATCGGAAGGGCAAAGGGCTAGGGTCCGAAGGGGTGTCCCCCCTAGTGTATCCCCCGCGGGCGGATGATGAGGTAAGGGGAGGGAACTGCCAGGTTCCTGGTTTTTGGCTAGGAACTCGGGAAGGAACTTAGAGAGACGGAGCCGTCTCTGGGGAAAGGCAATGTCTCTGGGGTCCCCGCAAAGGGGCATGGATCTGCCTCGCCGTCTCGCGGGAAGCGAGGGCGAGGAGGAAGGTAGTCTTCATGGACGAAGGTCGAAGGAATGGGGGACAAAGGCTCCAAAGGGGGGGTTTATTGAGGCGTCAAGAACGTAAAGAGGCCCCAAAAGGGGGGAAGCGTCTAGGGGATTGGGCCTCACGAAGAGAAGCCCTCTGGAGATCTCTTGAGAAGGAAATCATTCTCAAAGGAAGGTCCGGCCATTTGGAGGATGGTCGTGCAGATGGCCGCCCTGTAGCCCCTGATGGAGTAGCAGGAGGTTAAGTTGGGACAGGAAATTTCCTATTTGGATGTTGGTGGGGCGAATGTGAGGGACAGAATTGGCTTTGCACCATGAGCCCCATTTCCCCCATCTGCAGTCATAAGGGACTCCGTGCTAGCTCTGCGAGAGGACATGGTAGGTCTCGGATTTCCTGAGAGGCCCCGGCGATGGAGGGGGTTTTATCGAGGACGGAACGGGACCTGTCCGTTCGAGAGGGGATTTGGATTTTCGCGCCGGGCTGCACAGAACCCAGGCGTGGAGGTGAAGAACCTGGGGAATTGGCGTGAGGGGGGCCCCCGAACGGGGTTGCTGAGCATGTCCCACCGGGTGTTCAACTGGAGAGGGGGTTCGTGAGTGAGGGACTTGGGTCCGGGAACCAGGACTGAGTGGGCCACCATGGGGCTATGAGAATGAGCCTGGGTCTCTCGAGTCTCGCCTTCCTGATCCCCTTGTGGAGGTTTCGGGAAGGGAGGGAAGGCGTAAGTTTGAGGCCGGCCCAAGGAAGGGACAGGGCGTCGATGGCGTAAGCCTGGGGGCCCGGGAAACCGGGGACACTTTACATGGCAGCGATGGTTGAACCGTGTGGCAAAGGGTCGATCATTGGTGTAAACCCCAAGTTCCCCAGGTTGAAAGGGTAGCCGGTGAGGGTCCATTCCGTGTGGAGGACAGACTTGGATCGGCTGAGAGAGTCTGCCAGGATGTTGTGAGTCCCTGCTATGTGTTTTGCGCGAAGGGTGACCCCCTGCGTGTGACACCAGCGGGGAGGGCTCTGTAGGAGGGAGAGGCGATGGAGTGTCCCCCCCCCCTTGTTGTGTACAAGCTACGAAGTGTTGTCCGTGAAAAGGAGAACAAATCGGTGGGCGACTATGGCTGGAACTGGAGGAGGGCGAGTCTGACGCCTCCAGTTCAAGATGTTGGATGTGAAGACGGCAGTCAGAGGATCCAAACCCCCGAGGCGTGGATGCTCTCCAGATGGGCCCCCCAGCCCGAGTTGGAGGCCCGTCTGTGAAAGTTCCAGGGCCTGGGATGGGAGGGAGATGGGAACTCCGGGGGCCAGGGTGGATGGGTGAGCCACTCCTCCGTGGCCCAAACGAACCAAGGCCCTAGGGGGACGGGCTGGTTCCAGCTGTCGTTGGTCTGGGACCAACGACGGCGGAACCCCCTCTAAAGCTGTCGCTTTGGAACTTGCCTGGGGAATGAGAGGGACAGGGACTCCATCATCCCTAGGGGGGGAGGAAAGTGTCCTTGCCGAAGTGGGGGGGAGAGAGGCGAAGGTGGGAAATGAGATCCCTAGGCGAGCGGACCTCCCCGGGGTCGGGGGGGGGGACTACCATGGAGGTGGTGTCGAAGCTCATGCCAGGAAGGTGAATTGTGACTGGGCGAGAGCTCGCATTTTGGGGGTTGGTGCAAACCCAGGAGGAGCAAAGTAAAAGTAGCTTTGAGGTGTGGGATTGGGCTAGGGCCTGAGAGGGGGCCAGGAACGAGCAGTCGTCGAGGTAGACAAGGAGGCGAATGTCTCCTGTCTGGCAAGGGAGGCCACTCCTTGACTCCTTCGTAAAGGGAGGAAGGGAGCCAGGGAGAGTCCGATGGGAGGGCTTGAATTAAAAACCCGGCCCCGCCAGACGAAACGAAGGTATCGTCTGTGGGAGGGTGGATGAGGATTGGAAGTAAGCATCTTTGAGATCTTTTCGAGGTGGCCAGTCCAGATGGTGGATGGAGTCCCTGATCTGGGCCCGGGGGTTTCCCTCTTGAATTGGTGTCCTGAGGAATCTGTTGAGAGGGGAAAGGTGAGGATGGGCCTCCAGCCGCCCGAGGCCTTTGGGGACTACAAGAGGCGAGAGGTAAAACCCGGGGTTGGGGTGTGGTACCTCGGTGATGGCCGCCCTTGCGGAGAAAAAAGCTCCTCGATTTCCCGGCGAAGGGCCTCCCCCTGGGCGGGGGTGGGTCGCGGTGGAAGGAGGAGGGGGGAGGACAGGAGGGGAGGGGTTGTGTGGCCCAGGGTAGCGGAACCCATCTGCAGAACAGAAACCACCCAGGGGTTGGGGCCCATGGCCCCCAGGTGGGCGTGCCCGGGGCAGACTGCCTGCCAGGGGGCAGAGGGGCTGAGGTGTGTCTGGAGATGACATGTCCGCCCCTCGGAAGGTGGGTCCCCTAGTCACTCCGGGGCCGGGCCTGTTGGCCGAAAGAAATTCTTTTTGGGGTTTTTTCGGTTTGGGCGTAGGGGGGTTTGGCGGGGCCCCGAGGGACGCTGCTTGGGGTAGGGTGGGGTCTGGCTGTGGGTAGGGCGGACGAAAGAATGGTCTAGAAGGGCGGTGTGCTGCGAGGGTTTGTGGTCGCAAAGAAGCGGCCTGTTGCGCTCCTCGACGGCATGGGAAATGACCCCAGAGGATGTCGCCGAAAAGCGACTGCTCCTGACCGGAATGCAGCGTAAGGCCGCTTGAGCGCTGGGGAGAGAGGGCCTGTGATAGCAGGGGTCTTCACTGCCAGAAGGCAGTTTAAAGTGACTCCTGGCTGCGCTGTCCGCCGCAAACCCCGGGTGGTTTCGCTTCTTGTTTCAAGGGGAAAAACTAAGGGGGTCATCAAACAGGCTGGGGCTGCCTCAGTGTCGCCCGGGTCTTGAAGACGCTGGGGACAATGCTCCTCATTTGGCCGAGTTCCTCCGCTCGCTGTAGGAACATGTCAATGAAGGCATGCCCGCGGGTGGTGTGCAGAATGCCAGCTCTGGCGATTTGTCCCACTCTGTCAGGGTTTTTATAGAAAGAGAGGTGGATGTGGGAGGGGGGCGGTTAGGAGTGGCTGAGGGCAGCGGGGAAATGGCAATCTCCCCGGTGGCGGGATTGGCAGAAAGAGAGAAAAGACATGAGGGGGCCCGACGCGGGTCCTTGAGGAATACTCTTTGGGGCCGCGTTGGGGGCTGATTTAAAAAGTCAGTCCCCGGTGGGGGACCCGGGATGTGTACCCCCGGCGAGGGAGGCCGATCTGCCCAACAAAAGGGGTGATGGTCTGGGGGGGGCTATCCTTGACCGTGATCGCTGGGTAGGGGGGTGACCAGTGAAACGGGGGAAAAGGGGGAGATGTTTTTAGGGAGGGGATTCCCTAACCCAAAAAGTCAGGGCGCCCGCTCTCCAAATGGAAAGGTCCCCAGATGGGGAGGAATTCCTCAGACCCTCCCCCAAACTGTGGGTCAGTCTGATCGTGAAGGGGAAAATTCAGGTCCACTTCGGAGGCCATGGGCAGGGGGGCGTGGGAGTCGTGAACTCGTTGGGAAGAGGGGTGGAAAACGAGGGACGACTCCCGGGGGTTCCGTAAATCGGCGTGGAAAACTAGGGGGACTGCGATCGGACAGCGCCCGAGAGGAATGGGGCCCCAGGCGATCAAACTTTTGGGAGGCGGATTTCCACATGAGGCCAAGATGGAGTCAGGGGAAGAGTCCGAGCTAGCCACTGATTCCCCTCGGGGGAATTTGAACCACCGGTTTTTCCGGGGAGAAGAAAGGAGGGCTGTGGAGGCCCAGAGGCAGGTTCCTCGGGGGGCCCGGGTAACCTGCGCACCCCGGGAGAGCACTGCCTCCTGCATCTCCGGGTGGGGTCCGCACCGGCCCCTTGCGTGGCAGAGGGGTCGGGGAGTGTTACGATCGCCGAGCCTCCCGGGGCCCTGTGGTAGCGGACGGGGATGGCTGAGACGTCGCGTAAAACTCAAGGGACGGGGGTTCCCTGGTCCCCCTGGGCGATCCTCCCTCTGAGGAACGGGCGCGGACGTTGCCCAAAAGGGGAGCGGAAGAAGAAGTCGGCTCCCCAAGTCCTGTACCCCTGGGGAGATTGGGACGATCGATCGGGGTGGTTCGCCGTCGGGGGTGAGGTCGCAGATCCGAGGATCGATGCCTGCGTACTGACCGGGATTGTGGTCAGTGGGGGGGGTTCCACCGAAGACTGGCACATTCCCCCCCCGGGTTTTTGACGCTCCTCGTGTCCGGGACGTGGCTGAACCCGGACCCCGGTTGGGGGAGAGCGTCCCGAGCTGTTTTGACGTTAGGGAGGTGGGTGCACAAGTCTCAATTTGATCGGGTGACGTGCGGTGATTCCGTCCGCGAGTCGCCACCCGTGCCGGTCCGGGTATCGGCAAGGGTCCCCCGGGCGCGATGATCGCCGGACGCGGCATGATGGGAGAGGGGTTCTCTTACGCGTGTCGAGTCGAAAGGCGAACCCGTTAGGGAACGTTGAGATTTAGACGGGAAGGTCCTTTCATGGGAGCCTTGCCTTGGAGGATTTGGGCTTGGGAAGGAAGCAAATGAAAAACAGTCGGCAATGACTGCCCATTGTTCATCCGACTGGGACTGACTGTTGGACTTCGATCGCGCGATCGTGGGATCCGCCCGGGGGGTAGAGGGGGAATCGGATGATGGTCGCGCTCCCTGCACGGAACCCTCCTCTACACGACGTCGTCATCGTGTGGTGAGCGGTTTGTCCCCTGGAAACGACACGACCCTCCGGGGTAGAGAGCGACTGCCGAAGAGTGGAGCGCCCGAGCCCTTTAGTGTCCTTCACCATGTTGGGCAATGGTGGTGGGGAACAAACACGGAACGCACGATGCAAAGGGGAGACAAAGAGGTGGATTGAGGGATGGAAGAGCTCAACCAACGTCGTGAGAGACACTGAAAATTGTATTAAAAAGCAACGAGAGTCAGTGAGGATCGAGGCAGGTCGACGTAAGTGACGCGGTTTTGGCCGGTCGAAAACAAATGGCGGAACGACGGCGAAAAAAAAGGAATCCGAGTGGACTACGTGAAAGTTAGGCGAATCGGGAGTCCAAATGGAAGGAGAAGGGACCGAGATTCGTTAAAAAAGGGGCCGTAAAAGCCAAAATGGGGAGGAAAGGGCGAAACCCGGGGATGGAGTTCGACTTTCGAAAATCGAAAAGCGCCCAATGCAAAGTCGCAAGTGCCAAGACAAAGGCACAAGGCGAGGATGGCGTGGTAAACAAATGAATAAAGCACACCAAACCAAAGCCCACCCGGGTTTAAAAATGAAAGGGTGAAGCGCGAAAACCACAACAAATAAGCAAAGAAGCAAACACAAGGCTTCTAAGCACAACGGCAAAGAGAAGGCGAGACAGAGCACAAGACTTATCTTGCTTTGACGGCAGGCGAGAGAGAATGGAGTATGGGAGACTTACACTGGCTTCTCCCCACGGCGGAAGTGGGTTGGGCACCAGTGACTGTCTTTCACTGCATTAGCCACACAAAAACTTCGGCCTGGGAGGCAGGACTAACTGCGTGAATGCTATTGTTGACATGGTACATATATGACGCCAAAAAGAGAAATTGTTTTATAACTAATGCACAGGTTTTAAGAGGGGAAATTTTTTTTTTTTCAGGATGAAAAGTCATCTCTTTGTTAGATCAGGGAAAAAACCACAAAACAGAAGTTTCAGATGTCGGAAGAAGAGATGGGATTTGAGGGGAGGGGATGGGGCTGGGAGGTGGGGAAAAATGTGGAAAAAAATCAGTTCATGAAAGCTGATAGCTTAGAGATGGGAGTGTGTTTGAATAAATGCGTCTGGATGCCTTGTCTTCTGACTTGCGCAATTTTGACAGGTTTTTTTAAATTTGGAAAGCAGATATGAAGGGTGACATTACGTCCTTTCATTGACTGTCTCCATGAACTTGATGATAACTATGACTTGCCGACAAGCAGATAGCTCTATGAAAGAGCAGGAAATGGGGAAAAAATGCCTAAGTATATTTGACGTCCTTCCTTCTGCATTTTGACATGTGTCAGTCATCTTCTAAAACAAGAGCAGAACAGCAACAGAGAAGCATTTTTTAGTATATATCAAGTCAAGTGAAAAGTTGCATGTTTTGGACCGACAGAAACTGTCATGTAGTTTGTTTGTGTTGGCACAGAGAGGATTACTGCAACCTGCTGCAGGCAGCGCTGGCAGACATGAGAGGTCGACTGCAGCTTTTGCAACCTGCCATGGTGAAACCTGGGCCCTCTTTGGAGGGGGGAAAACAGGTATGTTTATGTGTGCTGTTTGCAGGCCATTGTCTGTGGGCAGGATTGAAGGTGCTTGAGTTATGTAACCTCCATTTGAAGGCCTTAAAAATCTTTGACAATAGAAAGTTTTGTTCAAGGAGACTTTAAAAGAGCTCAAAATTTATTGTTGCCACTGGGTGTGTTTTTCTGATTCTATATCAAAGTTACGGATTTTCAGGAAAATGTCTCAGAAAGATCTATAGCAATCTTGAAAGATGTTGTTTGTCATCAGTGTTACTTACTGATTTTCACTTATTTCATTGTTAGCTTGCTGGAGTCATATTTCAGTAGTATGTGAATATTGCATTATGTGTAAGGTTTTACAGTCATTGACAAACAAAATTCTTGACTCTCAAAGGTTTTAGAAAAGGCTTAAAAATTTGATTGAAAGAAATGTCTGAATCCTGTGAGTGTGTGCATGATGTGAATATTTCATAAAGCATTATTGTTTTTATTAAGGCATTGCAGAATGTAGTGTTTGTTTTTCTTCCTCTGATAATTAATTTGTTGATGTCCTAAAGGGGAGACTACAAACGATCTCAGAAAGGAGTATATCACAGAATAAATGGAAGACAGTTATCATTAATGCTGTTGATTAGATACAGTTTTCTGACTTTGGATCGAAGCAGAAGAGTAAAAAAGAAATAAACACCTTCAAGGCTGTCTATATTTAATCCAGTATAGTGCTTGTGAAATAAACACCTTCAAGGCTGTCTATATTTAATCCAGTATAGTGCTTGTGAAATAAACACCTTCAAGGCTGTCTATATTTAATCCAGTATAGTGCTTGAGGTCTCAAAATATCTGTCTGAAGTGAAATTGAGATTATTCTTGTTTGTGGTTAACAGAGTTTCTTTTTTTTTTTTCTTCCCCAGATTATATCGACATTGTTATTAAACATCATCCCCAAGGAAAAACCTCCTCTCAGTTTGGACAGCAGGACCAAGATTGCAGAGAAGGTGATGTATCCTTGATATCTGTTTCATTTGTTTAATGTTTTTTTTTTGGCTGTCCCATTTCTTATGCCCTCCAAGTGGCTGTACAATTGCACTGCACATTCCGACAACCACCATACACAGCCACACTTAGGTTCATTGTGTCGCTGTTCAGTGCCAGCCGTCAACAAGAGCCATCAATACCAGATCATCATCAGGCAATTTATCAACATGTACTAACCATGAGCACTCAGTTCGCTGTCATGAACCAAACCTCTCACTTATTCTCAGCTCTTTCGTTGCCAGACGAAATTGTAATTTTTACTCTTGTCTGAGATAACTCAACTAGGGAATATGCAAAAAAAATTATTGGAAAATTCATCTTTTAGGATTACTTAAAAAAAAAAAAAAGATTCTACCCGTCTCTGTATCTGTACCAGTCTTTGTTTCTCATTTTTGAGGTTTTGAAAAAAAAACATCTAAGTGACAGGACACCAGATGATGACCTGTAGGTAGAAGAGAGGTAGGAGCTAGGTCATGTGAGTGACCAGAGCAATGGTTTTTCCCTCAGAGCTGGATCAGGGAGCGAGTGCAGGACCCTTGGATGGTCAAGGTCAGCCAGGAGGAGCTGCTGGATCTAGGGGAGAGCACGGTGCTGGTCAGTCACGGACAGCTGCTGCAGGGTGTGCTAGATAAAGCGCAGTGCGGTCCCTCGTCCTTTGGTCTGGTGCACTATGTGTATGAGGTAAGGGTCATGTGTGAGGTTATGTATGTGTGTGCGGGGTTTTTACGCGTTTGAGTGTTTCGTAAGTTTATAGCTGCCGGTCATTAGCAGTGCCAAGTGGGGGGGAGGGGGGGGGGGGGGGGGCTAGATTTTCACCACTTGTGCTGTGTATGTGTTTGATTGTCTGCTGATCAGCAAGCAAGATTACACAAAAAAACTATTGAACCACTTTTGTTAAGTTTGGTGGATGGGTAGAATTTGGCCCAAGGACGAAGTGATTGAATATTGTTACATATCTATAGTACCGATTTGGATCAAAAGGCAGGCCTAGGAGCCAGCAGCGTGATTATGCAAAAACTTCTGAACTGATTTAAGGTAGATGAGTGAGAGGATACAGGATCTGTTCAACCTTGGCAAAGGGGTGGATTCCACACACACACCCCTCCCCCCCATGCTTCCCCCCTTTTATTGTTTTTAAATATTGTAATATTTGTCATAGCAAACAGAGTACGCCTAACAGCTATTCCATGCAGAAGTATGACGATAATCTGGAGAAACAAAATGAAAAAAGAATTGAATAACAAAATAGATAATAACAATCCTAGAACTGTTTTCCTTAAAATGAACTGTGTAAACTAGAGCCTTACCCAGCTTGGGGGTGAACATGCCTTGAACACTAGGAAGCCTGAACATGCTCAGAACACACCCTCAAAGCCCTCTACTGACCTCCCTTGATCAGATCGCACAACTGCCACGAGTGTATATTTTGCCAGGCTGCTGTAGTCCTTCAGTTAGGACAGACTTCCTCTAGCTTTTTTTTTTTTTTTTTTTTTTTTTTTACTTCATCCTGGACTCTCATTCTGTACCTATGGCTTCCTCTCTTGCAGACATTTCTCCAAACAGCATCAAGGGGATTTTAAACTGTTGGAAGAGTATTCTGCAGTTTCTTTAGTATTGACGTCCCTGCATTCCAGTATGTTGACTTGTGCTACACTTTTTGTTCTTTTTTTTTTCTTTCTTTTTTTCATTGCTTTTTAAAATTGATGTTGTTTTTTAACTCTGAGTTCCGGTTGTGTGTGTGTGTGTGTGTGTGTGTGTGTGTGTGTGTGTGTGTGCACCTTGATAAGCTGTATGGAGGAGAGGTGGCCGGTCAGCTGTTGACCTGTCTAGGACGTCTTTTCACTGCCTTTCTGAAGCTGAGGGGATTTACACTGGGCGTGGAGGACATTCTGGTCAAGGACAAGGTGGGTGGACATGTGTGTTGGAACGTTGCCTCTCTTCTTGTGTCTGTCTGTTTACCCCGCCGCCATGCCCAAGTCCCCATCCCGTCGGGATCACGGCTGTTCAGAGCAAGTTACTTAGTTTTGAGTCGCAGGGGAGTTTACAGCTGCAGAGACCAAGCTGTGAATGCAGGTGAGGGAAAGGAATGTTTTCTGCTGGCCGCTCCCCACCAGCCAGCTAACCGCACTGTATTCAGCCAACTGAATGTCATCTGTGCATAGCTGGTCTGGCAGCAATGCGTTCGGCAAGGTTGAGCGGCCATTACAAATGGGGCTGTAGGTTTGATAATTAGTTATTGTCATGAAAAATGTAATGTATCTGCACTATTGAGATGACTGAATTGGCGAATTCCCAACAATTCTTTTAATACCAAACTCGACTGGGTTTATTTTCTTGTAGATAACATAGATGCTGCATGAAAGCTTGTACGCAAGTGGTCAGGCAATATTAGAACAATGACAACAAACACAATATTGTGCAAAAATGACGTCATCACTTTCTGGGAAGTTAATTTTCCATAGTTAAGTAGTACACAAGTTTGATACATGCCTCTGCTCAGACTACAGCAACAAAAATATTGGATTACAAATGTGTAAAGCCTTGTTTGTTTGCCCTTTCACTAAGTGTCTCAATAAGGACGGAAATATAAAGCTGTGGGATCCCCACCTCTCTGTTCTCCTTTTCATTTTCTTTCTTTAACTGCCTCTTTCTCTGTCTGTTTCCTGTGTGTGTGTGTGTGTGTGTGTGTGTGTGTGTGTGTGTGTGTGTGTGTGTGTGTGTGTGTGCGCGTGAGAGAGAGAGTTTGTGTGTGTGTGTGTGTGTGTGGAGTGGGTGAGAAGAGCTGGACAAAAAATGTTGAAGCTAATAGTTTGTAACCTGATCCAAGTTGTCTTACGTGTGTAATGATTCTGTTCTGCTTTTACCCGTGCATAACAGTATTATTGCCATTATCATCATCGATGCCATTATTACAACGAACAATTTCTCTGTGACATGACCAGGCTGAGCGCAAAAGGAGGAAGATCGTGACCAGGTCCAGTAAGCAGGGCCACAGGGCAGCCCTGGAGGCCTTCGGGAAGACCAAAGGGGACTGCAGCGACGCACAGCTGCTGCAGCTGCTTAGAGAATCCCAGTTCGGCCAGGACGACTACGACATGCAGAAACTGGACATGACGGCCAAAAAGGCCACTTTCTCTGTGCAGGACGATGTCACCCAGTAAGTGGCTAGTGCAGACTTGAAATCATAATCTTTTTATGAATATGGAGTGTGGATGGCTGTGCAGGGACACAATGCAAAATGATCATGCACACAGTTCTCTCACCCTGTGTATGGCTTCCAGCTGTTATAGATTTTCCTTTTGGTTTTTTGCTTTTTGCTAATTTCAGACCTCAGTGTAGAGTGAATATTTTCTTAAGTGCGTGACTGTCTTTGGAATAGAAACAAAAATAAGATGAAAAATAGATTAAAAAAGAACAAAGGACCTTGTTTTGTTGCAGATACACGTGTTGCACTGTGACTACAGTATTGTCAGTGTATTATATGCTTCAGGCCATTTCTCTCATGTGAAATGATGCTTAGTACAGTTCATGTCACTAGATTTAAACACAATCAGTGATAAAGGCTTTGTTTTAAAACAGTCTTTTAGTGTCAGGACATGATGCAGTTTGGGATTGTAATCACATCTTGGCCAAAGATGAATACAAGAGTGTAATGTACATGTGGACATATATGACAGGAAAACCACAGCCAAAGATATCTGTAAGAATTTTATGTGTATGGCAACATGTATGACAGTAAATGCCTCACCAAAGTGGATTGTTGAACAGCTAAAGAACCTTCAACGAAAGGAATAACAGCAAAAGAACCTTCAACGAAAGGAATAAAAAAAAATATAAAAAAGAATTACAGGCTGATCATTTGTTGCTGTATATTGGTGGAGGGTTATTTCACAGATTAATGTGCGTGGGTTTACACCTGACAGGAACACCATGCCCAAAGAACTGTACAAGAGTTTCCCTGACAACAACCTGCAATTGATGGTTCAGTCTGGTGCCAAAGGATCTTCTGTGAGTTAATCTTACCATTCTGCTTGTAACTGTAGGTTTTTGTTTTGTTTTAGTTTTTAGAAGTCACTGGAAATCCCAAATTTGAACCCTGCCAAACAGTATCTCTTCATATGATAGCTAAATGAGGTGTGCTAATTAAAGTGTCCATTAAAGGTTTTCAGTTCGTTCCTAATATTGTCTAAATTCTTGTGATTTTTGACAGGAAGATGTGATGTAATGTATGGCAGATGAAGTGAAATCCACTGAGTATCAAAAGTAGGGTTCCTGTTAACTCCAGACTTACAATGCCATTTTCTTGATTCAACAATGAAGAGAAAGTGCACAGAATAGAAACGGTTTCCTCAGAGCTGTATGTTGATGATGTAAAGAAGATCCAGTGATGTGAGCAGTTTTAATTCACCAGTCCTGTTCTTACCTATCAAGAGGCTTGAACAGATGTGAAGCAGAGAGAGAAAATAGATTTCAATCTGCTTGGTATGTATGTGTGTGTGTGTGTGTGTGTGCGCGCACGTGTGTATGTACATGAGTGCATTCATGCATCCAAGCATGTTCACATGTGTATGTCTACATGCTTGCTGGTGTGCAATAGTTTTTATGTGTATGTTTAACTCTTTCATTCCTACTTTTCTATGAACCATTACTTCCTCTTGTTCCTAGATCCTTATAATACGAGTATTCCCTTCATTCCTGGATTTAGAGGGGGGGAAAAAAGTGTAAAGTGAGAACTGCCACGTATGCAGTAGCAAACTGGCCAGAATAGAGCGGCGACTACTTTCCCACGCTGTAGGGGCTGTCTGGCATCCTCTCCATTCATAAACACTGCCGCATGACATGTACCGATGACATGACTCGCGCGAAGTTCAAAGCGCTTACCGCGAGAACCGATTTTCTGGGCTGCAGGAAGGAAAGGAGGGATTTCGTGCTGCCCGGTTTTCTGGGCTGCAGGAAGGAAGGGTAGGATTTCTGCAAACCGGAAAACCGGGTTGTAGGGATGAAAGAGAAAAAAAAGATTTTGCTCTTATGCCATATTTTCTTTGTCTATAGTGATGCCGTGCATGAGTTTCTTTGGCTGCTTTTTTTTTTTAGGAGCTGGTTGGCATTACACAGCTCACAATATTGTCTGAGAGCTGTTCAGTGAAAAGTGAAAAATACAGGTAAAATCGGAGCTTGATTAACAATTCCCTTTGTCCCCAGGTCAACTGCATGCAGATCTCATGTCTGCTGGGACAGATTGAGCTGGAAGGGCGTCGTCCGCCTCTGATGCAGAGTGGTCGATCATTGCCCTCCTTCACGCCCTATGACCTTTCTTTGAGGTCCAGGGGATTCGTCACAGGTCGCTTTTTGACCGGCATCCGACCTCAGGAGTACTTCTTCCACTGCATGGCGGGTAGAGAGGTGGGTTGAAGAGACTTTCGGTGGTTTTCTGTTTGTCTAGGTGTTGACATTTTCATGTGTTTGTTCACAATCGGAGTGCACACTAATGAGGAATCTGTCAGTCACTGTCAGAATTGATTAGCTTTAATTAAAAGTATGTCAATAACAGTCAGAATATACAATGATGAAAAGTCTGGCATGAACCGTTAGAATACTTACAAGTTAAAAGTCTGTCAGCTACTGTTAGAATACGCGCTTGTTATGAGTGTCCTCGGCAGCTTTGAAAGTACCATACATCCAAGTTACGAGCGGATCTTTTCTTTCTTGACTTTCACTTTTGCAACTATTATGCAGTCTGTTTATGAATGTTTCCAAAACTGAAAACCATTGTTTAAAATTTGACTGCTTTTCTTTGGCAGTCTGCTTATTCAAATTTGATACAGCTTCATCACCACCAGATAGAGCTGGTGATGTCCACATAATTTTTTTTTTTTCTAATTCTTTGCCTAAATTGTGCTGTGCTGCTCTTTTGATTTACAAATTTGACAGGTGCAGCTTACATATCTATGTGCTTTACAGCCTGCACATTTTGATGTATGCTGCAATGAGAAGTCTGTCCTGGACAGGGTCTGGTGGACACAGCGGTGAAGACCAGTCGCAGTGGTTACCTGCAGCGCTGCCTGATTAAACATCTTGAAGGCCTTTCCGTGAAATACGACATGACAGTGCGCGACAGTGATGGTAGCGTTATTCAGGTCAGTTTGTGGTTGTGTGTATGTTTGTGTGTGTGTGTGTGTGTGTGTGTGTGTGTGTGTGTGTGTGTGTGTGTGTGTGACGTGAACAATAACACTTGCATATGTATGTGTGTGTTATTGAGTATTAACGTTTTTGTGTGTGCACAAAGGTGTGTGCATGTGAGCGTGAGTATGTGCACATTACATGTGCATCTTTGTATGTGTGTGCCTGTATATGTGCACATCAATAATTTGTGTGTAAGTGCACGTGCGTGCATATGTGCACATACATGTATGTTTGTTTGCATGCATGTGTGCGCATGTTTGTAAGTGTCCACCAACAATAGAACCTGTAAGCGACTTGCTCATGTTTTGAGTTGGGTTGGTATTGGGCAGTTCCTGTATGGGGAGGACGGGCTGGAAACGACCAAGACTCCACTGCTGGCAGAGAAGCAGTTTCCGTTCCTGTTGAAGAACCAGCAGGTGATCAGCAGCGACTTGGAGCACGCCGCAACAGCTAAACCAGTGGAGAAATACAAGAAGAAAGTATGTACTTCAAGCATTTTTTGTCCTATATTTTTCTTTTTTTTTGATGCTACACCAAGTCTCTAGCATGCTACACATCCTGACTTACGCGTACAGTCTGAATGTCAGCTGTATGTATGCGTGGTCATAATGGGGAAGATGGTTCTGGGGTTGGCCGTGTGAGCAGGGCCTAGATGATCTCACAATTTGAAACGGTTTTCATGGTGATCAGTGAAGATGAGAATTTGAGATGATTTTTCTGTTGATCGGTAGAGGAGGACGATTTAAGTAAAAATCAAGTAGGTGATGGTCGGCAAGGATGATAGTTTGAGACCATGTGTTTCTGCGCCACCTCGGAGGCAGTGCACCCACGCCACCCATTCCGCCACCCCGTCCACACCCACAGCCCGGTCGGCCCCGCCGCAGCCCCGGCACCAGCAATCCACAGGGAGCAGTCAATGTCAAGTCGTTAAGAGGCAACCCACCGGAGGAGACACTGCACTGCTGCCGAGTCACTTCGGTGGTATTCAGTGGCGCCTGTTCTGATCTAACATACGCAGGACACCACCTACTAAGCCCCCTACTGACGACAATAATTGCTTAGTCGCGGAGCCGGCGTGAGTGAGCTCTCCCTCCGGAGGGCGCCACCACGTCCGTCCAACGACAGCCCCATGGACTCGCCGATACCGGTGACCCCGACGGAACCAAACCAAGGCCACATGCGTGGAGAGGACATCGAAATCGAGGTCACGATGAGAGCAGGGCATGAAGGGCCACAGAATTTGAGACTTTTTTTTTTTTTTAATGCTGATGAATGAGAATGAGGATGATTAAGATGATGCTACGGATTTCCATTTCGGTCTGAGACTACATGACAGGGCTGTACTCTACGCTTCCTTTCATAATATATCCCGGCGTCAACCAGGCCCGAGAGATACAGGCACCTGCAGTGTTGGTCAGGAAATTTGAGCAACACTCTCAGAAACGCATCGATTAAGTGGATGAAACTCGACTGTGTGGTCCCAGTCTTCCCAACTGAGTCCGTAGCAAACTCAACTCTGGGTAGGAGCCGGTCGGGGCAGAAAAACCCACATGACTTCTGATGGGATTCCCAGCCGGGAGTCCGCGACGCTAACCACTTCGCCACGGCGGCTGGTGAGACCATGTTATTATGTCAGTGAAGATGAGAATTTGAATTAGAAATTTTATGATGGTCAATGAGGATGATAATTTGAGACAAGTGTTATGATTATTGGTGATGTGGATGATAATGATGCATGCGTGCATGTTTTTTTTCTTTTCTTTCTTTCTTTCTTTTTTTTATTTCTTTTTTTTACAATTTTTGGTCTGTTATTTAATGACAGGGCTGCACATGCTTAATTTCATCATAAATGAACACATTCTGGCATCAGCCAGGCTACAAAGATAAAGGTACACACACATGGGCGGCCTGAAAATTTGAGCATGATTCAGAAACACACCTTTGACGTGGATGAGACTGTACTGTGTGGCCTCACTGTCAGTCTTCCCATGTGAGTCGGTAGCGTGCTTCACCCCGGGGCAGGAGTGGGCCTGGAGCCCATTCAACTGTAATGGTGATCCTGAGGGGTTTAAGCCTGAGACCTTTCCACTTGCCAGCTCGTGACAACCGCTGACCCCTGCGGCTGTTTTCAGATTCAGATGAACTTCATCATCTCTTGCAAAAAGCAGAGACTTTCTGTCTGTAATCATAGCAACAGTGAATGACAGAGTATGTTCTAAACGGTGAAAATGTATCATAAATGCAAACATTTAATGTGCGTGATAACAAGAACATGAGCATCTTGTGTTATGATACTAAAGTGACAAGATTAAGACTCATTATGTCATCAGTTGAATTCAGATGTTTGTTTAATTAACATTTATTACATCATTTATTTTTTCTGTTATTTGTTAGAAATGTGTTTATTTACGTTCATCTATACTTGTTTATGTGCTCCCCAGCAGTGGTCTTGTACTGGGTGTGGTTTACAGATTTGCGTTGTCACCTTTCTACTTCTGTAATGTTGAAAGTAGAGTAGTTTTTGTGAACAACCGGTTATCTGTATTTTGCTTGACACATTTCTGTTTCACCCTGTGTACTTTTTCTGTTCTCTCCAGGTCATGAAATGGCAGAAGAAACACAAAGAGAAGAAGGAGCGGGATTCTGGTTTCCTAGAGTTCTGCCGTTCACATCAACACAGCACATCAGTGAATGGGGAGGCCAACGTGTGTGAAGCCACTGGTCGATCTGCCCACACAAAGACTCTGGAAGTAGAATGGAGAAGTCTCGACCCCAAAAAGAAACACAAGTATGTGAAAAGCGTGTAAGAGATTCCACGGCAAAACATTGAAGAGAATTTTGAAAGAGGGTGGAATTCCTTACGAAGACTTTAGCTGAAGTTTTTTTTCCATTTTCATAGAGTGGAGTAGTAGCCTAGTGGACGTGACTCATCTCTTAGTATTGAGAAGATCCTAACTCTATGGTTTTAGTCTTGTGTAGTGGTGGGTTTGGTTGGTTTCTTTTTCTTTTTTTCTTTCTTTGTGTCCCTTTCTCCACTAGACCTTAAGTGCTGGTTGGAACGCTAGTCTTTCAAATAAGTTATTGCTCCAGGGGGCCGGAATAACTCAGTTGGTAGAGCGCTGGACTCATAATCCAAGTGTTGCGGGTTCAAATCTCTGCCGGGCCGTTTCGGTACATGGGGATTTTTCCCTCGGAGTTAACATTAGTTCTGACTCCATTTCCCATACAGTCCTTCGAATGAGACTATGAACCGAGGTTCCATGTGTGAATGCACGCATAACATCTTGCACACACGTAAAATCCCATCACCAACTTTCAGAAGAGAAGGCCAGTTTGGCCGTTGGTATGGATGACACGTTACACATAGCATACACCTTCCCCAAAGATGGAGTATGGCTGCCTCAATGGCGGGATAAAAAACGGTCATGCACACAAAACTCCACTCCCTTTGTAGGAGAGATGGGATTAATACTTGCCTGTCCATATGGGGAGTGTCTGCAGGAATATCAGCCTGCGTACGCAGAAGAAGAAGAAGAATTGCTCCAAATCTGTTGTGCAACTTGCACTTTATGACAAATAAAAAAACATGACAACAGCATAGCTGCCAACTGCTACGAGATCGCCGTAGTTTGCTACGCCAAGAGAATGCTTGCTACGACGCTACTACGATCATTAAATTGCTATGGTGAAACAAAAAAATTCGAAGATACTTTCGTTTTGTTTGGACAGCGCTAAGTAACGTCTCTATCGGTCTGTCGGAACTGCATTTCCGCTTTCGGTTTTACTGTAGCACGTAGATTTTTTTTTACAATTTGCCCTCTTCCTCTGCTTCATCTCTGTATAATAACA
Organism: Conus ventricosus; assembly: GCA_018398815.1. Taxonomy (NCBI): domain Eukaryota; kingdom Metazoa; phylum Mollusca; class Gastropoda; order Neogastropoda; family Conidae; genus Conus; species Conus ventricosus. The sequence goes on from CM031600.1 coordinate 33,800,635, forward strand.
TTTATAGATATACTAAGAGTACTGTAGCTTTAATGTGGTCTGTAAAACTGGTTATAGGCCTGATTTCTTTTTAGAACGCGCGCAAAATTAAGTTGCTACTGTCAAATTGGAAATGCTACTGTGAAAATTGTGAAATGCTACTGTAAGCCGCATGAGCAGGTTGGCAGCTCTGCAACAGGGACCTGTAATCAAATGGTTAGAGCATTTGCCGAGCAGATTTGACAGGTGTGAGTTTGAAACTCTTGTGGGTTCCAATTTTTTGTTTTATCTTGAAAATCCCTGTTCACCCAACAGTTGAAGGGTAGCTGACTCAGTTCAGGGAAGGTTAAAGGTGGCGGAAAGGTCAGTTCAGGGAGGGTTAAAGGTGGCGGAAAGGGAGGGACGGGCTTTTTTTTCCATCATGCCATGCCCCAGACACAGACCACTACTGCAGCACGTCCGAACCCATCTCTGTACAAGACTGGAACCACACATTAAGGACTTTCTCACTACTGAGGGTGTGAGTGTTATCCATTGGGCCACCTCGGTCAGCAAGCTAGGCGAATTAACCTTGTTTTAATTAACAGCAACTATCTTCTCCTCCGTATTGCCTCACCGCATGTTGCCCATTTTCGATCGCACATGCTTGCCGGTACGGGGATTTCCCCAGGCCACATCTATTTGTACCCTATATGGCACTCTATGTATCCTTACTACAGGTAGATCGAGTGACTTACGATCTCTTGATCTGCCTACTGGTGCACATGTGTTTAGTACCTAATTTTTCACAGGTAGATTGATGGTCTTTACAATCTCTTCATCTACCAACTGGTGCACATTGATTAGTACCTCCTTAGCATTATTACAGGTACACCAGGGGTATTTTACTCTCGCGCGCCAGTGCGCGTCACTCTCGGCGATCGATCCCTTCCCGGTCAATCGATCCGCCATGTTGGATTGTGCCACGACGGTTGGCGTGTCCGCCATATTGCCTGACCGCATGCACCTTGTGTGGCAGTACGCAGCTTCCCTGGGCGTATTTTCCTGTACCTTATTTATCATTATTACAGGTAGAGAGAGTGTCTTACGATCTCTTGATCTACCAACGTGTGCACACATCTCCACCATTTACTCTGTGGTTCATAACAAACGGTTTTCTTCCAACCCATGACTATGTCCAGATGTGATGTTTCAGGTGGATGAAGAGGCACCAGCGCTGTCCCGACCCTGTGGTGTCCAGGTTCTGGCCACAGCAGCTCAACGGCGTCCTGTCGGAGAAACTGCAGACGTCGGTGGAACCTGATTCAGAAACAGCTACTGGAGGTGAGTTTGACCCTGGCTCTGTGGTCTGCCTTGGGAACTCAACTTGGAAAACTGTTTGGGCATCATGTATTGCGCGATGTCAAAATCTTCACGAGCAGTGACCAATTTTCCATCCCTCTTTGGCCGGATGTTCATGACACTGACTCCCCACTGGATTATACTACTCACTTACTCACTGCTGCAGAAGTTCGAAGCAACTGCAAACAACCTGTGTGGTTTACACTGCTTTCTGAGCTGTCGTCGGGTCAGCAGCGTGTGGTCTGCTACATCATCCACAGTTTTATTAAATGGACAGTTCCCAGTAGTGTCACTCACAGTCACACCTGACATGAGTTGAAAAATGAAATATTGGGGCTCAAGTCAAAACACTTAGCAAATGGTTACCGCTTTCACTGTAGCAGATGTGCTCAAAAGGTGGTTATTAATGCACAAGAGATTAAAGGAAAAAAATCGGAATGAAACGAAGGATCACCCTCGGCAGAATATGGTTGAACTACTGTTAATTAAAAATGATGGATGTCAGAATAGGGTAGAAACTAAAAAGGATGATAGTCGAACTCTTGTTTCTAAACTGCATGATATCAAAAGGAACTTCCGTCATCTGAACATTGTCTACTAAAGCAGCAGCTGATCTTAACGCTCAGACTGACGTTGTCTTGATTTGTTGCAGGTGGGAAAGAACAGCCTGGACAAAGCCAAAGAGCAGCAGAGTGTGGCGGAGTGTGACACGCTCACCAAGCTGGTCAACTACAAAGTTATGAAGTCACTGTGTGAACCTGGGGAGGCTGTGGGTGTTTTGTGTGCACAGGTAAAGGGATGTTTACAGACAGCCAGTAGTGCTTGTGTTTTCACAGTTAATGTGATTGATGTAGATAGCTTTGGGTTTTGTGAGCTCAGGTGAAGTCAGATAGTTAGCCTGTTGGGCTTTGTGTTTGCAAGTTAAGTGACAAGAGATAACTCATGGTTTTGTTTGTACAGCTTGAGTCACATAGATAGCCTGTAGGGCTTCATGTATACAGGTAAAGTGATTGAGACAGCTGGTAGGGCTTGGTGTATACAGGTTAAACGTTCTGCAGAGTTTTGTGTAGTCAGATTAGATACAGATAGCCAACAGAAAGGGGGAAAACATGGCAATTCTCTTCATATAGTCATGGGAAGGACACCATTTTGTTCATGGAACTTTGGGAAGGTGTATTCGAGGAGAACTGTTAAGAAAATGCCACTGATTCTCAAATCCTTTTCAGTCACTGGGAGAGCAGACGACGCAGATGACACTGAACACCTTCCATTTCGCTGGCCGCGGAGAGATGAACGTTACCATGGGAATACCACGGTTACGTGAGGTGCTGATGACAGCCAGTTCCAACATCCAGACCCCTTCCATGGATGTCCCTGTGCTGGACACCCCAGAGGCCATCGCTGCTGCCAGGAAACTGCACCTGAAGTTGAACCGTGTCTGTCTTAGTGATGTGAGTGTGTCAGCCTAAATGATGTGTGTCTGAACGATGTGAGTGTGTTTTGGTGAAATGTTATGGGTGTCTGCCTGAATGATGTGAATGTGTCTGTTTAAATGATGTGAACGTGTCTTCTGAATGATGTGAATGTGTCTGCCTGAAATGATGCGAATGTGTCTACCTGAAATGATGCAAGTGTGTCTGCCTGAAATGATGTGAGTGTCTGCCTGAAATGATGTGAGTGTCTGCCTGAAATGATGTGAGTGTTTACCTGAAATGATGTGAGTGTCTGCCTGAAATGATGTGAGTGTCTGCCTTAAATGATGTGAGTGTCTGCCTGAAATGATGTGAGTGTCTGCCTGAAATGATGTGAGTGTGTCTGCCTGAAATGATGTGAGTGTCTACCTGAAATGATGCCAGTGTGTCTGCCTGAAATGATGTGAGTGTCTACCTGAAATGATGCCAGTGTGTCTGCCTGAAATGATGCTGTGAGTGTGTCTACCTGAAATTATGTGAGTGTATCTACCTGAAATGATATGAGTGTGTCTACCTGAAATGATGTGAGTGTGTCTGCCTGAAATGATGTGAGTGTGTCTACCTGAAATGATGTGAGTGTGTCTACCTGAAATGATGTGAGTGTGTCTACCTGAAATGATGTGAGTGTGTCAGTGTTACATGTCTTGCCTGGCATAGATAGGGAGCCTGGGGCTGGAACAGCGGATGGGGTTAAGATTGGGTTGACCATTGTCCAGAATTTACTGTCCAAGCAGTGCTAATTCTTGGGAACTTGCTTTCAAAGACAAGGAGAAAAGAGTTTTAAGAATTGTCACCTGAGTGCACAATGTTTGTAAAGACGATTGTGAGGAGTCAGGTGTATGAAGATTTATATCGTTGGACAATGGTTGTGAATCAGTTTGGAAAGAAAAGAAAGAAAGTTTGGAAAATATGTAATTAATGGGACTGGACTGCTTGTATATAAATAATATATATATATATATATATATATGGAAACAGAATTTAAAAAAAAAATTATATATATATATATCATGAACAGTATTAAAACGTCCTTAAAAAATCTGAAAAAGCTCAACCCCTTGGGGAGCAGCATTTGTTAAAAAATATTTTTAAAATAAAGTGCTAAAATTCATCTACAAGCTTGTTTCAAGATACATGTGTACATATCTCTCCTCAGGATGTCTCTTTTTTGTGGCACGCCAACGGTCTTTTATGGCGTGCGGGACCTGATCTTGTCTCTGTGTGTGCGGGTTTCGTTTGCTGCACGTGAGGTCTGGGGGGGGTTCCGGGCCTGTCAGGTGGAATGTACTAGCAAAGATTTCCACTTGTGCCTGCAATTATTCACTATTTCTACTTTTGTGTTCAGAGTTGCTAAGTATGGTTTGCATAATATTAACCATTTTTCTGTGGAACATAGGTTGCATTTTTTTTTGATATTGTTGTATGGTGTTGCTCTTTTTATGATTTTCCATGATATGCTGTAGTCTATTTTTTTATCCTTGAGTTTCCAAATGTATTTACTCAGTTCTGTTTGATTTTTGTATTTTTCATTTTTAAATGACTGTTTATGGTTTGCGTATCTGGTTTTGAAAGTGTTTTCAGTAATCCCTATGTATGTTTCTTTTTCATTTTCTGATGTTACCGTAGCTTGGTATACAATATTGCTGTGAAGACATTTGTTGCTTAGGGGGCACTGTTCTTTTTTGGTGCAGTTGCAAGATGTCCTTTCAGCACCCTTCTCTTTTGTGTTGCTTTTCATTTTGTTAGATGAGTCAATTATGTTTTTGAGGTTGGGCATACATGAGTATGATAGTTTAATGGTGTTTTTGTTGAATATTTTGGACAGTTTGTGTTCTTTTGGGAATGATGTTGCCAAGATTTTAAAGAATTCTTTTCCTACATTTGTTTTTACTTGTCCATCATATGGTGGGTTGTACCATATGATCTTCCTTTTTCTGTTTTTCTTATTTCTGTTCGTGTTATTGTCTGGGCTATATTCATGGCTGCCAACTGTTACGGGAAAACCGGGACATATCGTTTTTTTTTAATTTGTCCCTATTTTCGTTGTTTGCTGAAAAAATTCGGTTTACGAGTTTTCAACAAAAAAAAAGCCCAAAATTAAATAAAAGAACGTTTGGCAACTGGTCCGACTGAACAGAAATCGTAAACTCGGAAGGTCAGCATGAAAGGGGCATAACTAGGCCCATTCCGCGCATGCGCATAGCTGCTGTTCAAATAGTCAACATGGCGTCTTCAAGTGGTAGCACGGAGAAAACCACACAAACCTAAACGATTCCAGCGGTATCTGCCAGCTTATAAAGACAAGTTTCCATGGGTCACTTCTTGCCCTTCAAAGGGTGAAAAGTTTGCTTTCTGCACCATGTGTCGATGTCGGTGAATATTTCACATGGGGAAGAAATGATCTGGCCGATCACGAGAAGACCACGAAGCACAAAAAAACAACGAAGCTGAGGAATCGGCAGCCGTCAAAAAAAACATGATGGTGGCAAAGGCCAATCTTCATGGCTCTTGCTATGAGCAAAAGTTTCAGCCAGGAGTTTCTAAAAATCACAATTTAAAAATCACAATAGAAGCAAATAAAAAAAGTAGTGAATTACTTAGACATAACATTAGACCTCAATGACAATGTGTACAAACCATACAAAAAACCCAATGACATTCCAATCTACAGGGTGCCAGATCTCCGATTCAGATCGGAAATCCGATTTGCGAATTTTTGAAAATGTTGCTTTCCGATTTTAAGCAAAAATCGCGTACGTTCCGATCTCATTCCGATCGGAAAGAAAACCGTCCGAAGCGAATGTCTCCGATGAGTAAATCGGGTCGGAATCCCGACGAGGATGGATAGAGTGTTCTCCCTTACATTGTCTCTTTACTGCAAGTGAAGCGAAAACGGAATAGTCAGCGAAAACACGTTCTTAGCGGAAATGATGTCATCGACTTTATCAGTATGCGGTAGAAAGACGCCAGTCTTGTGGATCACGGAATGCAGCGGCATGGTCTGAGAAAGCTGAATAAAAACTGGTATAAGTTTGTCAAGATCGCGGAAATATGAAGTTTGTCGAAAGGGGTTGTGATGTGAGTGAACTTGAAAAGGATGTGAAAAATAAGTGGAGATGGGCCTGGCTAGGAAAAAAAATGACAGTGGTGTGAAATTCGGAGAATGGTGTCAAAAAGTGCCAGTCGCGGGCACGTGTTCTGTGTCCCGTGTGGTAAAACGCTCCTTTATTCCAACCGAGGAAGAAGGCACTTTCTTCCCATGCTGACGATTCACAGCATGCAGCAAACTTGAAATCAGTCAGACAAACGTGTACCCTCGACAGTGCAACAAAAACAACCTCCACCAAATCGAGTGTAAGCGAGGGGACGGCTGAACTGAAGTCTGTGCTGTGTTGTTTTTTAGCTGAACATTGTTTCCACTTTCGTTGAGTCAGGCCCTGGTTGATTTGTCCAAGCGACTTTCTGCTGACAAGGTTGCTCTGTCAGCGTTATCTTTTTGTCGAACATGTGCGACCTACACAATGACACCGGTGTCACAACCACAATGAAAGAGGACCTTTCAGAAAAAACTGCGTCGCCCTGGGACATTCTTCTCCCTCAATGTGGACGAGGGCCAACAAACAATAACAATGATAAAATTGTTAAGTTCTTGTCCAGTACTTTGATCAGGACCTTGGAAAAGTTGTTATTGATCATCTTGGATCTAAAGTTGTGAATTTGGCGAATTCAAAGAACATTTTGATGCCCTACTTCTATACTAAATGAGAGAGACCTGGGGTGGGGAAAGTGTAGTGTCTGTGCTGATGGACAATTGCAATGCAATGAGAGGGAAGATAGGTGGTGTTGAGACACTTATACGGAAAGAACAAACTCGCTGCTTGATATCAGTGGAGACACCATTCACATTGTCCACACCAGCGCCAGCCACATGTTCCAGCAGTTTCGACCAAAAGTTTTTGCCGCTTCAAGAATTGGCAGGTGATTTGCACTACGACATTGAAGAGTCATCGCCGAAGGCCAGCTACCTCTTCAGCACAATACAGGAACACCTGTATGGCAAGAAAGCTAAACGTCTGATCTGGCCTATTCCAAACAGGTATGTTTACTTCGTTTCTAAAAAATTGGGCTATACTTTTAAGTTTTGTAGCTTGTGTTTATGTGAATGTGAATACATAAGCTGACTGGTATATATTTTATGGAAATAGGAAGAAGGCGTGGAAAGAAGAACATAAAAATTAAATGATTGTTTTGTTGTTGTTGTTGTTGTTGTTTTTTGTTTTTGTGTGTGTGTGTGTGTGTGTGTGTGTTTTTTTTTTTTTTTTTTTTTTTTTTTGGGGGGGGGGGGGGGCGTGTATATTGACCAAAAGTAATTAAATGTAATTATTAACGATAAATACTTATCACTCACTCACTGGGGGGGGTCGGATAGCTCAGTTGGTAGAGCGCCGGACTCGTGATCCTGGGGTTTGCGGGTTCGAATTTCGGTATAGGGGGATTTTTCCCTCGGATTAACATTGGTTCTGACTCCATTCCCCATATAGTCCTTCGAATGAGATTATAAACCGAGGTTCCGTGTGTGAACGCACGCATAACATCTTGCACCACTGTAAAATGAAATCCCATCACCAACTTTCGGAAGAGAAGGCCAGTTTGGCCGTTGGTATGGATGACACGTGACACATAGCATGCACTTCCCCGAAGATGGAGTATGGCTGCCTTAATGGCGGGAATAAAAAAAGGTCATACACACAAAACTCCACTGCCTGGCTATACAGGGAGTGTCCGCAGGAGTATCAGCCTGCGTACGCAGAAAAAAGACTCACTCGCTCACTCAGCCCTGACTTTCTTTTTTAGTTTTTTTTGTTTTGTTTTTTAAGCTGCCAATTTTTTTTATTGCTTTTTATTTTCAGTATATTATACAATATTTACATTTTTTCCATTAATCGTAGTCTGTAGTCCATCTTTCAGTTCCATTAGCCATTATTCATTTTAATTTATTTTCATTTTCCTTTTATTTCTTACATTTTTTTTTTCTTTTTCTCTATTATCTTTTCTTTTATTTCTGAGTTTTGTTTTATTTCCTTTTACATTCCATATTTTTCGTGTTTTTCATTATTTTTTTAAAATTCTATAGGGGGAGGAAACATCTGCCATTTAAATGATGTGGGAAAACAATGTATAAGATTCACCCTCCCCCATCCCTTTTTCTTCCCCTAATTTAATAAATTAATTATTGGATAATTTAAGTAAAATTTTGGTTCCTGCTGAAGCACATTCTGGTAAAAATTTTATGAGTTTGCTTGTTTAACTTCAAATTAAATAATTTGCTTCTCTATTAAATGTATTATGCTTAGCAATAATTATGCCAGCGACCCCTCCCCTCTCTCACTCTGTCTGTCTGTCTCTCTCTCTCTCTCTTTTCTTTTTCTTTTATATTCACACATACCATACTATCATCTATTCTTATAATACATTTTGATTACTTAATTGTGGAGCATGCGTGTGTGAGGGCCACATGGTAAAAAGCAGAACTGCTTATTGTATTTACCCTCTATAAAAATCATCTTGACTTGACTCTACCCATGTTGTTCTTAAGATGTGTGTAACACGTCATACTAATAGTGTATGCCAACGTGGGTATGATTTTACCTACAGGTATGCTATAGTGCGTTATTTGTTCTTTTGTTATAGGTTCTTGCAGATGCAGCAAGTTGCTGATCGGCTTCATGAGCTTATGGATGCACTCACTGTCTTCTACTTTGCTTTCTGACTCCAGAAGAGAAGAGGCAAAAATCGGGGCTGATCAAGGCTCTGTTCGAAAAGTATGCCACTCCAGAACAATCACAAAGTAAGATCAATGCCATACTGGAACAGCAAGGAAAACAATACAAGGTGGCATCAAAACCATCTACTTCAAGGAAAGAGAAAATCATTCTTTACCTTTTCCAGAGACCTGACCAGTTGACTCACCGTTTCTTGATCCATACACATACCTGACACGATTCTGGTGCATTGCTGAGGCTCGACCCAGAAAACAGAGACTTGCATCTCCGGGACAGACAACTGTGTGTTGGTGAGTTTTGCCGCCAGCATATGAAAGAGTGCCTTCACAACCAGCAGAAGAATGGATCATGGCTGCCATCTTTTTTCACTGCTTTGCGATGTGGCTACATTGCAGGTGCAAAGGGTCTTCAGAAGCTACCACTGACCAACAGGAACATCACAAACCTTTCGGCGCTGGATCCAGGCCTTCAAAGGTCTGCTGCTACTGCATGTTTTCTGATGTCTCTTGCTGAGAAAACTCCCCAACATCATCCCTCCTGAAAGTCTTGGCAAACTTGACATTGAGCTGAAAGACTATACATGTGACTCACAAATAACACAATTTGATGTTGATGAAATGGCGCCAGATTTTCAAATCGACACTGATTGGTGGGTGCCAGTCTTTGAACTCTCAAACAGGTCGGGAATGAACCAGGAGCAGCGATACCAGATGCTCTCTATCCTTGTTAAGGCACTGTTGAGCATCTTCTCAGGGCCCATTGTTGAAGGTTCTTTCAACATCATGGGGGACATCATGGAGGAAGACCGGGCAGCTCTTCTCACAGAAAATTATGAAGCATATGCCATCATCAAGCAAAGACTTAAGAGCACAAAAGCAACGGCAGTGACCATGAAAGTTTCAGAGAAAATGAAAAGAAGTGTTCTGAGATCATATCAGAAGTACCAAGAATCGGTCACAAACAGAAAGAAAGAAAAGTCGCATCTTCAGTCTCGACATAAAAGGACTATCGGCGAAGCCAGCAGCAGCACCCCCACCCCCAGCAGTTCCAAGAGCTCAGCCTCCAGTCTCCCAATAAGAGATCCAGGGCAGGCATCAAGTAAAAAGGCACAGTCAGAGACATTCTGCACCAGCAGCAAACTGCCTCCCTCAGCTTCCAGGACCTCTACTTCTAGTGCCAAGGAGACATCGGCACCAGCCAGCAGCAAACTGCCTCCCTCAGCTTCCAGGACCTCTACTTCCAGTGCCAAGGAGACATCAGCACCAGCCAGCAGCAAACTGACTCCCTCGGCTTCCAGGATCTCTACTTCCAGTGCCACGGAGACATCAGCACCAGCCAGCAGCAAACTGCCTCCCTCGGCTTCCAGGACCTCTACTTCCAGTGCCAAGGAGACATCAGCACCAGTCAGCAGAAAAGCTTACTTTCAAGGTGTCAGTGAACGTCTTCGTGATGCTGCCAAGTCTTCATATGAGCAGCTGCAAAAATTGGCATGTGAGGCTGAAAAATATATTTCCAAAATGTGGCCTGTCAATTGCTTCAAAGGATTGGAGGCATCAAAGTACAAGGTAGACAGTTATGCAGCTGACCTGTATCCAACAGATGCCCCACCCTCACTCCTGTGAAGATATATGGTGATGGCAACTGTTTGCCACGTAGTGCGTCATTGCTGGTGTTTGGAAATGAAGAGGGGCATGTGGAAATGAGGGCACGGATTGCTATTGAACTTGCTGTGAATGAAGATTTTATTTGTCTGACTTCAGTCTGCGAGACAGATCACCTGGAGCACCAGAGCATGTATCCTGGACCACCCACTATGCTTCTTACAGCGATCATTTACCGTATGATGAGACATTGAATGCTGATCGCATCAGGAACGTTTTTCGTAAAGAAGTTTTGGAAGCAGTTGTGCCTGGGACATACATGGGAATGTGGCCATTACATGCAGTTTGTAGCATTTTGTGTACCCCTATCCAGTCAGTTTACCCCAGTATGGCGGTCATACTGTCAGAGATCATCTCCACAGGAAGATTTTCCCTCGTATGCCTTCAACTTCAAGTGTCACAAGCAACTCTGTCCCAAGCATCATGTGGTCTCGCTTGCTTGGCAAGGACTTGCCTGAAGCAGAATGGCGCCCAAACCATTTTGTAGTGTGTTTGCCAGGAGATAAATGCACCACATCATTAAAGCGGAAACCTGCACAAGATATCCGGAGTTTTTTTGCAAAGACAGCAAAGTTTTAATTCAGTGCTTAACATTTTGAAGTGCTGTATTATTTTTCACTTACATTCGATTCATGACTCTAAATTATTGCTGCTGAGTGCTCTCATTGGTGTTGCTGCCTGCCTGGTGTTGCCGATACTGCCCTCTTGCCTGCCTGCCTGGTGTTGCTGATACTGCCCTCTTGCCTGCCTGGTGTTGCTGATACTGCCCTCTTGCCTGCCTGGTGTTTGCTGATACTGCCCTCTTGCCTGCCTGGTGTTGCTGATAATTCTCAGCAGAAACAGACTATGGCACAAAAACTGTTATCTGGAGAAACACTTGTAATGAGTGAACTTGTCCCAGCTGCCAGGAGAAAGAATGACGCTGTATTGAACACCAGGTTCCAGTAAAAAACATGACATTGAAATTGAGGGAATAGTAAGTGTTTAATTTATTCTTTCTCTCTGTTCCACATGCATGTATACCTGCTATAAACTGGACGCTATGCACGCAGCCTGTATACATTTCTATAATGCCCAGCTCATAGTAAGCACCTCCCCCTACCCTCCACACACATACACAAGCACATGTATACTGAACAAGCATGCACATACATGTTCTGGTACATGTACACATAAACTGGATGTTAGAATTGTCGCTGATAATTGTCTAAATGGTACTGGTATATATATCATGTAGCAATGACTGATCAAAGGATACAAATTGCCCTTTTTTATTTTTTAAAATTAGAATCCCCAGACGTTTAAGTTTCAGATTTGACTTTTGCTTCAGATTAAGTTTCAGATTTACATGCCCTTAATCACTGGCACCCATGAATCTATGTAAACGTCAAAAGCAACCACCCACCATCTATACTAAAAACAATACCCAACGGTATAAACAAGAGACTATCCAACCTATCATGCAATGAAAATGCATTCAATAATGCAACAACAGAATACCAAGAAGCATTACAAAAAAGTGGTTACAATCACAAACTACAATATAGCCCAGACAATAACACGAACAGAAATAAGAAAAACAGAAAAAGGAAGATCATATGGAACAACCCACCATATGATGGACAAGTAAAAACAAATGTAGGAAAAGAATTCTTTAAAATCTTGGCAACATCATTCCCAAAAGAACACAAACTGTCCAAAATATTCAACAAAAACACCATTAAACTATCATACTCATGTATGCCCAACCTCAAAAACATAATTGACTCATCTAACAAAATGAAAAGCAACACAAAAGAGAAGGGTGCTGAAAGGACATCTTGCAACTGCACCAAAAAAGAACAGTGCCCCCTAAGCAACAAATGTCTTCACAGCAATATTGTATACCAAGCTACGGTAACATCAGAAAATGAAAAGAAACATACATAGGGATTACTGAAAACACTTTCAAAACCAGATACGCAAACCATAAACAGTCATTTAAAAATGAAAAATACAAAAATCAAACAGAACTGAGTAAATACATTTGGAAACTCAAGGATAAAAAAATAGACTACAGCATATCATGGAAAATCATAAAAAGAGCAACACCATACAACAATATCTCAAAAAAATGTAACCTATGTTCCACAGAAAAATGGTTAATATTATGCAAACCATACTTCGCAACTCTGAACACAAAAGTAGAAATAGTGAATAATTGCAGGCACAAGTGGAAATCTTTGCTAGCACATTCCACCTGACAGGCCCGGTACCCCCCCCCCCCCCCCCCCCCCCCCCCCCCCCCCCCCCCCCCCCCACCCACACACACACACACACACACCACAGACCTCACGTGCAGCAAACGAAACCCGCACACACAAAGACAAGATCAGGTCCCGCACGCCATAAAAGACCGTTGGCGTGCCACAAAAAAGAGACATCCTGAGGAGAGATATGTACACATGTATCTTGAAACAAGCTTGTATATGAATTTTAGCACTTCATTTTAAAAATATTTTTAACATATATATATATATATATATAAAAAAATTTTTAATTCTGTTTCCTTCTATAATTTATCAAGAAAGACAATGATCATGTGATCAAAAGGACTACCTGTCACATTGTGTAGATAATGTTCTTGTTTTACAGGTTTTAGAAGACATACAGATCTCTGATTACCTTCAGTCGAGTGCAGGGTAAGTGTGTGTTCCGCTTCTCTCCAGGTTATTCCTACTACGTAATGAAAGAGTGATGTTTGTCCAGTGTGATTAAATTGCAATTTCCATTTATCTACTTTATTTGTTTTTATTCTAGTCCTTCCGTATTTGTTAATTAGATAATCGTTCAGCAAGCAGATGTAGCCAATATATATTCTGTATACAGTCTTAGCTTGCTAACCAGAGTATTGTTTTCAGTCATTTGTGTGTACAGACACACAGTTTCAGTTTCATCTGGGAGGTGTCACAGGGAGCGGACTTGTCTGTATAATATTTGTGCTACACCACATCTGTTTACTAATGAATGAGATCAGGGTGCAGGATTGACATCAAGATGAATAACAAAAGAAGAAGAAGAAGAAGAAGATTGTGAATAACAAAAGAACAAGAGAGAAAGAAAGAAGAAGATGAAGAAGAAGACCGAAAGAAAGAAGAGTGGGAAAAAGACATCGTTGACGAGACTTCATAGATGCCTGATTTGCACAATGATACAGAGTGCTGGTCAGTCATTTCTTCATGAAATGATATAACAACTATGAGATGGACCTTTGACTCAGAAGGACGGGATTGTTTACAGAGCCAGCATCTGCATGTTCTTTTCTTTCTTTCTGCGTACGCAGGCTGATACTCCTGCGGACACTCCCTGCATAGCCAGGCAGTGGAGTTTTGTGTGTATGACCCTTTTTTTATCCCGCCATTAAGGCAGCCATACTCCATCTTCAGGAAGCATCTGCATGTGATCAGAGGATGTCATGTTCCATAAGGATGTTTCCTGTCTGAATTCCTAGAAATTTGTTAGCCAGGTTGTTCCTTCCCTGACCATCATACTACTGTCTGATATTGTAGCCGATGATGATGAGGATAGGAAACAGTGGCCAGCTGGACTGATGCTGCTGTGACAGCCGGGAAAGGACCCACAGTAGATACACCTCCCAGACTCAACGATGAGATTTAACAAGGAAGATCTCTGCATAGACATCTTGATGTGGAGTAACCGACCATGCTCAGGGCGTTTACTTTGGTGCAGGCCATCCACTGTCTGAATCCAAGACCACTTGAGGTCAGGGCCTTTACGGTGTAGCAGTGTTCTGGTGCTTTGTGCCTTTCAAACCTGTCGTTCTGGTGTCAGAATTTTTTTTGTAAATAACTGCCTATAAGGCTTCTGAATGACCAGGGATGATGATTTGATCGTGAGGTTTCTTTTGTCAAAGCTGTGCATGCCTGTATGCTATTGATATAAATCATCAGGGTAACGGTACTCTTTTTTTTTTACATTGATTCTGTGCTAATTGGGTATGGTACAGGTGGATTCCAAAGTGGGGATTTTTTTTTTTTCAGATTGCTCCCTCCCTATCTAGCTTTCTCATTGTGTCAAGCTCATCTTCCCATCCATCTTTACCAACTAAAATCACTGTAGTAGGCATGGGCTGATTTTGTTGTGGGCCTGGTGACATGAATTTAACTCGGCATTGAGAGGAAGAGTGCTGATTGGCACCCCCTCACAGGGCATATTAGTGCTGTGTTACCAGTATTTTTGGCCAAATAATGCTAGTACATTGGTCAAAGCTTTCATAAAATGGTAAATATGCATGTCAAGGAGAATGATCAAATCTAGGCTTATCTGCTTTTTTTTTCTAAACCAGTTTCCTTTTTGTTTTTCCTTTTTGCTAGGGAGAAGAAGAGATTGTACCGAATCCGACTTGCCATCTTGCCCAGAAGAATGTACAGTGATAAGCTGCAAATGAAACCCAAAGCCATCGTCCAAATGTTGGAAGAAAGTTTCTTTAAGCGTCTGGGAGAAGCCATCTACAAAACCATCAAAAAGCAGAAACGAGAACCGGAACGGTAAGTTCTGTTCACAGTGGGGATTGTTAGTGGTGGTAGTTGTTAAAAAAACTTGTTTCCAGCTTACATGCCATTGTTTTGTGGGCTAAATGGATGATGTTGTAATCTTGTTGCTGTGATGTTGAAGTACAAAGTAAGAAGCGAAGGTACAAACGTGTATCACTGATCATCGGATTAAGGATTTCTGAATCCACGAGTATGAGTGGGCGTGTGTCAGGCATCCGTTGATACTGGAATACTGTAATTTATGCACATCAAACAAAAATGTCTTTTCTTTTTTTCCTTTAAAGACATCTTTGGTCATAATGTGTGTGAGTTTTAGGGCTGAAGCGCTTGCATGAGTGGGGCATCTCCTCTGAAGACTTTCAGCTGTCGTTGTAATTGTTTCTTTGAAATAGTTTTCTGCTGTTTAATATACATATAACGTTAGGTTAATAGCACTTTGTACACAATAACATGGAGTGACAGATTCTGACATAAAGTCATTCACTTGCTCATGCATACATACATTCATTTACATACGTTATGCAATCACATATGTGATAGTATCGGAGTATAAAGTACAGTAAAGACCTGACAAAAAATGGGTTCCCAGAGGGGACCCAGAGGGAGGAAGGCGGGGTGTTTTTTTTGTCTCATCCTCCAAGGCTCTTGGTAGCATCATTCCAGCCTTGCTCACTCCAGCTTGGTGATATGAAGCTACAAACAGTTCCATCATGTGGCAGCTTCAGCACTTACAGTCCTCAGGGAGCAGTTGATACGAGGCCACTACGAGGCAACCTGCCCGATGAGACACTGCACTGCTGCTCAGTGTTTTTACTGTTCTGTGGTGAACATTTTGATCTAACATGTGCACTGTGCAGGCCACCACTTGTTAAGCCCTCTACTGACAACCATGATTGGGAGAGAGGGAGTCTTAGTTGAAAGATAGAAGTGGCGTAGACAAGGAGAAATATGTTCCTCCTTGCTCCATGAGAGATGCCATCCAGGCTGAATCTGGGGGGGGGGGGGGGGGGGGGGGGGGGGGGGGGGGGGGGGAGGAAGAGAGCATGTTCCCCGATGAAAATTTCTTCCTGTCCTGCTCTGCTTCAGTTTCATGACACCAGAGGGTCATGAGCATGGCATGGGTAACAGGAGAGACTGGTGCCTTCTCCCATACTTTGAGACTGAGTGAGACCCAGTATAGTTAGGAGTGCCTGTCATCTGTCTTGCCAAAAGTGGAAGACTGTCGAGGGAGACTTTGTCTTTAAGGTTAACCCAGATATCGTACTTTGTGAATGCGCTTCCACATTGTGCTGGACCAGTCTTCGCACATGTTATGGGGTTCAAACAGGGAACAAGATGAACGTGAAACGCAGGTCTCATGACTGTCCCAGTAAGGGCTTCAGTTGTGACAAGAGAGGCAGACGTGGGAGCTGGTAATAGTCAAAGTTGGAGTAGCTGATAACAAAGCAGTAGATGCCAAAATGGAAGTCAACAACAGAGGGTGTAGGGAAGAGGCAGAGATGCTGTAAGCTCTCTGGAGGTTTTTTTTTGGTCAAGATTCTCCTTTGTGCAGGAAGAGAGAAAGAGGTTTGCACATTCAAAACATAAGCCAGCTTGAAAAGTGGCTTTCAAGGATCCATTGCTGAAAAAAAAAAATGGAAGTCAGAAAAAAGGTGGTAACGAAGTTATGCTCAGGTTTCTTGCCAGAATAAAAGAAAGAAACTGAGTTGTCTGTTCACAATCGGATATGATGAATGTGTGAGTAATTATCACAGGCTGATCTACCCAGGAAAATGAAGCATGTTCTCCTGGTTAATTTGAAGGTGATGTAATACTGAGAAAAGCCATTTGTTGGGACAAGTAAGTATGACGGTGAAAAAAATCTTTAAATGTATGATGTATGTGTTATTTACAGGGTTCGTACGCTCCTTGAAACTCCTTGAAACTCCTTGAATTCTGACAGTGAATTTCAAGACCTTGAAAACCTTTGAAAATCAATAAAATGTTATGTTGACCAAACCTCCTTGAAAACCTTTGAAAATCAAGCCATCAGCTCCAAAAATGTTTAATGTGGCAAAAAGAAATGGCAGTTTGATTTTTCTGCATTGAGGCAAATGAAAAATTATTTAAAAACAAATTTTTACATTGTCGCGATCCTGGATTGCCGTCTGCTATTACCAAGGGGGGTAATTTGTAACTTCATCAATTTTGATGAAGTTACAAATTATCTCCCTTGGTATAACGCACGCGACGGTTTTGATTTTTTTTTTTTTACTTTTTTTTTTTTTATTCCAACCAGTCTCTTACACACCATGCATAGTCTGTATGTTCTCTTACAAATGGACATATTTTTTGCTGATTTTAGTGTTTGGGCATTTAATACAAAGAGTCTGGGTTTGTTAATATTCTAATGTGTGGTGTACTGGCACACTCACTGATAAAAACTGAAAAAAGAAATGGCAGTTTGATTTTTCTGTGTTCAGGTTGATGGGGAAAAAATATTTAAAAACAAATTTTTTGGGGTTGTTTTCTTTGTACAAAAAAAATTGTTTTTAAATTTTTTTTCATCAACCTGAACACAGAAAATCAAACTGCCATTTCTTTTTTCATTTTTTACGCAAGTATTGTAGCCTTGAAACAGAACAAACACTCCTTGAAGACTCCTTGAAAACTCCTTGAATTTTGTTCTTGGGAGTCTGTAGGAACGCTGTATTTAGGGGTCTTTGTCAGTAGAATCCATTGTTCTGTGTATGTGTGTGTGCGCGCTTGCACATGCACATAGCATTGATATAGTTTGTACATGCTTATACACATTTCCATAAATTGAGATGAAGTATCAGTATATATATATATGTATATCTTTACCTCAGCCTCATTTCTGTCCAGCCTTGTATTCCAGAGGAGAGTACGTGGTGGGAGAATCAAGAAAACCAGACAGAGGCTAACGAAGCTGAACCAGCGGACGATGGAGATTCCGATGTGGAAGCAAATGATGGGGATGCAAGCACAGTGAAGGAGATGCAGCGCCACACAGACTTGCAGGAATATGAAGGGGAGGAGGACGAGGGGAAAGAAGGGGAAGATTCCACACAGCCTGAAGAAATGGATGGTGAATTTATGCTGAGTCTTTTCATCGTCTGCTGTAGCATTTGTGGACTGCAACATCTACATTTATTTCTGTCAAAATTTTTCTTTTTCTTTTTGGGCAGTTACACATCACCTTTACTTTTTTGCAAATTTGCACCCTTTCGGGGGGCCAGAATAGCTCAGTGGTAGAGCGCCGGACTCATAATCCTGGGGTTGCAGGTTCGAATCTCTGCCGAGCCGTTTCGGTACAGGGGGATTTTTCCCTCGGAGTTAACATTGGTTCTGCCTCCATTTCCCATACAGTCCTTCGAATGAGACTATAAACTGAGGTTCCGTGTGTGAACACACGCATAACATCTTGCACACACATAAAATCCCATCACCAACTTTCAGAAGAGAAGGCCAGT
Organism: Conus ventricosus; assembly: GCA_018398815.1. Taxonomy (NCBI): domain Eukaryota; kingdom Metazoa; phylum Mollusca; class Gastropoda; order Neogastropoda; family Conidae; genus Conus; species Conus ventricosus. The sequence goes on from CM031600.1 coordinate 33,818,897, forward strand.
TTGGCCGTTGGTATGGATGACACGTTACACATAGCATGCACCTTCCCCGAAGTTGGAGTATGGCTGCCTTAATGGCGGGATAAAAAATGGTCATACACACAAAACTCCTCTCCCTTTGTTGGGTAGATGAGTTTAATACTTGCCTGTCTATGCAGGGAGTGTCCGCAGGAGTATCAGCCTGCATACGCAGAAGAAGAAGCATCCTTTCAGTTCAGCCCAACTTCATAGGGTGCTGAAAAGGATGACTTACAGGGAGTGGTTTGGGGGAAGAGGAAGATGTGGTCAGGGGAGGTAATCAGTCACTACATTGATTTTATCCTCACTTCTAGGTCTACATTTGGTTATCCCGAAAGAGCCAGTGTTTTCTGTAAGACCAGAATCAGACTCCTGTCAGCATCAGCTCTAGTGAGTCGTGGCATGTATGTTACATCGAACATGATTTTAGGAGGAACATGCCATTTTTTAATCGCAGGTGTTCTTCCTTGAATCAACTGAAAGGAAGCAGGAGTGCATTGTGAATGCAGAAAATCAACATGATATGGGGACGAGAAAGGGAATCAGTAATTTCATGTGAAGGCTAACCATTCCCAACATAATCCAGCCTCTCAGATCATCTCTTTCTCTTACTTTCCTCTCCAAAAAAGTGCCTTATTCCTTACTTGGTGAGAGCGCCACCATAATGCCATAGCTATTCAGAATGTTTAAATGAAGAAAAACAGTGAGACAAGGGAGCTTAATTTGACCTTCAGTATTGCCTCAGTAATACTCATGATGCCCAGTGTGTTTCTCTAAGTTCTTGGTCACTGTATTTCTTTTTCAAATGCCTGTCCAGAACAGAGTTTGTTCCCTCAAAATGGTTGCTGGAATCATTGTGGTACCACCGTGGGCTAATGCGTGTCCAAACAGAATGTCAGCATGCATCCTGATCAGGCAGATCCCAACAGACATAGAAATTACACATCTGTGATGAGCGGTCCTCAAAGAGATGAAGCTTAAATGAATGTTAGCGAACCGCCAAGAGAAACGTGGACAAACGAGTCACAAGACAAAACACTTTGTCTTGTGACTCGTTTGTCCATGTTTGTCTGGGCGGTTCACTGACATTTATTTAAGATCTGTTTAGATTTCCGCCTGCAGTCGTCTCACTTTGGAATTCAAAGAGATGGTCAAATGTTTGTTTGGTGGTGACGGCTTTTGTAATGTCAGGGAATGATGGTGTCTGGGAGAACTTTGAGCAGTGCAAGAAGACCGCCTAAATAATGGTTCTGAAGCAGTGCGGACACGAGGGAGACAGGACAGAACACGGTGGACTATGGAGCTTACTCCTCTTCTTGTCAGGCCACTACAAATCCACAAAGAAAAGGATGGGAGCATTGAAGCTGATGATGCTTTCACAATAATAGATATGAGCATCAAAATGAAAATTCCTCAGATTGAAGAATATTGACATAAGATAAAATATTACTTCTTTCATATAGAAGAAAGCTTTATGAAAGTAAATAATGGATATGAGCATCAAAATGAAAATTCCTCAGATTGAAGAATATTGACATAAGATAAAATATTACTTCTTTCATATAGAAGAAAGCTTTATGAAAGCAAATAATGGATATGAGCATCAAAATGAAAATTCCTCAGATTGAAGAATATTGACATAAGATAAAATATTACTTCTTTCATATAGAAGAAAGCTTTATGAAAGCATTGGCTAGATGGATAACAGAGATGAAGGTGGAACAGTGATCAGCCTTATTGTGCTTCACCTTTAACCTGTGTTTTACATTGGGTGCACAAAAAACCAGCTGGCATTGGAACACATTTCCAGTGAAACGATTTCCTTAGTTCCAGAGGAAAACCTCCAGGGGAAGACCAGTCAGTGCATGAAGAAGAAACGGAAGCAGAAGAAGCAGAAGCAGCAGACACAGGAGCATTGCAGTGCTCAAGGTGGGTAAAATTTCCCCCATGTTAAGACGCCAACAGAGCGTAGGTTTTATCTGGAATTTGTTTGTGAACAATTCCATGTACCAGTGATTCACTAGCAGGGCTTAAACGTTCCGCGCTGGGCGGAATTCCGCGATTTCGGTTTGTCAAAAAAAAAAAAAAAAAAAAAAAAAAAACCCCGACAGGAGCAAGGTAATCCGTGAGGGCTTGCAAGCGTTCATAGCACTGCACGCAAGTTATGGCCCCTGATTATTCTTGGAAGAAGTTTCGGTCGGACTTCCGGAAAAAAACAAAATGGCGGAGCGCACAGAACATTGTTCATGCGGGTCGATCTTTTGACGAATCTGCAATTAAAAACAAGTGGAAATGGGAGGGGACGCTTCAGAAAGTTGACGAAGAAGTCATTGGAGACTTTCTTCGCAAAGTTATTGCACCAGGTTTAGCTTGGTGCAAACTGCTTAAGGGAAGTGTTACGGTGGTCGCGGGAAGAAAGTCTTGATCACATCAGAGATAGTGGAAAGGGAGATTTTTTCACTCGCTATGTGCGCTTACTGCCAGAATTGAAGCCGGCCTGGCCTGCTGCCGCCGGGGCGGAAGGGGAAACTGGGACCACCACCTTCCACTGGAGGTAAAACACGGCGTGTCTCTGCACCGCTGTACTGGCGCAGTGTTGGGAAAATTGCACAAGGCGTGTGGAGCTGTTTGTTGTTGTTGTTTTTTTTTTTTCCAGTTCAGCAAATTAAATGCAACAGTACTACAAAAAGGCCTACGACCTCTCTCTCTCTCTCTCTCTCTCTCTCTCCTCCGGCACAAACATTTAAAAATTATGCTATGTTGGACGATCAAAATCAATAGTATCAATACGGTAGTACGTCTCTCCCAAACCGATGGTTTGGACATGAAGAAAACAAAATTACCAGATCATGTGTCTAAGGATATCATTAGATTAATGCCAAAGTCCTCTAACGACATGAGACAATTAGTCTAGCAGTACAAACATATATAACCGCACAGCGGTAGGCAAAGCAGCCTGTCACTTTTTTTCACTATTTGTTTTGTCCTCAGTTCTCAAGCAGACCGGTTGATCTTTGGCATGACTCGCTTTCACGTGTGGGACAGTTTCATCATTTTCTGTTTTGCCTGCCGGACATGGAGGCAAACTTTTGTTGTTGTCCTTGAGCAAAAAGTGCAGCCTTATGTTGATAAATAGCGCAGCACGATATATCTGTTCGCTGATCAACCGATAAATCAATCGATAACCGGTCAGTCAGCTGCGATGAACCCGAGACATGGCACTGACGAATCTACAGCTGGTGTTGACATATCAGCTTCTTCTGTAAAACAAAAAAACCTCGCATGAGAGAGAGAGAGAGAGTTCATATTTTGTGTTTATGTTATTCAAGTTTAACAAAAGCCAACATTCAAAATGTTCAAAAGCTGAATTCGTTTCTCTCTCCCGGCATCATGAAAGTAATGCTCAATCACGAAAGCAATTTCAGTCTACGGTTCAAGCTGCAGCGAAAGTTTCAATCTAATAGCAGAAGGACATAATTACCAGTTGGTGTTTGTGTCTTCTTCTTTGTCGTCCGTGGCTGTTTGGGGGTTTGCTGTCCACAGCGGGTGGGCAGTTTTCTTTCCGTGTCACACTCGATGGAGGATTTGGGACTTGAAAATTGTTGGTACTGCAGAACTGAGAAGGCCTAATTCTGCCTTTTTTGTTGACATTCCAAAACTGGTTGTCCTCAAAGTGCTCAATACACAGTGACAGTTTTCACTGAGGTACTTTGCTGATCGTTGTTGAAGATCTTCTCGCCGACAGTTCTGTACCCATTGTTGACTTCTGCAATAAGACAATATCCCGATCAACGGACAATCTCGTGTTGCAGTATGATTGACCGTTCAGCTCGTTACTGAACAACTGATCACACACACACACACACACACACACACACACACACACACACACACACAGTGGCACACACACACACACACACACACACACACACACACACAGTGGCACACACACACACCACAACACACACACACACACACACACACAACACACACAGTGGCACACACTCACACACACACACACACACACACACCACACACACACACAGAGCATACGCACACACATATTGTGTCAAAGTCTTAGAGTCATGAAACACACACGCTCACAGACACACACACAGAGAAACATGCACACACCACACACACACACCACACACACACACACACAACACACACACACACACACACACACACACACAGTCACACACACACAGTCACAGTCACACACACACACACACACACACACACACACACACACACACGTGATGCTGACACACACACTGTCCACACACTGACACACCCCACACATCTCATGATGTTGGTCTTTGTTACAATTTGAACTCTTTATTAAAACAAAAAACATACCTTGATTCATCCTGGGGAAACGAAACATTCGCCATCCTTTTTTTCCGTGAATGGTTGCAGTTAGGAGCTGCACACCACGCCATTTTGACCAGTACCAGACCGCAGAATGTACCGGTGCCAGAGTACGGCATACCAGAAACTTTCTCTGTTTACTCCCCGACGGAAGAGGGTGGTGGGTCCTGCATATTAATGAGGCTCGCGCGCGTGGCTTCAGCGCGCGGCTGAAGTGAGAAATCTCCCTTTCCACTATCTCTGATCACATTCGTTCAGCGAAGCACGTGTCAAACGTCAAGGCGCTGAGTGGAACTACAAGAAAGGTCACTGAAGACACTTTAGCAGCAGTAAAACGTGCCAGGATAGAACATTGCAATCCTGTGGGGAAAAAAGAGGGTGATATAGAAAATGTGGAGAGTGCAAGCCAGGCGGGAGGTAGCAAGGAAAAAAGAGGGTTCAAACTAATCAAAGTCAAGTTGTCAGCAAGAAGGTGGATGAGAATGAAATAAAAATTGTAGAGTGTGAAAGCCAGGCAGAGAAAGCAAGGAAACAGCAGACAAAGATAGGGTTGAAATTCAAGTAAGCAAGAAGGTGGATGGCAAAGACAGTGCAGACAATGCAAGCAGCAAGAAGAAACATTTCTTTCTTTCCTTGCTATGTTTCTTTAATGCCTCCACCACCCAAACACCCAAATGACAAAGCTGTGGTGTGTGTGTGTGTGTGTGTGTGTCCTTGTGAAATCCTGTATTTCAGTGTTTATTATAATTTAGGAACTTCAAAATTTGACTTTCAGTATGTGCTGATTCCACAAGTTTCTCATTTATCAAAATTTGGATATTGTGACTTTCAAAATGTGCTGATTCCACAAGTTGATCTCTGTTATATGAGACTGAACTTTAAAGTGTTTGATGCAGTTACTGACTTTGTGTGCACCAACTTCAAACTTGATATTGTGTGATCATTTCAACCTGAAAAGTGAAACTTATTGAGCAACCCCAGAAGTGAGATTTCATCCAAAGACTATAGTTGGTGAACACCTGTAAAACACTCAAGTTAAAGGGGAGTGTTCATTTTATTATGTGTTTAACCCCTTCTCGCCTGTCCCAAATATATCTTCCTGTAATAATTATGTGTTTACAGCAATTTTTATGCACTAAATAACTCTTGAAATTACGTCCAGTAAGCGCGAAATGGCATAGATTTACTCGGTTAAAAAAAAAATTTTCCCGGGGGAGCATGCCCCCGGACCCCCCTAGTTTCAGTGGATTTTTTCCTCCTCCTGTTTTAAGCCCTGGCTAGTTTATAATTAAACCCTTGTTTAACTTCTGGTCTTCATCCCCGCTTGAGATTGTGGAACATTGATAGGGCATTGAAGCCTGCGCAGTCCTTTTCCAATCATGATCCTTTTTAAAGGTGATCTTTTTGTAGGAAATGGTACTCTTCTGTATGTGAAAATAGAACATGAGTTGTGAGCATCAAATTTCCTGGTTTTCAGGTCCAAACATGGGGAGTTTGTATTATACTCCCTGCAAACCCACTTATTCGTTTCTATTGTTGTTGTTGTTAGAATTGCTTTTCATGCAGGTTTTTTTTCCCTTGACAAAGATAGATCATTATGGCAGTTCTAAATTCAGTTATGACAATTTGTGTTTTTCCCTGTTTGCAATATGTTCTCAGACAAGGAATACCGAGCTCATGTTTGGTTAAGTATCTGAATACAGTGTAAAAGATTTTTTAAAATTCAACAGTCTGGCCTGCTGGATGGGTCTCTGTCATACTCCCAAGCACACGGAAAACAACATTCCTTGTAACACGTTACCATGAGATCTCTCAGTGCAAAAAGTTTGCTCAGCCCTCTTTTACACCTGCAAATGGACGACTTGAAACCTGCCAGCAATTATCCCCTGAATAAAACTTACTTGACTTGTTTTTATTTGTTGGAACATTGTTCTGTATGTCTGTACTATTTGTCAAAGGGCTAGTGCATTTGCTTCTGGTGCTAATGGATATTAGTTTGTTCCACATGCGGAGTCGGATTTTTAGATTTTTACAGCTTGAAAACCCAGTGTTCACCCAGTAGTAAATAGATACCTGATTCAGTTTGGGAAGGGGAAGGGGGGTTAGCCAGAGGAAGGAGAAGGAAGTGTTTTACCTTCCATAACGCTGTGCCCTGGATGCAGTGAATCTTTTCAAGTTTGTCATCCCTTCAGCCATTTGTGCAGGGATTTTAACCTTAAGCATGATAACAGACTCAGACCTGTTTACTCTTACGATTTTGCCGTAATTTTTACGGGAAAAACTCGAAATTACGGGAATTACGGCCAAAAAAATTATTACGGGGGAAAAAAAAATAAAAAATCTTAAACGCAAAGTGTCTTTTGCTACGATTCCGGTCAAAAGGCAAACAGCATTGAAGCGTTTCCCAGCGTGCCTTGCGTCTTATCCTTTGCAAAGATGGCGACGAAGCGAACACGCGCGCCCACGGCTGGTTCATCCAAATGTTCAAAAGTTGTAAAAGTTCGGCAACAGTTCCGTGAATCATACCTGAAGACGCCTGGAATACAGAGATCGTCACTTGGCGAAGAGTATGCCTTCTGTGGTTACTGTTCATCGGATTTTTCTATCGCGCATTCAGGCCAGTATGACATAGAGTTACACTGCAAAACGAAAAAAACACCTGAAGTACGTTGAAACGAAGAAAGATGCCGAGTCTTCACAGAAACTGACATCGTTTTTCACGACTGAAAAGAAGAATACCAAAAAGGAGTTCGATGATTTGTCTGTCATAAGGGCAGAAGCAATGGTAACGGAAACCTTGGTGAAAATGAGCGTGCCATTGTCTGTGTCTGATGTTATCTCAAAGACTTTCAAAAACGCCTTTCCCGATTCTGCCATTGCCAAGAACTACAGTGTGTTTGCATCCAAAAGAGAAAAAAAAATACAAAGACACTCCCATTTCCAATTGTGGTGTTTCCAACTTCAAGAAGCATGAACTTGACTTCAGAGTGCCTGCTTGCTGAACAACATATAGTGACTTGCAACATTAGTATACTTATAAACAGTATTCAAGAGTGGCTTCTTCATCATAAAGTGATTTGTGTGTATGAAATACAAGGATACTCCCACTCCCAGTTGTGGTGTTTACACGTTCAAGCATGAAACAGACTTGAGAGTGCCTGGTAGCTTAACAATTTGAAGGTAAGTTAAGTAAAGTGTTATTAAAAATTAAATACTATAATTGTATAATTAACCAAAGTCTTGTTATTATGGTATAAATGCTTTACATTTGATATACATGTGTAAGTGCAAAAAGTCGCTAAATATTGCAATTATGAAAATTACAGTTTTTTTTCTGAAATTACAGGTTTTTTTATGAGACATTACAGGTACACGAAATTGGGGTAAACAGGTCTGCAGACTGATCTTTTAACAACGATTTCCTTGGAAAGATTCCCTTCTAAGATCAAAGTCTCAAGAACTTCTTCAGGACATCATTGCGAGTGTACCCTGCGCAGTGAGGTCTTTCACTTTTGTCTGCCTCTTCCCCGTTTTTACCCTAAAGCTGGCTGAGCTTTGCTTTGCGTTCAGCTGGTAGTGTATTTCCTATTAAAGACATGTGTACGTCATTACATTTCATTGTCGTTTTAGTTTTCAGATCATTAACTACGACTTTTTTTCTTTCTTTCTTTCTTTCTTTTTTTTTGCAGGCCACGTCAGTCGTCCATGACTACAGCCGAGACAAGAAAGGGAGATGGTGTGAAGTTGTGTATGGGGTCAGTATGTTTGTTGCCTTTGCAATTTTCCTGACTCAAAAGTAGACATATTTACAATGCTGAATTGTGACACTATTTTGAAGAATATTGTAGGTGAAAAAAAAACCCCAAAAACAAAGAAAAATGTTACCTTATTTAACCCCTTGACTGCCCTGGCACGAACGGCGTTCGAGATGGTTTCGGGAAGGCTGTGTGCCCTTGCTCGAACGGCGTTCGAGATAATTTCATCATCAAAATTCGGCGATTTAAAGAAGGGAGGCAAGGAGAAAAAATGGTTTAAACGGTTGCAGGGACCCTAAAAAACGGTTCCTTCCCTTTCGCGGGTCAGCTGACTGACCGGCTCGCGTCCATTCGGTCAATAACTTCGTCAAAATTCGGAGAGTTATTCTCGGTTGAAGATGGCGAGTCGAGCAGGCAGTTCGATCAGGCGCGTGCCGTTTTCAAACGATCTAATGCTCTTGAAGTGCTTCAAGAAGTTATCCGAGACCGTGAAAGCGATGACGAAGACTTCAAAGTGGAATGAAGCGATTCGGAGGAGGAATAAAGTGATTACAATCAACACCACCCTTTGTTATCGGAGGCTGGTTTTGATGACGAAGCTGATCCCCGACTTCAAACCGAGCGATACCGGCGCAAGTGGGGCCGAATCGGAGAGTGACGAGCCGATTCCGTGTATGTCGAGTGCCCCCTCCCTCCTTTCGTGAGAGGTCGGGAGGAGAGTCGAGGAAGGGAGGGGGTTTTGGACAACGGCGAGGGTCCAGTGTGAGGGGCGTGGCAGAGAAAGAGGGCGTGGCACTCGTCAGTCGGAACTTGTTTCAGAATGGACAGAGGCCAGTGCTGATTGCCCAAATCTCGACCTTTCTTTCACGGGTTACCCAGGTATCAAGGTAAACATTGGCAACTTCAAGCCCATGGATTTCGTGGAGTTGTTTTTGTGGTGTGTGTGTGTGTGTGTGTGTGTGTGTGTGTGTGTGTGTGTGTGTGTGTGCTTGTGAGTGGTGTGAGTGTGTGTGTGTGGTGTTTGTGCAGGCTGTGTGTGTGTGTGTGTGTGAGAGAGAGAGAGAGCAGTGCTTGTGCATGGTGTGGCTATACATTGTGTGTGTGTGTGGGGGGGGGGGGGGGGGGTGTTTGTGTAGTGTTTGTGCATGGTGTGTGTGTGTGTGTGTGGTGCTTTTGCATGTGGTGCTCTGTGTGTGTGTGTGTGTGTGTGTGTGTGTGTGTGTGTGTGTGTGTGTACATGTGTGTGTGTGTGTGTGTTGCTTTTGAATATGGTGCTTGTGCACAGTGTGTGTGTGTGTGTACCCAAATGTGTGTCAGTCAACTATAACTTGCATTTACTGGCAGTAGTGTGGGATCCTGATCCTTCTGTCCATAGGTTCTGTGTTGTGGTGTATTCTCTGCGACACCAGTGTATTTTTCAGTTGTTAGTGTGCTTTCGTCATCTGTGGTGTGGCCTTTTGTAGCTCAGTCCTATCTTTAGCAGTCTCTGGTTGTTGTTTTTTGGGGGGTGGTTGGTTTTGCAATGTTTTATTTATTACCTTCTGTGGTAATGGCTTTTTATCAATCGCACTTAGTTCATGAGTGAACCAAACCACATGTGTGAAAGAAAACTGACAGAATAATTGGAAGTTACACTTAGTGTTGTTATTGTTAGTTCATCTCTGCTAAACAAGACCAATTCCCAAGAGGCTTGCAAGATGTGCAGACTGATGCTGTGGATAATTTTCAATTCCCTTCTTCTTTCCCACTTTACCTGGGCTGGATTGCCCCCTATGATATGGGTTGCTAAACATTTTATGCATTGTCAAGCTTTATTGTGAATACAGATGTTTGTCCTGAAGTTCAAAGGATACTAACACCAGTTTTGTGGTATTTCATTGTGATTTTAGTGCTATAGTTTTGTTTATGTTCTGAAAGTGTCTGTTTTTCATACAAAACATTCATCATTATATATATTTTTGGTCTACTCATTACAAACAAAATCAAACTATTGTGATATCTGGTTGTAGCCAAGGATATAACAAGAAAATTTCCCAAGTATCTAAGATATATGTCAAGAATTGAAAGAGCGCTGGGCATATCAGTGAACCTACCTAAGAAAACAAAATTGTGTCCCTTGATACCTGGATTGTACTGTACCCCAGAAATGCATAAATTTATCATATAAAACAACAATTGTGGGTTGTAAATTCACTACCAAATATTTACACAGGTGTTCAGTAAACACTAAAACTACTTTTGGCTGGGTTTGTATGTTTTTTGTTTTGCTGCTGTGGGTTTTTGTATGCTTGCAAAATATAATTTTTTAAAAAGTTGAATTATAAGATTATTTATTATACTCAGAATGAACAAAATCAAATATTATTTGCAGGTATTATAGCCCTGGGTATGAGAAGAAAACATGCCAAAACTCTAAGAGATATCTCCACAAATAAATGAGCACTGATCAAATTAGTGAACCTACCGCAAAAAGTCAAATTTTGCTCCGGCACACAGAAGTGCAAAACTGATACAAAATAGTGGCAGTCACTGTTATGGAGAATCTCATAAGATTGAAAAAGAAAAGAAAAGAAGGGTCTCAGCTAATGTTGGCATACTTATGTCCTCAGTGGATAAGACAGTGTTTAACCTTTTTTTGATGCTGAGCCATCCACTATTCTGTCACACTACACATTCTAGCTTGCCCATACACTCAGTTTCATCTTGTAGCATTTTCAGAGCTGTTGTTCACAGGGGGCAGTCAATATCAGACCATCATGAAGCCATGCATCAGAAGAGGCTGCACAGCTGTTGAATCACATCAGTGGAGCCGGTTCGTATTTTTAACAAACACGGGACCCATCTCTTGCCCCTTAATGATGGAACATTGCAGAACTAGACAGAGTGAATATCCCCCTCTAACGGTGGTGACGATGAACGTGTTTTCCCAAAACTGATTCAAGATCACTGTGGGTGGAGGGAGAACGGAATTTGAGGTCAGTGTGAAAGCAGGGCGTAGAAAAGGTCATAGAATGTGAGATAGATTTTCATAACATGATGCCGAGATCCAACGGAATTTCGTTTTTCATCTAAGACTCAATGACAGGGCTGTGCTCTAACGCATCCTTTTATAACATAGCATGCCATCAACCAGCACCAACAGTATTGGTCAAGAAATTCCAGGAACACTGTCATCAGTTACATGCATGAAATTCAACATCAAATTTCATTCAGTCTGCCTCTCACCTCTTTTCTCCATGGCATCAACAGTAGTACCACTGTGGTTGATCATAGAAATCAGATGATTTTCATGGTTTTACAGTGATTGGATCCACAGAACTAAACATTTGCGTTATTTTTGTCATAGATTTTTTTTCTCTCCAATCTGTAAATTTGATCATAGCTGTTAAGCATACGAGCTGCTCTCTGAGAATGGGGAAAAGAGTGGTCAGGGACTCGGTATGTGGTGTGCAGTTTGACGCTCAGCGGTTCTTGGTGAACGCCAAGTCCATTGTGGAGAGAGAAGCGAAGAAGTTCACGCTACAGAGCGTACCTGGCATCAAGCGCTGCATGCTGACAGAGCGAAGTGACGATGACGCTTCAAGGGCCAGAAGAGACTGTACTTGGTCACCGAGGGCGTCAACTTGATGGTAAGACAAATGTTCACGTAGAAACCAGTAAAAATGCGGAACATGGTACTTGTCATCCATAAATGTAGAATCTGTGTGTCTCGATCATTTGATCTTGTTTTCATTGTTACGAAGGAAAAATCTTGGCTTTCCTTTTAAATCAACTGTCAGATTTTGTAAATAAATATCATTGATCTCTGAAGAGCATACAGATGAGATAGGAACTGGATTGTTTAATATAGAGATCTTTGAAATGAAAGAAGAACAAATAAGAACATGTTCAAATTTATCACAGTGCTTGCATTGACATCCCAAATTTTCAGCACTCTTTCATAAGCCACATTTTTATGGAATTGAAATTTAGGTGACATCTCCCTTAATCTGTCGTTGGGAAGAAAAGTACAGAGAGACAGGACGTCAGAGACTTGAGATTGACAGATGAAGCAGTTATTTCTGATAGTTTTTTCTGCTTAATAGGGCCACAATCCAATTTGTCTATTTATGGTAATGGTTACAAACAAAAGTCACACAAATGGAAATGTTCACTTACATATATACATCAACAAATATGCTTACAAATACATTTACCTTGACAGGATTATATAGCAATCAAAGCCATAAGGAATGAGTTAATTAATAGATGGGCTTGTGTATGGTTCCCAACATTTCTCCTGAATTTGTGTGCCATTGTTACTCTGGAAAGGCGAACTGGAACTAGGTGAAGAACCTCACGCAAAGCAAATAAACTTAAACAGCTGAGACAGAGCAGCTGACAGAACAGGTCAGAGAAAACCCTGGCTTTACGTCATCAGAGCATAGAAGCCTACAGCAACGTCAGTTCTGTTACAAATGGATGGAAGAACACATCGGCCAACATGGAAGGGTTTTGAGTGAAGTGATGTCATGACCGAGAGGAAAAGGAGAGAAAAGTCCAGCTGTCGGCGTCAAAACGCTCATAATGCTGTACAGTATCACCACCAATGTGGTGCACGCACAGTTCTGCTGGACATTGTAACAGATGCCGTAATCATAAACAGGTGAATGGAATTGCGCCTTGTCACTTTGTGAAATAGCTTACAGGAATTGCATGTCCTTCTCCTGTGCTGCTCAGTGCCTGATTTCTTTTTTTATGTCAACAGGAGATGATGAAGTACTTTGATGTCTTGGAGCTGAGCGCCTTGTACACCAACAGCATTGTGGACATCCAAAACATGTACGGTGTTGAGGCAGCCCACAAAGCGATCATTAAGGTAAGATGACAGTCAGACATAGCCACTGGTTTGATTGCCAGCGCTTGAATATTCTCCCGAAAAAGCACCTGCTTAGATCCTCCATTTATACAATGCAGCACCAACATGGATTTCTGTCTCCGTCAAAAAAATGTGCTCAGCAAAAGACAGTTTCTGGTATTCTTTCATCATATTAATGCGCATTTGAATTACTTTTCACTTTCATTGCGTACTTCACTTGTGCATTTTCAGCTCACAAAAAACTTAATGAATAATTGGTGTCAGTGTAAAACTATGCTTCTCATCAGTGAGCAGTGAGCTCATTCATAGTAGAGGTAAACAATTCAATTGTCTTCACGAAAATGATTTATCATAGTTATGATCCTTCATTAATCAGTCTGGAGAACAGCTGAAAAATTCTGGGATCCAGGGGCAACACCTTTGTGTGTGTGTGTGGTGTGTGTTGGGGAAGGGGCAAAGCCCCCCCCCCCCCCCCCCCCCCCCCCCAACCAAAATGTAATCTAAGCACTTTTTAAGACCCTTTTAAGCTCTCTTGATAGGCAAATTGCTATGCAGAAGCAAAGAAACCAAAAGAAAATCCACTAACTGCAGACACATTTGACCACACACACACACACACCGCACACACACAGAGGCATGCACGCTTAAATTTCATATTTAAACAATTGTTTGTTTTGACAGTCATGCATGTAACATGGAAATGAAGAACAATATCCTTTAGTGTAGACACAATCACTGTGACTTTGTGCACCTCATTTCTCACTGTTTATAACCAAACCCACTACAGGAGTACGTGTGACTTATCAGGACTGTGTTAACCAGAAGAAGAAGATAATGTTGCTTATAGCCCAGCCGACCGCAAAGGGCCACATCAGGGCTGCTGTCTTAACCGCCAAAGTAAAATTCATGCATGTTTGTTTGAAGAAAAAGCGGGGATGGGGGCATGGGGGGAGAGTGGAGGGGGATGTGTTAAAACATTAATTAATCCAATCAAGAAATCCAGTCAGCTCTGTTTGCAGTCCAGTGCTTTTGAAGCTTCTTGCAGTGCATGTTTCATAGGATGCTGTTAAGGGAATGAGAACACATCATCCCATTCCTGATTTGTCATCTTTTCAGTCCACTCAAACCCCTTGTCAGTTGACTCTTGTGCCTACCTCAAAACATCTTGCCTTGATTTACGATTCAGTTCCGTTCAGTGGTGTATTTAATGTCTTTTCAGTCACCACACTCGGCTTATCATCCATGTTAGTACTTTCACACCCACATCTTATATATGCATATTTACGTAAGTGAAATACCCTAGTGGTACACAAAATTGTTGATTTTTATAACAAATTTTGATTTATAATTCGTGGCATGCCAGATATCATATTTTCACCCAAAGCCTATGCATGATGAACAACCAGAAGAAAAAAAAAGCTGAACAAATGGCATTCACATACATGTGCCTACCACTAAACTGGTCTGATTAATGTATGCAGGAGCACTGTGACACACTGTAACAACCGTGGGTGGCAGTGTGTTGAATGTAGTTATGGAAACCTTATTGGAAAAACTGGATTTGGTACCACACTCGGGTGTTTGAGCATTCCGTGATTTAAAATTTTTTTTTTTTAGCAGGCTTGTTTTTCTCGGATGTTCGCTTTTCAAGACTGAAAATCAGATGATTTTCTCGGAAATCCGCAGATTCAAGGAGAGTTCTCCAGCCTGATTGATAATGTCTTCCAAAGTGTTTAACAGAAGAATAAGTTCGTTTTATTTATTCAGAGAGCTAGTTTGGTTACTTTAGGTTCCATATGATGAAAAAAAAAAAAAAAAACCCACCTCACATTGGAAGCCCAGGACAGGGAACAGGAAAGGGAACAGGGGGAGGGAGAGGGTGAGGAGTTGGGTGGGTAGGTGGAGGTAGGGAAGTAAAGAAGGTGGAGAGGGGAGAGCAGGGAAATAAAGGTGGACAGGGAAGGAGATGGAAACCAGGGGTGAGAAAAGGGAAAGAGAAGGGGGCAGTGACAGGGATGGAAGTAGTGAAGAGGAGGATGGTCCAGCCAGCGGAGGGAGACAGGTAAGTGGATGGGAAGCAGGGAAGAGGAGGATGGTCCAGCCAGTGGAGGGAGACAGGTAAGTGGATGGGAAGCAGGGAACGGGGAGGATGGTCCAGCCAGTGGAGGGAGACAGGTAAGTGGATGGGAAGCAGGGAAGAGGAGGATGGTCCAGCCAGTGGAGGGAGACAGGTAAGTGGATGGGAAGCAGGGAAGGGGAGGATTGTCCGGCCAGTGGAGGGAGACAGGTAAGTGGAAGGGAAGCAGGGAAGGGGAGGATGGTCCGGCCAGTGGAGGGAGACAGGTAAGTGGATGGGAAGCAGGGAAGGGGAGGATGGTCCAGCCAGTGGAGGGAGACAGGTAAGTGGAAGGGAAGAGGAGGATGGTCCAGCCAGTGGAGGGAGACAGGTAAGTGGATGGGAAGCAGGGAAGGGGAGGATGGTCCAGCCAGTGGAGGGAGACAGGTAAGGGGAAGGGAAGCAGGGAAGGGGAGGATGGTCCAGCCAGTGGAGGGAGACAGGTAAGTGGAAGGGAAGAGGAGGATGGTCCAGCCAGTGGAGGGAGACAGGTAAGTGGATGGGAAGCAGGGAAGGGGAGGATGGTCCAGCCAGTGGAGGGAGACAGGTAAGTGGATGGGAAGCAGGGAAGGGGAGGATGGTCCAGCCAGTGGAGGGAGACAGGTAAGTGGATGGGAAGCAGGGAAGGGGAGGATGGTCCAGCCAGTGGAGGGAGACAGGTAAGTGGAAGGGAAGCAGGGAAGGGAGGATGGTCCAGCCAGTGGAGGGAGACAGGTAAGGGGAAGGGAAGCAGGGAAGGGGAGGATGGTCCAGCCAGTGGAGGGAGACAGGTAAGTGGATGGGAAGCAGGGAAGAGGAGGATGGTCCGGCCAGTGGAGGGAGACAGGTAAGTGGAAGGGAAGAGGAGGATGGTCCAGCCAGTGGAGGGAGACAGGTAAGTGGATGGGAAGCAGGGAAGAGGAGGATGGTCCAGCCAGTGGAGGAGACAGGTAAGTGGATGGGAAGCAGGGAAGGGGAGGATGGTCCAGCCAGTGGAGGGAGACAGGTAAGTGGAAGGGAGGCAGGAGGGGGGAAGCCGCAAAATGGATGTGACAAGGGAACAGAAGGGCAACCAGGAAAGGAGAGAGGGGCAGGAAAGTACAGAGAGATGGGGATGGCGAAGAAACCAGGGTAAGGGAGGGAGGTGTCCAGGAAGCAGAGTGGCGTAGGGAAGGGGAGTAGGAAAGCGGATGGGACTGAGGGATGCAGGAGGAACCAGGGCAAATGAGGGTGACCTAGGCAAGGGGAGGGGAGTTGGGGAAATGGAGGGAAACGTGGGAAGAAAAGGGGGACTACAAAGGAGGAGTGGAAGGAGAGAGAAAGGAAGCGGAGGAGACAAGGGATGTAGACAGAAACAGGGAAGGGAGGGGAGGGAGGACCAGGGAAGGAGTGGGGACCAGGTAAGGAGAGGGGAACCGAGGATGTGGACAGGGAAGGGGACAAAGAAGTGGAGGGTTGGGGATCAGAGAAGCAAAGGGATTTGAAAGATTGTGGGCAGCAGGTTCATAAAATGTTGTGGGAACACATTTGTGATGGTCCAACTCTTAAATGTTATTTGTGTGAAATATTCGTTAAAATGTGGATACTGTTAGAGATTTTTTTGCCTGAATGCACACATTTCCACAAGTATTTCATTGTAGACGGCTGTTGTGTTGGCAGGAAGTGCAGAAAGTGTTCAGAGCCTACAACATCCAGGTCAGCTACCGCCATCTGTCTCTGCTGGCCGACTACATGACCTGTGAAGGACAGTACAAGGGCTTCAACCGCAACGCCATCAACTCCAACCCCTCTCCCCTGCAGAAGATCACCTTCGAAACGTCCACCAACTTTCTGGTCAACTCGTGCTTGAACGCTTGGCCTGACCAGCTGCAGTCACCGTCGGCACAGATTGTGGCTGGAAGAGTCGTCTCCTCTGGCACAGGGTCTTTTGAAATTCTTCAACCACTGAAAATTTGAAAGAAGACATTAGTCCTTTGTTCCTCGTGTTTGGAGATTAGAAAATTGTGATAAACTCAACCAAACGTGTCATGTGGATAAGCAATTTGAATACACAGATGTGGAAGAAATTTGGTGTGACCTGTGTCAATGAACAAGACAGAGAAGATGCACTTTTTGAAAAAAAAAGAAGAGAATGTTGACCTGTCTGAAGGCAGTGATACTTGGGACATTGAATTGCCATGGTATCCAAGAGGATTGCCTGCTCCGGTTGTGACTTGGGCATTTGATCTAGACACAAGGTGCCTCATGTTTCACTCCCTCATGATTGCAGCGGTTTAGTGAAGATTTTCTTGGATAAGAATTCCTAAACAAATCAGTCATGTGTCATATCTCAGTCATGTGTATATTATGCATTGTTCTATGTTGTGTATTTGAAATGCAGAACTAGTGTACAGCTTGTGATAAAGAAATGATGGAAGAGTTTCACATGTACATGTTAGAATATTTTCCTGACTGCATGTGTACATACTAAAATATTTTTCTCTCTGCATGTGTGCATGATGGAGAAGTTTATGTCCACTTGTGTAGGGTGTGATGAAAGATTGCCAAGTCCACATGTGAAGTGTGTGGTGAAAGATTGTCAACTGTAATAATTTGTTCTATGTGTGCATGTATGTGCAAGCATGTTTAGACAGATGCATGAAAGGTGTCCACATGTAAAAGGGCGAGTTTTTTGTGGGTGATGTTGCTGTGAATAAAATCAACAGTGACACAGTATGTATGTCGTGTCTTTGTCTAAAGCGCTGGAGGTTCTTACCTTTGAAATGCAGTGCTGTGTGTGTGTAAGGGGCAGGGATGAAAACTCCTCCGCCGTCTCCGCCGTTATTTTTTCGCATCTCCGCCGAAAGAAAAAGTCTCCGCCGAAAAATTATTCGAAGAGTGAAGCTCAGAAATGATCTCAACTTGCTTGCACAGCGAATTTCTTCTCTGTCGGTAATGTTCTCAAACGGCGTAGTTCTCATTCTGCTTCCTTCAAGTATCATTTCTCATCATGGCGTCCATTCACAGCGAGAGTTTGCCGCCAATGAGTGCAAACAAAACGGAAAAAAAAAAAAAAAGAAGTATGTGAACCACTAGAAGACCGAGTGGCAGCAGAAGGACGTGTGTGACCGCAGAGTCGCGGATGTAATAAGAAAACATGACAAAGACGGCAAATTTGAAGTGTTTTGCAAGTCTTGCCAAAAACGTGTCTACTTTGGTAGTCGTGGCTTTGTGGCAATCAGAGATGATGCGTCCCAGTCACCAACAAAAATGTGTGTGTTTCCCACACCATTACAGCATGTTTTCAGATCATTGGGTATGCAACAATCTACGTTTAATTTCCAAAGATAGTTTGACTCGTACTCTGATTTTTCTACAAGTTCCATTTCCATGGTAGTTTGATTCTAACTCTGATTTACTTAATAGTACTTTGAAGTCCTTTTTTACAAAAAAAATGATAAACACTCAAGATTTCGGGTCTTAGACCCTTCATCAGGAAACGCTAAACAGTAAACACAAGGGAAAAACAGGATAACAAAACAATGGAAGGAAAAAAAAAACTTCAAACCCACCGGAGAGATGAGGAATTGAGTACTTCCACTCGTAGAGTCTTCAAAGCAAGGGAAAAACGTCAAAGTGACAAAAAGAATATAAAAGAACAAATGACATCAAAATAAACTGATGTCACAACAGTATTGTGTAACACTTTTCCCCTGGTATAATGCAAACGTTTGCTACATTTATTAGGTGTCTGCTAACAGCCCTCCTATGAAATCCTTTTCCACCAGCCCACTACCCCCACTACATATATACT
Source organism: Conus ventricosus (assembly GCA_018398815.1). Lineage (NCBI taxonomy): Eukaryota > Metazoa > Mollusca > Gastropoda > Neogastropoda > Conidae > Conus > Conus ventricosus. The sequence continues at coordinate 33,837,787 of CM031600.1, forward strand.
TCCTCTACTCCTCCTCCTTCTCCCCCAACCCCCACCCTCACCCCACAACACACATACCCCACACACTTCGCCCCTCCCCCCCCACCACCCACCTCACCCCCCCCCCCCCCCCCACAGACACACACACAAGCACCCCCACACACACACAAACTTGTCAAGGGGGGGGGGGGGATATGATTAGTTGTAAGGGGGAAGTGTGTGTGTGTGTGGGGGGGGGGGGGGGGGGGTTGTGTGTGGTGTATTGTTGTGACATCAGTTTGTTTTGATGTCATTTGTTCTTTTATGTTCTTTTTTGTGTTTAGCGTTTCCTGACGAAGGGTCTAAGGCCCAAAAGCTTGAGTGTTTTTTTTTTTTAAAGGACTTCAAAGTAATCATTTTTCATATTGTGTTTATTGAAGTCCAGTAGTCGTTTTCATAGATCTGATTTACTTAGTTTGATTTCCCACTCTGATTTACAGTTATTCTTATCTACAGGCCTTATTCTTTATGTCCTGAAAGCACTGTTTGTCAAATTTTCTTTAGCTACAGTTCTGAGGATTCATCATACTAAATGTTTGCTTTGTCTCAATTGACATAGTTTCTTTCCACATCAGTCTCAGTCTTCATGGTGTTGAAAGCTGTTCTATAGAAATTAGAATGAGCTGTTTAGAAGCAAGAAAGTGATTTCTAAAGATTTTTATGCCTTATTTAATACAAAATATGCTTCAGCTTCAGGGGGCGCCGCCCCCTGACCCCCGCCGGGCTGTTGCCCATGTACCCCACTGGGGGCCCATGGTGAACCCCAGATCCCTGCCGATCTCCTCTTTTTCTTTTTTTTTAAACTGTTTTCATCCCTGAAGGGGCTTCACGCACTGATTTCCTTTGTTTTGATGATACGTTTTTCAGTGTTACAAGATGGTGTTTTGTTGATCTGTTATTGGGTGGGGAGGATGATGCGAGGGGTGGGAGGGGTGGGGGTATGCAATGGTGGTTAGTTTCATTTGAACAAGTACAGAATTTTTTTGTTCTAAAAACATGTAAATGAAATCAATGAGGGGGAGCGAAGCAAAATGATAGGACATCAGATCCAGAGGGAACAGAAAGAAAAAAATCAAAGATCTTGAGAACAAACATTCCCAAAGTATCAACTTTATTTCCTTCATTACTTGCATTTCAAACTTCACGGAAAAGTTACAAAAATTCTGGACCGTCTCTTGCAGACAGCTGTTGTCAAATTCAAGCTTGCTGCTAGCCATCAACATCAGAATTGAAAGTATGAACTTGATTGACTGCTCTAAACTAAGTGCAAAATAATCTCAGCAGATACAACGCTTGGAGACTGGTAAGCTTGGTGGTGCAGAGCACCATTCCAGCAGTAAGGGGGGAAAAGCAAAACTGACCCAACAAACAATAGCTTTAAAATGCCATTGCAGAAAATAACGGTACAAAATGAATTGGGGAGTAGTTTACCTGTCCGAACAAATGCCCTTTATGGACACCACCACTGACAATCTGGAAGCCTCCTCACCCCCCTCCCCTTTTTTTTTTTTTTGTTAAATTATAAATCAAGAGATGAAAGCAAATTCTGTTCCTAAAAATGCCTCAATCTTTCTGGCTGATGTCCCTTAAGAGTGTATACTCACTCCTGAGCAATTATAACATCCGTTCCTTACCTCTAGGCATCAAGGCAGATCAGCCGAAGTGATTGTGGAAATACTGAATAAAGTTAAACAGCATTTACTCCCCCCCCCCCCCCCCCTTTTTTTTTTTCTTTAAATAAATTTTCAAGCGTCAATTCGGAATAAGGCATTTGTTTCAACTGGTAAGAATGGGAAAAACAGAAAATAGCCAGTCCAATATGTTCACACTTTCAGTACCAATATCATACAGCAGTTCAGCCAGGTAGGATCTGGGAACTTAACTGATCGGTGCTGGGGAGATCGCTATGTAATCCTTTCGCCCTTACGTATCGAGCATGGCTCATACTGCTAATCCCAATACACCGTTAGATCTGAATGTCATATCCAACTTTCACTTGACCCATATCATAAGTGGAGGATCTTTGCAGATTCTCGCACTTTCAGAAAACCCTGTAGAACTAGGCAACTATTAATCTCTATTTTTATAGCGCAGCGGATTACACTGAGCCTTTTCAGAGCTGTAGCTGCTCTGAGGACAGACGTCCAGTCCTTCCACAAATGAAAACAATGAACTCTGTACTCTGTACATATTTACATGTAATTCATAGCATGATAACTTATCTGCTGATATTTTAAGGCGACAACAGAACCATGGTAATTATTAATGTTAGTCTATGGAATACATCAGTCTACATGGAAAATGGCCTCACACACTAGGAGAAAAAATTAAATACATCAGTCTGCATGAAAAATGGCCTCACAAACTATGAGAAAAAATTAAATACATCAGTCTGCATGAAAAATGGCCTCACAAACTATGAGAAAAAATGGAATACATCAGTCTGCATGAAAAATGGCCTCACAAACTATGAGAAAAAATGGAATACATCAGTCTACATGAAAAATGGCCTCACAAACTATGACATGAAATAGCGCAAATGTACTTAAAAAATTTTTTTATGGACAATGAGGTAGATAAAAATGCACCAAATGTTTCTCATTCAATACATTAACGTAGATAAAAATGCATCAAATGTTTCTCATTCACTCAATGCATTAACGGCATGGTCATGACGGTAGATAAAAATGCACCAAATGTTTCTCATTTACTCATTGCATTAACAGCAAACAGATTGATGGCACACTTCTCCAACTTCTGATCTCTCCCACAATTCTAGCTCAACACTTTCCAATGAAAGAATAAGCTAGTCAAAAAAAAACAAAAAACGCGAGTTTCATTTTCGTTTGAATGCATACTACCTATAGGAAGCCAAAGACCAGCCTCAGTCTGCAGCAATGCCAAATAAAGGTTAAAAGAAAGGAAAGAGCAAACACTTCAACAGGGAAGACTAACCAGCCGCAGTGACACTGGAGACCTCATGCTGTGCGCACCAGTCCTCCTCCTTACTCTTAAACAGGCCGTTTTCAGATCTGAGGACAACATCCCGGACAATCAGGAAATTTAACCCATTTCCAAACCAGTATAGCTAACAAGCGACAACAGCAGCAGTAGCAATACATGAACAGGCATGAAAGTGACCAGCAGTAAAAAAGGCTGAAAAATTGGCGGGGGTCTGGGGGCCACCGTAGGCCCCCAGTGGGGCCCCGGGGTAACGCCCCGGCGGGGTCAGGGGGCAGAGTCCCCTGAAGCTGAAGCTTTTTTTTAAAATAAAAGGCCTAAAACTGCAAATAAACCCCTATTTCAGCGCTGTTAAGAAGGGCAAATAAGCCACATTTTCATGTTTTCAGTAATGAAAATAATACTTCAAAAGATCATATAATAATATACTTTTATATGTGCATACTGACTAATTCACTCGCATTATTTTGTGTTATTTTATTTTTACTTTTTAACATGCGCGCTGGTGACCTACTCGTTTTTGAGTGAACCAGTATTTTAGGAAGAAGAAGAAGAAAACAATGAGGCAGCCTTCATCACAACATTGATTCAGTCGGTCAATCTTTCCACATGGAACACAAAATGCAGCGCCTTTTTCGTCTAATTTGCGAAACACATCACCAACTCGAACATCGTCCACTTCCTGGTCTAGCCAGTCCCACCTCCAATCGTTTCTCATCCCTTTTTTTTTTGGCGTGAAATCGCGACGCGCTTGACAAACTTCGGCAATTTAACGATGTCCGACGTTCGACAGGCGCGAAAAGACCGGATGTTGATTGACGGCGGAAGTGACCGGTTGACTCTTTTGAGAATAACAAATTGTCCAAATGTGAATAGCATCGAACGAAAGTTTATTTCAGGATTTTTCTTTTCTTTTTTTTTGTTTTTTTGGGCGGCACATTTTTTGGGGGGGGCGGCACAGATGAAAAAAATGGGCGGAAAATCTGCCTTAGGCGGACGAATTTCATGCCTGATGAAGCATGTAAAAGGGGACTCCAGTGTTGACATTAATCACCATTTGGATATCATTATGCTTCATAAAAGAGCCGGTAATTCCAGCAGAAACAGGACGTACCTCTGAGAATACAACTAGCATACTCTATTTGTGGTCCTTGACTTTTTGTCCATAGTATGATTCATGTTTCTACAAATCATACTGAAAGAAGTTGCGATACATATAGTTTGTATGTAACCCAATTACTGGTTCTGGGGATGGAACTTTGACAGTGTACCTGCATTTTTTTACATTTAAAAAATGCCTCCAGTGCCTTGCCACCAAGCCTAAACCGTAGTCACTGTGTTTCTTACCTTGAACTCTGTACATCCACTGTGACTTACACAAAATTACTGTCATTTAGAACTGTTTGTTATCTAGCATATACCAATCACACATATACCAAGTTATATCCTAGTCTTACAGCAACATCCCCATAAAGAATTCAACTGGACAGCAGTCAAAGCTGGGGGGGGGGGGGGGGGGGGGGAGAGAAGTCTTGTGAATGCAACACGGAGAATATCATCATGCATGCATCAGTCTTGCACTCAATCCATCAGCTGTTCCAAAACCACGCAGCAAGCAAACTTCACTAGGAGACTTTTTCAGTCAACATTCTCGTAATATGTTGAAGAGATGGTGTAGTACTGAGATTCTCTGGCCTTGGTGACATTATGGTTCAGGTACTTGACAAAACGTGGCGTCTCTCTGTCCTTGTAGACAAGGGCCAAGCAGTTTGGAGTGGGGCACACGTACAGCAGCTGATTCAGAGAAAAAGAGCACACCATCAGTGTACACAGTCTTTATTTTGTATTTGTAAAATGCATCCCCATCAAATAATTATTCTTTTTATAGGGATGTGTCTGATTGCGTGAGAGATACGGCTCATATATTAACTAAAACTCATGCTTTGAAAATAGAACAGTTAAACAATTAACCAATACCAAACTTCTTCTGGCTACTTAACTCTAAACATCAGAGAAGGCATGGTTGCAGTTTTGTATAAATCAAATGTTGAAGAAAAGAAACAAAATCATGTGAGTTTATGCAAATAAAACTACATTGATCTAGGACAATGTTTAACTTGCCAAGGAGTAGTTTTTCCTTCCGCATAACTTTGCACTTCAAAATCTTAACATTTCATCACTTTTACATGTAGATCTTAAAAATTCTGTGCAACTGATAGTCTGATCACCTGAGTAGAATTACCTTGTCGACAGATGGGAGAAAAAACCATGGTCTGCAGTGATTTGCCTATTCACAAGGTAAGGAAAATACAGTGACAGGATTACCTGATCAAAGCATCCACAAGGCAGAATGATGACAAAAGCTATACAAAGAGAAAGGGAAACATGATTCGTACCTCTTCACCATCTTCTTTGGCCACATAGGAGAAGTATCCACCATTTTCCATGGACCATTCTGAAACAAAGGATGCAATAAAAAAAGACATACATACACACACATACATATCATGGCCTTCTATTCTTTACTTAGCTACCTTGTGTGAAGCAAGTAAAAATTCATAGATTTCTTGAGAATTAGCTATACTCCAAATTTTTTATAGAGAGCATTGTGTCCTTGCATCCTCAAAGTATCATTTAATCTAGGCATAATGGCAATGGCATGTAAATTATGGGGTAGGTTCTTTTGTTTTGCCATTCACATAGATCTTTGTGTGCAAACACTTCTATTTAATCAGAGAGTTAAGCCCTCCTTTAAGTATTACTAATATAATTGTATGCGCTGCTTACAGACTTTGTTTTTGCCACACACATTCAATTTTCTTTATTTTTTGCCACACACATTCAATTTTCTTTATTTTCACTTCTTTATACACTCACTTACCCATTCCTCCAAGGAACAGGATGACATCCAGGGCCATTTCTCCGACATGAGCATCTGTGTCATGCAACAAGGTGTAGTTGCCGTGTTTGTATCTCTGCACCTCCATACGGCACTTGGCATTGTCTCCTCCTTTAAACAGATGGCAGTCTTTGTAGCACTTCTGGCCATTCATATGTTGTATAAGTATACTTGAGATGTGAATGTGCAGTGGTGCCTGGGTTTCTTTTTTCATGTGTAAAGATAGTACTTGATTTTTTTTTCAAATCATATAATTTACACTATATAGCTTTTAATACTGTTCTACTATTTTGCATTGGATCTGCTTTTTTTCTCAAAGACCAACCAACACTAGATAATACAAAATGTTGTTATCAGCAGAGTCTAAACCATATTAATTAAGCGCTGTTGTGACTTTTACAACTGGACGAAGACCAACAAGTAACAAGAAATAACATGTGGGGATTGCCAAGGGATCCTTTAGTATACGATGTATCCCCATCTTTTAAGCCCTCCTTTGGCTGGGGGAGGAGGGTGGGAACATCCCTAATGGGCAGTGTGTGGACTTCGATTTACACACAGCAGCTTGGTGACTTCTGTCCTACACATTTCACGAGTCAGCCTCACGCAGCACAGGACGGTCGCCGCTCAGCATGAAGATGGCCGCTCTGACACCAGTCTTGAAGAGAGGGCAACAAGGAAGTCATCATCGTCGCAACTAACCGCGTAAGAAGAAAATCACTGACTACCAATGAGTGAACAACATGACCCACACTTCTGCCTGAGGAAACCGACGACCCTGGGAACCTCCTCTCCACCACATGTACAGACTCCAACGAAGCCTGCCAGCTGACGAGTCCCGCCAGACAACTGACTCTGCGTGCTGCAGCGCACAACTTGTCCCTAAAAGCATTTCCTGGGAGGAAGTTAAACTCAACCTGCTAGTTTAGAAACTCTTTATGCGAAATTTCCTCCTTATTGGCTGCCTTTTTATCTTCTTTTTCCGTCGTCTACTTCGTTTCTGCCTTCATGGCCCATTCACACATAGCTTCATCCCAGTCTTCTCCTTTTTTCTGTTCAAAGTCATAATGTTAGGTAAACAGCTGTAAAACAGTCATTTGGAATAACATTTGTTTACACTGTTATGCGCACCAGCTGTCAGTTCTGCAATGGTATTAGCCAATAGGGCACAGGTTTTAGCATTCTTCTTCCGACACTGGAATCCTGACAAAGTATCCTCCCTTACTGGCTTCACTTCCGCTGGCTTCCGCTTGCTCTCCAGGGCTGATGTAGAGGTGCAGGCCTGTCATGGCGCTCAGCACCAGGAACATGGCATCCGACTGCAGAACTCTCAGGAAGCTCTGGGCAGCAGGGGGCAGGTGGTCCGGGGCACACACATCGTAACTCCTGGACACATATCGCACCTCATGAACTACTTACAGCGCAAATTTATGTTCTAAATCATTTCAAATCGCAGCTCCTATAAACTGCACACCAGTTCTTCTCTTCACTACGTGGTAACCCTTGTCCACAGAAAGGGGCTTGTATATCCCACACATTTAACAAAACAGATTAACCATGAAGAACCAGGGTAGAAAGAGCTCAAAGTTCTGGCAGTTACTTGGCATCAATAAGAACCCTTCACTTGTGCAGTTTCCTGGGCTGCACGTGATCCAAAGACACAATGAAACCATCTCTCGAACAATTCAAAATGTTCTAAAAAAAAATTAAGATATTTGTCAAACAACTTAATTATCTATCTGTCATCCAATTTGTTTTTCATTCTGAGTGAGGTAATACTGCTTACAGCCCAGTCAACAAAGGGTCATATCAGGGCTGTCACCACGTTTCAGTCAACTCACAAGTCGTCCAAACAAAAAACAAATTCACACAATCCTTTGAAATACACCTAAAAACACACAGAACATTTTAAATGTCTTTCTTCCGTAAAATCTTAGATCACATGAGATTTTACGGAAGAAAGATTTTTAACAAAGGTTCCAGTGCGTTTTCAGGTGTAATTTTAAGGGTTGTAAGAATAATTTTTTGTCTTTTTTTTTTCATTGAGTGAAAAAATAAAAATGACTAACCATTTCAGTTACTTGAACATGCCTCCCATGACACCTGTCCTGAAGGACCAACTCTCTTATCTTTACTGGGAATGGCTTTCAAGTATAAGGCTCTCTCAAAACCCATACATTTCACAGAAGATTTCCACATTTCACCCTCTGCCAATGATGCAGGTCTTCCAAGACCCTTCGATAAAGACAATCCTCTCTGAAAAATATGGGTCACAAAGGACCCACATCATTGGGAGCATGCAATAAAATGCAACATCAAGTAAAAGTTCAATATGTAAAGGTTACCTTTTGTTGGCAGGTCCACGGTGGGTCCAAACCCTGTCTTCACTGGCCATAGCTGCCAAAAGCTCTTCATACTTCTCATCCTGAAATGGTAATGAAAATCACTGTTAAAGACACAAATTTTTCTGAAAACTTAAAACTGACACTGACTTTACCTTTGTACAATGACATAGAATATCATTTTGTTCACGGTATCTGTTTCACTAATCAAAATAATGTTAGCCTACTTGTTTGATTAAAAAAAAAAAAAGAACGAGAGGGGGTCAGTTACTGCCAAGCACACAGACAAACTTGTCTGTGTCCTTGGCGGTAACTGACCCCTCTCATTCTAAATTTTGCTTCCTTTTACACCCTCAGTCACTCCATTTTGAAACTTTTGTTTGATAAAGTTAAAAATGGTCTATTAAAATCATTAACTTTTTGATAAAGTTAAAAATGGTCTATCAAAATCACTTGTCTCGTGGAAGACATGGACAGGCTGATTTTCTTTAACAATGGAATCCACTTTTTGTGGTATACTATTCACATCAGATGACACAGGAAGGACAAAACGTGCATTCCAAAACAGCTGAGATTCAGTTACTAAATTTAAGCATATTCCAAAACAGCTGAGATTCAGTTACTAAATTTAAGCATATTCCAAAACAGCTGAGATTCAGTTACTAAATTTAAGCATATTCCAAAACAGCTGAGATTCAGTTACTAAATTTAAGCATATTCCAAAACAGCTGAGATTCAGTTACTAAATTTAAGCATATTCCAAAACAGCTGAGATTCGGTTACTAAATTTAAGCATATTCCAAAACAGCTGAGATTCAGTTACTAAATTTAAGCATATTCCAAAACAGCTGAGATTCAGTTACTAAATTTAAGCATATTCCAAAACAGCTGAGATTCAGTTACTAAATTTAAGCATATTCCAAAACAGCTGAGATTCAGTTACTAAATTTAAGCATATTCCAAAACAGCTGAGATTCAGTTACTAAATTTAAGCATATTCCAAAACAGCTGAGATTCAGTTACTAAATTTAAGCATATTCCAAAACAACGGAGATTCACTGTTACTTTTACAATGATCTCAAAAGGTGTTGCTAAAGAGTTTTTCTGTGACATTTTCCCCTCTTTGACTAAACTCGACATGGCTCTCAATTAAAACAACAAGAGAGAACAGTCAATCTAGAAAACACAATAGCAAACTCAGCAGAGGCAAATGGGTCAAACACCGTAAGTCACCTTGTCACAACAACTGGTAAGAGTCAAAAGCTACAAATGCAACGGTTCACTTTCCCACAACCAGCATCCACTCAAAGGAAACTTACATCTGTATACAATATCACTGCCTGATATGTTGGTTGGTATTTTGTTACCTGAGCGAATAAACTATTGGTTATTATCACAGGTAACATGGTCTTGACAGCTAATCATTACTGGTAAAAATGATCTGGAGGTCCTTACTGAGCCATCCACTTTGCAATACAATCTCATTTTGTGTGTGCATGCAATCTATGAAAATGATACATATATAACAAACTCTTCAACCAAGCAGAACCAACATCCTTCACAGAACATTCTTTAACACTTGCCTTGAGAAAATCTGTCAGTTCCAGTTCTGACTCGTTTTCAAATCTCTCCCTGATGTCATTCTGGACTTCTTGGCTGAGGTAGACTGGGTTGATCCATTCAAAAAACTCATCATCCTGGCAAAGAAAGATTCACAAACACTTGAGCAAGACACATATGAACTGGACAACAGGGCAAAAACCGCAAACTGACATTTGGTGGACACTTCGAAGACAATACATGTGCAGACTTGGTAACACATAAAATGTTGCATGTATTTTCAGGCAGACAATCAGACTCTGGTGGACACTTTGAGGACAATACACGTGCAGACTAATCCATTGTGTCCAAAGCTTACATACGGCACAAAGTGAGGCCGAGTCACAGAAAAAGCTAAAATCTGTTAATAATTCAACAAGCATTTCTCGGCTGTTCCAGCACCTGCTGCTTCACTTGATATTGAATCAAATACAGTAAATAGTCCACAATGTCAATTTTTATTGTCTCATCACCTAGTATTTTATTTTCTTTTGCATCAAATACAGTAATAAAAACAAAAATCACAATATCAATCACAAAACACACACTACACACAAACACTGCACTGCAGTTCTCTGTAAAACAGTCCTCTCCACAACATCCTGAAATCAGTCGAACAAAAAGTCAGATTTTTGTTCTTTCTCTGCCATGGCTCCTCATCCCTGCCACAAACTACAACACAAACGTACCTTGATACTGCCACAGGCTCTGACTGGCATGGGAGGCTCCACGTAGGGTGCAGGTCGCCTGATAGGAGGCCCATGGAACCAGCCGCTCACAGCTAGTCGCGTCTTGTCCTCCGTCAGGACTTCAGACACCTGTGTCAAAAGGATACCAGACTTACAAACACACACATCATACTGCACAAACCACCAACTAATAAAAATTACTGAAAGAAAAGTTAGTGTTCACATGCAGTCTACTGTTCATATTGTCACAGAAGGAGTGGAAAAGACAAAAAAAAATTGGGTAAATAAACAGTTAAAAAATGATAACAGCAGGTGAAATTCCATGTGCTGACAAAACTGAAATCTACACAATATCTGACAATTCTGAAGCTGGGCCTTACAATCATAAATCTTTTAATGCAGTAAAATGGATACAGGGAAACACCTCCAGCACACATCTACAGCTTCAGTAGCCTGTCAGGCTGATATTTCTTTTGCCACTAGTCATACTGTTCTTTGATTGTAAACAGAAGGTAAAGCAATGATGGAGAGCATAAAGACACCATTCTCTAACTGCTGACACTGAGAAACATTTAAAGTCTTTAACTCCTCGTAACCTAAAAACACTTAGTTCATGCAGAAACCTTTTACATTTACACTTACTTGAAACAGTATAGGTTGTGTATTAACAATGCGTTAACTATTATATACTAAGTCTTCAAGACAAGTACCCCGCACCTGATGAAAGGATCCAGGGGTCACTTCAAAGAACAGAAATAAGTTTTTTGCAGGGACAATGGACTTGACAACGTTTCTCGGCTGTCCTTTGTCTGAAAAAAAAAAGAATATTTATTATGAATGAGACAGAAAAGGTGAAAAAAAGATGAAGATGCGATTATAACCGCCCAAGGTTTTACGGTACTGTATTCCTGCCTCAAAAGTGACCTCCAAATCTCCAAGAAGACCATCATTTAATTCATTTATAACTAGTTATTCGTTCATCTCTTTCATTCACTTATTTACTGCTACTGGATGAGAATACAATACACACTCTCACTAACCACCCTTGAATTCTGTAATTACCTCTGCTAACATATCATATATACATTTCCACCTGCGTCAGTTGGTTTGCCTGCCTTCAGCAAGATGACGCAAAACTACAGAGCTGACTGTAATGAAACTTGATGAAAGGATGGAATGTGTCCCAAGGACAGTCCCATTAACTCTGTGGATCCAAAGATAGGTTCGTATTTTTTCAACTTTTTTTTCCCTAACATTTGCAAAGCAGGGTGATTTTCATCATTTTCATCCATTTCTCAACAGACGATGTATGGACTTCAACAGAAAAAGCATCATGCCAGATTTTGTCAGATTTGGTGTTGATCTGGATTAAACCTGGACCTAGAGAGCAAAAGACTGTTCAACCTTGGTAGAAGCCCAGGCTCTCCAAAGCGCCTGTCTACTTGGGTCTTAAGGGAAGGGCTAATCTAGTAAAGACAAAGAGAAAAAAACGTTTCAGAAACAAACATAAAACAAAAATTACTATTCTGCAAGACGAAATGGACAGATAAATTACAAGACAAAACATAATGTGTTCAACCTCTTTGGTCTTCTTAAGAAAACTTACCTTAAAGGAGGGGGGCTAACTACGGGGATCTTTACTGAATAGTGTATATAAAGCAAAGCAATCAGTTTTTGGCATGCCCTTGATATCATCTAAACACATCAGGTTTTGTTTTTTTCTTTCTGATGTCAGTGATGAAAGACCTGTGGGAGGGAACCTGGCCATTCATCAGAAATTCCTCAGGGGGAATGGTGGTGCAAGGTCAGAAATTCATGCTTCACAAATTCGCTCACCATCTGTGTCAAACAAATCCAGCGTTCCGCCGTCGTCTTTGCACCAAGAGTCAGGGACCAGATAGTAAATGTAGGCGATGTACCGCTCCTCCAGCTCATCATCATGGCACAGCAGCATATCTGTAAAGGTACAGTGGAACCTCTCCATAGTCATCAGTCCTTTAAAAAAGGTTTTGAACGTCAAAGCCTTCCCTGGGAGGCAACGCCTGAATACACAAAGTGAAAAATGTTCCAACACCTTTCCCCCTCCCCTCAGCTCACTAACCATTCTCCTCCCCCTTAAAGCCAAGTCTAAAGGGAGGGATTATCAACTGGGAAGTTCTTTACTGGGAAATTTTCTAGTTCTTTTACATATGATATCCAACTGTGATCTTCATACTTGTATTCTTTATAATGAGAGCTACTTACATTTCCAAACATGAGGAAAAGGAGGGGTGGAAAAAAAAGCAACATATTATTTGCATTATCTATACAGAATAACGAACTCTGGCTTTCACTTATTCTACACACAGTAAACAATGAAAGATGCAATTTGATTATGATGTTTCAATGTCTCTAGTATTTTTGATAATTTTGTGTCACACAGATCGTACATAAACCATGTTAGTTGATTTTCTGAGTACTGATTACATCAAAATCACTTTGTTTTCTTTCACTGCGAATGTGTAAAGTGATGGCATTTGTTTGATACACATATGAACTCAAAAGAAGTGACTGATACTGCATGGTTTTTTAAAAAGGATACATAGAATTTTCAAGGCAAGACTAGGGGTGGTAGCAGATCACTTTTGTCATTTTTCCCATAAGGTTAAGTCTTTGTTACAAAAAAAAAAAGTGAAAAAATAATTCAAAGTGATAATATAATGTTGCCCACCTTCTTAAAATTAAGGGCATGTAAGAGAGAGAGAGAGAGAGAGAGAGAGAGAGAGAGAGAGAACAGACAGACAGACAGACAGACAGACAGAATGACAGACAGAAAGAGAGAGAATGTGTGTGTGCGCGCGTGTGTGCATGTGTGTGTGTTACTCTGTGCATGTGTATGTGTGTGTGTGTGTGTGTGTGTGTGTGTGTGTGTGTGTGTGAGAGTGAAAGATGCACACATAGAAACAGAGAGCAAGAGAGACTGCTTTATGTACTAATCAAAAGAAAAGAATGATACAAGTTAAGAACAGAACACTTATGTACTAATCAAAAGAAAAGAATGATACAAGTTAAGAACAGAACACTCATATATAAAAGGAAACACATTTGTGAACTATCTGACACATAAATGTAAGAAAATAAAAGGGTAAGCAAGCTCCCTGAATGGTATGTTAAATGAAACACACAGCACTCTGACCCTGGATCTGCTAATCATTGACTTTCAGTGGCAACTTCACATCCTTGTTTAAAACAGTCTTACCTGCAGAATAGGTAAGGTTTAACAATATCACGTCCAGTGTCATGCTCTCTTTTCACAGCATTCAGTGAGCTCTGTCATCTCCTAGTTTACTTTGGTTTCTTTTTCTTTGCTTCACTCTTGTCAACAGTGATTTTCATTGTGACCATGAATATTATATAATAGTAGCACATTTGTCTAACAGAATGATCATGATGCAATGGTCTGGGAGTAATACATTACCTGTATAATCATAGTTGGAACAGAACATATCCATTTTGTCATTCAGATGAAACTGTGTGACATCACGTAACCATGGCAACAGCTGATCTTGCAAAATATCTCTGAAAATAATATTGCGATAGCTTTAGGCTGTTGCTTCCAAATTTCAAAACCTGAGAGCTAATCATGATAACACACTCTCAAATAAAGCTTTCATGCCTAAAGAAAATCCGAAGTTTATGGGAAAAAAATGCAATTGGGGGGGAAGCTGTCAACATCATTATCTTGCAAATGCACACTCAACTTTCATAAAGCAACAGATGTTTCTGTTCTGAAATACTGCTTTAACTAAACCACATGTTTTGACCACCACCCCACCCCCACCCCTTTACCATTCTCTTTGCCACAGCATTATCATTTGGGGAAAAATCATACAAGCGTCAAATCCATGACACATCCCTTAATATTAATCACTTTAAAGAAAGCCAAGATCTTGCCATCTTAGTCTCTGATTAAATTTCGTAATATCCACTTTCAAACTGAATACCTCAAGCTATATCACTTTAGGTGAGAGACAAAAAAGAGAGTGCACTGCATACAAATTGTATGCATCTTGTTAGTTATGCTTAAAAGTTTTTACCCAGCAAATGTGGCAAACATCCTGGAACTCAATTACCTGAAAATATTGATGCAGGAAGAGTTCACGTGTTTCAGTTCAATGCTCTGAAAACACACACACACACACATACACACACACATTGTAACAATTTTCATTCATGATAAAACTTTAAAAGGCTAATATTAATACTCTGACATTAGGATGTCCTTAACTACCTGTACCTATTTCATTTGGTTCATTAATTCTACTTGTACTTATTCAGGCAGTCAGCTCCATAATACTCAATGAGTCGGCAGCCTCACTGTGCACACATTACATTTACTTTCATACCATGCATTTCCACTGGTACATGATGGCCCACTCTTCCCAGAGGTGGACTGAGATTTTAACGTGTGTGCCAGATTTTTTTTCCAAATGCATTCACCCACGCAACCTCAGTTTAAAGACTCATCAGGAGGATTAGACTTAGAGTTAGATGGAGACTATTGAGATTTTGTCTTGGATGAGAATCTCTTCCAGCCTCGCTGTCTCAAGTGGGAATCGAAATTTACGAGAATGGGACAAGAGTCCTGCACTTTACCCACTAGACCAGCCTGGCCCCAGTCTATTCTGTCAACACAAATTAACGACATGCCTGAATGCTCCAGCTTTACATTCAGTCCATAGTTTCTCCAGCACGAAGAGCTGAACTTCATACCATGATCATTATCCACCATTTAAATGTCACTGTCATATTGATATATATCATCTTCTTCTTCTTCACAAGTTCAGTGTTCCAGTATCTGGTAGTGTGTGAACTCGTTTTACCCTGTAGGGATACTCACACTATACTCAAGAGCATAGTCAGTTCACTTTGACTTCGTTGAGTGCAGAAATTTGTGGGAAGAGGTTGTAGAAAAAGAGAGATAAAAGATATGGTAGACAGAAAGGACAGCAGACAACAGTACAGCAAAGGAGGAGACAGAGTTACTGAGAGCGAAAGGAAAAGGGGACATTACCAGCACAGAATGTCCAGAAGGAGGGGGAACTATTTGTACAAAAGACCCCCCGGTATCCCCACGGGGGATTTGATATCATCAATGAATTAGAGAATGTCTTCTTTTATTTTCTTCAAAAATTCACGTCATATCACATACCATTTGAATAAGGCATAAATTTACCAATTCTTCATACAATACAATCACATTCTTGAACTACGTGATTTATTTCTAAATCAAAACCACAGAGAGAGAGAGAGAGACTCTTCAAGAGACAGAGAAGACAAAATAGTTTCTTGTTTAGCCTACCCAGCTGGTGCCTACAAGTACAATAATACACATGACGAAGGTCAGGAGGTGGGAGATTGGAGTACATATGTTAACGCCATCGTAAGGTTTCAATACTGCCTTTTTAGTAATATGAATCATACTCCTCCTCATCATCATCACAGTAAATAAAATAAAAAACATATTGATAATGATAATCAATTTCAGCAAGAGAGAGAGAGAGAGAGAGAGAGAGAGAGAGAGAGAGAGAGAGAGAAACAACGAGACAGGGACACAAAATGAGACAGAGTTAGAAAGAGGGAGATAGTATAAAATATATATATGGAATACAAAAACACAAACATAGATTTCTTGTCAATACAATATCTAGAAACTCTACCTGCTTAAATTTATACAGATCATTGCTTTTATCTTGCATATCCAGACTCTTCAGCTCCGCTATCAGCTGCTCAAGGAACTCTTTGTCTGGAATGAAGTTTGGCAGAGATGCATGACGGAAAGGAGTGGAGAACACTTCCGTACCTGTACGCTCTGAAAAATACAACAAATGTCATTTAATTTACATGCAATGCTATTGTGCATACCCCAAGTCCCAACCCATCTGGCAATCACATTTACTACATGAAACAAGAAAACAAATTTTCTTCAATAAAGTATAGCTATGTTTGTTCTATGAAATCAAGGTGACAGGTGGTATATATCTAAATGAGTATGCTCTTTCAAAACTACTTTCCTCTCTCCCTCCACTGCCCCCACCCCCACCCCTTTCCCATCCCAACTCAAAAAAGATACTGAACATTGAACTCAGTGTTGATGGGACAAGAAAAATGTTAATTTCATGAAAGTCTTAAAATGTCCACTTCTAAAATTTCATTTTCAAACTTTCGTCATTTTCGCACATGAATATTATTTCAAGAAAACAATGTCAGATATTGTAACAAAATTTTGCATTTTGCAGAGGGAAGGGGGGGGGGGGGGGTTAAAATAATTTTTTCAATAGCATAATCAGTTTTGAGATATTCTGAAGCTCGAAATTCAAATGATCCAATATTTTTTTTTACATGTAACCCGCATGTTTTCCGTTGTTGTGTAATTTTTTTTTTCTATTCAAAATCTCCATAAAATACTTAAGGCCTGACAGCTTAAACCGAGGGACTAAAACTAAAAGCAAAGGCATGAGAAAAACTAAGCCGGTACCTTGGAGCTGTCATGTAGCTTTAACCACTGACACTAATAACAGTATGCAACATGGGTTGTTGTTTTTTTAACTTTTCACCTTGTGGACATTACGTCTGTGTGTGTATAGACTATCACAGTATGCATGCACATTAGTGTGTGTGGGTGGGTGGGTGGGTGGGTGTGCCACTTTGTATGCATTTGTTGTGTGTATGATTTTACCAAATTGTGTCACTGTGTGAGATTTGTCCAAAAGAGTAAAGTCTCCAACCCATCTACCACCTCCCATGAAGCATCACAGCTGGGTAATGACTAGAGTACAATGGAGAGTGACTAGAAATATTCACTCTCCTAGTCTGAAGTATGGTCCAGACAATTCCCACACCTCTAACTGTGTGTGTAACTGTAAGTGTATTGGTCACTCATGGGATCCAAGCCCTGAGCCCTCAAGGGAAAAGAAGACCTGAGAAAACTGAAAAACACAAATTTCTGGGGGTGGGGGCTGGTAAATGCAAAAGTCAACAAATCAAACCTAAATAATACAATGCCAATAGACTGGATCATTAACTCAACTGTCAGATGAAACCTAATTTTCTTTGTGTTAGTTACTTTCACTCAGTCTCAAGTTTCATATGATCTACACCCACAAAGGGTGACATGGTAGACAGCGCCCGACATATATATACCTTCAAATTTCTCAGTGGATGCAGGCAAATCTTAAGAAGGGCCCCCAACACCTTTATAAACAAACTGAATTCACGTCCCCAAAAAATCTTTAAAGTTACTGGAGTTCCAGTAGTTTTTAGGCTTATCCAGCAACAAAACAGATCGTTTTCACCATTTTCCATCGTAGGTGATTTCTGTCTGTCAGTGGACAAAAGCTTTTTACAGTACTTTAATTACGAAGAACTTCTAGAGTGCGATACAGCCGTGCAAATCTGGTCAAAGGATTGTGATGTGCTTCCGCTTTACTTTTGCTCATCATCATCATCATCGCCTATTACCCTCCTGGGGTACACCTTACAGGCCACCAACCAAGGACCTACAGGCATCTCTGTCCTGGGCTCTTTATTCCAGCTGGCTCCAAGCCATCCCTATGTTCCTGATGTCTGCTTTCTGGTCCCTGTACAAGGTGTTCCTTGGCCGACTTCTTTTACGCTTTCCTAGGGGATTCCATGTTAGGGCTTGTCTGGTGATGTTGCTTGCAGGCTTTTTTTTTCTGCTGCTGTCACAAAATTGTAGACTTATTCATGATCTTTCATAAGAATGTTACTGATTCAGTGGAATGCAGCATAAACCCTGTTTACACTGATGAATTAGATCACCATCACCATTGATATTGTGTGTCTTCCTTGATGTGGTTGTAATCACGGATCCTGACTTTAGCACCTCATCTCAACTCTTGGTTCCTGATCCTGCTATTGCCCTCTCCCTCACTCTTTCTCTCTCTCCGTGCATAAAAAGAAAAGTCATCAAAACAGACGGCCTTGGAGATTTTCATTCAAGCTTATCTCGAAATTTTAATCTGTGAAATCCGGAGGATTTTCTGTTTTTGTTAACTCTAAGTCAGAAAATTTCGACTGACCTCAAGCTACTTGGGTGTGCGCAACACGGTAACACAGGTAAACTCAAAATAGCAAAAGTTCTACAAATACAACCGTTTCACATGGGTAGACCATAGCCAAACCACTCCAACTAGCGTAGCGCTCTCCGTGACTGCCTCCTGACCGGCATATTACTTGCCTGTGCACAACAAAGAAATTAATAACACTAATATACCAGCACACTTTCTTTTTCAAATCTAGTTCATTGCAGTTAACCGTAACGCCACTGACATCTCATTTCTGCGACCACATCGCTCACTGCCGACGTCACCGAAATGCAACCAACTAGAGTTACCTAACTCCTGATACTCTCACTCTCCAAGTTGAAAAAATATAAAGCCATCAATAAACGTCATAATTGGGGGATTCCCTCAGCTGTGCTCACAGCCATTTGCTTCGTCACAGCACTGTTCAGTTAAGTGGGTTTTTTAAAATCGATTTATACTGATTGTTTTTCCATTCACTATGACATCACAACCAAGCACTTCACGTACTCGACCTCACAGCACATTTACCACAGACCAGGTGCTGAAAATATTGAATAGACAGCAGTTGATCCTGATTCAGATGAAAAAGATCCAGATAATAACAAGGAAACATTGTGGGATAGCGAGAACTTAACCGAATCCAAGTGGTGGGGAGAGAAAAGAAGACGAGAGATCAGACCAGACGCAGGATCAGCGCGTGTGCCCAGTGTTCTGGCGTTAAGCCTATAATGTTTTAGTGTTGATGCGAGTATCTATAAAATACTGTGACTCATCGATTTGATGATCAGTAACGGTGACCAAGTTGACAGGTTGCCATTCTTTGTTTTCGTTGCAGTTTCTCTCCCCATGGGAGCATCAAGGGAAGTCACTTGCATCTAGCAAACGAGAATTGTCTCGCCATGTGTCGAATCGATCGGTAATCATTACAGAGCCAACCAGCAGTGACCGACAGTTGAAAGTGTATTTGAGGGGGCGAGCAAAACGAACAGCTAAGACTAGTAAAACTTTAAGGGAATGAACTTCAAACACAGCTGGTTTGCAGGTCAAGGTCGAAGGAGGCATGGCCGACTGACATGTGTCAGTAGTATGCAGCAGAGATGTGTTTGAGTGGGAATTATGATCAGCTTGAATGGTTCCCCAGGTTCCAAAGACCAACAGGCACATGAATGACTTTGTTTTCATTAAAAAATATATTGCTTTCAACAGTGAGAGTGAAAGGGATGTGTGTGTGTGTGTGTGTGTGTGTGTGTGTGTGTGTGTGTGTGTTTCCTGCTATTGGAGTAGTTGGATTTATGGCTGTTTCTTCCATTTTTCTGTTGGATATGCCATACTTTCTGGTCATCCTTTGTCAATTGTGATTGGAGTAATTTTCCTCCCTTGTTGAGAGTTTGATGGCATGCTTTAAGTTTCTTCTTTTTTACAATGAGAAGAAAGGTAACATTTATTTTCTATATTTTGCTTCTTTTTTTTTGCACTTGAAATTACTAAAAATTTGAAACTGTTGTTGACTAACCATTACTAACATGTCATAATAAAATAAAAATATAGTGTATCTCCTCCATTTTACAAAAATAAAAATAAAAATAAAATGAAAATTGGTTGTTTAGTTCTAGAGATATCCGCGTTTCTATATGCTGGTATGAAATAAGGTTTTTTTTTTTTTTTTTTAATGGCTGACGATTGGGATTTTTGCAAAAAGAACGTCTGGCGGTGAAAGGGTTAAATGTAAATTAGTTCAAACTCACCGTCTTTCCGGTAAGACTTTGAGAGAAAAGCTGCGGCAAAACAACTCGCGAATTCTGGAGATCGAAACTGCCTGTCCATGTACGCAGCTCTGTGCGTCTTTAAAAGCTTCCGCCGAGGTTCATCAGGGTCTGTGTTGTCTAAGGCATTCATTGTTTTTCTTGTAGACTATAAATTATTGCAAATTATAAAACAAAGTTAGTCCTCGTGTCGTAGAACACTGCCATGTACACAATACTGCACAACAGCACAAGCGTGGTCCGTAAAAGGTCTTCCCACCCAAATTCTGTAAAAACAGAAACCTATCCCCAACGAAAACGTGAATGCGTTGGCGGAACACACACACACACACACACACACACACACACACACACACACACACACGCACGCACGCACGCACACACATACACACACACGCACGCACGCGCGTATGCACGTACGCACGCATGCGCACGCACGCACGCACGCACGTAGCCTACACATGAGCGCGCGAGCACGCGTGCACGCACAGACAGACACACACAAACATATATACACTTGCACACATTATGTGCACGCTCGCAATTACTTCCGTACACATTCACCTTTTTTTTTTGTCTTTTGTGTGTGTGTGTGTGTCTAATATCACGAATAGTGGATTGACGTTAAGTGAAAGACACACACACATACACACTCTCTCACACATACACACACACACACACGCGCGCGCGCGCGCGCGCGCGCGCATTCTTTTTAACCTTATTTTTCTGTCCCATCATCAGTGCCACCTCAGTGGCATTGCACATACGCCGATCATTCCGACCCTCCCTTCCACAATCACAGCCAAGCTCGACCCGCCACAGCCCCGGCACCGGCAATCCACAGAGAGCAGTCAATGTCAAGTTGTCAAAAGACAACCCACCGAAGAAGATACTCCACTGGTGCTGAGTCACTTCGGTGGTGTTCAAAGGCGCCTGTTCTGATTCAACATATGCAGGACGCCACCTACTAAGCCCCCTGCTGACGACAATAATTGCTTAGTCGCGAAGCTGGCGTGAGTGAGCTGTCCCTCCGGAGGGCGCCACCATGTCCGTCCAACGACAGCCCCCATGGACTCGCCGATACCGGTGACCCCGACGGAACCAAACCAAGGCCACCTCCTACTAAGCCTACCTATTGATGACGATAATTGCGTAGTCGCGGAGTTGGCGTGAGTGAGCTCTCTTTCCAGATTGTGCCACCACGTCCGTCCAGTGACAGTCCTCATGAATTTGCTGATGCCAGTGAGATCGTCGGAATCAGACCACGGCCATAATAGACGTTGAGAGGACATCGAAACTAAAATCACCATGAGAACAGGACATGAAAGGCCACAGAAATTGATACTTTTTCTTTCTTTTCTTTCTTTCTTCTTTTTCCAAATTTTTTTTTAATGTTGATAGATGAGAATGAGGATGATGAAGATGATGCTACTATTTCCATTCCAGTGTGAGACTGAATGACAAGGCTGTACTCTATGCTTACTTTCATAATATATCGCGGCGTCAACCAGGCTCGAGACAGACACCTGCGCAGTTGGTCAGTACATTTAAGCAACACTCTGAGAAACGTATCCATTAAGTGGATGAAACTCGACTGAATAGTCCTAGTCTTCCCAGTTGAGTCCGTAGCAAACTCAACTCTGGGTAGGAGCTGGTTGGGGAATGGAATCAACCCAGCCGGGAGTCTGCGACACTAACCACTTTGCCACGGGGGATGGTTCCTTTCTTAACTTCTAAAACACCCTTCCATGTACTCCTCTCTCTCTCTCTCTCTCTCTCTCTCTCTCTCTCTCTCTTGTTCAGTAACATTATCTCCTATTCTTCACTGCTTTGAAAACCAACCTTGTTTTATGAAAAAGAATCTTGAACATGGCTCTATGCATCTGCAGGTGAGCAGTTATGTCCCTTGGCGCCTCAATAGAATGGACTGTGCGTGCATGCACCTTACAAAACAACACAATCTTCCGGCAGATTGGTAAAGCAGTTGAGAACAGTATTTCTTTGGGCCCCATTGGTGCCTCCAGGTGTATCTTTTTTTTCTTTTTTTTTTCTTGTCTGCCTTTTGGCCACTTTGGGGGAAGGTCCAGTGATGGCGAGGAAAGACCCATTGACCACAAGGAAAGCCCTGCTGACAGCAGGAAAGACTGCAACCTGGAATCCTTTTCAGGGGGTACGTAAGACTAACACCTTGAGGGGAAAATCATGTTTGTGACTGGAGTTGTATTGTTTTCACCTGCCAACGAAACGGCAATAAGTGGGGCTGCGGGATGCTTGATCACGTGATGTCTTTCGTCCATGGGCTCTGTAGTCATAAAGTAGGGTTGGTACACCCATGGAGGCACTGTCTTGGAGGGTCTGTTGTGTCAGGTTCGGTGGCCACACAATGGCATCTGTCAAGGTGCCTGTGTGTGTCTGTGTCTGTGCCTGTGTGTGTCTGTGTGTGTTTGAGTGTGTCTGTGTCTGTGTCTGTGTGGATGTTAATGAGTTCATTTCTTCTTTCTTCCATTATCAAATAATTACACGCCCATAACTCCAAACAAATGCTCCTCATGATACGAAATCGCCGGGCCGAAATACTAACACGGAGCACACAGAACAAAGAGGCATCCCCTTGGAGATGTCTCCCTGTTTGGTCTGTGTGCTCTGTGTTAGTATGACTTCTGGACGATTTAGTGTCATACGCAGCGTTTGTTTGGAGGTATTGGCGTGTAATTTATTTGATCAATGAAGAAAAAAAAAAAGAGCTGATTAACACATTCGTTTGGAGTTACTGGCATGTAATTACTTTCATCATGGAAGAAAGAGGTACCGTTGTTTACTGTTTACTGTTCCTTGCCTCATTCAAGATTTTTTTTTGTTTTTTTTTGTTGGTATGTTGTTTCAGTTTTTGTTTCTTCTTTAGATTTATCAAATGAATTCTGTCAATGATGATGGAGAAACAACTCAACAACGTTTTGTATGTATTTTTGAAGATGTGTATGCTAGTTCTTCTTCTTCTTCCGTAGAATCTCCACAATCAACAGGCTGATTATTATGAGACTGTGAAATGGGGGATCTGCTGGGGAAAAAAACTATTATAATTCCTATTTCATTAACATGAAATTACACACATTCATACCACAAAGTGACCCCCCCTCCCTATCTTGCCTACTCACTAGCCCACACAAAAAAGCAAAACAAACAAACAAAAAAAGGTGAAAGCTAAGTGCGGAGCTGCCAGCAGGCTACCACGGTCGCTTTTCATCCATTACTATGGACTAGATGGCCCCAGGCTGCAGTAGGCAGCTCAGTCCCGCAACATCCTTCCACTCATCCATGCACACAACAAGACAGCTTTATGTAGAAATCTACTGAAGATGCCTGTTGACCAGTGACACAAATGTGTCAGGGGGTTGGCATCAACAGTATCCTGGGGGAGGGAGTTCCAGTGCAAATTTTGTATCAAATTAAAATTTTGTAAGTTTTTGTTGCTAGTCATGCTTACTTAGTTACTAGTCATGCTTAGTTCCTCATAAGGGTAAGGGCCAGGTGAAGAAAGTTATGAATTCGCGGTTACCACCACCACCACCACCACTATCATCATCATCATCATCATCATCGTCTGCGTCTCCTCTTTCTGTACAGTTTCTATAAAAAGACGTAAGTAAAAAAAAAAATGTCGCATCAACGAAAAACTCGACATCTGTTCGAATACTAGCTTGATTTACTGATTTAAACAACTAGTTAACTGATTCAATAATAGTAAATGTTTTGAAAGGTCTCTCTGTTTACCCTAGTAGTGATATTACGACAGACATTTCCTGCCAACAAACGGTTTCGTTCCCAAAGCGTGCACCTGCGAAGAAACCCTGTTTTGCATTGAGGGAAACGTTTTAGTTGGACGAAAAATGGTATTGTTCCTCTTAAATTCAGTGTGTACTTTTAGCTAGATTCTGTTACTTTAATCAAATATCTTAAAAAATTAAACGCGCAAAATTCTTCTGCATGTCCAGAAGAAAGCCATGAGAAAAATAAAAAAGAATATAATGCGTATAAAAGATATTTAAAGACAAAACATGGTAGAGACTATGTCAGATATATTATAGTAAGGAATGAATGTGCTAAACTACTGGAAAAAAAAAGAAAAAATTATGAGAAAGATATTGCTAAGCAAAGTAAAACTAATCCAAAAAATTTTTGGAAATATGTGCAAGAAAGGACAAAAACTAATACAGGTATTAGTCCCTTAAAAAGTGAGGATGGAAAGACGGTTGTTACAGATAAAGACAAAGCAGAGGTATTGAATAATTTCTTTGCAAGTGTTTTTACAACTGAGAATGTAAATACATTACCTTATTTAGAAGCAAGCTCAAGATCTAATGGTATATCACTATGTGACATGAGAGTTACTCGCGGTCAAATTTGTTGCTCAGTCAAATCGGTTGCTGGCATACCAGTTTAGGCAAAAAATGACGTCATTTGATGCCACAACACACATCCGCCTACTCAGAAATGTGTGAGCACGACTTGGCCTAACGGCCTTCGTTCATTCGTCCTTCGTCCTCTCTCGGGCTTCGCCCTACTCTAATCTAAAGACCATCGATTCTGCTTTGGAGTAGACTGGGACACTGGTGACGTCATTTTTTGCCTAAACTGGTATGCCAGCAACCGATTTGACTGAGCAACAAATTTGACCGCGACAACTCCTACTGCTGTAGAGAAAAAATTAAGTGAACTTAATCCTAATAAAGCCAAAGGGCCTGATTCCATATCCCCTAGAATACTAAAAGAACTGAGCAAAGAAATTGCAAAACCACTTTGCATATTGTTTAATAAGTCTTTAGAAACAGGAGGGTTACCAAATGATTGGAAAACAGCTGATGTTGTTGCTTTGTTTAAGAAAGGGAATAGGAGTGAAGCTGGAAATTATAGACCAGTAAGTCTAACTTGTATTGTATGTAAAGTATTGGAATCACTAATAAGAGACTGTATTGTTTCCCACTTTGAAAGTAGTCAATTATATGCTAAGTGTCAACATGGATTCCGAGGAAAAAGATCATGTGTAACCCAACTATTAGAGGTAATGGAGGATTTTACCAATATGATGGATGATGGGGATTCTTTTGATGTTGTGTACTTAGATTTTAGAAAAGCATTTGATTCTGTACCTCATGAAAGGTTACTGATAAAATTAGCATCATATGGTATTGTAGGAAATACGCTTAAATGGATACAAAACTTCTTGTACAATAGGAAACAGAGGGTAAGAGTTGGAAATGCTGAGTCAGAAGAAATAAATGTGAAAAGTGGAATCCCCCAGGGTAGTGTATTGGGTCCAATTTTATTTACAGTATTTATAAATGACTTACCAGATTCACTGCACTGTACTTGTAAAATCTTCGCTGATGATACTAAAATATATGACAAAGTTGCAAATGGTGATTGTATTCAGGAGGATTTGATAAAACTACAGGACTGGTCGGATACTTGGAATCTATATTTTAATGTGTCAAAATGTCATGTTATGCATGTTGGTGAAAAAAAGGAAATTGATCGAAGGGAGTATTTTATGAAAATAGGTAATGAGGTACAGAAAATAAGTACTTGTGAGACAGAAAAGGACTTGGGAGTCACTTTTGATAAGGAGCTTTCATTTGATCCACATATAAAGGAAATTGTAAATAAGGGAAATCAGATGTTGGGTATCATTAAAAGAACATTTCTGTACCTAGACAAATATACTTTTCTAAAACTATTTAAGGCTTTTGTAAGGCCTCATTTAGAATATATGCCAATGTAGTTTGGAATCCATATTTGAAGAGGCAATCAAAAATGATAGAAAATGTACAAAGAAGAGGAACTAGATTACTGGTAGAATGCAAAAATATGTCTTATGAGGAACGGCTCCAGTTTTTACAGTTACACTCTCTTAAGGGTAGAAGGTTAAGGGGGGATTTAATACAAGTGTATAAAATAATGAATGGTTTGGACAATGTATCAATTGAAACATTTTTTTCCTTCTCACCAGTTAGTATGACAAGAAATGCACAAGGTAAACTTTTTGTTAAACATAGAACGGCTAACAAACGAGCATTCAGTTTCTCTAACAGAGTTGTTAAATTGTGGAACTCAATACCTGTTGAAATTAAATTTACTAATAATATTAATAAATTCAAGAATTTTCTGGATAACAACACAGATTTCAAAATTTTATTTATGGAAATAGATTGAAGCAATTTTTGCTAATAGGGATTGAATAAGCATGCCGTAGACCCTAGAAAAACAAAACAAAACAAATATGATAACAAAAGAAGGGGCGTAAAAAGGCCGAAAGGCCTAGGCTACAAGCCAGCCCTCTACTACTACTACTACTACTACTACTACTACTACAGTGTTGAACGCCATATATCTGATCTCGCTTCAAAAACAGTACTACTTACTTTAGGATCAGGATCAGGGGCGTTGTATCAAATACAACTTAGCCTATTTAGGCTTTTTACGCCCCTTCTGTATGTATATCCTTTTTTTTTTTTTTTTCGTAACCGTTGGTCCAGTCATAGGCTAGCTCAGACCTATTATCCATCAAATTCATATCTAATTTTTGTTAATAATTCATGTTTATCTATGAGGTTCTTAAAAACGTTAATACTAGGTGCACGTTTGATGTTAAGTTAGTTTATTCCAAAAGTTGGTTACTCTATTAGTAAAAGTAAATTTTCTTAAATTCGTTCTAGAATATTGTTTAAATATCTTATCTTCACTGTTTCTTGTAACATTCTTCTGCGGAGTACAAAAAAAGCATGCTTTATCAACATCATCAATTTCATTAAATATCTTGTATGCTTGAATCAAGTCTCCTCTTATTCTTCTTGCCTTAAGTGTTGGAAGTTGCAGATATTTTAATCTTTCCTGATATGAGTAATCTTTTATATTATGAATCATCTTGGTTGCTCTTCTTTGTACCTGTTCTGGAGCTTCTGATTGTCTCTTTAGCATTGGATACCATACAGTGTTGCCATATTCAAGAACAGGTCTAACTAGTGTCTTATATAAAAAAATTTTTGCAAAAAAGTGTCCTTTTCCATAAATGTAAAGGTTCTTTTTATTATACCAATCATTCTGTTAGCCTTATTAATACTATTTACAATATGATTGTCAAATAGTAAATTTTTGTCAAAAGTCACACCTAGGTCTTTCTCTTCTTCACATTTAGATACTTTTATTTCCTTGCCCCCAATTTTCATTATATACTCCTTTTGTGGGTTTGTTTTACCAATATGAAGTACTTTACATTTTTCTGCATTAAAATATAGGTTCCAAGTATCAGACCACTGTACTAATGTTTCAATATCCTTTTGTAATTCCTTATGCAATTTTGGAGAGTTATAGTTTTGTGTCATCTGCAAAGACTTTACATGTACTCTTTAATTCTACAGGGAGATCATTTATAAACACCGTAAATAATATTGGTCCCATTGAAGAGCCGTGTGTGTGTTCTACTTATTGGCAATCGTTGAAATTTTAACTGGAGGTCAAAGTCGCCATACTGTCAATTTCCCTAGGAGCCCCCCCCTGCTTTTAACATATCATATCATAACAATGGCATCTTAGGCATTACCAGCCTTTAGTCAGCTCAATGTATTATGGTTTTAATGAGAAATATTTTGATCTTTTTTCTCGCACTTATATAAAGCACATGCGTGGTTTTTAAAATTTTAAATCAATGCAAGTCAATATTTGTTTGAAGCATAAGGTTTGACACTTGATTTTCAAACTTCTTGAACTTGTGTCTTCACCTGCATGTCATGATTAATTTCATTTCATTGCTTGTCGGTCCTTAACCCAATGCCTACCGGATCGACCGAGATCGACCGCGAGATTTCCTCCTTCTGAATACCGGATCGACCGAGATCGACCGCTGAATACTCGGTCAACGACTTTCGCTTTCACCATCGCATATCCCAGAATGCAATTGCGACAGAAGAGTCTTCCGGTACTTCCGTTTCTGGACGCCATTTTGGTTTTTGTTGCATGAGTTTTGGTGGAGTAGTTTCGCTGCTGTGAATTTTCAAAGTTCGGCTTTTTTTCGCGAAGATTTTCTGGGAAAATGGCGGATCAAGTAACTATGCAACTTGCAGAATTCATTTTCTGAAGTGATATTGATGAAGAGAGCGTATTTGCGGGCTACACTCTTAAAGAAGATTTGAAGCAAGACGATTCGGAGGTCAATCTTGACCTAGTTATGATGAATAAAGATCGACTGCTGACTGATTTTGAGGCCGGAATCAATAATGATTCAGGCGATGATAATGACGATGTCGAATAGCCCATTGCTGCTGGGCCCAGACCCCCCAAAAAAGAAAATTCGAAAAACAAAACTTGCTAGAGATACTTTAATTCTTGACTGGAGTGGTTGGCTACAAGAAGTGAAGCCCCCCAAAAGTTTCCCTTGTTTTGATAGCCAGGAAACCGGGTCAGTCAGTGGGTGTGTCCCACGATTTGCCTGTAGGAGCATCACCTTTAGCTTTTTGATTTCAGAAGAATTTTGGTAGACTTTTAACGAGAAACAAATTTATTTGCTGCACAAAAGCAAGCAGAAAAGGATGAACATAAACTCTGGCCTGAAATAAAAACTGCCTGTTTATCAAAAAGCAAAGAGGAGCCGGACAAGAGGTACATCATCACCACAGTGTGTGTGTTGGGGGGGGGGGGGGGGGGGGGGGGGTGTTGCTCAGTGCACTTGTGCAAAAGCACATTTTTGTTGAATTCCATCACAATCTAAAGCCCAGTATTCAGTAATCTGTTGTTATTTTTTCCCCTCAGTAGTTAGAAGACAAATCTTCTTGTATGTGATGCCTTCAGTTTAACAAAATTGTTGAAGTTTGGGTTGTTTTTTGCTTCACAATAAAAGTTGATTATTTAGTGTGCATACCATACAGAATGACTTTATTTTGTTCCTGAAGGTTTCAGTACTTTGTTTAGACTTGGAAAATCACTCTGTGCTCCTAATCCATGATGTTCTGTGGGTACAGTGAATTTAGGGAAAATTGTTTTAGCACTGAGAATACCAAAGTACAGTTAGTCTGTTCGTTTGTTTTTTTTTCCTCGTGTACCAGTTCACTATATGTGGGGGGAAATGGCTGTTTTGGATGGAGTGATGTCTTTGAATTTTTTTCATTATTTTTACAGAATAGATAAGTTAAAAACAAATTTTCTATTGAGGTTTCTTTATGGCAAGTGTGTATGTGTTGCGGAGTTACCTCTCTTGGCATGGTATTCTCATAGTCATATAGCACAAAGTCATGCGGTAGGCAGAGGGTTAAAATTCAAATCTTATAAGCGTTAGCCCAAGTTGGGAAGTTTTATGAACTCACTATTCTAGTGATTGACTACTTAAAAAGCACCTCCCTCCATGTGCTAGTTCATGTGCCAAGCACAATTCCCAAGTCACAAGAACACTGTCACATTTCCAAATTCCATACTTCGCATATTCTGAAAGTCAGTAGAACTGCATTTTGAACATTTGATGACAACTTTTTTCAGCAGTAATTCCAGACTAATTCAGAGCAAAAGTATGGAAGAAAATTTTTAAAAAGAAGAAGAAAAAAAAGGTACATCAAAGTGTTCAAATTGAACTCGCTATATCTGGCTGTTCGGGCATCAGGAGGAAGATTAGAATTAATTAACAGAGTTCAAGCATTTTCAAAAGAAGGGGAACCCAAGGCTCCTCCAGATACTCAAATGTTCATTATTTATTTATGCACTAAAATGTTATTTGACTCCCAGAACTCTTGTTTCGTGTATGACTTCACCCTCTAGAATTAAAACCTGGAGATGAGTTTACTCTCCAAGATTCTAGGGATATGAAATGAAATGAAACAAAAGGGATACATGTGTGAATTGTGTGTGTGTGTGTGAGTGTGTGTGTCTGTGTGTGTGTGTGTGTGTGTGTGTGTGTGTGTATGCACACGTGCGTGCAAGATATGAGAGAGAGAGAGAGAGTATGTGTGACTGTGTGTATTTTGGCTTGTTTTTAGTCACACTGCAGTCTATTTCATTCATCATATTGAGTATGTTCTTGAATGCAATAACCATGCACATGATGTATGTTATGCTAGATTCGAAATGTTTTTACTGTACGGTGTAAACCCCCGCCTTCAACTTTCACTCACCTTTTTGTTGTTGTTGAAGATTGTTCATTAAGTTGGGTTTCTGCATGCTCAAGACACACACACACACACATGCACATTTTCACATATATGTACACGGTGAACACGCATTTGGTAAAGTGTTAACCCTCTCATTACCATCTCACTTGTTCACTGCAAGTGTAATCTTCCTGAACTCGTATTTCCCTCTCCCTTCCAGAAGTTCTACACATGTTTTATACACAATCACCTTCATCTGAGCCATGCTTGGCACAGACTTTATCAAACTAAAAGGATTATGTTTTTTGCCATAAATTGTACTACTATGTTAAGTTGTATTACTAATATAGTATTTTGCCCCTTTTCCAGTTACCATTGTCACTGTTACGCACAGCAGTCAACCATCCTATGGTAAGAAAGTGTTTTTGATTGACTGAAGTTATGAATCTGGTTTGTAGAAATGGTGCTTTCTGTTGTTAATGCAAATCAGAATGATTTATTATTGGCAGTTTCATGATTTGGATTGTATTGAGTCAGCTTTGTCAGTTAGCTTTTTGAATTTGCTCTGGAATTAAAAAGCACCAGTATGTCACATAAGATAAGGTAATGTTGCTTATAGCCCAGCCGACCGCAAAGGGCCACATCAGGGCTGAGTATGTCACATTGTGTATGTAGAAGAACACATGATTATATAGTTTTGATAGGAGCTATCATTTGTCTTATCTTTTTTTTTCTTTTATTTATGAGTGTATTGAGTTTTATTTACATCAGATTTTTTGTGAAAAAATTGACATGTTTAATATGATGAAAATGCTGGGATCATGACTGAATCATGAACAACGGTGTGGTTGATTCTATCATGAGTGGATTAATTTAATGTACTGTTTTATTTTGATCACATATTCCCATTTTCATTCATCGTTTGTACTACGTAGTCACTGTTCCTCGCCACCCATCTCAACACACACACAGGCCCACACACACACACACACACACACACACACACACACACACACACACACACACACACATACACACACACGCACGTATGCAAGCTTATATAGACAGGCAGGCAGGCATGCAGACAGACACAGACACACACACACACACACACACACACACTCACGCACAAACACACTCTCACACACATACATGTCATCCACACACGTGTGCGCAAACCGCACTTTAGCTAGGTTTGGATTCAGATCCCATTTCAACTTTGTAAATTTTCACATTTAGTGTCGAACAGTTGTGGTCTGTTGCGCAGCTATTCTTAATGTAATGATAAATTGTGGTGCCATACTGACTGTTGTGCAAGTGTATGTGTGTGCATGCATGCATGCGTGCGTGTGTGCATGCATGTATCTGAATATTCCACTTTGGTAATATTCACAGAACTTTACAGGAACCAGAAGTATTGGTAGTATTTGCAATTACTTTTTTTGTCATCAGTTGGTTTTATTAGTTAATTAATAATTCATTTTGATAAATGTTTGACTGTTGAGTTTGATTGTAGTTGGTGGAGTTAAAAAAAGAAAGAAAAACATACAATGGTTAATGAATGTTGAGTTATTGTGTTTGATTGTGATTGTGGAGTTGAGGAATGGAGAAACATACAACAGTTAATGAATGTTCAGTTATTGTGTTTGATTGAAGTGTTTAGTTAGTGGAATTGAAGAATGGAGAAACATACTTCATAGATGTTCAGTTGTGTTTTATTTTAGCTGGTATTTGTGGATCTGAAGAATGGAGAAACTCATGACAGTTCATAGATGTTCAGTTGTGTTTGATTTCAGCTGGTGAAGTTGAAGAAAGGAGAAATGAAGAACAATTAATAAATGTTCAGTCAATGTCTTTGGTTTTTGATGGTGGAATTGAAAAATGGAGAAAATGTAACTGTTGATAAATGTTCAGTTGTTGTGTTTGTTTTTAGTTGGTGGAGTTGAAGAATGGAGAAACATACAACGGCCATTTAGTGAGTTGCGATAACTGGATGAACATCAATCTCCGAGAAGTCATCTGTACATCAAGGGTCAGTATTACAAGTAGTGTTAACCAAGCTCCTGGTTCCTTTTATTCAGGAAGCAGTTTGTTTTGGGAAAATGAGAGTGGGTTATAATTCATGTGTGATTCTTTGGGTTGTTTTCATGTCATAGTTGAGCCTGTGTGTGATATCTATTAATGGTGTGATAGAGGTGGCTTCACTAATTGTCATTCATCAGGATCGACACACATTTTGCTTTTCAGACACACATTTAGAATTTTGTAATGCTGCTAAGTAGGCTTTAAATGAATGTTATAACCATTTGGGTTAGTTCACATGCTTTCCTATAGAGTACAAAGTGATCACTGAATGTAGGTTTTCTAATAGTCGTTTGACTATATTTCATCAACAGTTGTTTGAATGTGTCTCATTTGTTGTATTAGACTGCATATGAAAAAGATCTGTTGAAACTGATGTCATCAGTGTTCTATGGGTCATTTCATATCGGTCATCAGTGTTCTATGGGTCATTTCATATCAGTCATCAGTGTTCTATGGGTCATTTCATATCAGTCATCAGTGTTCTATGGGTCATTTCATATCAGGAGAGAAGTTTTGCTCTTCCTCATATTTTGATGGAACTTGCTTTTTCAGAGTACCTAATTAAGCAGTCATGTTCCTGTTTCCCCACTTTCATTTTTTAATTTGTAGCAGACGTAAAGAAAATCATAGCCAGAATTCATAGTTTGTAAGACATAAGGCAACAAATAACCTGTGATTTCATTTGTTTTCTTTTTGTTTTAAGCGAGACTTCAGCACACTCATTAGTGTATTACTGCTTTATATTGTTCAACAGTAGCAAACAGAAATATTGCATAGCTCTACAAAGAGTGAGATATTCATAGCTGTATTTTCTGCTTCCCAACACTAGTAACAGTCAAGAAAAGCAGTGCGTTGAAAGTCAATTTTCATGGGTTTGTCATACTGATACACTATTTCAGGATGGAGACAGATTTTGGAAGATGCCAGAGTGCTACATCCGTGGCAGCACCATCAAATACTTGAGAATCCCAGATGAAGTGATTGACATGGTGAAGGAAGAAGTTGTCCAGAAATCGAAGGGCAGAGGCGATTTCAAATCCCGAGGTGGAGGAAACCAGCGCGGTAGAGGCAGAGGTATGACCGGTCACCATCGATTTGTGTTGATGGACCTTTTTATATACACATACTTTAATGGCCCCTGCAAGTTCATGTGTCTTTCATGTGAAAAAATAAGGTGCTGTTATGCATGAGTGTTTATGTGTATGTTAAAGAAGTCCAAAATAATTGAGAATCAGAGAAGCCAATAGTTTGCAAACAGTCGCACATATGCACACACATACACACACACATACACACACACATACATTTGCACACTCACACACACACTCACACACATACACGCACACACACTCCCTCACACATGTTCATTCATACACATACACACACACACACACGCATGCAGGCGCTCAAACGCACTCTCTCTCACATACATCCACACATATACATACACACACACACACACAAAGGCACAGATTAGGATGGAGGTTCCATAAGTCCTCCCATCCAGCCACACTTGGAAAAAACAAACCAACCTGAAAGCATGAAAAGATGCATTACAGAAGAAAATGGGAAAAAAACTGATATTGGAGAAAATATTGTGTCCTCCAAGGTCCCTATCAAGTCTACTCTCCTCTATATCCCAGCACTCTCTCAGTATCCCTTAACAGCTGTTCTTGCTGAGTAGAGTTCCATTGCTCTATGGGATGGAAGTATGCTAGTACTTCTGTCTTTCCCTTCCAGTTTCCTCCCTTAAATGATTCAAGGTGATTTAGGTGTCTGAAAAAAAAATCATACGCTCCCCCTCCCTTTGCCCTTTCCCCACTTGTTCTAGACAAATTGATCTGCTCTTGACTCACACATATCTATATCTTCATCAGTTGTTAAAACTGCATTTCTGTGTTGCCTGTAGAGTAGCTTAAGGTATTGTTTTCTGCACAGGTGCTTTCCAGGCTGGAGGCCGAGGAGGGCGTGGAGGAGGTCGTGGAGGAGGAGGTGGGGGTCAACAAAGACCAGGGAAAACCCGAGGACAGTAGACGCACCTTTATTCATGCAGCAACAAATTTCCATTCTTTCACATCGTCTCAGCCCATTGCTGTTGAGGTCACTTGAAACTGGCAGCACCTTGAAGCTGTGGAGGGACAGGAAATGTGCTTGGGCATCAGCTATGAAGGATGTGTGTGGTCATTGACTCTGACTCATACCTAAGTTTTGTGAAATATCATATTTGCAAGGTTTTGAAAAACGGAGTAAAACCCATGGATGTGTTAGAAATCAGCGCTGTGCTTGTTAAAAAATGTACATTGGCAGTTCAAACTGCTGTTCACATGTGTGTTTTGACTAACCCAGCATGACACCAACCTCCATTTTGTACAAAGTTTTGACTGTAGCCAAATTGTCATTCATGACTATATTTTTGTTTGTTTCATTCCTTTGTGTGAATAATGTGTGTCAAGTAAATTATCTTTATGTATTTCACGAGAAAAGTAAGTAAAGACAAAATGAAAAGCATGTTAACCAAAATACGCTTAACAGTAAGAAAAGCTTTCAGTTGTAAATCTTCTTGCATCTGATTTTCGTCATGCTTGTTAGAAGAACTATACTTGATAAGAGCAACAATGTGATGACAAGTTGAAGTCAGAGGTGATAAAGTAAAGAACAGAAAAATGTGGTGGCATGACATCTGTAGTCTGTCCAGTGATAGGCAGTTGACAGAGCTTAGAAATCAAGTTGGAGGTAAAACGCCAAAGTTAAAACATTGGCCATTTAACTGTGTCCTGTTGCAGGTATATGTCGTGTTCTGTTGTGCCATTTTTCTGTCATGTTTAGTAATTCCTGAGGTGGATGTAGCAGATGTTTTAAGTTCTGAAGGCTTCTTCTCTTCATCATTTTTGGAACTGTTTGTTACATGTTTTTTCTTTCTCTCCACTTCCACTCTCTTTCATCTAACTTCCTTTCTTCCCACCATGCAGTCATATGTACTGTCAACATAGTTGTGGATATGTTTGGAAGAAGAGCCATTATTGAATCACTGTGTAATGTTCCTTTGAAGGAAGGTCACCTTCAGCATCATTAAGTTATTTTAAGACATGTTCACATGCACGCATCTGTGTAAAAAGTGCCGACTTTCTGTTCAGATCATGATGTGTTAGGAGAGATTGCGGAGTACTGTATGTAATATGAGTATGCGTTTTGAACAGCTGTTTATTTACAATCTGTTAATCAAATTCATTTCATAGTTGTTGTGTTCATGGACATTGATGCACATGTGTTTATGTCTCTTTAAGCGAAAAGATATGTGAATGAATGATAGTAAGCATTATATGTGAATGAATGATAGTAAGCATTGTTGTTTGGTTATGAAAAATGGTTAGAAATGAGAATATGTTGGTCTCTTGAAGCAAAAAAGAATAAAAAAGTAAATAACAAAAAGCGTTGTTGGTTATGTAAAATGGTGTGAGGTGAGAATGTATATCCTTTCCCATGATCATGAACTTTTATTTCACCTGAAGAAAATGGCCCAGCATGTATTGTTTTCTTGAGCAGTAAAAGTACATTTTGTAGTTCCTCTTAGACCACAACATACACAGAAACCGTGAAAGACTGGTTATGTCTTATGTTTAACAAAGCACAAATGTATTTCACCATGTTTCTGTAGTCTGTTTTAGCGCGTGTCCATGGTAAACTTAAAAAATTTTTAACCACTTACGTTGGCAAACACGAAACGTTGCATTACAGTAGCTGTTGTCAAGAACTTTCCAGCCATGCCCAGCTCAAAATACAACTTTATGGTAAATGCTGTATATCTATAAACGTTTTAAACAATATTTTCAATGTTATGAAACTGACATTTCTGCAGAAACTATTTTATAGGTACTGCTTGTTACACAAACAAAAAATGATTTTAATTATATTTCAGGTCTGTATTGAAGAAAATATATTCTATTTGGACAGACCATTTAAAAATAATTTCTATTTAACCCGAAGAGAAGAGTGCCTTTAGGCCGTCAGTCGACGCCGAAGTAAAAGTGCTTTCCCAGTGCCTATGGGCCGTCCACTGACGTCATGCATTTTTCTTGAATTTTCATTCGTTACTATTTCTATCAACGGACTCAAATAGAGTGTGCGTAGAAAGCCTTATATGTCTGTAGTCTTAAAATAATATGTAAATGACCACACGTGAGGGGAAAGCCCATTTATTCTCATCACTGACTGGATGACCAGCCAGCACTTCGTCTCGCTTGCAAAGATGGCGGCGCAACCTTCGACAAGCCCAGCGACCAAATCAACGTATTTACACAGCTGAGCAGGCTCTGCTGATGATTTTTGACAAAGACAATAATCTTTTATTCAACGACTCACTCGAGCATGAAGGTGAGATGATGATAGTGGTGGAATTGCCGACCATATTCATCAGTTATTGAGTAGGGCTCTGTGACCTCGGTGTGTGTTCAGCTGACTGCGTCGAATGAGCTAGCCTAGTGTGTACTCTGCACCGCGTGCTGTGTCCAGTGATGTGAAAGTCAGCGTGAGAGGGGAGCGTGGCCTGCTCGCGGCGTGACACGGTGCAGACGGAAAGGTAGGGGAAGATGAGGGGTGAAGAGAGGGTTAAGTCCAGCAAGGGGGCGTGGTGGGGAGAGGTGGGGCGTGGTCGTGGACTGGTCAGTGCATAGAGTGTGAGCGTTTTGATAGACTTCTAAACTGTTTTACTTTCATTTACAGGTGTAGTGTGACAATACAAACTTTATTTTCAACTTTTTTGCTTTGTGTTCTTGTTTGGGTATGAAGATGTCGTGGTAAATACATATGTTTTTGATCGTGCAAAAAAATCTATCCAAATCTAAATGCCTAAATACTTTTTTATTATCAAAATTAAAACAAAAGAAGCCCCGATTCAAAATCTTCATTCAATTTCCTTCAAAAATTATATAGATTTCATTTTTCTATCTTTTGTAGTTTCTGAGCTAGAAGTTTTTGTTAATTGTGACCCTCAAATCATGAGATTTCCCTGGCACCTGGGAAAACCTTTGTACTATTTTTAGGCACTGAACGGGTTAAACAGAAGATCAGACAGAAATAAATATCTTGCAAATATAAATGAGTATGCTGGGCTGTTCGTATGTTGAGTGTAATAAATGTTTGTTACTTCATCATTTGGGGTGAATCGAGCAAGAGAAGTCAAGTGAAGGCAGCAAATTAAACCAGTCTACTTTTTTTTACACAATTTACAATATCTTACAACTGCATCATGAAATATTTGTTGTGGCCCAAAGTCAAAGAAATCAAGCTGCTAACAGAGTGAAAATGCAAACATGCAAGGTGGACTTTGTGACAATAACCATCAGTCAGTGACATCTTGCAAACAGTCTTGGGCTTTAAACTGGAAAATCTCTGCCTCCTATTGTCCCAGTCATCAGTAATTGAAATAAACTACCCTTGTTTTTGTGTGGATTCATTTCAGCTTCCACTACCAAATCTACATCACTTGTTTAGGTAAGCTTCTATTGTTGCACTTGCTGTTCAGTGTGTAGATGTGCACTGCATCCTGTCGATCATTGACCTGCAGAGATCACATCAAGCTCATGGTGCACAGATACTGTCTTCCAACTCTGAGGAATAACTGGCAGTCCATTATGTAATATCCAAAAGATTCCAAATGAGTTTACATTAATTTTCACGTCTTCACCACGATTATTTGTCTTTGACATCACATCATAACTTTTAAGCATACAACAGATGCATACCAAACATCACATAAATTCTGTGTGCGGAAGAAGATGGTGGAAAATGTTGGTTCCAGGCACAAACCTTTATTCCAGTCTCCAGATAATCATTGCAAGCAAAATAATTTCTGCTATGGCACTCAAGCATGGAAATGAAATGATGTGCAACACACATTTTCTAGCATCTTTTTGGTTCTAAAAATTAAGTACACTTCAGTACA
This sequence comes from Conus ventricosus, assembly GCA_018398815.1. Classification (NCBI taxonomy): domain Eukaryota; kingdom Metazoa; phylum Mollusca; class Gastropoda; order Neogastropoda; family Conidae; genus Conus; species Conus ventricosus. The sequence goes on from CM031600.1 coordinate 33,876,298, forward strand.
CAAAATACAAGATGCATGTGGAAATTTTTTACTGTTGCATATTCTATACAGATTTTTTGGTGACACATTTTGCACTTAAAAAAAAATGTTTTGTATATGGTAGCCATTGTGATTTTTGTTGTTGGGAGGGAGGAAGTGGGGAAGTTGAGGGGATCTAATGATAATACAGACTAAATGTAACCCAAATCATTGTACTATCTGGCATTAAGAAAACACTCCTTGATAAAAAGGCTAAATGTAACCCAAATCATTGTACTATCTGGCATTAAGAAAACACTCCTTGATAAAAATATACATTTCAAAACGTTAACTGAAAAATTCATAACAAGCTTAACAGCCTGAAATGAGATATCTTCCCCAAGATTTAGAATCAATACAACACCAGAGGCCAAACAAGTTTCCCAAAAATGTGAACACCATAGGATTATTGCTATGCACATTAAAATCCATGTCCAACAATCAACAGTCACTTGTGTTTTCTCGCCTCGTAATTTGATTTGGTATGTAACTTTGCATTCACAGACAGCCCTGATGTGGCCCTTTGCGGTCGGCTGGGCTATAAGCAACATTATTTATTTATTTGCATTCACAGTGTGTGCGTGTGTATGTGTGTGACTTTTTTTTTTCTTAAACAAATCGATGTCAATGTTCCTCTTTCTCATTGTTTGAAAAAGAATTTTGCAAAGGTAGATGTCACTGAAGGAAACCAACAAACAGAAACATATCACACTATGACTGAAAGAATGTAAAATTTCTCAAATTTGAAAGGTTTTTTGTTTTTTTTTTTTGGGGGGGGGGGGGGGGGGGGGGGGGGGCAGGAAAGTGGAGGTTGTTTAAAGCAATATTTCTGCTTAGTAAAAACAGGTTCACAAGAAACAAACAAATTTAGACTTTTAGAAAGAAAGGAGTCAAAATTGAGAAGCTGAATTGTCATATTGACAAACAACCTCTTAGGAAAAATAAATCCACCTGTACACAAAACCATTCAATACATCAATACAAGTTACTTATAAGGGAGAAAAACAGCTTGCTGATTGCATTTATGTACAATATTTTCCATTCAATAAACTTTAATGCTTTCGATAAGAAATACAAAAACACAACCATGAAAGCTGCAACGTGTAACCAAAAAAAAAAAGAGGTAAACATAAATGAAAATCATGAGATTTACAAGACGGACACAACTGATCAATTTAAGGGAAAAAAAGTCACAAAATTTAGAAGACAGACACAATCATTAACGATTTAAGGGAAAAAAATGTATAGATTTTGTTCAGATAGGAGACTGATGAAAGTACTGAATATATATATAGATATATGTATATATATATATATGCAAAGTAACTCCATACAAAGACCCAAACAACGGAGTATGCAATGGTTCACCGATGGCAGAAGGAAGTCAGTCTTTCTCCGTGTAAAGACCCTTTTCTACAAAGATAGAATTTCAAAGACCAACACCCCCCCCCCCTCCCCCGAAAGATCTCATTTTCAAGGCATTTCTACAATGAGCAGCATGATCAAGTAAAAACATCATACCCAGATGGGAGTGTATTGCTTTAGATTGTTTTTCTCTGACATTAGGTGAGTTGTTTTTAACAGACAATGAATTCAACAGAAAATCTGGAACAACTACACACTTTCTGGCTGCCTTTGTGTGAAAAAAAAGGTATTCAAATACGCACAAAGAATGCAATGTGTCAATGTGAAATACTTATGGCTGCATATATATATTTTGGATTTCTTGGAACAGATGTTCTAAAAAATATAAAAAATAAAAAGTATGTTGTGGCTATTGTGAGTTTTGCTGGTAGTCTAAACATGATTATGATTAACATTCTAGACATGTAACAACTCAAAACATGTTTAAACATTTGAAGACTTACTAAACTGAAAATCAAAAATCACTACCATGAATACAGACCAACCTGTTGTATTGTTTGGCATTCATAAAAATGCGCACACAGATTCACATGTTCAATTAGTTAAGATTCCTTGAAAAAAATGTATATTTGACAATATCAGTTTTTAAAATCCACATGTGCCTTAACAGCATTCCACAAGAAACCTCCTCCCCAAATATAACATTAAACAACACAATGCCAGAATATTGTAGAAAACAGATATAAATGTATAACCAAAAACAAATGAAATAAAAAAGTGGACACCATATAAATGTTACTCAGTGTCAAACGAATTGTAGATCAGAGGAAGAGGCTGGTTTGGATATTTACTTTTGGACCCCTGTATTCTCTCCTCTATCGGTACAAAACTTTGCTCTGACACAGACAGTGTGTGTGTGTGAGTGTGCGTGTGTGCATGTGTGAGTATGAATGTGCATGTGTGTGTGTGTGTCTGTGCACGTGTGAATGTGCATATGTGTGTGTGTGTGTGTGTGTGTGCATAATATAAATGTCGATGTTCCTTTGCCTGTTAATTTAAAAGAAGGGTCTAGTTGCAAAGTGAGACGACTGCAGGCGGAAATCTAAACAAATCTTAAATAAATGTTAGCGAACCGCCCACAGAACGTGGACAAACGAGTCACAAGACAAAACACAACGCGTTTCGACCTCTTAGGTCTTCGTCAGGTGATATATAAACGAATAAAACAACGAAAATTCACTTAGCTTTATCGCTTCAGATCGCTTAGGGTTCAGCGCAAGGAAGAAGGCGTTGAATGAGAACGAGGCTGTTGGAAGGGAAATAGTGAGCGAGTCAAAAGTCGTAATGATGATGATAATATTACTGATACGTGATAGGAATACTAATAATGGTCAAAATATTGGGGGGGGGGGGGGGGGGAGACAGGATCAATCTTGGTGTCAATAAGTATGGGTATGGGAGAAAGGAGAGTGGGTTAGAGGATTCTTAAGCAGCAGGGTTGCCGTGGCAACAGTCCAGAGGCGAAGGCGATTGTGATGTCAATGCTAGTGGTAGTATCAATACTAGCAATAGTATTACTGAATGATACTGCTAACAACGATAGTGAAGGTTACGGTAACGAAAGCATGATACAGAAACATATTTAGAAAATACATTTTTATAATAATCAAATAAATAAATAAAGGAAACATTAAAAAATAAAAAAATAAAAAAATAAAATAAAAATAATAATAAATTAAAAAAAATAAAATAAAAAATAAATAAAATAAAATAAAAATAATAATGATAATAAATGCATAAATAAGATAGCTATAAGTTATGTGTGAGGTGAATAGTGGGAGATAAGGTAGTATGTGTGTGTGTTGTGGGAGGATTTGTGGGCTGAGATTGAAGTGGTGGGTTGGTACATGTTACTTTAAGGTGTTGATGCTATGAGGGTGGAGGGAAGGAGGGGATGGGTTTATGTACTAACTGGGGGAGGGGGAGGGGCAACATATTCACACCTATACACAAAATCTCCCCCCCCCCCCCCCCCCTTCACGACCAACGATAAAGGAGCTAGCATTCTATTCATTATGTGTGTGTGAGTGAGTGTGTGTGTGTGTGTGTGTGTGTGTGTGTGTGTTCCATGTGTAATATCAGCCTTATTCATTGGTTACCCCCACCTCCACCCCCACAACCGCCATACCCACCAACATCCCTACACACATCATTACTAGGGCAGGGGGGGGGGGGGGGGGGGTAAGTGGATTGATGTAGCAAATGGAGAGACTCGGAGAGTGTAGGAAAAGGGAAGAGGATGATAGCTGCAACCTATGTCTGAGGTAAACAGAGGTAGGGTGTGCGTAGGTGGAGGATATTTCAGGCTGGAGCTGCAGAGATGGAATGGCACATACTACTTTTGGACGTTGATGTCATGAGGGTGGACGGTGCCCAGTTTGGCAATGAGATGAGATTCCTGCATAACGCGTTCCAAGTTGTCACTCTTAGATTGCCAAAGTGCCAAGACTTTGACATGGTTGATGTTGTGTTGGGCATGGTTGAAGTGTAGAGCGACTGGTTTGGGCCGATGGTGGCAGATGTCGGCCAGGTGTTCAGAGATGCGCGTCTCAAGTGTGCGAGATGTCTCACCTACATAGATCTTACCGCACAGCTGACAGTGGATGGCACACACAATGTTGTGGCTCTGGCAAAAGAAAGTGCGTTTAATAGTGAAAGAGCCTGTGGGGCCATGTAGGATGGTGTCTGGTTTGGTGAGAGAGCAGATTTTGCAGTTGGGTTTAGAGAAGGGGAAAGTACCTGGTGGCTTAGGTGTGAAGATTTTGTTCAGCTTAGAGCGCACCAGTAGGTCGTTGAGGTTTTTGTCACGTTTGAAAGTGATCATAGGTTTCGTCTCAAAGGCAGGTTTATGATTTTCTACCATGTGCCAGTTAGACTTCAGGATCTGCAGATGGGCAGATTTTGAGGATGGAAGAGAAGGCAGGCAGTGGGTCTGTCTGTCTCTTTGGGAGGTTTAGTTTCCAGAGTAGATGTTCTGGATTTAGCTGCAGTGCGGCTGAGAGCATCATTGATGACGGCACTAGGGTATCCACGGTTGGGACACCTAGAACACCGCTTACTAACCTCTTACACAGGCCCTACACCAGAGCTCTACAAAAGATACATAGATGATGGATTGGGAGCCACATCCATGCCAGAACATGACCTCCAGAATTTCCTCAACTTTGCACAGACCTTCCATCCATCCATCCAGCTGACCTACACCATTCACAGTCAGTTAATTTCCTGGACATCACTATCTCCCTCAAAGATGGACTGCTTCAAACCTCAGTCTTCTACAAACCTACTGATGCACACTCATACCTGGACTACACATCTTCCCACCACCAGTCCACTAAAAATAGCATTCCATATTCTGAATTCCTTCGCCTACGCAGACTCTGCTCTAGCGAAGAAGATTTCACTATACAAGCAGCCAAATGTCTGATTTTTTCACCAACCGTGGATACCCTAGTGCCGTCATCAATGATGCTCTCAGCCGCACTGCAGCTAAATCCAGAACATCTACTCTGGAAACTAAACCTCCAAAGAGACAGACAGACCACTGCCTGCCTTCTCTTCCATCCTCAAAATCTGCCCATCTGCAGGATCCTGAAGTCTAACTGGCACATGGTAGAAAATCATAAACCTGCTTTTGAGACGAAAACCTATGATCACTTTCAAACGTGACAAAAACCTCAACGATCTACTGGTGCGCTCTAAGCTGAACAAAATCTTCACACCTAAGCCACCAGGTACTTTCCCTGCTCTAAACCCAACTGCAAAATCTGCTCTCTCACCAAACCAGACACCATCCTACATGGCCCCACAGGCTCTTTCACTATTAAACGCACTTTCTCCTGCCAGAGCCACAACATTGTGTATGCCATCCACTGTCAGCTGCGCGGTAAGATCTATGTAGGTGAGACATCTCGCACACTTGAGACGCGCATCTCTGAACACCTGGCCGACATCCGCCACCATCGGCCCAAACCAGTCGCTCTACACTTCAACCATGCCCAACACAACATCAACCATGTCAAAGTCTTGGCACTTTGGCAATCTAAGAGTGACAACTTGGAACGCGTTATGCAGGAATCTCATCTCATTGCCAAACTGGGCACCATCCACCCTCATGGCATCAACGTCCAAAAGTAGTATGTGCCATTCCATCTCTGCAGCTCCAGCCTGAAATATCCTCCACCTACGCACACCCTACCTCTGTTTACCTCCGACATAGGTTGCAGCTATCATCCTCTTCCCTTTTCCTACACTCTCTGAGTCTCTCCATTTGCTACATCAATCGACTTACACCCCCCCCCCCCCCCCCCCCTGCCTAGTAATGATGTGTGTAGGGATGTTGGTGGGTATGGCGGTTGTTGGGGGTGGAGGTGGGGGTAACCAATGAATAAGGCTGATATTACAAATGGATCACACACACACACACACTCACACATAATGAATAGAATGCTAGCTCCTTTATCGTTGGTCGTGAGGGGGGGGGGGGGGGGGGGGGTGGGGGTGGGGGGGGGGGTGGGGGGGGGGGGGGGAAAGAGAGAGAGACAGAGAGAGAGACAGAGAGATTTTGTGTATAGGTGTGAATATGTTGCCCCTCCCCCTCCCCCAGTTAGTACGTAAACCATCCCCTTCTTCCCTCCACCCTCATAGCATCAACACCTTAAAGTAACATGTACCAACCCACCACTTCAATCTCAGCCCACAATATCCTCCCACAACACACACACATACTACCTTATTTCCACTATTCACCTCACACATAACTTGTAGCTATCTTATATATGCATTTATTATCATTATTATTTTTATTTTTTATTTTATTTTATTTTATGTTTTTCTTGTTTTTGTTTTTCTCATAGTGAAAATAGTGTTAAAAACAACAACAAAACTTCTTGAAAGAAGAAAAAAGGGAAAATTATGAAACTGACATTCTTAAAACTAACAAAGTAGAAAAACAACACACACACACACACACACACACACACACACACACACACACACACCTACTCACCAGAACAGACAAGATGAAAACCCTTCAACACATCAAAAGGAGTAGCTTAGATGGAAAAAAAAAAGACCTTGCTAAGAGCATTTCTGTACACACTTGTTCATTCAATGCACAATCATTTCACAATATGAAATGTATAAATCAGCAATGGATGATGAATATAGATCTTTTAAATAATGCATACAAGGAAGATCAGTTCAGTATATCAGTCAGATGTTACTGTGTCATGGACTCTTCCTCCGGGCATTGCATTGCCCAAATGAAAAGTCTTTGAGTCCCCAAACTGGACAGACTTGCTCTACTGCTTTTCCCTACTTCACCAGTACAATGTAACAATCTTTTTGTTTTTTGGGAACGCAATAGCTCCTCGGGATGAAACTTTCTAAATAACAACTAAATTGTAAGTGAAAAAACAAAGGCAGATAATTTTTCCCCCCATTGTGAAACAACAATGTGTGGCTTTATTCAAATATAGATGTCAGTGTTCTGGTTTGTTACTAACTGAAAAAGAGCTAAAAGGGTGACCAAAATATATTGCACTTGCAGAGGTTGTTTTTTAAAAAAAATCATGAAAACAGACAGCACTGGCCCCGAAAAGAATTTCAAATTTCTCTATGCCATTAAATTGCCGTTTGAAAGATTGTGCAACTTCATCTTAAGATTAAATAGCTGTTTGAAGATTGTGCGATTTTATGTTCTTTCTTTCATTTCTTTTTCTACATCTAATTTTCCCTTTTTTGAATGCAACAAGCAGTCCTTCTGCATAGTGAAGATAAACTAACAAAAAAGCAAGATTTTTAGATGGAAAAAAAGGACAAAATTGCAAAACTGACACAACTGTCAAAGGCAGAAAACATACAAAATCCACCAGAATAACAATATCAAAACTCTTAAACACATCCAATAATGTTATTATGTGTTTATTAAAATATATGTCATTATTATTATAATAATGTATATAATGCATACAAGGATAAAAGAGAAAATAAGTTCATTTTTGCAAAAATTCTTCATTTAATAAACATAAACACATGTGGTTATTTTTTCAAAAAGAAAAATGTAAAACATCAGGGGATATTGCCTGCAGATCTTTAAAATAATGCATGCAGGCCAGATTTTGTTGAACAAGTCCATCAGACATTATTGATTTGGGACCCTTCTCTGGTCTCTGAGTTGCCAATGCTCTGCATAACCCAAATAACTGGACAAACTTAATGTACGACCTTCTTACAACACCCCGTAGAAGGTAACAACCCCTTTTGATTTCATTGGAGACACAAAAGCTGCTTTGGATGTCTCTTAAAAAAAAAACAGAGCTAAATCTTGATAATAAACACAAGGTTTATACAAATCCTTGAAAGTTCTTAACTTAAAAGTCATTGAACTCTGAAGACCCCTTTGCAAGGAGTAAAAAAAGTCCTTGAAATTCCTTGAAAATGAAGTGCTTGAAAAGGATTTTTATTGAGCTGTTCAATTAAAAAAAAAAGAAATTCAGAGAACAGAAGAATATGAATTTCAAAATTATTCTCCTTTATTTATGTCTGCCAAACATGACCACTTCCCTGATGTCTGCTAACTCTCAGGATTCTGCTGAAGTGAGGGAAATGGACACGTTTGGCACACACAAATAAACTATAATTCTTTTCATACACATAATCATCAGTTCTCTGAATCTCATGATAATATTACTTGCTCAGTAAAAATCTTCATTTTCTATATTAAAATCCTTGGATTTTATGTCAAAAGTCCCTGAAAAGTCCTTAAAATGTCCTTGAATTGTCTGTTCTCATGCCTGTATGAAGCCAGTAACAAAGGGAAGTAACTTCTCCTACAATGAAACATTTGAAGGCACATACTCTTCACTAACGCTGCTTAACAGTGCAGCAGGAGACAAGAGGCACAGAGAACACAAAGAGAAGTTTTCACCTCCAAAAAGAAATTCGACACTTGGTCGTATACGCCAGTCTGATGCATATTCACAGCAACAACAATGGAAGAAAAAAAAAAAAACTTGAGTTCAAAACTGCTGTTGCCTTATCCATCTTGAACAAATTCACACAGAACAAATAGATTACCATAGTAAGATATAGGTTTTGAAACTCAGCATTGTCACACAGAACAGACAGATCTAACAGAGACAAATATGAAAATTTCAACCTTGGCATTGTCATACAAAACAGGTAAACACAGACTTTCAACCTGAGTATAATTGTCGCACAAGTCAGAAAGGTTCACTCTAAAAATGTCCATCTGAGCGGTGTCATATAGAACAAAGTCAGAAAGATTCACTACAAAAAATGTTCACCTGAGTGCTGTCATACAGAACACAGAGATGAACGTAGAGAAATATAGGTAAACTCAGTGTGTTCAATGTTTATCATAGTTTACCTTTTGACTCCCAAAACTATTTGTAATTTTTGGTGAAAAAACGCTCACCTTAGGAAAAAAAAATCATAAAAATTCAAATATTGCTCTAAAGTATACAGAAGTATATATTTTATTGATGGAAATGAATGGAGAATATAATTACTGTATGTTTCATGTTGACAGGATGAGATAACTCATGTTCATGAGAAGATAACCATGATTTTCAGAAAAAAATGAACAAAATATTTGGAAAAAAATCCATGAAAATTCAAGTCTCTGTATATCATGGGTGGAAATGGTATTGCAATGTGAACAAATCTATAGGACATAACAACCAAGTGCAATTATTTACTAAAAAAAAAAACAGCACACAGTGTGTTCAGGGATTCACTGAGTAATGCATATTATCAATGTGGGCTAGAGACGTGACTTTTATTAACACTTCACCCATCATACAAAAAAATTGGCAAAAAATTAACAAGTGTTCAAAAGTATGTATATATATATATATATATATATATATGTGTGTGTATACATATTCTTGAAGGAAAATGATGATTTTTTCCTCCCCTACTACGTCCTCGACTACGCCCACTACCAGCATGACCACGCCCCTACCTGTCGATGTACTTGGTAGATCAATATCTTCTTCCTGATAATCCGAATCACTTGACTCTTGTCAGGCTGATCGACAACCACATCACCTTCATTTTCTATCTCACTTTTGTTGTCGTTAATTTCGCTTTCGTACGGCATTTCAAACACAATTCTCGCCAGTTCTTTGGCAGTAAGGCTTCTGGCAGCCATGTTGATCAGCTCGACTAATTTTCGCTTTAAAAAACGCAAAAAAAAACACGTGTCAAAACCGACCAACACTTGCTGAAAAATTGCTTCAAACAAACTGCCAGGAGTGAAAGGTAGGGTGTGTTCTGTGTTTAATGTTTACATTTTCCTGTCTCCATTTATCATACTTTAAAGCTAGGAACACAAGCAAAAAAACCAGAAAAATAAAATAAAAAAAGGGGGGAAAAGACCTAGAAATCAACAGTGTTCTATGTTTAATGTTCACATTTTCCTGTCTCTGTTTGTCATAGTTTAAAGCTAGGAACACAAGCAAAAAAAAAAGAAAAGAAAAAAAAAAGGGGGGAACAAAAAAGACCTAGAAATCAACTGTTGCGGTACTAAAAACAAGCCCAAATAAACACAAAACAAGGTGTTGAATTATGCCTGCTTAATCGACGGTGTTGAATTATGCCTACTTAACTGACAACATGAAACAGACAAGTGGATTTGCAAAAAGTATGTCTTCTTCAAACGTCGCAAATGGAGTATAGTTTATGCCTGTAATGTGTGATGTCTGAAGAAGACACATTTGTGCGCCTATTCGTATTTAGGCAAAACAAACAAACAAACGCCCCATCCCAACAAACATGACAACAGCAACAACAACAACAAAAGAAAGAAAAACATAACATGACCTGTCTTCCTCTGTCTTCTTTTCATTGCAATAAAACTTATCATCCACCTTAATCAATGATGTTTTAACAGTACAGGAAATCAGTGGAAAAAAATTAATTGATTCTAAGACATTTTCCACAAATCTATCTCTGAAATCCAGGACATTTTCAGAAAAGTCAAGAGCATGCACCATTAATTTTGACCAACCAGTGCACTGACAAAGGTGCTTGAAGAGAATGAACTAATTTCTGGGTACTGCTCTGACCCTAAATGGTTGAGCACCGAGGGTTATTCCAGAATGCCTTGCAGTGATGGCAGTGTCCCATCCTCTGGAGGCAGGAAGAGGAATCGCTGGACCATGGCCGACAGGAAAAGAAACAGCTCCATTTTGGCCAGAGATTCTCCCAGGCACATCCGACGCCCTGCAGGACAAAATGTTCCAACTTGAAGATCTGTATTACTGATGAAAATGTATTGACTGATTATCCTTTGAACATCCTCAGTGCTATAGATCCACATGAATATGAACATAGAGCACAAACATGTATGTAAGCACACCAACACAAGAAAGCATATACAACTGACATTCCTATAGTCTTTTCTACAACCTTAAGTGAACAGATGCTCACACATCTGCACTGGGACAACATGCACACTGGGTTGTGCACTCCCTGCTCACCAAACAATCCTCCCTCCTCCTGCCTTCACCCTCCTCCCAACCCCCCCCCCCCCCCCCCCCCCCCCCCCCCAATCCTCATCTAAGATTTCTTTTCACATCAATTGCTCCAATATCATCTATGTGTGACTCATCTTGACGAAAGGTAATCAAGTCTCACAGATGATCTCAAGAAGAGAACAGTAAAATACCAGTTTCGGGTGGTTTGAGTCAGGAATTGGTATTTTACTGTTCTCTCCTAGTAAACCCTACAAACAAACATACTGTGTAGGATTATCCGTTTTCAATACTAATTTACTAAACTTTTCAGATTTTAGTTTTTGCTTAATCCTGCGTTTTTCCTGATCATTTTCAATAACATCATTTTCGCGCAGACATTCATCAAATGAGTCTCTGTCTTTCATGTGAAATAAAACTACAGTCTTTAACTGTTCTCTAAAGTCTTTTAAAACTGAGTTATATTTTTGACATAAAATCCACACACTTATCCCAGCATGTCTTCCACTAAAAGCTAGTTTTGATAAAGTGTTTCTCTTTTTAACTATGTCTCTTTCTGCCGAACAGTCATCTATAATAAATAGTGTCTGCGTTCCTTCAAACAGTTTATAAAACTGTTCTAAACACTCACTCAGTTTATTGCTAGGATTAACTAAAAATATGTCATCATCTGTCCATATAAACCTTCTATCATGATATGCTTTGTTCCATTTAAGTGTTGGACAGAAAATCACAATATAATCAAAATTATAGCGATAAACTGTTTGTAATAGGTCGAGGACAAATATTGTTTTTCCACACCAGTTTGCCCACAAATCAATGAACAATGAGGGGTTTTTGTCATAAAGTTTAACTGCTCCATAGTTTTATAACAGAATTTAATCTAATCCAGTTATTATATTTATCATACTCTGCTAAAACTTGTTCAGTATAATAAAACCCTATTGTATAAGGCCTAAATGTGTAAGATTAATCCAATTCAGTTCTGTAAGATTGTTTCTATTTAAGTCAACATTGATTTTGTTGCTTGTTGTTATGACCTTAATATCCTCACCATTGTGAAGAACGACGATGGTAACTTTAAGACGTTTAACGTCTAGGTTTTGCCAGCTAATATTAATTCCTTTTATAAGGACGTCACTAACGCCCACAACCCCATCCCTCTCCACATCTTTAAAGACAGAAATTTCAAATATCATTGTGAACGTGTCTCCTAATTTCCTGTGCGGAAAGAACTGTAATTTTGTAGAAGCTTCCTTTAAACCGTTTCTTTTCTATGGAGGATGTACTGTTTTTTCCATACGGCGTTATTTCAATCTGTTTCCGACTATTGTCCTCTGGCATAAGACTTATATGTAAAGGGCCAGAGTTGAATGCTTTTCTGAAACTTTTTTGACGGCTAAAAAATGTAAATGGACTTATGAATTCAAATTTTATATCCCATTCTAAATATGGTTCTAAGTGCCATTTGCTGTCAGGTTTTCTAACTATTTTATATTCATACTGGCCAGCATTATTTGCTTCTACATTACGCAGTTGTTCTAGTTTAGGAAACTTTTTGTTGTCGCCAACCTCTTTGCGTTTATAATCACCATCTTTAGTGTACTCAAACCCATACAAAGCGCCTATCTCACCATTCTGTTCAAAGTCTGCAACGTCTGCAAGGTCTTTTAATTCTAAAGTTATACACCTCACAGGCGCTAATGTAACTCCTGATTCTTCTGGCCCACGCGACATTTTTTAGTACAGCTTATTATTTTATTTCCAAAACAATGTGCAGGTTATCACATTTCACGACTTTCCCTGTTTTGTCTGCAATTTTTATATTAAATGATCTGACCCCTTTCCCCAAGCTAATCGTTTTAAACTGTAAATTAGGGAATTGTGTAATTTCATAATCGCAATATGCAGCTTTCCCAGATGGAAGAGCTCTTAAACAGTTGAGGGCCTTCCATCATATAAGTTTTCATCAGTGCTCAGCTCATCCAAATGAACATAAAGTAATGAATGTAATGCAAGATCGAGCGGATTTTCCCCTCAAAAGTAGTTTTATTTGGCGTAACACTAAAACTATGAGTGGTAGATTGTCAGTTGTAAAGCCTAACATTTTAGCTAGCTCTCTATCAAAATAGTAAGCTACTTCTTTTTTTTTTATTTTTTTTTTCTTAAAAAAAAAAAAAAAAAAAAAAAAAAAAAAAGTAAGCTACTTCTTCAGGCTTGAATGTTAACATTGTTTTTAGATTTGCATTGTTAAGTTTGAGAGTAATGTCAAAGTTACTCATTGCTTCTTTTAGTGAGCAAAACCCGTAATAACCATCAGGTATTGTTAACTGGCTAACTTTTGCCCTGTTTTGTCAATTTTTAGAACCTTATTATTCTCCTTGGATTCGCTTATATTAAACCATACAACTTTGTAAAATATTTCATGAAGTGCAACCATTCTGGTTCCGCAATTGTTATCAATAGGATGTTCTAAAAACGAAGGACGATCTTGAGTTGTTATTGTTACAAACATTTTTTAAACGAAATAAAAATGAGCGCATTTAAATATACTGATGCAAAATATTCTGTTGGGTCGCACTACAATCTTAAAAATATAACAACTGATACTCTTGACATTTCTGTGACTCAGTCTGACGCCTTTCAAGTAAAGGTTAGTACTCCATTAAAACAGATATCTTAACCCTCTATTAAAAACGACCACATCCGAAAGTGTGGTTTAGTCATCCGATGCAGTTTTATCAGAACCAGTTAAACTTTGCTGTGTTTTGTGCATCAACTGGGTGTGGAGTGTCGTATGCTGATCACTTAAATCATCCTGATCCTTTGGTGAGGTCAGTGTACAGATTTCATTTTTATTACACCTTCAGATGTATTTGACTGAACTGCAAGCGCCATTACCAAATGACAAAACGTTTAATCCATTCAGCAACAGAATAGACATGAAGGCTTTTGAAAGGATCTGTAACGAATTCAATATTAAGGCCAAGACAGACTTTAGACAAAAGTTGGACCGCAATCATGGTCTAGGCACCCCTTATTTTTGGGGCGTGCACAGAAAGTATAACTATGATTGGAATCCTCCTTACACATCTTTCTCTTCAGGCACAACTGTTCACCTCGGGTCCATAGAGCAAGAGCATAAAACAGCATGGACAACATTTATTTTAGACACTTCTAAGGGCCTAACTAAAGCAGGAATAGAGCGAATAAACGACTCTGTTCGTACTTACGTTTGGTGTTTGCTAGGTTCGCAAGCACAAACGAGATCGAGCATAACTGATCCTTCTACTGGCTTTGACGCACAAAAACAATACTTAGCAAATTTAGAGGACGCCATTAATTCTACAGTTGATTTACCTTCAAGTATTAAAAGATACCAAAATGTTTTACAATACGCAAGATCAAAAGTAGACTTTGCTGTTGGCACTGGTTTATACATGCTGCCTTCTGACCTCAGGCTCCAGATAGGTACAATAATAAACTACAATAATGAAATCCTTGTGGCAGGCAATGAACAGAAAGTTGGAAAAAACGAAATAAATTCTGAGCCAGTAATATTGCAAGCAGTAAACAAACAAGTCGACCCCCCAAGAATAAGTCATCCAATCCCCAAGGTCCAAAGCCTAAAGGCCATTGAAGACGCGGACTCTGTTCGCGATGACCATGAATATGAAAATACAGCACTTGTTCTTGGATTAACTGGCCTAGGATTACTTGGTCTTTATCTTACTAAAAATTAACCCAACTATTAAGAGAACTAATGCCCATAAGTGCTCGGCCATAAAGCCAACTACTTTGCCTGCAGTAGACAAAAGCCAGCTAACAACGCCCCCTAATATACCTGGTAAAGCGTCCACGGCTTTACCGGCTAATTTTTTTAATAAACCCGCAAGATGATCAAGCTGTTTTTTTACCCATGATTTATCAGGCGGTGATGGAGGCGATGGCGGCGGAGGCACTAGCCCAGCACCACCACCACCCGTAATAGCCATCACCAGTGTACTTATTGCAAAACCTAAGGCCGTTATAACGCTTACTAATGTGACTCCTTGCTCGCTAAACAGTGTTCGTATTCGTTCTGCTAGCGTTGTGTCTTCATATAAAAATTTTTTGATGGGGGGTGAGCGCTGCTCAAGATTTGGATCGGACGCGTTTTCAGAGAGCTGTGTTGAAACTTGCAGTATTAGGTAATTTTCTCTAATTAATTCGCTTCCATGGATCTCTGCTAGCAGCGCAACCAACAGCTGAACCCCACGCGATGTAATCGCAAGTATTATGGACATTGTAGTCACCTAAAACTATTCTAACTTGTAGTTTTCAAGTTTGGCAGTCGGACAGTTACCGGAAGTAGCCATCGCCATTGTTGTTTTGATCTTGTCGTCTGCTCTTTGCCTGTGTAGTACATCTATGGGAAAACGTGGAAGAAAGCAGTTGTCTGCTAGCTCACAATCAGGATCAAGTGGAACAGATACCTCGCTGGTTGCGTCAACTCCATCCCAGAAGTGCAAGAACATTCAGAAGAAGTTCAAGGATTCGTCAGAAGCACAGGAACATTCACATTGTGTGGTTGACGAGGTGTGTGCCATCAGGGGAGATAAGTACGACAAGGACAAAATGAGTGAGGATAACAGTGTTTTTTCCCCTGAGTCACGTACACCTGCTACTGTGGCTATGACGATGTGATGAGGAAGCTGTGTGCAATTGGGACTGCTGTGGAGAAGCTGTCTGTGACAGTAGATGAACTGAAGTCTTCTCTGTTCACTCTTCAAACCCAGAATGACCAGCTGAGAGCAGAAGTGAGAGAGCTGAGGGGCAAGGAGGAGGAGCTGAAGACCCAGCTGGCGGAGGTGAAGTTTACGGCAGAGCTGGCGGATCGCCGGAGTGAAGACCTGTCCATCTACATCCGCCGCAACAACCTGCGAATCTTCGGTGTGGCAGAAGAGGGCAGCCAGCAGGGGCGCAAAGAATCAGCCATGGAGTGTGAACGCAAGGTGCTGTCGCTTTTCCGCGATAAGCTAAAGGTGACTGTTGATCCTAAGGATGTGGAAGCAGTGCATCGAGTAGGTGTGCGCAAGAAGGGTGCCTCCGATAGTGCTAAAAAGCCAAGAGGGATCATAGTGCGCTTTGTGTCCAGACGGGTACGTGATGAAGTGCTGTACGCGAGAAGGAATCTCCGCGGTACAAAAGTACTGATGGTGGAGGACCTCACGCCGCGGGCCTACTCTCTGCTGTGTGCCACCAGGGACAATAAGCAAGTGTGTGAGCAGGCCTGGTCCAAGAATGGGAAAGTCTTCATGAAGACTCTGGGTGGGAAAATTGTTCAGGTGAACTCGATTTCTGACTTGACAAAGTGTAGTCAGGAGTACGAGGATTCCAAGAGGAGATCCCCCAGACCCACTACCAGCACCAGTTCCAGTCAGCCCAGTGGCAGTGAGTAGGCTTTGTGATCGAGTGGCAAGTGCAGATGTGGCATACCGGACAAAAAGGCCAGTAAACTTGTAGATATATTTCGTTACTACTTGTTTGATTCATTTGCTTTCAAGTCATCTAACTTTTTGACGCAAGTTTAATACTGTTACTTTCTGATAAATTCAATTAGCCTACTTTCTTTTTCATAGCAGACTCTGTGCTGCTTGTGGTCACTGCTTCTGATATTGCCATGTGATAACCTTCATTTGCATGTCACGTTGTGAGGAGGCTCCTTTTCTACTCTTTTTTTCTGATCAGACAGTGACGGTACTTTTGTCTCTTGGTCTTTTGTAACTTATCATTTATTGTGTTAACGTAAACACACTTTTTGATGTTAAAGCTTTAATAATGATAATAGTAAATAAAAATAATGGTCTTCTGTTCTGAGACGAGGGATGATCTTCTCAGTCTCAGTGACCTTTAAACTCCACAGTTTTCAATCTCGTGGGTAGGCCTAGGTAGAAAGAATGTTTGTGTTAATTTTTCATGTCTACATTATAGAAAAAATGTTTATTGTGCGTGGAGGGTCAGCAAGTTGCCCCAAGATGGATCTACCGTATGATTGTGTGCGGATTGTATTGTACTTTTTTTTTTGTGTTGTATTTTTTGCAGTAGTGTTTTTGAGTCGACCAGAAATCTACAAACATGGCTTATCATTTTGCCACTTTTGTGTGATGACAAGGTGGTTGAATGCAAACTGTCACTTTTGTGTGATGACAACGTGGCTGAAAGCAAACTGTGTACGCTTATTAAAAAAATCGGAGTGAGGTACTACTGTGCATGTGCACATTTTGTGTAATGACTGTATATATTCTATTACTATCATGTCACATGTTTCATTTTTTATGTCAACTGTTCTACTTTCTAAGCGTTCCAGTACATCTACTTTAAGTCTGTTAAAGCCTGCGTGCTTTCTTTTTCTGGACTCGCATGCTTGCGTTTCTTTTTCCAGTGGAATATTGTGGGGAACTCCTCTTATAGTAAACAATGGCAGATAGCAAAAAAACCAACAAATCATTGGGATTTGAAATATCTTCATTTAACTGTAATGGTCTTAATGACTTTAAAAAAAGAAAAGACATTTTTGAATTCCTTAGAAATCAAAAGAATAGTATAATTATGTTACAAGAAACACATCTTCCTGTTAAACAAGAAAATTTCATCAGATCCAACTTGTAGAATGTGTTTGTGGGTGGAGGACTTGCAGACATGAAGAGTGGAGGCAAAGACTTGACGAGCTGATTAAAGCCGTTGCTTGTTTATTCCTCCATCTTTCGTAACCTCCCCGAATCCTAGCGCCCCCTCTATTATCTATATCTTTAGTTATCTCCCTTTACGTAGTCTGCTACGGTAATACCACAACTCCCCTTTTTGAGTGGGTGGACAATTCTTTCATCTATGGTATATAAATTATATTAATATTAACAGTTTGTTTTTTCATCATAGATCTTGTCAAAAGTTCACATCTTCTGCTCCCCATTTTTAAGTTCACAAACAAACTAGTCTTTTTATGTGCAACTTAACAAGTTTAAAATTTAAAATAAATTCTCCTCATATTAACACATTTGTTTTTAACTAAACAATAAAAACAAATCCTTGTTCTTTTTATTTCTTTCTCCCATGCCCTTCATAAAAGACTTAGAAGCATTGAATTCAATGTGCATAGGCAAATAGTAGCATTAGATAATAAAAAAAAAAACCATTTGCATGCAAAACAACTCAAACAACTCTTTAAAAGGCAGCTTCATTCTGATATTGTTCTCCAAACAGAAGGTTGATTTCAAAACTGGTGTTCCTTCCACAGAATGAAGAGAATTCCCCCTAAATTAACTAAATGAAACTGGCTCTCAACTACACTGAGCCTTAACTATGTGCAACTGCACTGAACTAAAGCATAGCTCCAACTACACTGAGCTAAGCATGAAACTTAAAAAGGCCATGAATTGCATAAGCTCTCAACTACACTGAGCTTAGCATTGTAGAATAAAGCTCTAGCTACACAGAGCTTGTAAAAAAAAGAAAATTTACATATTATCCTTTTTATGTAAACACAGCTGCTTTGGTGTTGTAGTTTGTTGACACCGTGAAGGTGAAGATTTGATTGATCCTTCTACAAATTCAGTTTTTCTGGCTTTTTGACAGCCCTGCCACTTTTTGTGTGAAAAGCAACAGGTGATGAGACTGGTGTAGGCTTCTGCCTCTTGAGAGGAGATTTCTTTGCTGGAGTGTCCGTCTTCGATGATGTTGGACCGTTCACTATCTGTCGAGGTTGTGGTGATGGTGGCGGTTCTCGCGTCACTTCTGCTGTTGGTGGAGGTGAAATCACTGGAATCAGGTGACGTTGATTGCGACGTACGTTCCCTTGAGCGGTGTTGATCACATATGATCTGGGGTTATGGTGTGGGGTTGAAACAGTTCCAAATCTGTCCAGATCTCTAATGTACACCTTCTGGGAAGATGCTAGTGGAGTCGCCTGTTTGGTGTTGTGACGTTTGTCGTAGTTCCGTTTTTGTTTCTCCTTTTGCATTGTTTCTCTGGCTTTCACGTTTGGGATGTTTGGTGTTTTGGGGGTGAGGGAGGAAGGGAGTGTGGGAAGGTTTGTCTGCAGTTTTCTTCCCATCAGGAGCTCAGCAGGTGAATACCCATTTTGGAGCGGAGATGCCCTGTATTGGAGAAGTGCAAGGTAGGGATCTTTGGTTTTCTTCAGCATGTTTTTGATGGTCTGTACAGCTCGTTCTGCTGCACCGTTGCTCTGGCTGGGATCTTGGAGAGCTTGTTGTGTGAATGAAACCATACTCTTCTGCAAACTGCTGGAATTCTTGCGACGCAAACTGAGGTCCATTGTCAGATACTATGATGTCAGGTATCCCATGAACGGCGAGAATGCTTTTCAGCTTTCTGATGGTGTAGGAGCTGGTAAGCTTCTCCAGATGTCGGAATTCTGCCCAAAGTGAGAAATAGTCCACCACTATCAGGTAGGTTTTTCCTTTCAGTTCGAACAAATCCATTCCCAGTCTGGACCAAGGACGGTCTGGGAAAGATGATGGTAGAAGAGGTTTCTTTTCTTTCTGGGCGGTGAATGGCACATGTGTTGCATTTGTTCACCATCTCTTCTATCTGACTGGAAAGAGAAGGCCACCAAACTGATGAGGTAGCAAGTGCTCGTGTCTTGGTGATGCCTAGGTGTCCGCGGTGGAGTTTTTCCAGTGTTTCTAGTCTCAGATTTTCTGGGCATCACAATGCGAGAGTCGTAGAGAAGCAAATCATCTACAAGTGTGAAGTGTTGCTTATTCTGCCAGTAGGGTTTCAGTAGTTGGTTTTCTGGCATGTAAGTGGCCATCCACTCTCACAGTAGTTGCGAATTTGAGACAGTTCTTCATCAGCTTTCTGTGCTGCTGATTTTTTCTTGCAGTTTTTTGCTAGATACAGGGTGTGATTCTGTACATGGTCTGTGAAGTTGTCACATGAGAAATGAAGCTGATGTCATCTTCATTTGGTTCCGATACGGGTGCACGGGAAAGTGCATCTGCTGTGATTTGTTGTTTTCCCGACACATGCACGACTTTCACATCGTACCGCATAAGCCTCATGCGGAAACGTAGGATGCGAGGTGGCATCTTGTGAAGTTCTTTGGAGTTGAGGAGGGGCACTAGAGGTTTGTGATCTGTCTCTAGTGTCACATGAAGACCTAGGATGTAGTCCTGTAGTCTTTCACAGGCCCATGTTGCTGCCAGTGCTTCCTTTTCGATGGTAGCATATCTCTGCTCAGTTTCTGAGAGGGATCTGGAAATGTAGCAAATGGGTCTGCGGGTGCCGTCTTCTTGCTTCTGGAACATGACTGCGCCAATGCCTGAGTTTGATGCGTCAGCTGCGATGATTGTTTCGCGCTGAGTTGAGTAGTGCGCAAGAACTGGCGGAGAGCTAAGGAGTTTTCTTATCTCTTGGAATGCCATTTCTTGTGTCGGGCCCCAGGTCCACTGAGTATCTTTTCGTAGCAGCGTACGAAGAGGAGCAGTGATGCTGGCAAGTTCAGGCGTAAATTTGGCAAGTTGATTCAGCATTCCCATCAGTCTCTGAAGTTCAGCGACATTCTTCGGTTGTGGGAACTCGTGTATGGCCTTCACTTTCTCTGGGTCTGCGTGAATGCCATCACCGTCGATGATGTGACCAAGGAAGCGAACTGATGACTTGGAGAATTCACATTTCTCGTTCAATGTCAGGCCAGCTTCTTGCAGTCGTTGAAGCACTGATCTCAATATTTGATCATGTGTTGCCTGGTCAGCAGCATGAACCAACACATCGTCCATGTGACAGATGACTCCTTCCAGGCCTGCGAGAATATCTGACATTGCTCTTTGAAATACCTCACTGGCAGAACTGATGCCCATGGGGAGCCTGTTGAAGGCAAAGCGTCCTTCATTAGTGACGAACGTAGTGAGTGTTTTGGATTCTTCAGAAAGTTCCATTTGCCAAAACCCGCTGCGGGCATCAAGCTTACTAAACACCTTTGATCCAGCAAGCTTGGCGAGGTTTTCATCTACAGAGGCCATTGGGTGAATTTCTCTTTTCACCGCTTTGTTGAGGTTGGTGTAGTCGATGCAGATGCGGACGGAGCATTTGGCTTTGGCACGACAACTACCCAGAGCACCAGCTAGTTGGTTCCTTGACAGGAGAAATGACCCTTCCTGTAGCATGCGGTCAATTTCTTTCTTGACTTTTGGCTTCAGGCATGAGGGACCTTGCGTGGTGCGTAGATGCAGGTAGGTCGAACGTCCTGGATCAATTGTGATGGAGTAGGGAGCCATTTTCAAGTGACCTAGGCCCTTGAACAGTGCTGGAAACTCCTTTTGTGGATCCAAATGGTGGGGTGGTGTGCTGACCGGTATACACGTGTAACTAACCCAGTTTGTCACATGCTAATCTGCCTAGTAGTGATGTAGTCTGCCCTTTGATGACGTACATCTCTTCTGTAATTTGACTGTCTCTGTATTGAAGACGTGATGTCATGGTACCTAAAACAGTCAATTTCTTTCCCCTGGGCCACGAAGAACTTTATTTGTCTGTTTGAGCTGTTTTTGAGGTGCCAGTCCTTCAGCTAGTACAGGACACTGCTGCACCTGTGTCCAGTTTGAATTTGTGCAAACACCCGTCTACTGCAATGTCTGCTGTCCAGGCTTCATCTTCAACACTGAAAATGTGTCTTAAATAATAGTCTTCAGAGTCTGAGTCTGAATCTGCTGAGACTTCTTGCACTCTAGTATGCTGACCACTTCGGCAAACTGCTTTGTAGTGTCCTTTCTTCCCACATTTGCCGCATTCAGATGCCTAGCTGGACAGCTGTTTTCTACTATGTGGTTCTTTTCCACAGTAGTGACATTGTTTCTTTGGTGTGTCTCTTCTATCGCTCTTCTGGCCTTTTGTTTTGTATCAAATTTCTTTTTTCTTTGATGTCTGACACTGTCTACTGATGCTGAGGTTTCACCACGTAGAATGGGTTGGTTTTCTTTCCTTGCCTCTGCCTGCCTAGCAATCTGCACGGCATCAGTTAATGTTAGTTTGGGTTTTGACTGAAGGTCGTTGGATAAAGGTCATCTCTAACTCCAACTACTATTCTATCACGAATTAGCTCTTCCTTCAGTGTCCCAAAAGAACATTCTTCAGCCAGTTTATACAGGTCCTGTATAAAACTATCAATTGTTTCCGAGATCCCCTGCGTTCTCCTGTTGAATCTAGCTCTTTCTACAATGACGTTTTTTCTTGTTTCAAAGTAGTCATTGAAAGCTTTCAGCATGACGTCGTAAGTTTAGATCGTCGTCATTTTCCGAGATTGTTAGAGTTGCTAATATGTCGTCAGCAACTTCCCCCATAGTGTACAGAAAGACACTTACTTGTTCTCTTTGTGTCTTGTGCTTTAAGCCTGATCCCACGTGGAATCGTTCAACCTCTGTCGCCAAGCCGGCCATGCCGCCGGTGACCGTTGAAAAATCTTGGGTGCAGGCAAGCTGACGGGCCGTGATGATGCCATCGAACTTGCTGCACGCATGTCGTCTGCGTTCTCCGTCATCTCGAACTTCGACTCGAAGGCTCAGATGGTCGCTGCCACCATGTAGAATGTGTTTGTGGGTGGGAGACTTGCAGACATGAAGAGTGGAGGCAAAGACTTGACGAGCTGATTAAAGCCGTTGCTTGTTTATTCCTCCATCTTTCGTAACCTCCCCGAATCCTAGCGCCCCCTCTATTATCTTTTATCTTTAGTTATCTCCCTTTACGTAGTCTGCTACGGTAATACCACAAACTGGGGGTATTCTTTATGGTTGGCAGGTAGTGAAAACTAATAAAATGGAGTGGCAATATTATTTAAGAATAATTTTGAGTACAAAGTACACAATGTAGCCAGGGATCCTGAGGGTCATTTTCTTCTTCTGGACCTAGAATTCTTAAAAAACGGTTTACTCTTGCCAATATATATGGCCCATGCTCTGGGGATAACCCTGATTTCTTTGAATCCTTAACTGCTAAACTTGAACAGTTTTTGGGAAAAGAAAGTATGATTCTGGGTGGTGACTGGAATGTAGTGCTAGATTGTAAGTTAGATTCCAGAAACTATACTAGTACATCAAACAGGCCTAGATCTCGTAAAGCAATACTGAACATGATGATGAAATTCGACTTGATAGACATTTTCAGAACATTGTACCCATCTTTAAGAAAATATACCTGGCGTAAATTTAATAGCATTAAACAAGGTAGGTTGGACTTCTTTTTGATATCAAATAACTTACTTCCAGATATCAGTGGCTCTAACATAGGTTCTAGTTACAGGTCTGATCATGCCTTAATCAACTTGATTCTGAAGGAAGGTGAGAAGCAAAGAGATAGACAGTTTTGGAAATTTAATAACTCACTACTGAAAGATAAGAAATTTGTATGTGAGGTTAAAAATGTTATACTAAAATTAAAAAAAGAATACGCTCTACCAGTCTATAACCTTGAAAATATTAATGAGGTACCAAACGATATGGTTCAGTTCTCTATTTCAGATCAGTTATTTTTTGAAATGCTGCTTCTGAAAATTAAAGAAAAAGCAATATCATACTCATGCTTCAAAAAGAAAATGGAAACAGAACTTGAAAAGGAACTGGAAGCAAAAATTAAAAGTCTAAGTGTAAATGTTAATGAAGATAACCTGGAGGAACTAGAGCAATTCAAAGTGCAGCTACAAGAAATACGCGAAAAGAAAATAGAAGGCATGATAGTTAGATCAAGGATAAAATGGCTTCAGGAGGGTGAGAAGCCTAGTCAGTACTTTTGTGGCATGGAAAACAGAAACTTTATTGATCGCTCAATGAGTTATCTGGAGAATAATGATGGTGAAATAATATCGGATCAAAATGCAGTTCTTAAAGAAGTTGAAAGTTTCTATCGGCAGTTGTATTCAGAAAATTAGTGAAAAATGTTGATCTTGGACACATATTGAGGAAGACAAACAAATTAACTCAAGAAGAAAGCATCCAGTTAGAGGGCCCGCTAACTCACTGTGAAGTGGGAGTAACACTGAAGAACATGAAAGATAACAAGAGCCCTGGATCTGATGGTTTCACAGTAGAGTTTTATAAATTTTTCTTCACTGATATTGGCTCATTTCTTGTCAGGTCTCTAAACGATGGATTTGATAAGCAATGTATGTCATCCACACAGAGACAGGGCATTATTATTTGCATACCAAAAGATGATAAGCCAAAACAATACTTAAAGAACTGGAGACCTATTTCTCTCTTGAATACAGCGTACAAAATTGCCTCTGCCTCAATAGCCAATCGCATAAAAAGCAATTTACCTAAAATTATTCACGAAGATCAGAAGGGCTTTATGGCAGGGCGCTACATAGGTGAAAATATGAGGAAAATCTATGACCTACTTCAGCATTCCGAGGAGGAGCGTATTCCTGGTTTACTTCTCAGCATTGATTTTGAGAAAGCGTTCGATTCTATCGCTTGGTCCTTTTTGAAAAAGGCAT
Organism: Conus ventricosus; assembly: GCA_018398815.1. Taxonomy (NCBI): domain Eukaryota; kingdom Metazoa; phylum Mollusca; class Gastropoda; order Neogastropoda; family Conidae; genus Conus; species Conus ventricosus. Next base: position 33,900,733 of record CM031600.1, read on the forward strand.
TAAACTTCTTCAACTTTGGCCCTAACATTATTAAATGGACAAGTTTCTACTTTTTATATAAACATAACAACCTGTGTGTCCGTTAATGGACAATACTCCAGTTGGTTCCCTATCAGACGTGGAGTGCGACAGGGGGATCCATGCTCACCGTATTTATACTTAATTGGTGCAGAGGTCTTGTCTGTCTTAATTAGACAGCATGATGATATAAAAGGAATTCAGGTGAGGGAGCAGGGGGTCCTCCTGTCGCAATTCGCTGATGATACTAATATCTGTCTGGATGGCACAGAAAAGTCATTTAAAGCAGCTATTAATGTGTTGAAAAGCTTTGCACACATATCGGGTCTAAAAATCAATAATGAAAAAACTAAAGTAGTTTGGTTTGGAAGTAAGAAAAATTCTACCACAAGGTATATGCGTGATGAGAACTTTTGCTGGAACCCAGGGATTTTTAAGATTTTGGGCATTCAATTTTGCCTAGACTTCAATAGGATGATTGAAATAAATTTCCATGGGAAGTTACTTAACATTAAAAGACTATTAGGGAGGTGGAGCAAGAGAGATCTCTCTCCTCTGGGTAAGATAACAGTTATAAAAACTCTTGTTGTATCAAAACTAACATACTTATTATTAAACTTGCCAGATCCATCACTAAATTTTGTCAACGAACTACAAGCTGTTTTGTATTCTTTTTTATGGAGTGATAAGCCTGCAAAGATAAAAAGAAGCATTGTGTGTAAACCATATACTGAAGGCGGGTTACAAATGATTGATTTGCATGCTTATATTGCTTCATTGAAATTGTCATGGTTAAAAAGACTTAATTTTGAGGGAAGCTTGCAAAGGTTTATATATGCATTATTTCCTAACTTTGTGAACCTGCCAAAACTAGGCGAGGAATATGTGCATGTTTGTTTGAGGTCATGTTGTCACGACCGACCCCTGGAGGTCTGCCCTGACAGGATCGGTCTAGGTGGGAGTGAAGGGAGTGACTGACCTCACACGCTCCGCAAGAGACCACACAATAAAGATTACGATACAACACCCCATTTATTCACACCAGCAAAATAAACATTCCAACACACACACCATGCACGATCACAATAAAGCACTCCAACGCACACAACATGCACAATCACGATCAAGCACTCCAACGCACACAACATGCACAATCACGATCAAGCGCTCCAACGCGCACAACATGCACAATCACAATCAAGCACTCCCACACCCACAACATGCACGATTATAAATAAATATTTCGCCATACGACATACACGATCACAATTACAGCATTCCAGCACATATGACATATACACAATTATAAAGGAATATTCCCAGTATCATCCTTTCTCACACCATGGAGCGCGTCCACATCCCTGCCCCTGTCAAGTCCGCAGGGAGCACCCTGTCGCACTAGGTGCTCCGAGCCGGGCTGGTTCTCGCAGGGAGTCGCCCAAAGCGACACCCTCGACTCCCAAGCGGGCAGTGAAGAGCGTGTCCCGGGGGGGGGGGGGGGGGGAGACGTAGCTGTTACTGGAGGTCCTGGACGGGGGTCCAGGCCGGCCAGTCAAGACGGCGGGCGTCTCTACCAGCCCACGGTCCCGACCAAGGCGTGGCCTCGATCAGCGCGTGGCACCATCCCGTCCGTGGTCTCAGCCAGAACGTGGCCTCGACCAGTACGTGGCACCATCCAGATCGTGCTCCAGGTGAAGCCCCGGGAGGGGGGGAGGACGTAGCTGGGAGGAGAGTCGAAGAGGAGGGAAAGAAGAAGGAAGGAGGAAGGAAGAAGGAAGAAGGAAGAAGAATACTGGAACCCTGCGTCAGTACCGTCTGACCATTGCTGTCAAATCTTAACAGCCATCGCATGATGGGCGAGGGGAAGTGTATTCAACGCTCACAGTAAACCCATTGAATCAAGTCTTCTCACACGATGCAGGTAAAAAGACTGCATTAAATCAACAGGTTATTAAAACAAATATGAATTATCTTCACCCTTCTCTCACTCACGCTTAACGTTTTCCTTCCTTAGGAAATAAATCAACACAGCGACCATCGCTTAATAACTGCCACCACATTTGCAAATAATAATTCAATGGCATAACTGTCACATTTTATAAACACATTTTAAAATAACACAAATCTTCAACCACGCATCCGAACGACAAATCATGCGTACGCACGCTCGTGAACATAAAACTCGTTCTCCTTGCACACACAAACAGACGGTGGCCGAAGGATAAAAGTCCGGCGAATGTGACAGGGGCGGACGAGCGAGACCAAGCAAGTTCCAACCTGAATCACCAGGTTCTCTCCCTTCCCACCGATACCCCCCCCGCAT
>CM031600.1:33904073-34081310 GCA_018398815.1 Conus ventricosus
GCTGAAAATGCTTCAACAAACTGCAGGAGTAAAGGTAGGGGGTCTGTGTTAAGTTTACATTTCCTGTCTCCATTTATCATACTTTAAAGCTAGGAACACAAGCAAAAAAACCAGAAAATAAAATAAAAAAAGGGGGGAAAAGACTAGAAATCAACTGTGTTCTATGTTTAATGTTCACATTTTCCTGTCTCTGTTTGTCATAGTTTAAAGCTAGGAACACAAGCAAAAAAAAAAAGAAAAGAAAAAAAAAAGGGGGGAACAAAAAAGACCTAGAAATCAACTGTTGCGGTACTAAAAACAAGCCCAAATAAACACAAAACAAGGTGTTGAATTATGCCTGCTTAATCGACGGTGTTGAATTATGCCTACTTAACTGACAACATGAAACAGACAAGTGGATTTGCAAAAAGTATGTCTTCTTCAAACGTCGCAAATGGAGTATAGTTTATGCCTGTAATGTGTGATGTCTGAAGAAGACACATTTGTGCGCCTATTCGTATTTAGGCAAAACAAACAAACAAACGCCCCATCCCAACAAACATGACAACAGCAACAACAACAACAAAAGAAGAAAAACATAACATGACCTGTCTTCCTCTGTCTTCTTTTCATTGCAATAAAACTTATCATCCACCTTAATCAATGATGTTTTAACAGTACAGGAAATCAGTGGAAAAAAAATTAATTGATTCTAAGACATTTTCCACAAATCTATCTCTGAAATCCAGGACATTTTCAGAAAAGTCAAGAGCATGCACCATTAATTTTGACCAACCAGTGCACTGACAAAGGTGCTTGAAGAGAATGAACTAATTTCTGGGTACTGCTCTGACCCTAAATGGTTGAGCACCGAGGGTTATTCCCAGAATGCCTTGCAGTGATGGCAGTGTCCCATCCTCTGGAGGCAGGAAGAGGAATCGCTGGACCATGGCCGACAGGAAAAGAAACAGCTCCATTTTGGCCAGAGATTCTCCCAGGCACATCCGACGCCCCTGCAGGACAAAATGTTCCAACTTGAAGATCTGTATTACTGATGAAAATGTATTGACTGATTATCCTTTGAACATCCTCAGTGCTATAGATCCACATGAATATGAACATAGAGCACAAACATGTATGTAAGCACACCAACACAAGAAGCATATACAACTGACATTCCTATAGTCTTTTCTACAACTTAAGTGAACAGATGCTCACACATCTGCACTGGGACAACATGCACATGGGTTGTGCACTCCCTGCTCACCAAACAACTCCTCCCTCCTCCTGCCTTCACCCTCCTCCCAACCCCCCCCCCCCCCCCCCCCCCCCCAATCCTCATCTAAGATTTCTTTTCACATCAATTGCTCCAATATCATCTATGTGTGACTCATCTTGACGAAAGGTAATCAAGTCTCACAGATGATCTCAAGAAGAGAACAGTTAAAATACCAGTTTCGGGTGGTTTGAGTCAGGAATTGGTATTTTACTGTTCTCTCCTAGTAAACCTACAAACAAACATACTGTGTAGGATTATCCGTTTTCAATACTAATTTACTAAACTTTTCAGATTTAGTTTTTGCTTAATCCTGCGTTTTTCCTGATCATTTTCAATAACATCATTTTCGCGCAGACATTCATCAAATGAGTCTCTGTCTTTCATGTGAAATAAAACTACAGTCTTTAACTGTTCTCTAAAGTCTTTTAAAACTGAGTTATATTTTTGACATAAAATCCACACACTTATCCAGCATGTCTTCCACTAAAAGCTAGTTTTGATAAAGTGTTTCTCTTTTTAACTATGTCTCTTTCTGCCGAACAGTCATCTATAATAAATAGTGTCTGCGTTCCTTCAAACAGTTTATAAAACTGTTCTAAACACTCACTCAGTTTATTGCTAGGATTAACTAAAAATATGTCATCATCTGTCCATTAAAAAACCTTCTAACATGATATGCTTTGTTCCATTTAAGTGTTGGACAGAAAATCACAATATAATCAAAATTATAGCGATAAACTGTTTGTAATAGGTCGAGGACAAATATTGTTTTTCCACACCAGTTTTTCCCACAAATCAATGAACAATGAGGGGTTTTTGTCATAAAGTTTAACTGCTCCATAGTTTTATAACAGAATTTAATCTAATCCAGTTATATATTTATCATACTCTGCTAAAACTTGTTCAGTATAATAAAACCCTATTGTATAAGGCCTAAATGTGTAAGATTAATTTCCCAAATTTAGTTCTGTAAGATTGTTTCTATTTAAGTCAACATTGATTTTGTTGCTTGTTGTTATGACCTTAATATCCTCACCATTGTGAAGAACGACGATGGTAACTTTAAGACGTTTAACGTCTAGGTTTTGCCAGCTAATATTAATTCCTTTTATAAGGACGTCACTAACGCCCACAACCCCATCCCTCTCCACATCTTTAAAGACAGAAATTTCAAATATCATTGTGAACGTGTCTCCTAATTTCCTGTGCGGAAAGAACTGTAATTTTGTAGAAGCTTCCTTTAAAACCGTTTCTTTTCTATGGAGGATGTACTGTTTTTTCCCATACGGCGTTATTTCAATCTGTTTCCGACTATTGTCCTTGGCATAAGACTTATATGTAAAGGGCCAGAGTTGAATGCTTTTCTGAAACTTTTTTGACGGCTAAAAAATGTAAATGGACTTATGAATTCAAATTTTATATCCCATTCTAAATATGGTTCTAAGTGCCATTTGCTGTCAGGTTTTCTAACTATTTTATATTCATACTGGCCAGCATTATTTGCTTCTACATTACGCAGTTGTTCTAGTTTAGGAAACTTTTGTTGTCGCCAACCTCTTTGCGTTTATAATCACCATCTTTAGTGTACTCAAACCCATACAAAGCGCCTATCTCACCATTCTGTTCAAAGTCTGCAACGTCTGCAAGGTCTTTTAATTCTAAAGTTATACACCTCACAGGCGCTAATGTAACTCCTGATTCTTCTGGCCCACGCGACATTTTTTAGTACAGCTTATTATTTTATTTCCAAAACAATGTGCAGGTTATCACATTTCACGACTTTCCCTGTTTTGTCTGCAATTTTTATATTAAATGATCTGACCCTTCCACAAGCTAATCGTTTTAAACTGTAAATTAGGGAATTGTGTAATTTCATAATCGCAATATGCAGCTTTCCCAGATGGAAGAGCTCTTAAAACAGTTGAGGGCCTTCCATCATATAAGTTTTCATCAGTGCTCAGCTCATCCAAATGAACATAAAGTAATGAATGTAATGCAAGATCGAGCGGATTTTCCCCCTCAAAAGTAGTTTTATTTGGCGTAACACTAAAACTATGAGTGGTAGATTGTCAGTTGTAAAGCCTAACATTTAGCTAGCTCTCTATCAAAATAGTAAGCTACTTCTCTTTTTTTTATTTTTTTTTTTCTTAAAAAAAAAAAAAAAAAAAAAAAAAAAAAGTAAGCTACTTCTTCAGGCTTGAATGTTAACATTGTTTTTAGATTTGCATTGTTAAGTTTGAGAGTAATGTCAAAGTTACTCATTGCTTCTTTTAGTGAGCAAAACCCGTAATAACCATCAGGTATTGTTAACTGGCTAACTTTGCCCCTGTTTTGTCAATTTTTAGAACCTTATTATTCTCCTTGGATTCGCTTATATTAAACCATACAACTTTGTAAAATATTTCATGAAGTGCAACCATTCTGGTTCCGCAATTGTTATCAATAGGATGTTCTAAAACGAAGGACGATCTTGAGTTGTTATTGTTACAAACATTTTTTAAACGAAATAAAAATGAGCGCATTTAAATATACTGATGCAAAATATTCTGTTGGGTCGCACTACAATCTTAAAAATATAACAACTGATACTCTTGACATTTCTGTGACTCAGTCTGACGCCTTTCAAGTAAAGGTTAGTACTCCATTAAACAGATATCTTAACCCTCCTATTAAAAACGACCACATCCCGAAAGTGTGGTTTAGTCATCCGATGCAGTTTTATCAGAACCAGTTAAACTTTGCTGTGTTTTGTGCATCAACTGGGTGTGGAGTGTCGTATGCTGATCACTTAAATCATCCTGATCCTTTGGTGAGGTCAGTGTACAGATTTCATTTTTATTACACCTTCAGATGTATTTTGACTGAACTGCAAGCGCCATTACCAAATGACAAAACGTTTAATCCATTCAGCAACAGAATAGACATGAAGGCTTTTGAAAGGATCTGTAACGAATTCAATATTAAGGCCAAGACAGACTTTAGACAAAAGTTGGACCGCAATCATGGTCTAGGCACCCCTTATTTTTGGGGCGTGCACAGAAAGTATAACTATGATTGGAATCCTCCTTACACATCTTTCTCTTCAGGCACAACTGTTCACCTCGGGTCCATAGAGCAAGAGCATAAAACAGCATGGACAACATTTATTTTAGACACTTCTAAGGGCCTAACTAAAGCAGGAATAGAGCGAATAAACGACTCTGTTCGTACTTACGTTTGGTGTTTGCTAGGTTCGCAAGCACAAACGAGATCGAGCATAACTGATCCTTCTACTGGCTTTGACGCACAAAAACAATACTTAGCAAATTTAGAGGACGCCATTAATTCTACAGTTGATTTACCTTCAAGTATTAAAAGATACCAAAATGTTTTACAATACGCAAGATCAAAAGTAGACTTTGCTGTTGGCACTGGTTTATACATGCTGCCTTCTGACCTCAGGCTCCAGATAGGTACAATAATAAACTACAATAATGAAATCCTTGTGGCAGGCAATGAACAGAAAGTTGGAAAAAACGAAATAAATTCTGAGCCAGTAATATTGCAAGCAGTAAACAAACAAGTCGACCCCCCAAGAATAAGTCATCCAATCCCCAAGGTCCAAAGCCTAAAGGCCATTGAAGACGCGGACTCTGTTCGCGATGACCATGAATATGAAAATACAGCACTTGTTCTTGGATTAACTGGCCTAGGATTACTTGGTCTTTATCTTACTAAAAATTAACCCAACTATTAAGAGAACTAATGCCCATAAGTGCTCGGCCATAAAGCCAACTACTTTGCCTGCAGTAGACAAAAGCCAGCTAACAACGCCCCCTAATATACCTGGTAAAGCGTCCACGGCTTTACCGGCTAATTTTTTTAATAAACCCGCAAGATGATCAAGCTGTTTTTTTTACCCATGATTTATCAGGCGGTGATGGAGGCGATGGCGGCGGAGGCACTAGCCCAGCACCACACCACCCGTAATAGCCATCACCAGTGTACTTATTGCAAAACCTAAGGCCGTTATAACGCTTACTAATGTGACTCCTTGCTCGCTAAACAGTGTTCGTATTCGTTCTGCTAGCGTTGTGTCTTCATATAAAAATTTTTGATGGGGGGTGAGCGCTGCTCAAGTTTTGGGATCGGACGCGTTTTCAGAGAGCTGTGTTGAAACTTGCAGTATTAGGTAATTTTCTCTAATTAATTCGCTTCCATGGATCTCTGCTAGCAGCGCAACCAACAGCTGAACCCCCCGCGATGTAATCGCAAGTATTATGGACATTGTAGTCACCTAAAACTATTCTAACTTGTAGTTTTCAAGTTTGGCAGTCGGACAGTTACCGGAAGTAGCCATCGCCATTGTTGTTTTGATCTTGTCGTCTGCTCTTTGCCTGTGTAGTACATCTATGGGAAAACGTGGAAGAAAGCAGTTGTCTGCTAGCTCACAATCAGGATCAAGTGGAACAGATACCTCGCTGGTTGCGTCAACTCCATCCCAGAAGTGCAAGAACATTCAGAAGAAGTTCAAGGATTCGTCAGAAGCACAGGAACATTCACATTGTGTGGTTGACGAGGTGTGTGCCATCAGGGGAGATAAGTACGACAAGGACAAAATGAGTGAGGATAACAGTGTTTTTTCCCCTGAGTCACGTACACCTGCTACTTGTGGCTATGACGATGTGATGAGGAAGCTGTGTGCAATTGGGACTGCGTGGAGAAGCTGTCTGTGACAGTAGATGAACTGAAGTCTTCTCTGTTCACTCTTCAAACCCAGAATGACCAGCTGAGAGCAGAAGTGAGAGAGCTGAGGGGCAAGGAGGAGGAGCTGAAGACCCAGCTGGCGGAGGTGAAGTTTACGGCAGAGCTGGCGGATCGCCGGAGTGAAGACCTGTCCATCTACATCCGCCGCAACAACCTGCGAATCTTCGGTGTGGCAGAAGAGGCAGCCAGCAGGGGCGCAAAGAATCAGCCATGGAGTGTGAACGCAAGGTGCTGTCGCTTTTCCGCGATAAGCTAAAGGTGACTGTTGATCCTAAGGATGTGGAAGCAGTGCATCGAGTAGGTGTGCGCAAGAAGGGTGCCTCCGATAGTGCTAAAAAGCCAAGAGGGATCATAGTGCGCTTTGTGTCCAGACGGGTACGTGATGAAGTGCTGTACGCGAGAAGGAATCTCCGCGGTACAAAAGTACTGATGGTGGAGGACCTCACGCCGCGGGCCTACTCTTCTGCTGTGTGCCACCAGGGACAATAAGCAAGTGTGTGAGCAGGCCTGGTCCAAGAATGGGAAAGTCTTCATGAAGACTCTGGGTGGGAAAATTGTTCAGGTGAACTCGATTTCTGACTTGACAAAGTGTAGTCAGGAGTACGAGGATTCCAAGAGGAGATCCCCCAGACCCACTACCAGCACCAGTTCCAGTCAGCCCAGTGGCAGTGAGTAGGCTTTGTGATCGAGTGGCAAGTGCAGATGTGGCATACCGGACAAAAAGGCCAGTAAACTTGTAGATATATTTCGTTACTACTTGTTTGATTCATTTGCTTTCAAGTCATCTAACTTTTTGACGCAAGTTAATACTGTTACTTTCTGATAAATTCAATTAGCCTACTTTCTTTTTCATAGCAACTCTGTGCTGCTTGTGGTCACTGCTTCTGATATTGCCATGTGATAACCTTCATTTGCATGTCACGTTGTGAGGAGGCTCCTTTTCTACTCTTTTTTTCTGATCAGACAGTGACGGTACTTTTGTCTCTTGGTCTTTTGTAACTTATCATTTATTGTGTTAACGTAAACACACTTTTTGATGTTAAAGCTTTAATAATGATAATAGTAAATAAAAATAATGGTCTTCTGTTCTGAGACGAGGGATGATCTTCTCAGTCTCAGTGACCTTTAAACTCCACAGTTTTCAATCTCGTGGGTAGGCCTAGGTAGAAAGAATGTTTGTGTTAATTTTTCATGTCTACATTATAGAAAAAATGTTTATTGTGCGTGGAGGGTCAGCAAGTTGCCCCAAGATGGATCTACCGTATGATTGTGTGCGGATTGTATTGTACTTTTTGTTTTGTGTTGTATTTTTTGCAGTAGTGTTTTTGAGTCGACCAAATCTACAAACATGGCTTATCATTTGCACTTTTGTGTGATGACAAGGTGGTTGAATGCAAACTGTCACTTTTGTGTGATGACAACGTGGCTGAAAGCAAACTGTGTACGCTTATTAAAAAATCGGAGTGAGGTACTACTGTGCATGTGCACATTTTGTGTAATGACTGTATATATTCTATTACTATCATGTCACATGTTTCATTTTTTATGTCAACTGTTCTACTTTCTAAGCAGTTCCAGTACATCTACTTTAAGTCTGTTAAAGCCTGCGTGCTTTCTTTTTCTGGACTCGCATGCTTGCGTTTCTTTTTCCAGTGGAATATTGTGGGGAACTCCTCTTATAGTAAACAATGGCAGATAGCAAAAAAACCAACAAATCATTGGGATTTGAAATATCTTCATTTAACTGTAATGGTCTTAATGACTTTAAAAAAAAGAAAAGACATTTTTGAATTCCTTAGAAATCAAAAGAATAGTATAATTATGTTACAAGAAACACATCTTCCTGTTAAACAAGAAAATTTCATCAGATCCAACTTGTAGAATGTGTTTGTGGGTGGGAGACTTGCAGACATGAAGAGTGGAGGCAAAGACTTGACGAGCTGATTAAAGCCGTTGCTTGTTTATTCCTCCATCTTTCGTAACCTCCCCGAATCCTAGCGCCCCCTCTATTATCTATATCTTTAGTTATCTCCCTTTACGTAGTCTGCTACGGTAATACCACAACTCCCCCTTTTTGAGTGGGTGGACAATTCTTTCATCTATGGTATATAAATTATATTAATATTAACAGTTTGTTTTTTTCATCATAGATCTTGTCAAAAGTTCACATCTTCTGCTCCCCATTTTTAAGTTCACAAACAAACTAGTCTTTTTATGTGCAACTTAACAAGTTTAAAATTTAAAATAAATTCTCCTCATATTAACACATTTGTTTTTAACTAAACAATAAAAACAAATCCTTGTTCTATTATTTCTTTCTCCCATGCCCTTCATAAAGACTTAGAAGCATTGAATTCAATGTGCATAGGCAAATAGTAGCATTAGATAATAAAAAAAAAACCATTGCATGCAAAACAACTCAAAACAACTCTTTAAAAGGCAGCTTCATTCTGATATTGTTCTCCAAACAGAAGGTTGATTTCAAAACTGGTGTTCCTTCCACAGAATGAAGAGAATTCCACCTAAATTAACTAAATGAAACTGGCTCTCAACTACACTGAGCCTTAACTATGTGCAACTGCACTGAACTAAAGCATAGCTCCAACTACACTGAGCTAAGCATGAAACTTAAAAAGGCCATGAATTGCATAAGCTCTCAACTACACTGAGCTTAGCATTGTAGAATAAAGCTCTAGCTACACAGAGCTTGTAAAAAAAAGAAAATTTACATATTATCCTTTTTATGTAAACACAGCTGCTTTTGGTGTTGTAGTTTGTTGACACCGTGAAGGTGAAGATTTGATTGATCCTTCTACAAATTCAGTTTTTCTGGCTTTTTGACAGCCCTGCCACTTTTTGTGTGAAAAGCAACAGGTGATGAGACTGGTGTAGGCTTCTGCCTCTTGAGAGGAGATTTCTTTGCTGGAGTGTCCGTCTTCGATGATGTTGGACCGTTCACTATCTGTCGAGGTTGTGGTGATGGTGGCGGTTCTCGCGTCACTTCTGCTGTTGGTGGAGGTGAAATCACTGGAATCAGGTGACGTTGATTGCGACGTACGTTCCCTTGAGCGGTGTTGATCACATATGATCTGGGGTTATGGTGTGGGGTTGAAAACAGTTCCAAATCTGTCCAGATCTCTAATGTACACCTTCTGGGAAGATGCTAGTGGAGTCGCCTGTTTGGTGTTGTGACGTTTGTCGTAGTTCCGTTTTTGTTTCTCCTTTTGCATTGTTTCTCTGGCTTTCACGTTTGGGATGTTTGGTGTTTTGGGGGTAGGGAGGAAGGGAGTGTGGGAAGGTTTGTCTGCAGTTTTCTTCCCATCAGGAGCTCAGCAGGTGAATACCCATTTTGGAGCGGAGATGCCCTGTATTGGAGAAGTGCAAGGTAGGGATCTTTGGTTTTCTTCAGCATGTTTTTGATGGTCTGTACAGCTCGTTCTGCTGCACCGTTGCTCTGGCTGTATCTTGGAGAGCTTGTTGTGTGAATGAAACCATACTCTTCTGCAAACTGCTGGAATTCTTGCGACGCAAACTGAGGTCCATTGTCAGATACTATGATGTCAGGTATCCCATGAACGGCGAGAATGCTTTTCAGCTTTCTGATGGTGTAGGAGCTGGTAAGCTTCTCCAGATGTCGGAATTCTGCCCAACGTGAGAAATAGTCCACCACTATCAGGTAGGTTTTTCCTTTCAGTTCGAACAAATCCATTCCCAGTCTGGACCAAGGACGGTCTGGGAAAGATGATGGTAGAAGAGGTTCTTTTCTTTCTGGGCGGTGAATGGCACATGTGTTGCATTTGTTCACCATCTCTTCTATCTGACTGGAAAGAGAAGGCCACCAAACTGATGAGGTAGCAAGTGCTCGTGTCTTGGTGATGCCTAGGTGTCCGCGGTGGAGTTTTTTCCAGTGTTTCTAGTCTCAGATTTCTGGGCATCACAATGCGAGAGTCGTAGAGAAGCAAATCATCTACAAGTGTGAAGTGTTGCTTATTCTGCCAGTAGGGTTTCAGTAGTTGGTTTTCTGGCATGTAAGCTGGCCATCCACTCTCACAGTAGTTGCGAATTTGAGACAGTTCTTCATCAGCTTTCTGTGCTGCTGATATTTCTTGCAGTTTTTTGCTAGATACAGGGTGTGATTCTGTACACTGGTCTGTGAAGTTTGTCACATGAGAAATGAAGCTGATGTCATCTTCATTTGGTTCCGATACGGGTGCACGGGAAAGTGCATCTGCTGTGATTTGTTGTTTTCCCGACACATGCACGACTTTCACATCGTACCGCATAAGCCTCATGCGGAAACGTAGGATGCGAGGTGGCATCTTGTGAAGTTCTTTGGAGTTGAGGAGGGGCACTAGAGGTTTGTGATCTGTCTCTAGTGTCACATGAAGACCTAGGATGTAGTCCTGTAGTCTTTCACAGGCCCATGTTGCTGCCAGTGCTTCCTTTTCGATGGTAGCATATCTCTGCTCAGTTTCTGAGAGGGATCTGGAAATGTAGCAAATGGGTCTGCGGGTGCCGTCTTCTTGCTTCTGGAACATGACTGCGCCAATGCCTGAGTTTGATGCGTCAGCTGCGATGATTGTTCGCGCTGAGTTGAGTAGTGCGCAAGAACTGGCGGAGAGCTAAGGAGTTTTCTTATCTCTTGGAATGCCATTTCTTGTGTCGGGCCCCAGGTCCACTGAGTATCTTTTCGTAGCAGCTACGAAGAGGAGCAGTGATGCTGGCAAGTTCAGGCGTAAATTTGGCAGTTGATTCAGCATTCCCATCAGTCTCTGAAGTTCAGCGACATTCTTCGGTTGTGGGAACTCGTGTATGGCCTTCACTTTCTCTGGGTCTGCGTGAATGCCATCACCGTCGATGATGTGACCAAGGAAGCGAACTGATGACTTGGAGAATTCACATTTCTCGTTCAATGTCAGGCCAGCTTCTTGCAGTCGTTGAAGCACTGATCTCAATATTTGATCATGTGTTGCCTGGTCAGCAGCATGAACCAACACATCGTCCATGTGACAGATGACTCCTTCCAGGCCTGCGAGAATATCTGACATTGCTCTTTGAAATACCTCACTGGCAGAACTGATGCCCTGGGGAGCCTGTTGAAGGCAAAGCGTCCTTCATTAGTGACGAACGTAGTGAGTGTTTTGGATTCTTCAGAAAGTTCCATTTGCCAAAACCCGCTGCGGGCATCAAGCTTACTAAACACCTTTGATCCAGCAAGCTTGGCGAGGTTTTCATCTACAGAGGCCATTGGGTGAATTTCTCTTTTCACCGCTTTGTTGAGGTTGGTGTAGTCGATGCAGATGCGGACGGAGCCATTTGGCTTTGGCACGACAACTACCCCAGAGCACCAGCTAGTTGGTTCCTTGACAGGAGAAATGACCCCTTCCTGTAGCATGCGGTCAATTTCTTTCTTGACTTTGGCTTCAGGGCATGAGGGACCTTGCGTGGTGCGTAGATGCAGGTAGGTCGAACGTCTGGATCAATTGTGATGGAGTAGGGAGCCATTTTCAAGTGACCTAGGCCCTTGAACAGTGCTGGAAACTCCTTTTGTGGATCCAAATGGTGGGGTGGTGTGCTGACATGGTATACACGTGTAACTAACCCCAGTTTGTCACATGCTAATCTGCCTAGTAGTGATGTAGTCTGCCCTTTGATGACGTACATCTCTTCTGTAATTTGACTGTCTCTGTATTGAAGACGTGATGTCATGGTACCTAAAACAGTCAATTTCTTTCCCCCTGGGCCACGAAGAACTTTATTTGTCTGTTTGAGCTGTTTTTGAGGTGCCAGTCCTTCAGCTAGTACAGACACTGCTGCACCTGTGTCCAGTTTGAATTTGTGCAAACACCCGTCTACTGCAATGTCTGCTGTCCAGGCTTCATCTTCAACACTGAAAATGTGTTCTAAATAATAGTCTTCAGAGTCTGAGTCTGAATCTGCTGAGACTTCTTGCACTCTAGTATGCTGACCACTTCGGCAAACTGCTTTGTAGTGTCCTTTCTTCCCACATTTGCCGCATTCAGCATGCCTAGCTGGACAGCTGTTTCTACTATGTGGTTCTTTTCCACAGTAGTGACATTGTTTCTTTGGTGTGTCTCTTCTATCGCTCTTCTGGCCTTTTGTTTTGTAATCAAATTTCTTTTTTCTTTGATGTCTGACACTGTCTACTGATGCTGGGGTTTTTCACCACGTAGAATGGTTGGTTTTCTTTCCTTGCCTCTGCCTGCCTAGCAATCTGCACGGCATCAGTTAATGTTAGTTTGGGTTTTGACTGAAGGTCGTTGGATAAAGAGTCATCTCTAACTCCAACTACTATTCTATCACGAATTAGCTCTTCCTTCAGTGTCCCAAAAGAACATTCTTCAGCCAGTTTATACAGGTCCTGTATAAAACTATCAATTGTTTCCGAGATCCCCTGCGTTCTCCTGTTGAATCTAGCTCTTTCTACAATGACGTTTTTTCTTGTTTCAAAGTAGTCATTGAAAGCTTTCAGCATGACGTCGTAAGTGAGATCGTCGTCATTTTCCGAGATTGTTAGAGTTGCTAATATGTCGTCAGCAACTTCCCCCATAGTGTACAGAAAGACACTTACTTGTTCTCTTTGTGTCTTGTGCTTTAAGCCTGATCCCACGTGGAATCGTTCAAACCTCTGTCGCCAAGCCGGCCATGCCGCCGGTGACCCGTTGAAAATCTTGGGTGCAGGCAAGCTGACGGGCCGTGATGATGCCATCGAACTTGCTGCACGCATGTCGTCTGCGTTCTCCGTCATCTCGAACTTCGACTCGAAGGCTCAGATGGTCGCTGCCACCATGTAGAATGTGTTTGTGGGTGGGAGACTTGCAGACATGAAGAGTGGAGGCAAAGACTTGACGAGCTGATTAAAGCCGTTGCTTGTTTATTCCTCCATCTTTCGTAACCTCCCCGAATCCTAGCGCCCCCTCTATTATCTATATCTTTAGTTATCTCCCTTTACGTAGTCTGCTACGGTAATACCACAAACTGGGGGTATTCTTTATGGTTGGCAGGTAGTGAAACTAATAAAAATGGAGTGGCAATATTATTTAAGAATAATTTTGAGTACAAAGTACACAATGTAGCCAGGGATCCTGAGGGTCATTTTCTTCTTCTGGACCTAGAATTTCTTAAAAAACGGTTTACTCTTGCCAATATATATGGCCCATGCTCTGGGGATAACCCTGATTTCTTTGAATCCTTAACTGCTAAACTTGAACAGTTTGGAAATGAAAGTATGATTCTGGGTGGTGACTGGAATGTAGTGCTAGATTGTAAGTTAGATTCCAGAAACTATACTAGTACATCAAACAGGCCTAGATCTCGTAAAGCAATACTGAACATGATGATGAAATTCGACTTGATAGACATTTTCAGAACATTGTACCCATCTTTAAGAAAATATACCTGGCGTAAATTTAATAGCATTAAACAAGGTAGGTTGGACTTCTTTTTGATATCAAATAACTTACTTCCAGATATCAGTGGCTCTAACATAGGTTCTAGTTACAGGTCTGATCATGCCTTAATCAACTTGATTCTGAAGGAAGGTGAGAAGCAAAGAGATAGACAGTTTTGGAAATTTAATAACTCACTACTGAAAGATAAGAAATTTGTATGTGAGGTTAAAAATGTTATACTAAAATTAAAAAAAGAATACGCTCTACCAGTCTATAACCTTGAAAATATTAATGAGGTACCAAACGATATGGTTCAGTTCTCTATTTCAGATCAGTTATTTTTTGAAATGCTGCTTCTGAAAATTAAAGAAAAAGCAATATCATACTCATGCTTCAAAAAGAAAATGGAAACAGAACTTGAAAAGGAACTGGAAGCAAAAATTAAAAGTCTAAGTGTAAATGTTAATGAAGATAACCTGGAGGAACTAGAGCAATTCAAAGTGCAGCTACAAGAAATACGCGAAAAGAAAATAGAAGGCATGATAGTTAGATCAAGGATAAAATGGCTTCAGGAGGGTGAGAAGCCTAGTCAGTACTTTTGTGGCATGGAAAACAGAAACTTTATTGATCGCTCAATGAGTTATCTGGAGAATAATGATGGTGAAATAATATCGGATCAAAATGCAGTTCTTAAAGAAGTTGAAAGTTTTCTATCGGCAGTTGTATTCAGAACAATTAGTGAAAAAAAGTTGATCTTGGACACATATTGAGGAAGACAAACAAATTAACTCAAGAAGAAAGCATCCAGTTAGAGGGCCCGCTAACTCACTGTGAAGTGGGAGTAACACTGAAGAACATGAAAGATAACAAGAGCCCTGGATCTGATGGTTTCACAGTAGAGTTTTATAAATTTTTCTTCACTGATATTGGCTCATTTCTTGTCAGGTCTCTAAACGATGGATTTGATAAGCAATGTATGTCATCCACACAGAGACAGGGCATTATTATTTGCATACCAAAAGATGATAAGCCAAAACAATACTTAAAGAACTGGAGACCTATTTCTCTCTTGAATACAGCGTACAAAATTGCCTCTGCCTCAATAGCCAATCGCATAAAAAGCAATTTACCTAAAATTATTCACGAAGATCAGAAGGGCTTTATGGCAGGGCGCTACATAGGTGAAAATATGAGGAAAATCTATGACCTACTTCAGCATTCCGAGGAGGAGCGTATTCCTGGTTTACTTCTCAGCATTGATTTTGAGAAAGCGTTCGATTCTATCGCTTGGTCCTTTTGAAAAAGGCATTAAACTTCTTCAACTTTGGCCCTAACATTATTAAATGGACAAGTTTCTACTTTTTATATAAACATAACAACCTGTGTGTCCGTTAATGGACAATACTCCAGTTGGTTCCCTATCAGACGTGGAGTGCGACAGGGGGATCCATGCTCACCGTATTTATACTTAATTGGTGCAGAGGTCTTGTCTGTCTTAATTAGACAGCATGATGATATAAAAGGAATTCAGGTGAGGGAGCAGGGGGTCCTCCTGTCGCAATTCGCTGATGATACTAATATCTGTCTGGATGGCACAGAAAAGTCATTTAAAGCAGCTATTAATGTGTTGAAAAGCTTTGCACACATATCGGGTCTAAAAATCAATAATGAAAAAACTAAAGTAGTTTGGTTTGGAAGTAAGAAAAATTCTACCACAAGGTATATGCGTGATGAGAACTTTTGCTGGAACCCAGGGATTTTTAAGATTTTGGGCATTCAATTTGCCTAGACTTCAATAGGATGATTGAAATAAATTTCCATGGGAAGTTACTTAACATTAAAAGACTATTAGGGAGGTGGAGCAAGAGAGATCTCTCTCCTCTGGGTAAGATAACAGTTATAAAAACTCTTGTTGTATCAAAACTAACATACTTATTATTAAACTTGCCAGATCCATCACTAAATTTTGTCAACGAACTACAAGCTGTTTTGTATTCTTTTTTATGGAGTGATAAGCCTGCAAAGATAAAAAGAAGCATTGTGTGTAAACCATATACTGAAGGCGGGTTACAAATGATTGATTTGCATGCTTATATTGCTTCATTGAAATTGTCATGGTTAAAAAGACTTAATTTTGAGGGAAGCTTGCAAAGGTTATATATGCATTATTTCCTAACTTTGTGAACCTGCCAAAACTAGGCGAGGAATATGTGCATGTTTGTTTGAGGTCATGTTGTCACGACCGACCCCTGGAGGTCTGCCCTGACAGGATCGGTCTAGGTGGGAGTGAAGGGAGTGACTGACCTCACACGCTCCGCAAGAGACCACACAATAAAGATTACGATACAACACCCCATTTATTCACACCAGCAAAATAAACATTCCAACACACACACCATGCACGATCACAATAAAGCACTCCAACGCACACAACATGCACAATCACGATCAAGCACTCCAACGCACACAACATGCACAATCACGATCAAGCGCTCCAACGCGCACAACATGCACAATCACAATCAAGCACTCCCACACCCACAACATGCACGATTATAAATAAATATTTCGCCATACGACATACACGATCACAATTACAGCATTCCAGCACATATGACATATACACAATTATAAAGGAATATTCCCAGTATCAATCCTTTCTCACACCATGGAGCGCGTCCACATCCCTGCCCCTGTCAAGTCCGCAGGGAGCACCCTGTCGCACTAGGTGCTCCGAGCCGGGCTGGTTCTCGCAGGGAGTCGCCCAAAGCCGACACCCTCGACTCCCAAGCGGGCAGTGAAGAGCGTGTCCCGGGGGGGGGGGGGGGGGGGGGGAGACGTAGCTGTTACTGGAGGTCCTGGACGGGGGTCCAGGCCGGCCAGTCAAGACGGCGGGCGTCTCTACAGCCCACGGTCCCGACCAAGGCGTGGCCCGATCAGCGCGTGGCACCACCCGTCCGTGGTCTCAGCCAGAACGTGGCCTCGACCAGTACGTGGCACCATCCAGATCGTGCTCCAGGTGAAGCCCCCGGGAGGGGGGGAGGACGTAGCTGGGAGGAGAGTCGAAGAGGAGGGAAAGAAGAAGGAAGGAGGAAGGAAGAAGGAAGAAGGAAGAAGAATACTGGAACCCTGCCGTCAGTACCGTCTGACCATTGCTGTCAAATCTTAACAGCCACTCGCATGATGGGCGAGGGGAAGTGTATTCAACGCTCACAGTAAACCCATTGAATCAAGTCTTCTCACACGATGCAGGTAAAAGACTGCATTAAATCAACAGGTTATAAAACAAATATGAATTATCTTCACCCTTCTCTCACTCACGCTTAACGTTTTCCTTCCTTAGGAAATAAATCAACACAGCGACCATCGCTTAATAACTGCCACCACATTTGCAAATAATAATTCAATGGCATAACTGTCACATTTTATAAACACATTTTAAAATAACACAAATCTTCAACCACGCATCCGAACGACAAATCATGCGTACGCACGCTCGTGAACATAAAACTCGTTCTCCTTGCACACACAAACAGACGGTGGCCGAAGGATAAAAGTCCGGCGAATGTGACAGGGGCGGACGAGCGAGACCAAGCAAGTTCCAACCCTGAATCACCAGGTTCTCTCCCTTCCCCACCGACTACCGCATCACCAGATACATAAACAGGAGAAAGAATTTTGGAAATAATTTAGAATGGCCAGGTTAAAGATGGAATTAACCAGAGAAAAGGTCTCACACAATATTTCTCTTACAATTTCGAAAACAAAAGAAAATTGCGCAAAAGCGAAGACTAAGCCGGCTAACAACAACAAATCAAAACAAACAGACCACGAAACTGATGCTTACCAGCTACCCGTGGGTGACCCCGAAGAGGCGGGTCAAAGGACTCTCTCTACCCTCTGTCCAGTCGAGAGGACAGAGGCGAAGATGCGGAAACAGAAGAAATGATGTCCCTCTCCTACAGGCCGACTGCAGGAATTGAAAGTACTGACTGTACTCTCGATGATAAGGTAAAGAACCAGGACTGGAGCAGGCGCCCCCAGAGACATCTTCCGCTCGAGTGAAGAGCTAACCTCCCTCAGCAATGGCGGCCAACATGCCATGCTGCGTCACAGAGTGAGCATACTTCAAACTAAAAGAAACGAAGCACGTGCGACAGGTAAAAGACAGGCGAGAGGCCGATAGACAGAAAGTTCGAGAGAAAGGTACCGGCCACCCGTGAACTTGCAGGATGAATAGCACGGGCGGTGGAATTAGAGAGAGAGAGAGAGAAAGCAAACCGAAGTTGAGCTGAACTATACCAAGGTGCAACCGCACCACAAGCCACACTAAGGGACGGGTACACAACAACAGCAACGACAATAAACAAATAAGTAATTCCGCCACCCTAGGTGGGTCGAACGTCGTAGGCCTCGTGACAAACTCGTGACAAACCCCCCTTCTAAAAGCATCTGTTTCTCTGAGATACAGTGCTCCTTTGAACCTTGTCGCATGTGCAACTTCACAACAATGGGACCGAACCCAACTCTCTGTGATCGACAGAGTACGAAAAATCCAATACAAACATTCCACGATAGAATCACACCGAGGAATACATAATACTACATTTATCAAACAACTAAGCAAACCTTCCAACCATGAAAGTAACAATCCGAACCATTGGTGATTCACTACCGTTAACCTCACTGAAGTGACAACTGTCACTACACCTGATACAGAGACAAAAAAAAGGATATAACCCTGGTTGAGGGGAGGTGTCCCTCTAAATGATTTTCCAACGTGCTGACTACGGAGCTCGGCTAAGATAGTCAGCATCCGTATTACTGGAACCCTTGATATGACGGAAATTGAACGCATGACTCTGCAGTTCCACTGCCCAACCCATGAGTCGACGACTGACTGGCCGGATCCGGTCCAGGCACTGGAGAGGATGATGATCGCTCTCCAGTACAAACTTCCGGCCGTACTTCTTCTTGGGCACGCCAGTGCGCGTCCAAATCTGCCTGAGAGATTCAGCAACAGTAGGGGCATCGATAGTCCTAAGCGGGACAGCCTCTGGGTATCGACTCGCAGATTCTACCACTACCGAAGTGTAGCGGTGACCGCGACCGGATGGAGGACTAATGGTCCCACCAGGTCGACCCCAACCTTGCTGAATGGCTCCCCAACCCGTGGCACTGACCCTAGGGGAACACGCTTCAAGCGACCCTTAGGCGTTGTCCGTTGGCAGACATCGCAACTGCGGCAGTACTGCCTAACCTGTGAGTTCATCCCTGGCCAAAAGAAGTCTTGTCTTACTCGCTCGAGAGTCCGCTTGGAGCCCATATGACCTGCCATGGGGGAATCGTGGGCCTGCCGGAGCAGACTCTCTCAAGCTTTGGGGGACAACTAGTTGCTTGGCCACACGATCTGCCTGAGTGAAAACCCTAAAGAGGATCCCCTTGTGGAGCTTGAAGCTCACCTTGGCGTGTCGGGCAGACTGAGCGGGATGATCCACCAGTTGTCGCAGGCGTTGGACATCCAAGTCCCTGGCCTGAAGACGAACAATGGAAGCAGGATCGGCCCTGGCCAGAACCTCGTCAGAGATCGGCTGCAGAACGGGACGCAATTCCTGTTCCTGCTTCTTAGCTTTGGCGCGTGTGGTGACTCCCACACACGCCTGTACGGGCAAATCCGTAGACACGGACTGACTGCGTCCGTCTGCGAAGGTGATAGTATTCCCTATGATAAGGGAATACAGAGGTCGCTCCACCGCGATAGCCCATACTTCGCCACAGAAGTAGGGGGTGGAGATAGAAACGAGTACAGAAGGACGGGTGGAGGTAAAACCAGCCTCCAACCCGCACACATCATAACTAGCGCCCCGCCGGGCCTTAGGGGAAACTAAATCCTTATCAACAAAGAGCGTTGATGCTCCCGAATCCCTGATGGTGTCGACCAAGGATGATCCAACAACAGAAAGAAACACTGGACACTCTGTACCACCAGAAGCTTGGATGGACCCCACGTTAGCCGAGGCGCGAGGATGCTGGAAAGGACTAGCCCCATGACTACCAGCGGCTTTAGGGCAATCTTTCCTAACGTGGCCGGGACGACCACAAAGAAAACAAAATCGGGGTGCTGAGGTCCCCGATGAACTGCCTGCCTTGTTCACCCCGCTAGCAGTTGTCGGCGCCTTATTGCCACTAAATCCTGTGGAGGGCTTCCTCTCCGTATCTGGGCGATGCCCATAAGCCCTGCGAGCTTCAGCAAACACCTCAGCGGTGTGAATCGCAGCCGCGAAATCCTGAGGTGCTGTCTCGCTATCCGGATCCTCAACTCTGGGGACACAGTGTTGGTGAGCTGTTCAATGAGGATCAGATCCTCCAGCTCCAACTTAGCTAACTGACGCCAGTACCCTAGCGTTTTGCGCAGCCTATCACCAAACTGCACGAAGGTCTCATCATTATTCTTCTTCATGGACCTAAACTTCCTCCTGTAGGTCTCTGGGGTAAGGTGGAAACGCTTACGCAGAGCCAACTGCATGTCTGCATAAGACGCACCTTCATTTAGAGTGAGCACACACTCCCTTGCAGCCCAGATAATCCAGAAAAAAGGTGCATAGCCTTTTGCTCCTCAGACAATTGGTATGAACAAGCAACCTTGTCGAAATGCTCTAAGAACATATCAATGTCCTCACTAGGTCTGAACTCTGGAAGCTTTAACTTTGGGCCTCTAACTCTATCACCTGCCTGGTGATTAACCCCCTGGTTTACAGAAGCGGGAGGCCGCGAAAGAAGTTGTTCCATCTCCTCCTACGCAGAGCCTCCATCCTGTCTAGTTCTTCCCTACGGAGGGCTTCCTGCCTGTCAGCCTCCTCCCTACGCTGAGCCTCCTGTCTAGCAGCTTCTTCCTTACGAAGGGCCTCCTGTCGGGCAGCCTCTTCTCTGCGCAGCATAGCCTCTTCCCTATGCATAATCTCCTGTCTGTCAGTCTCCTCTCTGCGCAGAGCCTCCTGTCTAGCGGCCTCCTCTTCACGCTCTTCCCTACGCAGAGCTTCCTGCCTAGCGACCTCCTCTCTGCGCTCTTCCCTACGGAGGGCTTCCTGCCTAGTAACCTCTTCCCTACGTTGGGCCTCATCCTCCCGTCGCTGTCGCTCTAGAAACATCAGGACGGAAGTGGATGTCCTGGGCGGGGTTCACCACTCCTGACACGGGAGGATGACCCGTCTGACCCGTCCCTTGGGTCTCGACTTTCCCATAAGGAAAGTCTTCTGGGGCATGCCCCTTACGAGGGGAAGCCTGGAGAGGAGAAGGTTTCGGTCTCTGCGACTCAACAGAAGCCCACAGTTGCTTCGCTATACACTGACGCTTCCGAGCGGAAGTGCCAGTCGGGGTCTCGACAGGGAGACCCCCAGCGAAGAGGTAGTAAAAGTACTCACTGGGCTACCTGCTACAGCACTGGAATAGGTAGAAGTTACCGTAGTCGAAGTACTGGTACTAATAGTAGGGACTACAGTAACATTTTGAATACCCTTCTTCTTCGACGCCCGCGTCGCCATACCACCAGCGCCGGACGTCGCCATGACAACAATATCCTACAGTTTTCCAAATACAGGGGAAAAACAATTCCACTAGAGAAAAAAAAAAAACAAATATTTTAGGGGCATGTGTATATGTGTGTATGTGGGTGTGTGCGTGTGTGCGGACAAGTTCCGGCTGCTCCCACTCTGGCAACACCGCGCTCTACAGCACGAGCAACAGTGTGGTGGGGCTCACCGAAAAAAAAACCAAAACAAAAACTATGTCCGGCTGCCCCCACTCTGGCAACACCGCGCTCTACAGCACGAGCAACAGTGTGGTGGGGCTGGCCGGAAAAAAAAACAAAACAATAAACCTAGCAGACGGGATCCGGAGAGAGGAAAAAAAAACACTAGCGTCCGATACACCCCCTGTACTCAACAACCCGGTAGAGAAAAAAAAAAAAAACAGAATTGGCTAAATACAAAACAGGAATGGAAGACTGAGCGGCAACAGAAGGGCAAGACTTACGGCCGTACCTGCGTGAGGTACCCGGCGGAAGGAGGTCGGAAGCGGTCGACCTCCTGGTCTCACCTCGACCCCGAGTCACGCCGGATGTTCCCTCAGGCCACCAAAAGACTCCCTTCACTCTAGAGTCACCCAGCCAACCACCCACGAACAAACACGACAAACTGACTAAACATATACAAAACAGACAAAACTAAACAGGTACTCTGCGAAACGAGAGAGAGACAGCCAGAGCCCTTCACATCCCGGACGAGCCCCCACAATTGTCACGACCGACCCCTGGAGGTCTGCCCTGACAGGATCGGTCTAGGTGGGAGTGAAGGGAGTGACTGACCTCACACGCTCCGCAAGAGACCACACAATAAAGATTACGATACAACACCCCATTTATTCACACCAGCAAAATAAACATTCCAACACACGCACCATGCACGATCACAATAAAGCACTCCAACGCACACAACATGCACAATCACGATCAAGCACTCCAACGCACACAACATGCACAATCACGATCAAGCGCTCCAACGCGCACAACATGCACAATCACAATCAAGCACTCCACACCCACAACATGCACGATTATAAATAAATATTTCGCCATACGACATACACGATTCACAATTACAGCATTCCAGCACATATGACATATACACAATTATAAAGGAATATTCCAGTATCAATCCTTTCTCACACCATGGAGCGCGTCCACATCCCTGCCCCTGTCAAGTCCGCAGGGAGCACCCTGTCGCACTAGGTGCTCCGAGCCGGGCTGGTTCTCGCAGGGAGTCGCCCAAAGCCGACACCCTCGACTCCCAAGCGGGCAGTGAAGAGCGTGTCCCGGGGGGGGGGGGGGGGGGAGGACGTAGCTGTTACTGGAGGTCCTGGACGGGGGTTCCAGGCCGGCCAGTCAAGACGGCGGGCGTCTCTACCAGCCCACGGTCCCGACCAAGGCGTGGCCTCGATCAGCGCGTGGCACCATCCCGTCCGTGGTCTCAGCCAGAACGTGGCCTCGACCAGTACGTGGCACCATCCAGATCGTGCTCCAGGTGAAGCCCCCGGGAGGGGGGGAGGACGTAGCTGGGAGGAGAGTCGAAGAGGAGGGAAAGAAGAAGGAAGGAGGAAGGAAGAAGGAAGAAGGAAGAAGAATACTGGAACCCTGCCGTCAGTACCGTCTGACCATTGCTGTCAAATCTTAACAGCCACTCGCATGATGGGCGAGGGGAAGTGTATTCAACGCTCACAGTAAACCCATTGAATCAAGTCTTCTCACACGATGCAGGTAAAAGACTGCATTAAATCAACAGGTTATAAAACAAATATGAATTATCTTCACCCTTCTCTCACTCACGCTTAACGTTTTCCTTCCTTAGGAAATAAATCAACACAGCGACCATCGCTTAATAACTGCCACCACATTTGCAAATAATAATTCAATGGCATAACTGTCACATTTTATAAACACATTTTAAAATAACACAAATCTTCAACCACGCATCCGAACGACAAATCATGCGTACGCACGCTCGTGAACATAAAACTCGTTCTCCTTGCACACACAAACAGACGGTGGCCGAAGGATAAAAGTCCGGCGAATGTGACAGGGGCGGACGAGCGAGACCAAGCAAGTTCCAACCCTGAATCACCAGGTTCTCTCCCTTCCCCACCGACTACCGCATCACCAGATACATAAACAGGAGAAAGAATTTTGGAAATAATTTAGAATGGCCAGGTTAAAGATGGAATTAACCAGAGAAAAGGTCTCACACAATATTTTCTCTTACAATTTCGAAAACAAAAGAAAATTGCGCAAAAGCGAAGACTAAGCCGGCTAACAACAACAAATCAAAACAAACAGACCACGAAACTGATGCTTACCAGCTACCCGTGGGGACCCCGAAGAGGCGGGTCAAAGGACTCTCTCTACCCTCTGTCCAGTCGAGAGGACAGAGGCGAAGATGCGGAAACAGAAGAAATGATGTCCCTCTCCTACAGGCCGACTGCAGGAATTGAAAGTACTGACTGTACTCTCGATGATAAGGTAAAGAACCAGGACTGGAGCAGGCGCCCCAGAGACATCTTCCGCTCGAGTGAAGAGCTAACCTCCCTCAGCAATGGCGGCCAACATGCCATGCTGCGTCACAGAGTGAGCATACTTCAAACTAAAAAGAAACGAAGCACGTGCGACAGGTAAAAAAGACAGGCGAGAGGCCGATAGAAAGTTCGAGAGAAAGGTACCGGCCACCCGTGAACTTGCAGGATGAATAGCACGGGCGGTGGAATTAGAGAGAGAGAGAGAGAAAGCAAACCGAAGTTGAGCTGAACTATACCAAGGTGCAACCGCACCACAAGCCACACTAAGGGACGGGTACACAACAACAGCAACGACAATAAACAAATAAGTAATTCCGCCACCCTAGGTGGGTCGAACGTCGTAGGCCTCGTGACAAACTCGTGACACATGTAATAACCTATTTTGGACAGATGTACTAAAGCATTTCAAGCGCTTGTATGCAAAATGCCTCCTCCTGAGCCCTGCAGAGTTCCTGGCTGAATGTATTCACTACAACAAACACATAATAAGAGGCAGACATGTTGTTTTTTATCAAGGGATGGGTTGATGAGAACATCTTGTTTATTCACCAGCTATTCAGTGTTGCTGAGAACAGATTCTATACCTTTCGTGAATTTCAAGATCTTCATCCAAACATTAACAGAACCAATTTTCTTTTGTATACTGGTATTATTAATGCTATAACTGAGCATCAACGGAAATGTAATATTCAGTTGGTAGATAGATATCGGGTCATAGAAACAAAAATTTGGAAAGCTGTAAAGGAAGGAAGCAAGAGCATACAGGGACTACTTTTGAAATCTGATGTGTTGCCTGCAGCGGTTCTAAATGGAACCTTAGTTTTGAAAATTTGAACTGGTTCAAGATTTTCAAACATTGTAAAACTTTTCACGACACAAAACTGAAATGGTTTCAGCTGCGTATATTACATCGTCTTTTGCCAACAAGAAAATACTTATATGACTGCAAGCTTGGTGAAGACCCAATTTGTAATTTTTGCCAGGAAGATATTCAAACCATCCAACACTGTTATGGAAATGTACAAGTGTACAGAAATTCTGGCTTGATATAATGCATGCTCTGACCACAAAATGTGAACACTGTGAAAATTTGGCTCTGTCAGAGGAACTGATCTTGTTTGGATACAAAGATGGTGTTATAACAGATTTTGGGCTTAATTACATCTTATTAACTGCAAAATTCTATATATTTAAATCTTACATGGCAAAGGATGTACCCAGTGTGCAAGGTTTTCTTTGTGTTATGAAAAGCAGATATTCTGACCTTAAATTTATGCATTCATTACAGGGTACATATTCTCAATTCTGTGAACAATGGTGGGGATACCATGGTTTATTTTGAAATATCTTCATGCACATGTTTTCTCCTCTCGTTGGGACGGGGGTAGGAACCAACCAGGGAGGTTTGTGTTGTGACCTTTTTTTTTTTTTTCATTTACTTCTTTATCTTTTTATATATTAATTTATCTCTATTGCAGTTTACTTGTCTCAATATTTTTTTGTTTGTTTGGTATATTTGAGTGTGTATGAAAGTGTGCTGTTTTTGAGTTTGAATGTTTGGAATTATTGAATGGTTTTCTCCTCTACGGTGTTATATATGTATGTATGTATATGTATGTATGTATTATATATGTAGATATGTGTATATGTTTGTATATATAATTATATATATATATATATATATATATATATATATGTATTTATGTTTGTGCATAAAAAAAACCTTCATAACTGTAAAAAAAAATTTTTTTGATAGTTTCTCTTATTCTGGTCGCTTGAGATCATAATTGTTCTTGGTAAGTAGACAACTCTTTAGTATTGCTGATCTTTGTATTTTAAGTTCTTTTATTCTTTGGTTTATTTCTTCTTTAACATCAAGTCCTAAGTTGGAGTCATCAGCATCAGCGAGTTTTTCTTCTTCTTTTTTTTATACGCTCATCTAGTTCATCCACTTTTGCTAACTTTTTTTTTAATTCGGCTCTGATGGGTCTCAAAGAATGATGAAGGGCCACTAGGTCTTGCTCGGGTATCGGCGGGTCATGGATAGTTTTTAATGCTGTTTCTTCTGATAAACTGGTTTCTGCTTGCATTATTTTGTCCGCTGTTTGACTTAAATCTTTAAGTTCAATGTTTTGTATTTGGCTATCTGTTGGGAGTTCTTGTAGTGTGTTTTGAAGTTTAGCAACTGCTTCCCTATCTAATTTTGGTTTAGCAATGCCAAGGCGATTTTGTACGCTCGCAGGGAGTCTTTGTCTAATTGTACCTATGGCATAAAAGTTTGATGGGTCTCATCTAGTTGTAAGCTGAACAGGTTCTCCTTGATCGTTTTTCACATACAAATGGCCATCATCTTTTACTTCAAAATCATTAGGGTCTATAAATTCGGGGGGTTCTAAGCCTAAACTTTTGTAAAATGCGTCGACCGTACTTTCTGTTAATTCACGCCGCAATGAGAGCGTTGAGCGATGCTGTATTAAAGGAGCCGTTTCACTCATGTCGTCTCCACGATCAAAAACATCATAATCTTCTTCGCCTTCAATTCCTGCCATGTTTCTTAAATAATAAACTTTTTATTTGTTTTATAAAAATGTCACAAGCATATGGTTCAATTCTTGACCCGCATAGAAGACTGAAAGAGCCCTTTGGCGTGAAGGGAAATAAACGGAATATTACTGTTCCAAATAATCCATCTACTATTGATGCAGATCAAATTCTTACTGTCAAATTTCCAGACCTAGGAGCAGATGAAGTGATTGTGCCAGGCTCTGCGCGACTTACTTTCAAAATAGAACTCGAATCAGCAACAGACCCAAACAGGACAGTTGTCCAGAATCTGGGACGGGCAATCGTTAAGAAAATTTCTATAAAACTTGAGGGGCAAGAAATATTTTCTTTACACAATGCAGACATATTTTTAACCTATTCTGATCTATGGCTAACCGGGAATGAAAGGGCTGATCTTGCGTTTCAAGGAATCGAAAATGAAGAAGCACTAAAACATAGAATAGGCGCTGAAGATGCTAAAGACGGCAAAAGGTTTGTAGCCGTAAGTTATGCGTATGGAAATCGCTTTTTCATACCCCTAGATTTTGAGTTGTTAAAAGCGCATGCCCCATACTTTCAAGGAGCATTAAAAGACAGATTGTCATATGAACTAACTTTTAATGACTACAAATATGTTATTATATCTACAGACACCGAAGCAAAGTACAGCATTTCTGACATCTCGTTAGAGTTTGACGTTGTTAGCAACCCTAATTTAGCAAGGCTGATTGAGCAACAATATCAGTCAAAATTAGCAATATATTACGAAAGAGTGATTTTTCATTCTAAATATCCTAAAAGCAGGGCAGACACTATATGGAATTTTAGTTTTAGTGCTGCAGCAAGATCGCTTAAAGGTATTTTATTGCTGTGTGAAAATGAAGAACCATTCAAAAGACAACCTGAAAATTTTGTTAATCCCAAAATAACGAAAGTGCAATGTACAATTGAGGGTAGTCCTAACCAAATCTACGCTAGCGGGCTTAAACCTTATCAGCATTTTGATGAAATAAGAAAACTGTTTGGAGGTGGGAGGTGTAGAAATCCAACAGTTGACCTTGTGTCTAAAGATCTACATCTTCACAGTGTTAGACTTGATCATTATTTAACAACGAAATACGGTTTATGGATTGACCTAAGGACAACGGAGGATAATCAGTTACATGGAAGCGGGAGAAACTGTTAGAGACATAATAAACATTCAAATTGATAAAGAAAAAGAGGCCGATAAACCACTTAACGTGTATTTGTTTTTAATATATGATGCGCAGCTGAATATTCAAGATAACAGATTAAAAGATATACAATACTAAATTATTTTTATTTTAAAAAAGCATGTCTGTTCAGGTTTATCCAAATACGCCTACAGCACCAGAGTCACCAAACGAAAGGATAGTAGAAACCCCTAACATAAAAACCTTTAGATTAACAAACATTACGCAAATGCAACAAAAACTAGAGCAAGACCTCTCAAAATACAGCAAAACCAAACGAAGGTATTCTGCCGCCTTAAATGCTGTTACATATGTTAATACTGGAGCATCAACTGTAAGTGCTCTATCAGCAGGGACAAGTGTTGGTCTCTTAGCAACAGGTGTTGGTGCGCCCGCAGCTTTACCTCTAGGTGGTTTGTCTTTAGCTCTCGGGGTGTGTTCATTAGCTGTAAGTGCTGCTAGCAAAAAATTAAAAACTAAACTCCAAAAGCACACAGCCATGGTTCAACTAATAACAGCTAAACTTAGTTCCTTCAAACTGACAATAAATAAAGCGCTAGTTGACTCAAACATCACGGATGAAGAATTTAGTCGTTTACAGGCCGATTTTGATGACTATAAAAGACAAAAGTTTGATCTTCAAAAAAAGGCAAGGGCAAGTTTTTCTCAACAGCCAGACACCGAGCAGATAAAAAAGGAATGTTTAAAAAAAGTAAACGAGACATTAAACTCTGCTCTAAACAGCTCACATTAACAACATCAAAGGGCGTTTATACTTTAGTTTATGAGTCCAAGCACAAAAAGACCGTTGATATTGATTCTGATTAAGACGTTGTATTTTTTTTAATTTAAATAAATGTGTTATGTTTAAAACTCAACATGGCTAAGATATATGAAGGACCGGACAAATTGTTTGAAGGAATGCTTAAGGATGAGCGTTTGTCAAAAGCTTTAAATGATATTAATCTAGAAGTCATTGATCCAACAAACGTACAGGCAAGCGTTGTTCATGCTATTTCTCAAGTTCCAGGTAAACTAACAATAGACCTGCCAGTTAAAGTAATGTTAGCTGTTTTAATCGACTATATAACAATAAATGAAGAAAATCTAGAAGTCTGGGTCTCGACTCAACAACAGGTTATTCTTTCTCATAATGACTTAACGCCTGGTTGGGCAGACCAACTGCTTGCACAGTTTGATGCGGCCGCTGAAGAAGCTAAAATGAGAGGCTCTGGTTGGGCAGAGGGCGAAGTCTTAGAGATCAGATTAAAACAGTCTAAGTATGCACCGATTGTAGGCAAGGCTTACATTCCGCTGCCCCAGCATTGGTAGCGAAAAGAGCAGTTCTAAACATAAAGAATACAGACAACAAATGTTTCATGTGGTGTGTTCTTGCAAGGTTGCATCACGTCCGTAAAAACGCAGAGAGAGTGTCTAACTATTGTTCTTACATCAATGATCTTAACTTTAGTGGAATATCCTTTCCTGTTAGCGTGGATCACATTGATCAGTTTGAAGAACAAAACAAACCAATAACTGTTAATGTATACACATGGGATGAGGAAACAAATCTACTGCCTATTAGAGTGTCTAAAAACAGCCCAACAATTGGCGAACCAGACAAAAATCATGTTGACTTACTACTGATGTTTTCACCAGCAGGGCTGCCACATTACACATTGATACGCACAATGAGTAAACTAATGCAGCATACTTCAAAAGATGGGCACAAACAAGAATTCTGTAGAAAATGTTTAACAAGAATTCCATCTGTTCAAGCCGCGAGTGAACATATAAAACATTGTATCAGCCCCGTTGACTGTAATACAGAACTAATTACGCCGAAAGAAGGCAGTAAAGTTAGTTTTAAGAACTGGAAACGGCTGCAAACAAGTCCATACGTAGTTTACGCAGACTTCGAGTCGCTTATTGTTCCCTATAAAGGGCCGGCACCACAAAAACTCCGAAAAACAGTCTTAATGAGTAATCATCAGATTTGTTCATTTGCCTTTATTATTGTCAGGTCGGATGGCGTCCATTCAGAACCAGAATTGTATAGAGGACCTAATGCTGCAGAATACTTCTTAGAACGCATGCAGCAAGTGCGTAACGCCTGTTCTAATAATCTAAACTTATCTGAAATCAAGATGACGCCTAAAGACCAACAACAGTATGACTCAGCCACACATTGTTGGATTTGTGGTTTAGAACTAATGTCTAACAGTGAGGACGCGACAGCAGACGAAGCCAATCCAACAGTAAGAGACCATGATCACATTAGCGGAAAGTTCAGAGGAGCAGCGCACAACAACTGCAATCTTCAACTAAAGTTTGAACCAAAGACATGGAAGCTGCCCATCTTCTTTCATAACTTGCGAGGTTACGACTCTCATCTTATAATGCAAGCAGTAACCAACGCCTTCAGGGTGTCATGCATTGCACAGTCATCAGAAAAGTACATGTGTTTCACTTTAAATAACATGTCTTTTTATGACTCTATGCAACACCTGATGGGATCATTAGAGTCACTGGCTATGTCCTTAAAGTCCTGCCCAATAACAGAAGAATATTTTGATCCAACTCAGGGCGTTTACCCTTATGAGTACATGAACAGTTGGGAAAGGTTTGATGAAGACACACTTCCTCCTAAAGGCGCGTTCTTTTCTAGTCTTAGAGGAAAGGGCATTAGTGATTCTGATTACCAGCATGCTCAAGATGCATGGCAGAAGTTAGACTGTAAAACGATGGGAGACTATCATGATGCATACTTGATGGCTGACGTTTGTTTGTTGGCGGACATTTTTGAAAATTACAGAAAGACCTGCATGAAACATTATAGCCTGGATCCTGCGCATTACATTTCTGCGCCCGGGATGAGCTGGGACGCTTTCTTAAAGTTTACTGGAGTACAGATTGATTTATTGTCAGATTACCAATGATTCAGATGATTGAAAGCGGATTGCGTGGAGGAATTAGTATGGCGTCGCATCATTACTGTAAAGCAAACAACAAATACTTGGACGACTATGATCCAAGTAAAAGGTCTAACTATCTCATGTATTTAGATGCAAACAATCTGTATGGATGGGCAATGGCACAATCACTTCCATTATGCAACTTTAAAATGTACACAGGCGGTTTAGAAAACATTCAAAGATTTGTAGAACAACTGCATACTCTTACAGCTGATCGTAAAAGAGGTCTTATTCTAGAAGTTGACTTAGAATATCCTCATGAACTCCATGACCTACATAATGACTACCCATTAGCAGCAGAAAGTCTAAAGATGAATCCAAGAGAGCCGCCTAAACTTGTGCCTAATCTTCGCGGCAAAAAAAATTATGTCTGTCATTACAGACTTCTACAATTTTATTTAAGACATGGTTTAAAGTTGAGAGCAGTTCATCGTATAATTGCTTTTGATCAAGAACAGTTCATGAAACCATACATCATGAAGAACACTGATCTTAGAACTAAATCCACAGATGCTTCAGAAAAAGACTTTTTCAAGCTAATGAACAACAGCTGTTTCGGAAAGACTATGGAAAATCCGCACAAGCGCAAAGATGTCAGATTGGTCACCAGAGAGAACGAAGCAATTAAGCTAACTTCAAAACCTAATTATCAGGACTTCAGAAGATTTCATGATCAGCTTTTTGGCATACTGATGAAGAAAAGAAAGTCAAATTGGACAAACCCGTTTTTATTGGGTTTACTGTTTTGGAATTATCAAAGCTTTTGATGTTAGAATTTCTTTATGACTACTTTAAACCCTCGTATCCAGAGTCCAGAGTACTTTACACAGATACTGATAGTTTTGTTATAGATA
This sequence comes from Conus ventricosus, assembly GCA_018398815.1. Lineage (NCBI taxonomy): Eukaryota > Metazoa > Mollusca > Gastropoda > Neogastropoda > Conidae > Conus > Conus ventricosus. Next base: position 33,935,199 of record CM031600.1, read on the forward strand.
TCCCTACTGAAGACATCTATAAAGACATGGAATTAGAAGTAGCTAAAGGGCATGCGGGATGGTACGACACATCTGATTATCCTAAAGATTCGCCTTTGCATTCAACCGTTAACAAGAAGGTTTTAGGAAAGATGAGGACGAATTATCTGGAGGGGTGATTAAGGAGTTTGTTGGTTTAAGGTCGAAAATGTACAGTCTTTCGAGCCAGGAGAAAACCATTAAGAAAGTAAAAGGAATATATCGCAGTGTTGTGCAGTCAAACATATCGCATGACAACTACAAAGAAGCATTGTTCAATAAACATACTTTTCATCATGACAACGTAAAACTACGATCTAATCTGCATGAGATCAACACAACTGTTGTAACAAAGAAGTCATTAGATAGAACAAACACTAAACGAGTATTTGTTAATCCAGGGTTTTCATATGCATTGGGCACTGGAGAACGTTATAATTATATATCTTCCTCAAGTTTTGTTATAAACCCATTTATGTAATATTTTTCCTCAAATTTTGTTAAAAGCTCAATCATATCATTATCCAATTCAGCCAAATTATTTTCATGTTTGCTTGATGTGCTCGAATTTTTTTTATTATTTCAAGATATTCTTTTCCCCATATTGATAATCAAAATCTGGGATTTTGGGCTGTAGGTGATCTGGATGTTTTAGCATGTGCCGATGAATCCACGTAAATGTTTCCTTAATAATAGAACTCGTATCATATGATTCTCGTATCAATTCCACGGTCTCTTCCTTTATCATTCTTGTTCCGTTCTGTGCTTCCTTCTGAGCTTCCATTTTAGACTCAAATATATTTATGTAAATTAAAAATTAATTAAGCAACTGGAACTGTATCTGGTGGGATTATCTGCAGTTCTTCCTTCACAAAAGATCTTTGGGGAGCTGGTTGTTTTGTTGTGTCAGTTTCTCGTAAATAATACACGGCGGATTCATCTTTACAATTCTTTTTATTTCATATGGATCAACACTCCAAACTGGATCGGTTGCCCTGATGCGAGTGTCCCCTTCTGCTTCCCCCGGTAAATAAAGGTACATTACTTTTAAACCAAACGGTTATAGTTTGCTGGGTTTGTACTGGAGTCTCCTTCAACAACATTTATTGTTTTTCTTTTGATTGCTTGTACTGGTTTTAGCCCTTTAAATTCTTCATTATTCATTGCGCGCAAAACTGAGGGCAGTCTTCTAACCCATTCTGTGTTGCGAGAATTGTCAATCAGCTCTCTGTGATACTGGTAGGAAAAAAGTCTTTCAGATAACTGTTTGTTAAAGTTTTCAACCAAAGCCTGTGATCTGTGAACTCCGGGAAAATGCCTCTTTTAATGGTGACTCTATGTTTTAACAATAATTGATTCACTTGGCCTTTAAATTCTTTTCCATCATCGACTTGAATCATGCGAGGATAAGTTAGCGGGCCTCGTTGGTATATCAGTTGTAGGGCAACAGCAACAGCAGAAGCACTCTTTTGTGTTAATGGTTCTGCATCTTTGTATCTTGAAGCTATGTCAATGACTGTAAGTGCGTACTTAAATCTTTTTCGTCTAATCGTATCATGGGTAAATATAGAAGATCCATTTGATGGGTGTCGTTCGGTATTGTGTTCACAAAGTGTGGTCTCTGTATTCGTCTAGGTGCAGGTAGATAAATTTGCCAAATCGCTTGTTTAGATAACCATTCCTTTGCTGTTTGTTCACTAACTCCCGCTGCTTGGCTTAGCTTTTTTATTGCCGTGATTCCCTTCCAATATCCTTTTGGCGAATAATAGATTTTGTTCATTTTTATTCAGCCAATATTATGCGCAACAAAATACACGACGGTCATACCAAAGACAATAAACACGATTTCTTGCATCTTTTGTTTTCTGATGGCTGATAAAAATCACTGAATTTTGGTGGGGCAATGTCTCGATTGGTTTGCCTGTTACAAGATAATATTCTTTATTGCTTGGTCAACGTCTTTAAATGTGTAAGCCGCATGTCCCTGTTTTTTCAGTTTGTTATTAATAAATCTAACTGCTCAATTCTCTGCTTTTCATAGGCGTCTTGTGCTGCGGCAAGTTGCTCCATAGCTTTGTTATGTCTTTTTCTCTCACCGTCATCCCGCAGTTTACTAAATAAGTAATTACTTCCGCTAAAAAGCAAGCGCATTCACTACTGCGCCGCCTATCATCATTACGAGTGAAGCCATTTTTATAAAGGTATTTTTTTAATTTTACATATTGATACTGTCAGGAATTATTCCTTGCTTAACTAGAAAATCTTTCATAGCAAATGAGGCTGTTATAACAGCAATTAGCTTTGCTGAATCCCAAAGTCTAGTTTGCCAAGATCTGCTGGTTTAATTTTTAACAGGCTTTTACCAAGCATTGTGTATCCTACACTTAGGCCTCCAATAACAGCAGAATGGTATACAAGGTTGGTAACAGTCTTTTCGGCGCTCATTTTTAAAAAATAAAATAATTATAATTAATAAAAAAACATGAACGGCGATGATCTACTACAGCTACAGGGCAGCCTAAACCTTCCTGAACTTATGATTACAAATGATCAAGTTGATGACCAAAATATTATGCCCAAAAAGGAAAGGCTGTATTCTTTGGCAGCATGTGGGAAACAAAACAGTTCCTCGGAAATGAATTTCAGCATAGAACAAATTCAACAGATGTCGCCACAAGACATTGTAAAGTATCATAACAGGTATGAAGCGCAACTGGATCAAGAATGGTAAAAAGCGTCGGGCAAACGGCTCTTAGTTTGTACACTAAACTAGTTAGTAGATTTGCTCCTATTGATTCTGAACAGACTTTATGTATGATTTAACGCAGGATCCAGTTTTAACAAAGTCATTAGAGTCTCTAGGATGTGATCTGTAGTACAGATTTGGAACATTATTGTCGCCGCTAATCATGGGATTAATTACTTTTAATCATATAGATTTTATTTCCCTTCAAAATGACCGAGCCAGAAAAATCAGCAGAATCAGAAAACATTGAATCCGGTGGAGAAAGTGGGCAGTAAAAAGCCTGGGCGCGTTGCAGCAGGAAAAAAATTAGCAGAGTGAACAAACAAAGAAAATTACAGTTACAATCACAAATTATGGCTCATAATGAAAAAGTGCTAGAGCCGCAGCCAGTTGTTTCAACGCCGGCTATAAAAACGACAGAACAAGTTGATTCAAGGCCTACAACAACAGGGTTGCCTACACGCCAAAGTCTTCATATTTTCTTAAAGCAATGTCATTTTTGGCGGCATTGCTGTTGGGGGCGGTTATTACGGTTATAAAATATATAAACAAAGACAGCAAAAACCAAAGCAGTCAAAAAATCTCAACCACTGAATACAAAAGCTGAACACAAAAGCATGCAGAACGCCAACAACAAAAGATCATTTTGATCCATTTCAGATGCAATAATACTTTAAGAACTTAATAAATAATTATAAGTGACTTAAATAAGAACTTGGTTGTACTTAGAGGATGACTTAGTTATGAACTTGAGGTGACTTAAGTTAAGAACTTGAGGTGACTTGATCAAGAACTTATTAAGAACTTGAGGTGACTTGAGTAAGAACTTGATTAAGAACTTAGAAGTGACTTGAGTAAGAACTTAGAAGTGACTTAAGTAAGAACTTGAGGACGACTTGAGTAGAACTTAAAAGTTACTTGGGGATGACTTGAGTAAGAACTTAGAAGTAACTTGAGTGTGTGCATGCGTGGGTGGGGGGGGCGGGGTGGGGTGGGGCAGGGGGTGTGCATGCGCGCGCCTTTGATTATTTATAAGAAACGGATGTTCAATATAAATATATTTATTATCAGTAAAACAACAAAACAACAACAATGACAGCAGCGACACAACAATAACAGCATATATACAAGCACGATCGCACGCACACACGCACGCACACACACACAAACATTTAAGAAATAGGGAGGTGCTTGCATGGGGAAATGTGAAAGGATTTTATGGTTCGCGCTTAAGCGCTGTAAATTCAAGCCGGCTGTCGGTCTCTCTGTCAACTGAAGTTTATTCAAAGCGGCCACCAAGTGCATTTATCAAAAGCTTGATTTAAATAAACAAGACAGTTGAATAAAGTACACTCTGTGGCCGCCTGAAAAGGCAGCCTTTGAAGCAGGGCGTTGAATAGGAGCATTGAAGCAAGTGGAGCAAGAAGAAGTTGAAGCAGAGCCCCGGTTATGCATAACCGTTATTTTAGAATCATGTCATTTCCCCTTGCTGGGTGGTTTGTGACAGGTGCTCTACTGTGAATGTTGCTGCTCCAAGTCGGTTGGCACATGTGGAATCTGTTTCCAGTAGTTGGCATATTCTGGAACCTGCAGCCATGACTTTAATTGCGTTCAGTCTACTAAGGAAGAAGTTTTAAAGGAAGTCCACACAAAAAAACTGTTTAAATCCAAAAAGTACACTTGCAAGTGCACGCAGTTTTCTAGCGTGGTCATCAGAATATCCAGTTTTTTCTTCAACCAGTCTCCCCAATGTTGCTGTATTTCCCCCTGTTTTGCCGAGTCTCATGCCAATCTTTACACAAATTCAAAAAATTCCCAAATTGAATGTAGATCATGATAGTTTGTGCATCTTGCCTTCGAATGTTCCTGACCCCTCTTTTCAGTCTGTTGATGATTTCATCTCACTTTCGGTGTTGTTAAATAGGCTATCTGTAAATACCTCTCTTGTTATTTTTTTTCAATGTCAGCTTTGTTTGCAAGAAGGTATTCATGAAGTTCTGCTGGAGTTGAAAATTCTTTCCTGCTCTTTTGATTGTACCTTCCCTTTCTTTGAATAAAGCTTCAAGTTTTCTTTTGGGTTTTTTTGGGCAGTTTCTGCGGTCCATGCAGTTGAGCTTGGGTAACAACATCTTTCATTTTTCCAAAGTAAACAAATATTCATGCAACAGCAGCTTTTCTTCCTCAGTCCAATTGTAAGCAGATGGAGGTGGCAATGTAAATGCAGTAGATGACTGAGGTATTGGTTGTTGAGTAGGTTCAGTACTCATGATTGGGAAAATAAGTGGCGTTTCTTGAATAGAATAATCCAACAGAGCTTGATGTGCAGCGTTTGAACCTCTAATTTCCTGTGCTAATTCTTGTGAAGAAGGACTACCTAGTAAATCCCTCTCTTCTTCTGAAAAAATGCTATCTTGAGACATGGAATCAATCAGCAAAGTTTAAAAGCCACAACGCTTTCCTAACTGGAAATACACACAGTCACGTCTACACAGCACACCAACCCAATGTAAAAATGACAAGACAGCTAGGTTCAGTTGCTAACAACACAAGTGCTGGGCGGAAATGGCGTCATGTCTGGTCACGCAGTATTGCACCTTGCCAAATCAGAAGACCCAACAACGCAAATTAAATAATCAGGTGTCACCCTAATGACGGGTCTCTGCAGTATTCTGATAGTGTGGATTCCTTAGGCGGGTCGACAATGGGCGATTAAAGACATGGCGTGATCCGGCCGGCCTTACCTACCCCACCATTACCTAGTGTCTGTTTGTCTGTCTACTTTGTTTTATAAGATTTATCATGCCAGGATAAGTGTGCGGATTTTAAAAGCCTTTAGAGAACAGGAAAAACACAGGATTAAGCAAAAACTAAAATCTGAAAAGTTTAGTAAATTAGTATTGAAAACGGATAATCCTACACAGTATGTTTGTTTGTAGGGTTTACTAGGAGAGAACAGTAAAATACCAATTCCTGACTCAAACCACCCGAAACTGGTTGAGGGTGGTTTGAGTCAGGATTGGTATTTTACTGTTCTCTCAAGAACATGCTTAGAGAAGCCACTGACCTAATTTTCTTTCTGATGTCAGGAGTTTGAATTCTCTGATAAACAATACAGATCTATTCTGAACCTCTTAAGCCTTTCACAAGAAGCTCTGAGTGTTCTGAGTTAGCTACTCTTTGAGTCCTGATTACTCTAAATGGCTGACCACAAACCAACAAGTATCAGGAGCCTTAATTTTGTTATGCAGAAACCAACAGTCAAGGTTTTTACATCACCAGAAAAAAAAAGTTTCTGATGGTTTCTTACATTCCACTGTAATCTAACATTGGCCAGTTTCATACTTACTGTATCTTTTGTGGTGATGGGTCACATATCTGTTTTTCTTTGTGCATGCTGTATTGCCAGTCTCGAATAAATTTTCATTTATGTTTCAACATTTTTTTCTGCTGTTTTTCCACTGGGCATGTGGATCTGTGATGATTATCTCATTTGCTGCACAAATGTCAGTTCACATGTTTACACACGGTAATTCACCAACTTCTGGCACACAACACAATCTGCACTTATGAAACAGACAAGACATATGCATGGAACACACTCTAAAGTTCATGTCCAACTTACCAAGGAAGAAGGGGATGAACTCAACAGGACGCACATAATTCCCTGAGTCATCCAAAAACCTCTCTGGACGGAACTCTTTGGGATCCCCCCATGTCTGTTCATCCAGTAAGACAGACTCCATGAACGGCAGAATGATGGCATTCTTTGGGATGTAACAGCCATGAAAGACAAAGTCCTCTGATACAGTGTGTTGCACAGCAAACGGAACAATGTTGGCTCGACGCATAACTTCTGAGATGGTAGCCTCCAGGTAAGGCAGCTCCAGTTTGTCTTGTAATGTTGGTAGTCTACCAGAGCCAATCTTATCCTGGATCTCTTGGAAGCATTTCTCTTGCACCTGAAGAACCATAATGATGATCAGCATTACTCCATCAAACAGAATGAGGCACACAAATATTTTACACAAGTAAATCAGTCTTGTTTTCCATACTAAGTGCCACTGAAAATATTTGGCCTTTTTTGTTTCTGTTCTGAAGTTCTGTGTCCTCTCATTGGCATTAGTGTCATAAGGCTCATTCCAAGGCTTCATATGCAGCCATATCCAGATTCATCCTGTTACAACAACAAGAGACTCTGTAGAGCTCTAGAGTCAATTAAACGTTAATGGATAGAGTCTGTTCTGTTCCAACTTATGCAGGACAACCCCATTTTACGTCCTGCTCTGGGCTCCTGACAATAATTCCTCCACTGCAGAGCATGTGAGTAGTTGTAAAGTGCACTACTACATCCATCCAGTGCAAGTCCCCTTGAACTGGCACCAAACATGTACACACTAACTCACCAAGGACATGGATGTGGGGTGGAGATAAAAGCTGGGGTCACTATGACAGCAGGACAGGAAGCACAAAATAATTGGAGTCTTTTGTTCTGTTATGAGTTTAGCAGGATGATGAAAATGATCCTATGGTATAACTTTGGGTGAAAATGATTCTATGACATTACACTTGGGTGTAAAATGATTCTATGAAATTGCAGATTGGTCTATAACCAGTGATGGCACTGGGAATCTTGCAAACTGGTCCCAACATCGACTACCCTGTACTGTCACTCAGCAACCAGAGTTAGAACAGGTCCCAGAGAAATGACAGGCAGTGACATTAATATACACTGGAATGAGGCACCATGATAATATTGATATACATATATTTTGTCTGGATCTGTTAAAGTCGATGGGGGACACAAATCTTGCACATTTTCCACATGGTCAGAGTCTAATTTTGCTTGTGTACTGAAGAGGAAACACTGATTTTTATCTGATTTTCTCCATATTACCCGAGTCAGATCTAAGACAATGAGTGATTCAGTAATGGCTGACTGCAATGCTGGCTTTTCAAAGAATGGACAGCATGCATCTTTTAACCAGTGACAAATTCAAAACAATATCACATAGGATAGAAACTGGCATCACACACAATCCCCTGGATTTAAAATTTCATTTGACCATGATACATATGCTGCTTTAAAATCCGTGTTTAAATGTTTTCATCCTGATACAAACCCTGTTCCAGTTTAGCCACTGCCAGTCTCAGCAAAACAAATCCAGTCCTTGGGACCAGCAGAAAAACAAATTTTGGTATTCTACTTTCACAGTTAGTCCCTTAGCAATTACTGTTTAACCATAAACACCGTCTAACAACAGAATAAGTAAGCACCCTTACTGAGACTTGAACCACAACTTCAAAGCTCACACAACCTGCGATGTTAACACACTGCAGCAGCAGTTAGATTAGGTGCGAGATGTGTCATGAAAACAGTCACCGCTATCTCAGTGATCCACTACACACTTGGTTACCCTCTGTGACAGACCACACAAGGTGTCATACCGCTGGATAGTGCAGAAAATAGGCAATGGTCCAGCAAATTGTTGTTGTGGTGGTCTCTGTTCCCGCACTAAACAAATCACCAATCACTTGGATCAGGTTCTCCTCTGCACAGGAGAGAAAGTGCTTTTTTTTGTCTGTCTGTCAATCTGTTTCCATACACATATGAACAGGTGGAACAAAATACATAGCACAATGTATGAATACACATGTTAGGGGGAACTTTTATGGTTTAGGCTAAAAAATATGAGAAAATGGACATCCCCAAACACACACACATACATACACACACGCACACAAACCACACACACACAAACCACAAACACACACACACACACTCAGATACACACACACACACACACACACACTCAGACACACACACACACGCACACAGACTTACTTCTGGCCTTGACCAGCGCCAACAATTTTTTTCTTCGCCCTCCCATCCTCATCCTACACCCCTGCCCACTCTTTTCCCCACTAAAAAAAAAAAAAAAAAAAAAAAAAAAGCCAGGAAACAAGACTCACCATTCAGCGTTGTTGGTTCACCAGAAGCTTCTTTCTTTTTCATTTCTCTGATGTAGGCGCTGATCACATCATTAATACAGTTTTCATCGTAGTCTTTGACATGCTCAGCATAGACATCTTTCAAATACTTCCGAATCATGTCGGCATTTCTAGTCAGACGCTTGATGCGAAACAAGTCTCCAGGAAGGAAGCGCAGGTATGGCATGAAATTTAAAATAGCACTGTCCCCTCCTACATCCCTAATATTACTCTCCAGTGCTCTCACGTATTTCAAGAAAGTTTGATCACCATGTTCATAATGACGCCCAAGCACGACAGAACAAATGATGTTGGAAACACTGTGACGAATGCAGCAGTTGTCTACAGGGTCAAAGGCCAAGCCATTTTCTTTCTCCAGCTGTTGCAGGTATTCCACGACCTCCTCCTGGATTTTCAGAGCCAAGGTGTTCTTGCCCATGCCCAGCTCTCGCAGAATATCCATCACCACCTTACGTTGCTCTTTCCAGATTTCACCAGAAGCTAGAACAATACCTGAAAACACACACACACACACACACACACACACACACACACACACACACACACACACACACACACACACACATGCCTATAATTTCCATCCACACACTCTCCACCAATGCATCCATTCATACACTTATTTACCTATGCATCCCTCCTCTTCCAAGGCACTGCATACATGCATTTTAATACCGGGTTTGTTGTTCTTTTACTACAGGGCATTACACTTGCTTGGGTGCATCTACTGAATTAGCAAAACAAAAACAAAACAAAACAAAACACAAAAAAAAGTTTTTTCTCTTCTTCTTCTGCGTACACAGGCTGATACCCCTGCAGACATTCCCTGTATAGACAGGCAAGGATCAATCCCATCTGCCCAACAAAGGGATTGGAGTTTTGTGTGTATGACCGTTGTTTTTATCCCACCATTAAGGCAGCCATACTCCATCTTCGGGGAAGGTGCATGCTATGTGTAACGTGTCATCCATACCAACGGGCAAACTGGCATTCTCTTCCGAAAGTTGGTGATGGGATTTTAAGTTTGTGCAAGATGTTATACATGCGTTCACACACGGAACCTCGGTTTATAGTCTCATTCTAAGAACTGTATCGGAAATGGAGTCAGAACCAATGTTAACTTCGAGGGAAAAATCCCCCTGTACTGAAACGACCCGGCGGAGATTCAAACCCTCAACCCAATCTCTAATACAGAAAATTTATTTCAATAAGCTAAAAGGCACCATCACAGGATTAGGCACAGGGGGTCCTTATATGGCATAAAGTTGCGCCTTATACACAGAAAATTACGGCAAGCCTTTCCACAGTTCATGACTTCAGTCAGCTTCTACAGATGCTTAAAACCCACACACATACACACAAACATAACATGTATAATCATATGGTCACTACTGAATCTCTGTCTGTCTGTAAAATCTCAGCTCCTTGCCTCGGGAAATGGGCGTCACAGAAGTGTATCTACACTTGTATCATCTTTTCTTTTTCTCTCTCTGTGTTCTAAATGCATCTGAAATTGATGCTTTAACAACACTTCCATTTTTGTAGGTGTACTTAAAAGAGTTAAGTACATACTAATCTAGAATTCAGATGCTTCTGACAATGTTGTTATGTGTGCTTTTTCCATTCATATGCTGAATTTTATTTCTTTTCCCCTTCTGTAAGCTTATTCTTTGATCCTCAGCGATAATTTTGACTTGACTTGACACACATTTTTCATCAAATTAATGAACAACTCAAAACAAACCATTATTCTTAAAACTGCACTACATTTTTGGTTTGATAACCCCCTTGCGGGTTCTTTAATCTTTGTCTACAACTGCATGCATGTGGGTGCTTTTGTTTGTTTGTAGTCTAAAGTTTCTTATGCAATTGTTGTCATGGAATTTTACATGGAATTTTCTTAATTTGCAAAGAAACACCAAAAACCGTCAGTTACCTCCACTTCCAGCTAGGTTCAGTACATACAAGTCTGGACGATCAGAGAAGAAATCCCCATACTTGACAAAGGCTTCTTTCAACAGACGGTAGGAACTGATGACAACCAGCAGATGGGAACCAAGCTGAAGACTAAACAGGTCCCCATACTGCTGCCTCCATGCCCTGATCTTCTCCTGAGGATCCTGTGATAAACAATAAAGTCATCTGTCATGGCCAAGAAAAGATGATGCTTCTTGTTCTTTTGTACAATAAAGATGATGCTTTTTGTTTATACAAACACTTCTAGATGTTATAAACAAACAAATATATTACCACTAAATGAGAAGCGAATATTGGATGTATCCAAATATATTGACAGAAGTGTTTCTGTAGAAAATTCAGTTACTGAAGAAATACTGATGTATTCCAGTAAAGATTTTCCTTTGAGGTTTAAAAACATATCATATATTCAACCAGTTAGAAACTACACATTTGACTTTATGTCACATTGTAATATTGATATTCTTCTTCTTCCTCGTTCGCTTCCCATTAGATGAGCAGCCCGGTGTCCTCGATGAAGGCTGCCGTCCACCGCAGCTCCTCCAGGGTGCTGTACAACTTGGGGCTTCCACTGCTGTCGGTGTTGGCCAGTACTTCCTTCTGGATGCTGCATGCGTCATACAGTCTTGAAGGATGTGGTCTGTTGTTATTAGCCCCTCACCACAAGGGCACTCTCCACTCTGTCCAATGCCAAATTTTGTGTGCATGTGGTGGTGCAGGCGATTGTGTCCAGTCCTCCGGCGGAAGATCTTGACCTGTTCCCGTCGTCCCAGCAAATGGTATTTGTCTTCTGGGTTGTGTTTGGGGTGCTGGAGGTGCCATTTTATTCCTTGCTGTGCCTTGATGATTGTCTTGATTTCATCATATGACACCAGATTGTTGGCCTGCTCCTTCTGTGCACCATCTTTTGCCAGAATATCCGCTTTTTCATTGCCTCTGATACCACAGTGTGCTGGTACCCATTGTATCACCACTTTCTCCACTCTGGCACTCAGGGCAACAAGGGCTGAAGTAAGATGGTTCTGTTCTTTGCAGCGGGAGTTCTTGAGGGCTTGGAGCATGGAGAGAGCGTCTGAGAATACCACCACCTGCCCTGTTGTTCTTATGGAGTTCTGCAAGACTGTTATGGCTGCCTCACAGAGAGCTTCTCACTCAGCTCGGAAGTTGGTGGAGTATTTTCCTGTTGGGAATGCAATTTCTTCATCTCCGTCTTTGTATCTGAGGAAGATTCCAGCTCCACCATCCCTCGTTGCTTCTATGGCGGAGCCATCTGTGAAGACATGGGTCCAGTCTTCCTGGTGGGTACTGGTTGCAGATGTACTCCATGGCCAGGGCTTTCCTTTGGGTGTCTGACTGTGTTCCTCTCTTCTCCACTCCGGGAATGCTGGTGACGACTGTTGGGAACACCTGCCTCTTCCAAGACGGGTGGGTGACATTTGCCGCGATAGGCTTTGCTTCGTGTTCCATCAAGACTGGGATTTGTCTTTCAAGGCGTCTTGACTGGCGGATGAAGCTGCCTCTTTTCGGCCGGCTCTTGGTGGGTCTGCTCATTCTGTTGTTCATTGGATGGTTTTCAAGGCGTTTGAATTTTGCTGCCTGGATGAGGATCTTTGTGTCCCTTCTGTCCTCCAATGACTGCAACCCAGTGGTCTCCTCCATCTTCAGAATTGGGGTGGATCTCATGGTGCCAGTTATGACACGCTGAGCTTGGTTCTGTATCTTGTTGATATTGATATTTATTATTACTGCTACACCAGAATTTCCTGCAGTACCTCCAATGCCTCCTTGGGAGCACCTAAATGATTCTTTTGATTTCAAGTACACTTTGTTAAAGAAAATTGATAATGTAAGTGATGTGTCTAGAATAGCTGATGTTGGCACGCAACAACGACACTGACACACAAGTTGTAAACTCCAAACGATGTTTACTAAAGGAACTCTCTGATCGTTGACCATAGATCTGGACATGCAACCGTTGGCCTTCTGCGCATTCTCTTTACACATGCATTACTTTCACATAGAGTTATAGTTCTTGCTACTTTCAATATTAAACATAACATCCCTCCCCAATTTAGTTGCACATTTAGTATCAATATTATTCGCAACAGATGTAACATGCATTCTGTAATCAATCATAAAGTTAACATGCAACATGCATAAATTTAGGAGTATACTTAATCTGTTCATAACCCAGATTACTAAATGTTCACGTTGACGCTTACACATCAAATGTCACTGTGAAACAGTTGGAGATTCCTTTGGTTGAATTCAAGTCCATTTCGTAAGATTAAAATGAGTCTGAGTTTATAACTCAAGTCCAACTATATTAGCATTATCTTACATACTATATTACTAAAAGTTTAGATGATATTTTAAAATGAAACACCTGAAATATTCTTTTTTATTTTCCACACTGTTAACATCAAATTTAAAATTGAATTTAACTGATCGGAACATAAAACATGCTTTGAAAGAAGCAGTGTCAGTGCTCTTGTTGCTGTAAACAGGCATTTAAATAGCAGCATGCAAAATGTTTATTTCATGATGAAGTCCTTGAATTTCTTTGGCAACACCACAGTTTTTTGAGATAAGATAAGATAAGATAAGATAATGTTGCTTATAGCCCAGCCGACCGCAAAGGGCCAAAATCAGGGCTGTCACCACGTTAAAATCAACTCACCAGTCATAAAAAATTAAAAAAAAAAAAAAAAAAAAACACCTTTCACACATCTCTTTAAATGACATCATCTAGAAACGCACCAGAACCTTCGTTAAAAATCTTTCTTCCGTAAAATCTTAAATCAGATGAAAAATGTTAATCTCTCTCAAAAACTCAAGGATCACGTCAGTTTTTTGAGAACTTCTTCATGGAGTTGTCTGATCTGATTGTGCCTGAGCTGGTTCTGTGAATCTGCTTTGCTGTAGAGACACATCTATGGGTGATTCAGGCACTGGTGAAGATCTGGAGTAGGCATTTCTTTTGACCATGATGGTGAAACTGATGATGTTTGAGTCACTGTCTCTGGTTGAAAAACTGATGGTGTTTGAGTCACTGTCTCTGGTTGAAAATCAAAATGATGATATACCTCAACTTCTTCTTCCTCTTCTTCTTCAGAAGGAATGTCAATCTGCACTGGTTTAAAGAATGAAGAATTTCGTGTGATGAAATGATTTGCTCGTCTTGCAACAATCATACTACCAGGTTTCTTCACAACAGTGTAGGGATGGGGATCATACAATGGGTCAGTTTGTTTCTTTTCCGTTGCTTCACAAGGACATGGTCACCTGTCCTGATGTCAGACTCTCTTGTGTGCCGTCTTTGATCAGCATAATTTTTCATCTTCATTTTGCTGACAGAATCGTTGTGAGCTAGACGTGAGTGAACTGGCATGGTAGAGGAATTGGGAACTGCAAGAATACCAATGTTCATCTTCCTTCTGTCAGAGCTTCAAATGGGGATATGTTTGTTGCACCATGTGGTTAGCTCTGTATTGATGAAGGAAATCTGGAAGTTCCATTCTCCAATCTTTGCTTTCAGCTGTGGCAGCTCGAACATACTTGTTCAACGTTCTCATGAAACACTCTGCTTCACCATTTGCTTCTGGCCGTAATGGAGTAATTTTCCTATGGTGAAAACCTGACTGTTTTGTGAAGTCCTGGAAATCTGAACTTTGGAATGGGGGACCATTGTCAGTCTTGACAACTTTGGGAAAATCCTGACGTGCAAATATATCATTCAGACGTGGAATGACGACTCTTGCTGATGTTGAAGAAATCACCTCAACTTCAGAGTATCTGCTATGTTCATCGATGGCAACTAGCACGTAGTGACCAGAGGGAAATGGGCCTGCAAAATCATTTGCGATTTCAGACCAAGGTTCAGAAGGAAGTGGTGCTGGACACAGAGGTTCACGCTGTGTGTGACCAGGGAATGCATTGACACGGAATGCATTTCATCACTGTCTCTTCCACTAATTTGTCTATTCCTGGAAACCACACCTTCTCTCTGATGAGTAGAGTTGTTTGGTCTTGACTATCCCCTGATGTGTATGATGAGCGATGTCAACAACTTTCTGTTGCAAAAAGGGAGAACCACAATTCGATGATCACGAAGAATGACATCATCATAGACAGACAGTTCATCCTTGAAACAGGCAAAACAAGAAAGGTCAGAATCTTTCCACCTATTTGTTTTCAACTGCCATCTTCAGTTTCTGGAACTGGGAATCCTGTTGTGTAGCAGTTCGAACTTCTTCAAAAGTCATTGCTTTGGGAACTGCGTTCTGCTGATGAACTTGATATAAGCTTCGCCTGCATTGTCTCTCTTAGGTTAAGTGTGCGGGTGTCTACTGATGAAATCTGCTGGATTTCTGTCATTTTTTCCTGGATGATACTGAAGATCAAACTCGTATGGCATAAGACAAAGACGCCAACGTTCAATTCTTGCTGTAGCTGGCTTTCGGCTTTTCAGAATTCCCAAAAGTGGTTCATGGTCCATTACAACAGTAAATGTTGAGCCGAAAAGATACAGATGGTAATGCTCAACACCATACACTACAGCTAGCATCTCCTGGTCAGTCTGTGAATAGCGTCGTTCGACCTCTGTCAATGCACGACTTGCATAACTGACAATCTTGCCTTCTTGAGTGAAGATCGCTCCAAGACCAACAGGACTAGCATCTACAATGATATCTGTTGACTTGTTTGGATCGAAGTATGCCATGACTTTTGCTCCTGTCAATGCTTCTTTCAGGTTGCTGAAAGCTTGCTGTTCAACTTCAGACCATTTCCAGGGGACATCTTGCTTTGTCAGTTGACGTAGAGGTTCAGTAACTGTTGCGTACTTAGAATGAAGTGGGACACATACTGGGTCATACCCAAAAATGATCGTACTTCTGCGACATTCTTGGGCGAGTCAGTGTCAATAATGGATTTGATTTTTTCAGGATCCGCTGAGATTCCCTTATCACTGAACACATGTCCAAAGAAAGTGAGTTTGTTGACGGAAAACTTGCATTTTTCTTTGTTCAGTTTTGCTCCTTTTTCCTGAAGTTGCTTCAGAGTTCTTCTCAGGTTTTCATCATGCTCAGCTTGCGTCTTGCCATGCACTATGATATCATCAGACAAATTTCTAGCACCTGGAATGTCACTGAGAAGATCCGCAATGGTCTTCTGGAATATTTTCTGATGCAGCATTAACACCAAACAGAAGTCTTTGTACCTGCGCAATCCTGCATGTGTTGAAAATGTGGTAATATAGCGACTTGATTCTTCCAGTTCAAGTTGATGATACGCGTTTGTCAAGTCTAACTTACTGAAAACTGTAGAAGAATTAAGATCAGCAATCAGATCATCCACAGTTGGCATTGGTGTTTTTCTCTCCCTATCGCCCTATTTGCTTCACGCATGTCAATACACACTCTGACTCCTTTAGTCTTCTTGGGCACCACCACCACAGGACTAATCCATGGAGTAGACCAGTGACTTTCTCGATCATATCTAACTTCTCTATAAACATTCTAGCTCTGCTTCTACATCTTTGCGTACATGAAAAGGGATACGCCTATGACGTTCTGCTACAGGCTGAACTTAGTGTCAATGTGTAATCTGACTGTACCCCCCATCTATCTTTCCCATTTCTCCATCTAAGAGTGAAGGAAACTGATCTGGAATGGATGTGGAGGCAGAAGACGAAAAGGCAAAATGAACAATGTTCAGTGCTTGCTCAGTGTCTGCACTAAGAAAATTGTGAGACTGAGACTGAAGTCTGCTTGTGTTCACAACATAAAAACCTGCGTTTGTATGTTTGTCTTTGTATACAATGTTAGTGGTGAAAAATCCACGCACAGGATGAGGTCTTTTGAACCATAAGCATAAATCTGGGAGATGGACTCTGCAACTTGGGTTTGACACTAAGTTTATCATAAACATGTCCACTCAAAATGTTCACACTCGTTCCAGTGTCGATCAAAAAATTCACTTTTGCTTCAGAATGCTTGCAGTGATTACTGGAGTTTTGATGTATGTCTGTCACTGATGCTGAACACAGTTTCATCACTTGACTCTGAAGATCCATACTCTCATCCATGCTTGCGCATAAAAGAGTTTAATCTGCCTTAACCTCTGGTTTGGAGATACAAACACGGGCGAAATGATTCATCTTATGACATCGTCTGCACTCCTTCCCCTTCGCTGGACAAGAAGCATGCGAAGATGGACCACCACAGTAATGACAAAGTTAGTGTCACTATATCTTGTGAAACCACCACAATGAGAACCAGGTGACCAGAAGATCCTCGGACTGTTGTGTTGTCTCGCCCACGCCCACGATGAGTAGATCTGCCTCTGTTGACCTTGCGACCATGTTGTGAAAAGTTTCCACGGCCATCTGTGCACCAAAACCACTAGCACCAGAATCATTGCTGCTGTCTGTGCGTTTGAAATTGCCACCGCTAGATCGACTGGACACAGCATTTAGATCTACACTTTTTCCTTCCATCACTGAAGCTCTAGATTCAGACAACTCGAGCGCTTTGGCCTCGTCTAACACTTGCTTCAATGTGTAATTGTCTTTCAAGGCTTTTCTTCTTATTCTGGAAGACGTACATCCTTGTAAGATCTGAGAAAGGATTTCTTTATCAGCACCATGGAATTCACAAGTACTTCCCAATGTGTGCAAACGTGTGTAAAACGAATCAATCGTTTTCTCCGGAGTTCTGAGAAGCATGCCGAAATTTGAAAATTTCGTAAGTAGTGTTTTTCTTTGGAGTGAAAAATTCAGTCAATGATTTTTTTGCAACACCGAATTCATCTGGAACATTTCCATCTGGAGTTTGTCTGACTGCATCAAGTCCCTTTTGTTGGTCAGTAAAACTATCAAATATACATAAGCTTCTTCTCCAACATAATGTAAGCGCATGGCCTTCTTCTTTTTGTCGTCTTTAATGTCAAGAGCACATAAAAGATTCTCGAATCTATCTAGCCACTTTCTCCATCTTGGGCCAGCTGACTGCTCGTCGGCATGTACACGAATGACAGAAAACTCGGTAAATTTGCCATACCTTTGTATCCTCGTCGCCAGAAAATGTGTCTAGAATAGCTGATGTTGGCATGCAACAACGACACTAACGCACAAGTTGTAAACTCCAAACGATGTTTACTAAAGGAACGCTCTGATCGTTGACTATAGATCTGGACATGCAACCGTTGGCCTTCTGCGCATTCTCTTTACGCATGCATTAGACTTTCACATAGAGTTATAGTTCTTGCTACTTTCAATATTAAACACAACAGTATTTTAACAACTGAAGTTCGTGAACATTTAGAAAACAGCTATCCAAATCATTTAAAAAGTGTTTACAGATGGGTCGTTAATGGAATCCTCTGACAGTACTCAAGTTAAGCCTGTGGGCGATAGACAAGGCAATCTATGCATTCATCCACAATGAATTCAGAGCACAGCAAAGATCGTCGGACTGTTTACTATTTTGCTCGTTACGTTGCTAAGCAAGGGAAGTTACTCTTCGCCTAGTTACATTTACATAGTTACATGGGTGACTTCCCTTGACATCTTCCCCCCTTTCTTTAAAAGGATAAATCTTTTAACATGCATTAAATTTTTACAGTGGTTCATCTTCAGAATACTTTAAAGTGTTCATTGACGATTGTCCAAAAGGTCAACCACTGTTACTTTTAATTTCTTTTGTGTTCACTTTGATTTCTTTCCCCAAGCGACTTTCAAAAACAACTGTTTGTGAAAAACATAAGTCTCTAGCACATCACTCTGAAATTTAAAGTTCAGTGTTTTTCTTCATAACTGGAAATTCAAGATTCAACTTTAAAAAACAGAACGTCCTCCATTTTACTGCAATGTCTTCAGATTTGCACATTCACAACCCTTTCAAATTCAGTTACTTTTTTTTTATGCATTTACTCATGCTTTTCCATTCTTTCCATCATTAAAATTCTTCATCATCGAAGCGGACCGGTTTTTCTTCTTGTTTCTTCCACTTCGTCTCAGACTGGTGTTGAAGGTGGACTTGAGGCTGGACTCACAGTCGCAGATGGAGTGAGGGTAGAGCTGCAGCCATGGATCACCTTGCCTTGATGTTCCAGTGTCGCTCCAGCTCATCAGGTATAAAGACGTCTTCATGATCAGACTCGGATTGAGACTGTACAACTTTGTGAATGTGCTTTCTGTTGCGTCGCACTTCACCCTGCGGAGCGTTGATCCTGTATGAACGTCCGCTGTTGTCGGCTGGACCAATGACTTTGCCCCTGGTGGTCCATTTCTTCTCACCGTCGGTCTTGATTGCGACAGAAGTGCCTGGGTGTAGCTTTGGCAGTGTTGTGCACCATGACGTCGGTCAAAAGTGTTCCTTGTGTTGCTGTTTTGCGGCGGTGTCACGGTCACGGACTTCTCTGTCGTTCACGCCCAACAGGCTTTAAGTTGTGTGGCATCACTGGAACCTTGGTACGTAGCTGTCGTCCCATCAAAGCGACAGATGGACTGATTCCAGTGGCAGAGTGGGGTGTCACTCGGTAGTTCAGCATGGCAATGTCAGGGTCCGTTTGCTGCATCATCTTCTCACTGTCTGCACGGCTCGCTCAGCTTCTCCATTTGCTTGAGGGAAGTACGGACTGCTGGTGTGATGTCTGAAACTGTAGTCTTGGGCAAACTGAAGAAATTCATGAGACGCAAACTGTGGACCATTGTCTGACACGAGCTCCTCCGGGATTCCATGGTCGGAGAACACCTGCTTGAACTTGGTGATTAGTGTGGTACTCTTCATTGATGATAAATGCCTCACTTTGATCCAGCGGGAGTAATAGTCAACAATGACGAGAAAGTCTTGTCCTTGAACTTGAAAATATCACTCCCAGCTTCTCCCATGGTCTGAGAGGAAGTTCAGTAGGTTTCAATGGTTCATGACGTTGTGCGGGTCGATTCTCCTGGCAAGCCTGACAGGTCTCAACAATACGGCTCAGGTCACGACTGATGCCTGGCCACCATACAGTTTGTCTGGCATTTTCTCTGCATTTTGTCAGTCCTTGGTGACTCTCATGTAATTTCCGGAGAATTTCTTTCCTTTGACTTTCTGGCACAACAACTCTGTCTTGGTACACCAGTAGTCCATCTGACACTGACAGGTCAGACTGTACAGCCTTTTAGCCACTAAGCTTTGCTGAAACATGGTCGGGCCATCCCTCCTTAGTGTAGGTCACAGCAGTCTGTAGATCTGCATCTCTCATTGATGCCTCACGTAAGGCCTGCAATCTGCTGTCGGTGATGGTTCTTGACGACTCCAGAAGGTTGACAAAGGCTTCTATTTCGCGACATCCGTATCATCTTTCTCGTCATGCTGAAGAGGGCTGCGTGACAGAGTATCAGCTATGACGAGTTCTTTCCCTGGTACATGACGCACGTTGGCATTGAACCGCATCATACGTATGAGCATACGTTGACATCGTGGAGGACACTGGTCGAGATCTTTGGTTTGCAAGAGAGGGACAAGTGGCTTATGGTCGTTAGCAGGTCGAATGATTCTAGTCCCACGAGGTATCTCTCGAACCGTTCACATGCCCAGACGCTGGCCAAACACTCTTTTTCAATCTGTCCATATCTCTGCTCTGGCGGTTGTTAGAGTCCGTGATGCAAAGGCGATTGGTTGTTGCTGTCCCTTTTCATCCATCTGGAGGAGTACCGCCCCTAGCCCATAGCTGCTGGCATCGGCGCTTACGGTAGTCGATCGATCCGTTCTGTAGAATGAAAGAAGAGGAAGCTTTGTGAGTTTCTCTTTCACCGTCTTGAAGGCCTCTTCCTGATGTGATCCCCAATACCAGTGTGTATTTTTCTGCAGCAGATCTGTCATTGGCTTGAGTATGGTAGACAAACCCTGTGTGAAGCGTCCCAGGTAGTTGATCATACCCAGCACACGTCGCAGTTCACCAATATTTCTTGGGAGCACTCAGCTTGGTCACCTGCTTCAACTTTCTGTGATCAGGTTGAATGCCTTGCTCACTGATGACATGCCCAAAGAATGTCACCTTCTGCTGTCTGAAGTGACATTTGTCTCGATCAGTTTCAGCCCTGAGTCCTTGATAGCGTTCATGACCGGGATAATCGTTCATCATGTTCTTCCATGGTAGTCCCATGCACAAGGGTGTCATCGATGATGATCTCCACATCCTTCCAGATGTCCACAGCGTTTTCTTCCATTTTCCGCTGAAACTCATCAGTGCCGACGTTGATACCCATGGCTAGTCTGCACATGCAAAAACGTCCAAAGGGGTAATGAAGGTGGTAAGCAACTTGCTTCCTTTGTCCAGAGGTACTTGATGATAACCTCCAGAAACATCCAACGCGTGAATATCTTGAACCCGCCAGCTTGGGTGCAATGTCCTCTAAGTTGGGTACCATGAGTGTGGTCTTTTCACACTCTTGTTCAATTTCTTGAAATCGATGCACATCCTGATGTTACCGTTCTTCTTTTTTAAACTGCACAACAGGTGCGCACCAGTCTGTAGGCGTTGTCACTTTCTCTATGATGCCATTCTTCTCCATCCTGTCAAGTTCCTGCTTCACCTTATCACGGATAGGGAAAGGAATACGTCGAGCGGTAGTAACACAGTAGGGCTTGGCACCGTCTTGAAGCACAAGTTTGACAGGTGGTGTTTTCAGTAGTCCTGTGCTAACCGTAGACATCTTCATCTTTGACTTCATTCAGTCTCTTGACTAGTCCCATTGACTCACACGCTGCCCTGCTGAGCAGATTGCTGCCTGCTGACTGAGGTACCACTAGGATCTGGAAGGTGAAGTCTTTACCGTTGAGCGTAAACTTCCGCAGTGAACTCGCCTAACGTTTTCACTCTTCCACCAGGTGATTTCAGGTATGCAATGGATGATGAATAAAGTTCAGGTCGACGAGGTAGTTTCCTGTAGTCAGTCTCCTCATGACAGTGACATCAGCTCCTGTATCTATTTTGAAGACTGTCATGTGGCCATCACCACACACATCCAGTCAACAGTCCATGCTTCAGAGTGTCCAACACTCGTTGAGTTTAGCCAGTATGTGTCGGTTTCTAGTTCTCGAAGCGAACCTGGTTTGTAGATATTGCAACATCGGCTAAAATGATTCTTACGCTGGCATGTTCTACACTTCTGTCCTTTGGCTGGACACGGCTTGTCAGTGTGAACATAACCACATCGTGTACACGCATTCCCGTCTCTACCTGCATTTGGGAATTCAGCTTGCTGACTTTTGGAACCCCTTCTGTGCTGTGGAATCCTACCTCCATGGTCACGACCTCGACCATGACCTCGATGACGAACATACGCCTCGCTGAGATCGGCCTCACCACTAGCTGCTTGGTTTTGTTCTTGCATTTGCTGCTTGATCATCTCTTGCTGTCTTGCTACTTCTACAGCACGATCTAAAGTCAGATTATGTGTCAGCTGAAGTTTCTCTTTCACACGCTGATCACGCAAACCAATAACAAGCCTGTCTCTCACCTGATCATCCGGATCTTGATAATCACAGTTCAGAACTAGTGACTGCAATGCCCTGATAAATTCTTCAACACTCTCAGAAGATGACTGTGTTCTGGAGTTGAAAATACTTCGATCATGGATGGTAATTTCTCTTGGGAATGAAGTATGAAGTAAGCTTCTTCACTAAACAGTCAAAGTCTGTGTCAGTTTCAGGAGGATCAGCTTCAACCATCAAACTTGATGCTTTTCAGGATTTTCACAGCTTCTCTGGAACCCATAGCATAGATGAGAGAATCCCTCTGGATATCTCCATCCTCCTGGTGAAGTTTCGTTGCCCTTCTGAACCGTTGGAAATCTTCCAGCCAATCTTCCCACTCGCTTGCTTTGAACGAAAATTTCGGTGGCGGATCGTATCTGGCAGCCATTTCCTTCTTCCCTTCAGTTCTGTTCAATTCTGACACCAACTCAAGTTAAGCCTGTGGGCGATAGACAAGGCAGATCTATGCATTCATCCACAATGAATTCAGAGCACAGCAAAGATCGTTCGGACTGTTTTACTATTTGCTCGTTACGTTTGCTAAGCAAGGGAAGTTACTCTTCGCCTAGTTACATTTACATAGTTACATGGTGACTTCCCTTGACAACAGTGGTTCTGGTTTTATAATACCAACTTTAAATGTCAGATAATCATATCATTTAGGAAAGGGGTTTTCAATCCATACTTCAGAATTACATGCAATACTGAAGGCTTTGACTTACATATATGGTACACAAATTCCTTTCTATGAAATTTTACTGTGTGTTGATTTCAAATCTGTTTTAACAATCATCTAGAGCATGGTACTGCAAAGCTAGAAAATATTTTCTTTTGAAATAAAACATTTACTGCATTAATCTTAAACAAATGTTAGCGAACCGCCCAGAGAACGTGGACAAACGAGTCACAAGACAAAACACAACGCGTTTCGACCTCTTAGGTCTTCGTCAGGTGATGTATAAACGAATAAAACAACGAGAATTCACTTAGCTTTGATCGCATCAGATCGCTCAGGGTTCAGCGCAAGGAAGAAGGCGTTGAATGAGAACGAGGCTATTGGAAGGGAAATAGTGAGTGAGTCAAAGTCGTAATGATGATAAAAATATTACTGATAGGAATACTAATTATGGTCAAAATATTGGGGGGGGGGGGGGGGGGGGGGGGGGGGGGGAGGGGGGAGGGGGGGGGGGGGAAGACAGGATCAATCTTGGTGTCAATAAGTATGGGTATGGGAGAAAGGAGAGTGGGTTAGAGGATTCTTAAGCAGCAGGGTTGCCGTGGCAACAGTCCCAGAGGCGAAGGCGATTGTGATTCAATGCTAGTGGTAGCATCAATACAAGCAATAGCATTACTGAATGATACTGCTAACAACGATAGTGAAGCATGATACAGAAACATATTTAGAAAATACATTTTTATAATAATCAAATAAATAAAGGAAACGGGTGTTTCTTTTTCTTCTTTGCCTTAACTAGGCTGACCCTGGAGAAAGGTCCAGTGACGTTGAGGAAAGACCCACTGACCACAGGGAAAGTCCTGTTGACAGTGGGAAAGACTACAACTTTGGATTCTCTCTTGAGGGCACATAAGACCGTATGGCGAAAGCTTGGCTGTGTCTGGAGTGGCACTGTCTTCATCTGTCCGTGGGCAGGGGTGGTTGGGTCTGTGGGGTGTGCTCGGCAGCTGGAGGGTGGTGTTTTTCGCCGGTGGGCTCTGCAGTCATGAAATACGGGCTGGTACACCCATGGGGATGCTACTTTAAGGCTGTTATGAGCTGCATCCTGTAGTCTAATTTACCTCTGTTCAGGAGCAGTTATGTCCCTTGATATCTTAATGGAGTGTCCTGTGCGTGCCTGTACCCATCGTCAACACAGCGCAGGCCTCCAAGGGTGGTACAGGACTGCTCTAAGGGCAGGTGAAGACAGTGCTTCTCTGGGTCCTCCCCAGCACCTTTGGGTGTTTCTTTTTCTTCAATAAAGGAAACATTTTTTTAAAAAAATAAATAAATAAAAAAATTAAAAAAAAATAAATAAATAAAAAAATAAATTAAAAAAATAATAATAAATAAATAAATAAATAAAAAAATATAAAAAAATAAAAAAATTTAAAATTAAAAAAGAAAAAAGAAAAAATAAAAATAAAAATAATGATAATAAATGCATAAATCAGATAGCTATAAGTTATCAGATAGCCTCGTTCTCATTCAACGCCTTCTTCCTTGCGCTGAACCCTGAGCGATCTGATGCGATCAAAGCTAAGTGAATTCTCGTTGTTTTATTCGTTTATACATCACCTGACGAAGACCTAAGAGGTTGAAACGCGTTGTGTTTTGTCTTGTGACTCGTTTGTCCACGTTCTCTGGGCGGTTCGCTAACATTTGTTTAAGATTTGTTTAGATTTCCGCCTGCAGTCGTCTCGCTTTGCAACTAGATATATTTACTGCATTGTTTTATAACTCTAGGCATAAGAGTTGATTTTTGTTAGGTCCCATCTCACTGTGGTATAAAATGGAATGAAATAGAAGACAGTCTTGCAAAAGAAGGAACGAATAGAAACGTTGAAAATTTATTAAACAATCCCTTAGATTTGTCCTCTTGTGAATTAATCCAAATTATGGACAAGTATATACATAAGCAGAATTTTAGTTTTTAAAAAATGGCTACTTTACCATCGTGCCCAAGGCACATTGTTAGATTAATTAAAAAATTAAGGCTCAATGGAATTGATGATGTTGATAACGCATGCTTTTTTTGTACTCTGCAGAAAAATATTACAAGGAACAGTGAGGATAAGATATTTAAACAATATTCCAGAACTAATTTGAGAAAATTTACTTTTACTAACAGAGTAACCAATTTTTTGGAATGAACTAACAGTTAAACATCAAACGTGCACCTAGTATTAATGTTTTTAAGAACCTCATAGATAAACATGAATTATTAACTAAAATATGAATTTGATGGATAATAGGACTGAGCTAGCCTACGACTAGACCAACGGTCACAAAAAGAAAAGAAAAGATATATATAAGTTGTTTTTGATACAAAGCCCCTGATCCTGACCCTGATCCTGATCCTGAATACATGGAACAATAACTATTCTCATGGCATTACTTGTGTCTGCAGAGAAAACTTTTCTGTGCATCATCTTTTGTTTGAATGCTCGGTGTTGACCTCACTCTATCAGGAGAAAGGTATTGAGATGGATAACTTTGACAATGTCAATACTGTCTTGTATGGTCCATATGTTGCTGAAATTGCCATGGTTATTTCGCAATCACAGGTTGCAAAATTTTTATAAAGATCAACAATTCTGTGTACCACTAGGGTATGTCACTTATGTACATATGCATAAATCTGATGTGGGTTTAAAAGTACTTACATGGATGATAAGTTGAGTGTGGAGGTGTTTTTTTTTCTTAACTGTCTTATATCATCTGACGATGAACAAACATTAAATAAACCACTGAACTGAACTGAACTGAGCTTTTTGTTCTTTTGTACAAGCTAATGTGCATACCATCTGTTATCAACTCCATTTTGAAGTCTTCTCAGCCCAGTCAGAACAAAATGTGAAACAGAAAAACAGACAAGAACAACAACAACAATTTGATTTGAAACATCTGGCTTAATCTACAAACAAACAAATGAACAAATGTGTGTGTGTGTGTGTGTGTGCGCGCGCACGCGCACACACACTCTCACACACACACACACACACACACACACACACACACACACACACACACACACACACACACACTCTTAAAGGGAAAAACTTTCATTCCGGAGGACAAAATACTACTACCACCATCACCACCACAATATCTTCTCATTCTGTCCCTTCTCCCTGTCATGTCCATCTCCCAGACAACAAAAGATTGTTGGAGTCATGGCTAGGATGACTTGAAACCATGAAAGAAGAAACTGAAAAGTTGAAAGCCACACACACACACACACATGTACACACATGTACACACACACACGCACACGCACGCACACACACGCACACACACACACACACACACACACACACACACACACACACACACACACACACACACACACACACACACACGCACACACACACACACACACACACACACACACAAACATGCGCAGACAAGAGAGAGAGAGAGAGAGAGAGAGAGAGAGAGAGAGAGAGAGAGAGAGAGAGAAGGTCGAAAAAAAAAGTAATGTTCACCTTCATCCATCCAAACCACTCCTAAAAATGGTGCATATGATTATATGTGCATATGCTGGCTTGCACACGTAAACTGCATGAGTACATTATAAATCTTTCATATGTTGACATTTGCATGCACTGACATAACATGTCTAATCATTAAGAGAATCAATTTATTTTGTAACAAAGATACCTATATACAGCGACAATTACTTTGTGAAGGCAAGTAAATGTTGATGATATAGTAGTAACACACAGCTCATTTTAAAACAGTAGTACTTGTAAACAGCAACATCACTATGTGAAGGTAAGTAAAAAAAAAAGAAGTGTAATTGATGATATATTATAGTAATAACAAACAAGTGGCCAGGCATTATAACATTGATCATAACAGATATCTATGTAACTAGTGAGAATGTGCAAACTGTGTATAATTATTATTTTCTTCTGTAAGATTCTGAACTATGATGGCATTTCATCTTCAGGTGAGAAGAGGACCAGAATAACGACGACTTGTTTTAAATCGTTCAGTTCTAGGTACAAGAACCTGGAGCTTTGTAGACTTTCTCAAATTCATGCTAAATTTTGTTTGAATAGTTTGCAGGGCAAATCTAGATACACTTTTTTGCAGGAACATTCCTGTATCAATAGCAAACACATCCCTTACTGGTAAAAAAAACACAAAAATCCAACTTAATATAACCCCATTCTGTAGAGCTTGAGGGTTTCAAGACAACTGCTTAAAAGGCATGTTTATAGATGCTAAATAAAGGTTTCATTGAATTTGTGCTGGCTGAGTGAAACGCTATCTTACTGTTATTGATTGAAGTGTGTATGCATTCAGGAATAATTTTCTGGCATGAAAATTATGAGAGAGCGAGAGAGAGAGAGAGAGAGAGAGAGAGAGAGAGAGAGAGAGAGAGAGATGTGTATATGTGTGTGTGTGTGTGTGTGTGCATGCTCATGCGCACATACTGTGGGCATGCATGTGTCTGAGTGTGAGTGTGTGTGTGTGTGTGTGTGTGTGTGTGTGTGCGTGGTGTGTGTGTGAGACAGACAGACAGACAGAGACAGAAAGACAGGACAGAGACAGAGACATACACACACACGCACAGAGAGAGAGAGAGAGAGAGAGAGAGAGAGAGAGAGAGAGAGAGAGAGAGAGAGAGAGAGACAGACAGACAGACAGACAGAGTCTGAGAGACAGACAGACAGAGACAGAGAGACAGGACAGAGACAGCGACACACATGCACATACAGAGAGAGGGAGAGGGTGGGAGATACACGGCACTGATATGAAAAGTTAACAAACGCCCTCCACCCCCACCCCCTCTCCAAATCATAATTCAACCATTTTTACGACCTACCTTTGACATAAGGTACAGATGTCCGATCACAGGCAGAGGGTAGGGTGGGCTTGGGGGATGAGGGCACGGAGGTCGAACAGCGCGCCACCAGTGAACCACCAACCACGCAGCCAAAAAAGCCACCACCAAAGTCAAACCAGTTGTGAAGTCGAACGCTGCCATCCTGATCATGCTAATAAAACGGGCTTTGTAGGAATTTGGGAAAAAACAACAACAACAAACAAACAAGTCAGCCAACCGATTTTACATAATCCTTAGCTTTACTTCAGTTGGCTTAAAAGTGCTTCAAAGATTTGTGAGTTTTGAGATTGGAAAATTCTCCTTCTTCTTCTTCCGTATGAGCGACCAACATCAACATGTTGATGACTACTACGACAACAACAACAACAACAACTACTGTCACTTTTGGGAGGAAGCACGCGCGCGAAAAAAAAGAAACAAATCTGCTCAATCACAGAAATATTTGGCTATAGGCTAAAAGCCTTTTGTCCTCGTATTAGTGTCTATTTATGTGGTTTTGGATCACTATATAGTGAACTGCCCCATGGTTTAATCAGGAATAGTGTATACTACATTTATCACCATCTCAATAAAGATTTAAATCAATGGAAAATACATGGTCATTAAAAGATTTGTCAATTTGATTTTTGAAGGCTTTACTGATTCTGGATATTGGGGCACGTGTTAAACACATAGCCATTTAGGCTTCTAATTGTCCCATCATTTGATAATTTTTTTGTTTAATGATTTGTCATTATAAGGTCAGTTGTGATCGCACAGTCGTTGGTGACGGTTTTAATCGTCATAGTCACATTTTATGTAAACAAAGTATACTGGCATTTGTCAGTTTGATCTTTGAAGGTGTTTGTACCTTGTGCACATTTAATGATGCGTTACTGGTGTCAGAGGAAATATTATTCCACATAATTATATGTAATACGGATAATACATGATAACATGTGGCCCTTACGGTAACGGACCGGCAATGAGAATCGCAGTGAACGTGATCAGTGATCAGAGCATGCAAATGGGACTGCCTAGAAGTAACAACACCCCCCCTTTATGTGCCAGAATGATCATCCTCATGATCGTGGGCACCAAAGGAAAGAAGAAGAAGAAGAAGAAAAAATTCTGGCACTGGTTATGTTACGAAGTTAGTCTTAATAAGTTTGAAGTTGTGCCCACAAGTCTTATCATAATTTTGCTTTGGCTATCTTGTCTTATCATAGTTAGTCAAGGAAGCTCAAGAAAACTCGCACCTGATATGCACAAACATACGAAAACACACGTACTGGATGCAAGTGTTGTAATATTGCATTGGACATGAACAGGAACAAAAACGCTTGGTTTTGAAATTGTCTTCTCTTGAAACTCTCCGCGTTCGAGCCCGAACAGTCTCCTGACTTGCTAAGTAGGCAGCTCTCCTGGGAAATGGTTGTAGTAGTAGTAGTAGTAGTAGTAATAGGGACCGGCTTTTTTAGCCTTAGGCCTTACGGCCTATTTGCGTCCCCTCATTATTTTTCAATTTAAGTTTGGTCTGGTTGCATGCCTGTCATAAATAACATTATATTCAATCCACACTATAGAAAGCATCTTTCAATTTTAGTGCAGCGGCTAAGGTAAAAACCCTGACATGAAGAGTGAAAGCAAGCCACTTTGCACATAAATACTTCCGACCATAGTTAACAATATTAGCTCAGAAACACCGAATCCGTGAACTGTAGGAGACATGGTAGACATAAAAAGTTGCGCAATTCTGCATAACTGTGCACTTTTGATGCGCTCGCTGTTCTGTAGGAATTCAGCCACTAGCGGCCTTGAGGCCGCGCCGTCACATCATCGGCTACACGCGCGCAGCCGGTGCTTCAGTTTACTGTTTACCCGCTTAAATAGAGTATTTTCGTGATGTTTATATCCGGCTATTTGACCGCCTCTGATGTATTTTTCGTGAACTGTTTATAAATTCTGTAAAACTAATAAGTGTCTTTGCTACCCTTTCTTCGCAAAATCACGAAACAAGCGGGACAATTTACGAACAATTTAAATTAAAGACGCCTGATCTGAGAACAATTTTAGAGCAAGCACCGTGCAATTCTTACACACGTCGAGATGCCGAGTCGTCCGATTAGAACATTAAAGTCCGCAACTTGCAAAGTAAGCTGTCAGTTTCTTGCATGCCTTTGATTGCCAGATTGTACTTAAAGATTGATTGCCTGATTGTATTTAAAGCCAGCGATTGTTTGGTTAACATCTTTCATCTCTCAAACCGGTCAACCGGCTGAGCCAGCCTGGCAGTGAGCGAAAGACGAGCGACCTAGATTGTTTTCCCCCGGCCAAGCGATTTGTTCCATCATCTGCACAAATCCTTGCATCCTCCCCTGTTTATATCTAACCTTTCCACAGTTTTATTTCGACTGAAGTACAGAAACAAAAAGTTAAAAATAAGGCAAAGCTGGGCGACCCATCGACGCTAATTCCCTATGAAATATTTATACCACCCAAGGCTGGCGCCATGCCGTCAACGAAGCCACGCCTCACTTTGTATGGTGATCCGTTGCTGTCAAAACATCTGTGTGTGTGTGTGTGTGTGTGTGTGTGTGTTGTGTGTGTGTGTGTTGTGTGTGTGTGTGTGTGTGTGGATGGTCGTTGTTGTAAGGCATCTTCTCATTATTATATCTCACTTATCGTTTGTAATTTAGATATGTTATAAGTAGCGTTATTTTAATTTTAATTTATATTATTGTTGTTATGACTATGGACTTTTTCGTTCTATGGTAGGTGTATGGTGTTCAAATAAGGAGCTGCCATGCATCTGCTATAAAATTTAAGCGAGTTGAAAGCACAACCCCATCAGATCTCAAGAGGAGAACCTATCAACTGAACATTTGCATTCTGTGCCAGAAAGACACTTCAGAAACATTGATATGTCCAGCAAGAAAAGATGGTGTAGGGTACAAATATGTTGCTGACATCTGAAAAGCTTTCTTGAAATTGGTGAGAGACCATTTTGTACACCTGTTCTTAGCTTTTGATGAACAAGACAGAACATGAGACTACTTTTCGTACAAACCATGCCTGCTGGCACAAAAGCTGTAGAAGCCGAATTGGAACAACTGTGCTGTTGAGAAAGCGGAGAAATGAATCTCAACCAGCAAGTCCAGCAAAAACAAGACGACTGACAGCTTCCTCTCAAGAACTGCAAGACATATGCTTTTTCTGTAACAAGTCATCATCTCACTCAAGTCCATCCAAAGTTCACAGTGTTCAAACTCTTGAAATGGACTGCAAAGTTAGAAAAACAAGCAGCATTACTGAAAGACCAAGAACTTCTACGGAACTTGCTCCAGGGGACATGGTGGCGACTGAAGCCAAATATCACAAAAACTGTTTGGCAGCATTCTACAGGCGTAAACCAGCATCTGATTCAGTGAATTTAAGTGAGGACTCTCCAATCCAAATCCACTCGCTTGCACTGGCAGAGCTAGTGGCCTACATAGAGAATTTTTGCGAGGCTGAAGATGATGCTCCTGTTTTCAGCATGCCCTTCCTGTGCAAGCTATACAGTTCGAGTGTGCAGAAACTGGGTTTGGAAGGTGGAAACGTTCACATACACACGCCTTCGAAACAAGTTACTTGAAATCATTCCGGGCTTACGTCAGCTGTTCAAGGCCGAGAAACTGTACTGATGTTTGACAAGGATATTAGTGAGGCAGTCAAAGGGCATGTAATGAAAGTTCTGACGCAGTGCATCTAAGTAAAGCAGCTCAACAGATTCGTAGAGATATTCTTCAGCGTCAGAAAGGTTTTGATGGCAGGTTCACTGAAAAATGTCAAGAGGATTCGATCCCGTCTTCTTTGAAAACTTTGATAAAATTTATTTTGTGTGGACCAACACTTACAGTTGATGAAAGTGATACTTCAAATGCAACAGAACAAGCTGTTCTATCTGTCTCACAGTTGATTGCCTTAATTGCAAGCAGTCACGCAGACTTTCTACCTTTCAGAGGCACAACCAAAAAAGTGAAACACCCTGCCTCTCTACTTGAGCTTAAAAGTTCATGCAGAGACAAGAAAATGAGGGCTAGTTGATACACTATTTGCTCTTGTTTAGGAATTTCATATGACAGAGTTCTATCAATTTCTTCAGAGATAGCTGACCAGGTCTGCAGCAGTTTGAGCGAGCAGGAGTCGTCGTTCTCCACAGATGCGAAAAGGTGTTTTTACTACTGCTGCATTTGATAACACGACCACAACCCCAGCTCTATGACAGCTGTTGACTCATTCCATGGGACAATGTGGTCTTGACTCAACACAGAAAAGCAGAAGAAGAAGGAAAAGAACAAGATGCCCTAGTGCCACGTAGTAAAGATACACCAGCAGAAAAGAGAACTATTCCACAGCTTCCATTTCAGTATACGGCCATCATGCCGTGCCATGTCCAGGAAAGGAACAGACTGCGCCATATCTACCAGGACCCTGTAAACCTTGTATCAGTACTGACACAGAAAATTATGAGACTGAGTATGCATGGCTGAGGCATGTATAGTGTCGTGGAGACAGCACCAATTTCTGACAAAGACTTTATCTCATGGGCTGCTTACCATGCTTCATGCCAACCTTCCTTGCATCTTCCTGTGGCAGATTCCTCTCTCGTACCTTTGATTTAGAGAATGCTCATTCGCCTGCGCTTGTCAAACATGTGATGGGCTGATCAAATCAACAGTGGAGTACTTGAATCCCACACAAAAACCAGTCATTGCTGCTGATCAGCCTCTGTATGCTTTAGCAAAAGAGATACAGTGGACATGGCCTGACACTCACGGAGAACAGAATTGCGTTCTTATGCTTGGAGGACTGCACATTGAAGATTCGCTTTCAAAACTCTGGGTGACTGGCTGAACGGATCTGGGTGGACAAGCCTTCTCACAGCTGCTGGCATTGCTACATCTGGTGTGCTGACTCGTTCCTAAAGGCCTCCATGTCACCAGAACCAGGCATGCACACCAAGTCACTGCAGCTGCGTTGTATATCTTACAACAGCGAGCATTCCAAGCATACAAGGAAGTCAATCCTGCTGAACAGTCCACTGGTATACAGGAATGGCAGGACAGAAAATCAAAAGAGCAGCCACAGTTCAAGTACTGGACACTTGTACTTCACGTTCAAGTCACCATCCTGCAAATGATTATTCACTTCGTGCTGGCAAGTTTGTCAAATACGTGGAACGTTTGTCAAGCTGATGCCCTGGCTGTTTGCATTGGACCACAAAAACAATGCCCGGTGGTTGTCTGTCCACATTCGTGACATGGTGCAGCTGAACAACATCCATCCTGAAATCTTCCATGAATTTTGCTCAGGATCCTTTGTTGTCAGGAAAACGCAACGCAAGTTTTCAGCATTGCCATGGATCAACTGCACGAGCAGTGCAATGCACATCAAAGGCGAAGGTGGAGCAGTGGGTTTAAACCAACAACCCAAATGCTTTGCGTCGTTGGATGATAGCAGACCAAAATTTCTCGTATGCTTGATGATTTCGGAAGCATCTGCAAGCTAGTGAACCCATACAAAATACACATCAAGAACAACAACCAGCTGTCAGTACACTTTTGCAAAGCAAGTGAATGCAGTTTTCACTAGTTTTGAGGAGTGGGCAATCCATTTTCAGAAGACAGTGGGTATCTGTTTGCTCTTGATACCAAAGACATCAGTGAATGAAGACGTTGTGTCCACTGTCTGCACCATCCACGAACTTGGAAAGGAGCAGTACAGCACTTTCATAGAGGAACGTTTTGAAAAGCGTTCACAGCCAGTCAATGCCCTATTCGGAAAAATAAACTTCCTCTTTTTTCAAATCAGAAGTGCAAGCCCAGCTCCATTTTGAAAGGCACTGTGACAGCTTTGAAGAACGACGTTCGTTTTCCAGGTTATACATTTCTTGTCAGTCAAGAAACGGCAACCTTGATGAATTTTTCAAACATGAAAACCAAGCCTGGCCACCAGCACTTTCCAAACTTGGTCAGCCGAGATCAGGATCCAAAGCTGATTTGATCTCCTGCCTTCAAGCCCAGAAACCTACAAGTATGTGTTCATCCTCAACACTGCTGAAGTTCCTCCTGCAGTTGCTGACGAATTTGCATTGATGGTGCAGCCCTTCTTCAAATGTTGCCACCAAAGTTGACAGCTACTTTTCAGGAATATGTGGATGTGTGTGTGTGCATGTGTGTGTGTGTATCTGTGTGCGTGTGTGTGTTGTGTGTGTGTGTGTGTGTGTGTGTGTGTGTGTGTGTGTGTGTGTGTGTGTGTGTGTGGTGTGTGTGGTGTGTGTGCGCGCGGCGCGCGTGTGTGTGTGTGTGTGTGTGTGTGTGTGTGTGTGTGTGTGTGTGTGTGTGTGTGTGTGTAACTCCCTCTCCCCTCTTCCTTAGTTGTGCTAATCCTCGTTCACATTTTCATATTTAAATGTTATTTCTAACTGTATGATAAAGGTATTGTTATCACAAAGTACATTCATGAGCCCTGATATGGCCTAAGTGGTCGGCGAGGCTATAGGCAACATGGATGAATGAAGTACTTGAATATACCTAAATATGTGATGGATTGTGATTTTTTGTGGTATTATGATCATTTTTAAACTAAGTGAAGCCCTTTCATAACTTACTATAACAGTGTGTTGAGAAACACAAACATAAAAAGTGAGAAATGTGTCCGTGTCGCGGTCTCTAAAACTGGACCTTCCATCTTTAATCATCAATTAAACTGAGAAACAGATGGCCAAAAATTTGTTTCCCATGCTAATATTGTAGAGGAGTATCTAAAGTGAGTGTGTGCCAAAAGGCATGCTTTCACTCCGATTGCAGGGTTGCCCAATATCCCTACCTTAGCCGCTGCACTATTAGGGTCTTCATCTAGGAGTTTTTTAAAGCTGTTGATATCAGGTGCATATTTGGTGTTAGTAGGCAGTGCATCCAATATTTAGCAATTCTCAAGGTAAAACAAGACTTTCTTTTGTTAATATGACAATGCCTAATAAAAATCTTGCCTTCATTATTTCTTGTGCAATCCACTTCTGAGAATTTGAAAAGCGCATGCACATTGACATATCATAATTATGGAATATTTAAAAAATTGGATCAGGTCTCCTCTGATCCTCCTTCCTTTCAGTGAGTGTAATTGGAGATAGTGCAATCTTTCATTATAGTTTAAATTCCTACATTCTTTCAGGATTTTAGTAGCTCGCCTTTGTACATTTTCTATCATTTTTGACTGTCTCTTGAGATGGGGACTCCAAATTACATAGCATATTCGAGATGAGGTCTAACAAATGCTTTAAATAACTTGATAAATGTCTCCTTCTCTAGGAAGGTAAAAGTTCTCCTGATGAGTCCCATCATCTGATTTGCTTGTTCACCACTCTCTGGATGTGAGGATCAAAGGATAAATCTTTATCAAAGGTTACTCCCAGATCTGTTGTGTTTAGCATAGAAAATAGGCTACTGTGTTGGAGAATGGGTAGGCAGGGAGGGGATGGGGATGATTTTGGCGGGGAACATAGAAATAGGTGCGGGGGGGGGGGGGGGGGGGGGGGGGGGGGTACTTTGATTCCGAGATCAAGAAACTAAGGGGGGGGGGGGGGGGGGGGAACAGTTTGTGGCCAGACACCACAATTAGGTTTTGCTCTAAATTTCAATTTAATCCATGTTAGCATTTTTTTCCTTCTTCTTCTGCGTACGCAGGCTGACACTCCTGCGGACACTCCCAATATGGGCAGGCAAGTATTAATCCCATCTACCCAACAAAGGGAGTGGAGTCTTGTGTGTATGACCGTTTTTTATCCCGCCATTAAGGCAGCCATACTCCATCTTCAGGGAAGGTGCATGCTATGTGTAACATGTCGTCCATACTAACGGCCAAACTGGCCTTCTCTTCCGAAAGTTGGTGATGGGATTTTACATGTGTGCAAGATGTTGTGTGTGCGTTCACACACGGAACCTCGATTTATAGTCTCATTCGAAGGACTGTGTGGGAAATGGAGTCAGAACTAATGTTAACTCTGAGGGAAAAATCCCCCTGTACCGAAAATGTCCTGGCGGAGATTCGAACCCGCAACCCTTAGATTATGAGTCCGGCGCTCTACCAACTGAGCTATTTCGGCTCCCTGTTAGCATTTTGAGGCCTGGCATAAGTTTAGAGTCAGTATTTGATTTTACACTGATAATTGATCAAAAGAACAATCCCCATACCGGTCATTCCGATGACATAATTCACAATCTTCAAATACATGACCTTCCTCTTGGCAGATGTCACATTTCAAGCCTTCTCACGCACCCATGACCTTGCCTTTGTGCCAGCTGGTACGTCCCAAATAGTCCCATTCCTTTCATTATAATCTGTCTGCTTGGAACCATCTGACATGTGCCTTGATAGGCATACGAAAGAAAAAAAGGTAAATAAACTTTCGGACACAATAAATTCTCAAAACAATCAAATTGCCGCAGTCTATAAATACTTGATTACCTTAGCACATTAATTTTTTGGTGTGCAGCCAGTAGGCTTCCATGAGGGTAAGCAGTTCCTTCTTGGAAATAATTCTGAACATTTAACGAACGGAATTTATGGAAACAAGCATGGACCAACAGTCTCACTCATTATAAAAGGACTTCGCTCAGATTAAGGTAGTATCAAAATGGGGGAGGCTGAGAAGTGGCAACGAAAATAATAGTAAATCCTCTGGTGATAGCATTATGAGATTTCCACGTCCAACTTAAGTTATTCATCATCGGAGATCTTAATTTCCAAGCACTGAACTGAATTACCTCCTCTTTTAAACCTTCTTGGCCTCCACTGACCTGAACAGATCTACATGTAGTGGGTCTTGGGCAGATGCTGACCATTCCAACAAGAGAAGACGACACTTTTGAACTCGTAACAAATAGCCCTCATTTGGTCCCATGAGTTGTGCTAGTATGTGGCCTACATGTCTGACCCTGACATGGCCTAAATTTCAAAGTCAAAACACAGTTAGAAAGGACTGTCCATGTTTCCTCTAAAGCACAGCTACCTGGGATAGGATGAAAGAGGAGATGCCAGCCCTTAAAAGCAAACCCATCAAGATGCAGCAGACTGTGACAACTTTCAGGAGCTTTGGACCTTTTTCAGCACCAGCCTCCTGTCAGGTATGGCTGTCAACATCCCTACATACGTGTCGCACAGGCCAGCCTTGGTTCATTGCAGTGACAATCACTTGATAAAGAAATATAACAGAAAATACAAGCAGTTGTGGAAGACGAGTTCAGAGTGCCTGGGCCTCAATTAAGGATGTGTGTGGTAATTGATTCTGTGACTCATACCTAAGTTTTTTGAAATATCATCTTTACAAGGTTTTGAAAAACGGAGGAAACTCGTGGATGTGTTAGAAATCAGCGCTGTACTTGTTAGAGAATGCACATTGGCAGTTCAAACTGCTGTTCACGTATGTATTGACCAGCCCAGCATGACACCAATCTCCATTTTGTACAAAGTTTTGGCTGTGTCCAAATTGTCATTCTTGACTATATTTCTGTTTTTCATTCCTTTGTGTGAATAATGTTTCAAGTAAGTTATCTTCATGTATTTCATGAGAAAAGTAAGTAAAGACAAAATGAAAAGCATGTTGACCAAAATACGCTTGACAGTAAGAAAAGCTTTCAGTTGTAAATCTTCTTTCACCTAATTTTCATCATGCTTGTTAGAAGAACTATACTTGATAAGAGCAACAATGTGATGAAAAGTTGAAGTCAGAGGTGATAAAGTAAAGAACAGATAAATGTGGTGGCATGACATCTGTAGTCTGTCCAGTGATAGGCAGTTGACAGAGCTTAGAAATTAAGTTGGAGGTAAAATGCCAAAGTTAAAACAGGCCATTTAACCATGTCCTGTTGCAGGTATATGTCTTGTTCTGTTGTGCCATTTTTCTCTCATGTTTAGTAATTCCTGAGGTGTATGTAGCAGACGTTTTAAGTTCTGAAGGCTTCTTCTCTTCATTATTTTTGGAACTGTTTTTTATATGTTTTTTCTTTCTCTCCACTTCCACTCTCTTTCATCTAACTTCCTGGGGCCGGAATAGCTCAGTTGGTAGAGCGCCGGACTCGTGATCCTGGGGTTGCGGGTTCGAATTTCGGTATAGGGGGATTTTTCCCTCGGAGTTAACATTGGTTCTGACTCCATTCCCCACACAGTCCTTCGAATGAGACTATAAACCGAGGTTCCGTGTGTGAACGCACGCACAACATCTTGCACACACGTAAAATCCCATCACCAACTTTTGGAAGAGAAGGCCAGTCTGGCCGTTGGTATGGATGACACGTGACACACAGCATGCACCTTCCCCGAAGATGGAGTACGGCTGCCTTAATGGCGGGATAGAAAAGGGTCATACACACAAAACTCCACTGCCTGGCTATACAGGGAGTGTCCGCAGGAGTATCAGCCTGCGTACGCAGAAAGAAAAGAAAGAAAGAATCTAACTTCCTTTCTTCCCACCATGCAAAGTCATATGTACTGTCAACATAGTTGTGGATATGTTTGGAAGAAGAGCCATTATTGAATCACTGTGTAATTATCCTTTGAAGGAAGGTCACCTTCAGCATCATTTAGTCATTATTGTTGTTGTAGTTGTCGTACCCTGACTAAAAGACTCCAGGGATCATCCGAACAGCCGAAGTACTTGAACACTATGGTACAAATGCATCAGCTGGGGATGAGAACATTACGTGTGTGACTGTTTTTGATTACCCTGCCATGTGGGCCACCACACTCCGACTTTGGGGGATTTTGGAGACTGATAATGTTATGCTAGGAGCTTGTCACAACTGAAGACAATCCCTGCAGAGCATAACAACATTTTGATATAGCCTTGGTGTTCTAGCCTATGTCAATTGGCCTGACACAGTCTTAAGCCAAGGCGGATTTAGTTATTTTTTGGCATGTTCATATGCACACATCGGTGTAAAAAGTGCCCACTTTCTGTTCAGATCATGATGTGTTAGGAGAGATTGCAGAATACTGTATGTAATGTGAGTATGCATTTGAACAACTGTTTATTTACAATCTGTTAATCAAATTCATTTCATAGTTATTGTGTTCATGGACATTGATGCACACGTGTCTATGTCTCTTTAAGCAAAAAGATATGTGAATGAATTATAGTAAGCATGGTTGTTTGGTTATGAAAAATAGTGTGAGATGAGAATATGTTGGTCTCTTTAAGCAAAAAAGAAAAAAAAGGAACTAAATTGTAGCCGGGTGCTAACAGTGTATATATTTCTTTTGGTTACCTTTCGTGGATGAACATGTTTTGTTCGAGAGTTATCTTCCCCTTACCTCCCTTGGTCGAATCTCATTTTTTTTATTGTGTTAATTCTTTAAATCATGAATACCTCAGAACCTACATAATTGTATGTATGTCGCTAAAGTCAAATTAATGTATTTGATTCATTACAACCGTACTGGGCTGAGAAGCCCATATTTCTCTAAACTGGGATTTTGCACGAGCAATCTTGGCGCCATTTTCAATTGTCTGTCGAATGAATATTGAATAATTTTTGATTTTACAAAAAGTAAGAGGAAAACCGAAGAATCTGAAGATGCATGTTAAAAGTAATGTCCATGAGCTTTCATTTCGTATATCGGATGCTTAGGATCTTTTCCGCACAGGCTTGCGACTATACGAAATGACTGACGACGCCGGTTCCCTTGAGCAAGTCGCCTTCTTCGTTCATTGTCGGAGTTTTGATCCAAATTATCATTCTACGAAATTCGGACTTCCCGATCGAAATCTTGCTAATGACTCCATTTCTGTTATGAATACGACAGAAAATGTGTAGAATTTATTATTTAACAGACCGTTTCAACAGAGTATTTTTCAGTTGAAAATTGTGTCAAAAGTAGGCGCATTCGGCCCGGCGAAGTGAAAAGTCAGCTGTGTTTTCTAGTAATTTTTAATAACAGAATTCCCACTTAGACACTGTCTCGGAAAATGAAGTTTATATGTATGAAAAGAGCGAAATGCCAGCTGTTCATTCATTGTAAAATTATTTTACCCTCTTCAGTATCTTTTATTGAAATAGAGGAAAATATGACGTAAACGCATTAAAAGTGGCTTCACTCTAGGACATTAATCAGCAATGATTTAGTACAGGAACAAAATTGTCAAATGTGACTTACTGCATTTTATTCCTTGTGTTCTGAGGTTTTCATCGATAGTAAATATGTGTTAATAGTTTGAACGGACAGCGAGCCAGACAACACTGAAGCTGCCATAGAAAACACAAAATTCTGTTGGTTCCGGCCTCGCGAGGCCCGTTTCGTCTCGGGCACCGTGTTGCTGGCTCTGCGGCCCGGTACATTCTTATAAAAGTAGAGCGTTGTGTGAGAATGGAACAGAGTTCTCTGATGTGAGCAACTGGCGTGAGAGGCAGAGAGAGTGCTCAGTGCGCTGAGTGCTGTGCGAGAGAGATTGCTCCCAGGGCTGCGTTCCTGGTTTGAGCTTATTATGGAAGGCAAATAAAAGGAGAAAAACTCTGCTTCGTCCACTGCGTCTTCTTGACTGGCTGCTGTCCCTTGGTTCCTGCACTTCTCACCATCTGCCTGTCTTCACCTGCACACCCTTACCCCTCCACACCATCACAACTGGCGCTGCGAGCAGGATTGAAGACAAGGGACCAAGAAGACACAGCCAAGAAGACCGGACGCCATGGCCAGCCTGCCCCTACATCTGCACCTCTGCATCAGCTCCCCAAATTCACGGGTAACGAGAGCAGCAGGGAAGTGGACGACTTCATCCGGGAGGCCAGGCTTGCCCTACACCTGCAGCCCTGGATGACAGGACAGCCGCCCTCTGGCTGATTGCCGCCCTAGTGACCGAGCTCGCAGGAGGTGATCAGGCTGCCAGCGACAGAGGTGACTCTCCAGCCAAGATCTCTACCATCTTGGAGGAGAACTGGGGAGAGCAGCGTGATGTGGTCACCCTGGCCACAGCATTCTTCAACAGGCAGCAAGGCCAGGACGAGACCATCTGGGAGTATGGCTCACATCTCCAGTACCTATGGAGGAAGGTGAACCAGGCTGGGGATGGAATGTTGCCTGCCACCATACTCAGGGATGCCTTCACCCATGGCCTACGACAAGCAGCACTCCGCAAGGATGTCAGTATTTCGTCCGGAACCATCCTACCACCACCTTTGAAGAGGCTAGGAAGGAAGCCCAAAGGTGGATGCAGGACTGTGGTGCTGACGGTGACATCCTCTACACAGCTGGCCACTGCTACTGTCGCCTCGCTTCAAACTCAGCTAGAGGCACTCAGGGCCACAGTCGCCAGCTTGCGGGAGGAACTGCAGCAGCCACCACCTGCATGGCCACCACTGCAGGTCCGCAGCTGTGTGACGGACACACAGCGCTCAGGACGACGGCCCAGACGGAGGCGACAGAAGATGGCAGTGATGATGAAATCTGAGACAAACCCCAGTCCTCTACCACTGTCAGCAGCCAGAATGCTGACAAGCAATATGGTTCAGCAGCACCCAAGCGACAGGCAGAGTCCATTTTTGCCTCTGCTGTCACCAGGAGAGATGCGCCGACTGCAGCAGGAGGACCCATCCATCGGGCCAGTTTTCTCTCCTCCTGGCCAAAGAAGCCTGCAGTGGCGAGAATAGGGAGCTACGGGCCCCTCACCCAGCAGCACAGCCGATTCACCTGCCGACAGGGAGTGCTGTATCGGCGAATGGCGGACCCTAAACTTGGGGCGTGTGAGCAGCTGCTCCTTCCCAGATCGCTCCGGCCCAAGGTTTTGTCATCGGTCACAACCGCCAGCGTCACCAGGGCTACCAACGTGCTGCAGAGATGCTGCGACCCCAGGTCTACTGGCCCGGTATGTACCGGGATCTGGAGCAGCACTTATAGCCAGGTGTCGACCCTGCATCAAGGTCAACCAGACTGCCAGTGCCTCCATGCCATCAGACCGTGCGCCAGAACCCAGGCCACCACAGGCTGCTGTGGCCTCCAGACAACGGGTCTGGCCCTGTCAGGCAACTTCCCTGCCTGACAGCCGAAGTGACGCACTGCCTGAACCACCTGACTGGAGGAGACCCAAGCTGGAACTATCACCAGACTCCAGGACAGACTGGGTTATGTTCCCACAACCCAAGCCCAGAACTGCTAGCCACCCTGTGCCAACTCCAGTTCCGCCCCTGATACGTAGTGTTAATCCGCCCACGCCAGCCCCACGGTGAACTGCCTGTCTGGCGGTGAACCCTGTGAAAAGGTATGCTAGTGACTGCCTGGATGACCAGGAA
This sequence comes from Conus ventricosus, assembly GCA_018398815.1. NCBI lineage: Eukaryota > Metazoa > Mollusca > Gastropoda > Neogastropoda > Conidae > Conus > Conus ventricosus. Next base: position 33,977,350 of record CM031600.1, read on the forward strand.
CACTTTCACAAATAACTGACCTGGTCAGATGTCACAAGGGACAGTAATATATTCCAAGGCTGATTGATAGTTAAATATCTGTTTGGGAAGAGGTGTTGCAGACTGTTAAACAATTATGTTGTCTATTTTTATGCACAAGCTAGTATATATGTTGATTGTTCTTCAGGTTGGATAATAATGTATGCCACGGTTTTTCAGAAGCCAGCAGTACTGGCTAAGGATTTTATAACAATTCTGTTTTGTCATTTTGTATCTGACTTTATGGAATCTTGCTCAAATAACAAGCCCATTGTTGTCGTTTGGTACCCAATACCCTGGAATTTAACGAACCCTTCAAAGTTTCTTGGAATGTTGTTTTAAATAACAAATCCTCTCCAAGTCATTTTGGTACTTGACATTTTGGAATTTTGTTCAAATAACATGTCCATTGTTGTCACTCGGTGCCAGCCAATGTTTTGGATTTTTTTTTAACAAATCCTTTCTAGTCATTTTGGTACCTGACCTTTCGGAGTTTTGTTTTAAATAACAACTCCATTAAAGTCATTTTATGGTACCAAAATTCGGGTTTTGTCCAGAAAACAAATCCTTTCTAGTCATTTTGTATTTGATATTTTGGAATTTTGTTTAATTATATGCCCATTCTAGTCAATGTGAATCTGCCGACTTTCAGAAGCCTTGTAAAAAAGCAAGCCCTCGTTAGTTGGAATGATATGAATACAAAGAATGAGAGAGAAGATATTTTGATGCTTTGTTTTGATACACTGATAAAAGGGTTTGTTTAGGAAGAAATGCCTCTCCAGACTTGAGGTCTAAAGCTCCAGTTTTCCCCACTGATTTATGTGTTGTACTTGATGGGCTGTCATTTTATGTCAGCGAGGACGCTGGTTGTAACAGAGTAGGGGGGGATGTAGCCGGGTGCTAACAGTGTTTTATTTTCTTTTGGTTACCTTTCGTGGATGAACATGTTTTGTTCGAGAGTTATCTTCCCCTTACCTCCCTTGGTCGAATCTCATTTTTTTTATTGTGTTAATTCTTTAAATCATGAATACCTCAGAACCTACATAATTGTATGTACGTCGCTAAAGTCAAATTAATGTATTTGATTCATTACAACCGTACTGGGCTGAGAAGCCCATATTTCTCTAAACTGGGATTTTGCACGAGCAATCTTGGCGCCATTTTCAATTGTCTGTCGAATGAACATTGAATAATTTTTGATTTTACAAAAAGTAAGAGGAAAACCGAAGAATCTGAAGATGCATGTTAAAAGTAATGTCCATGAGCTCTCATTTCGTATATCGGATGCTTAGGATCTTTTCCGCACAGGCTTGCGACTATACGAATGACTGACGACGCCGGTTCCCTTGAGCAAGTCGCCTTCTTCGTTCATTGTCGGAGTTTTGATCCAAATTATCATTCTACGAAATTCGGACTTCCCCATCGAAATCTTGCTAATGACTCCATTTCTGTTATGAATACGACAGAAAATGTGTAGAATTTATTATTTAACAGACCGTTTCAACAGAGTATTTTTCAGTTGAAAATTGTGTCAAAAGTAGGCGCATTCGGCCCGGCGAAGTGAAAAGTCAGCTGTGTTTTCTAGTAATTTTTAATAACAGAATTCTCCACTTAGACACTGTCTCGGAAAATGAAGTTTATATGTATGAAAAGAGCGAAATGCCAGCTGTTCATTCATTGTAAAATTATTTTACCCTCTTCAGTATCTTTTATTGAAATAGAGGAAATATGACGTAAACGCATTAAAAGTGGCTTCACTCTAGGACATTAATCAGCAATGATTTAGTACAGGAACAAATTGTCAAATGTGACTTACTGCATTTTATTCCTTGTGTTCTGAGGTTTTCATCGATAGTAAATATGTGTTAATTTGTTTGAACGGACAGCGAGCCAGACAACACTGAAGCTGCCATAGAAAACACAAAATTCTGTTGGTTCCGGCCTCGCGAGGCCCGTTTCGTCTCGGGCACCGTGTTGCTGGCTCTGCGGCCGGTACATTTTATAAAAGTAGAGCGTTGTGTGAGAATGGAACAGAGTTCTCTGATGTGAGCGACTGGCGTGAGAGGCAGAGAGAGTGCTCAGTGCGCTGAGTGCTGTGCGAGAGAGATTGCTCCCAGGGCTGCGTTCCTGGTTTGAGCTTATCATGGAAGGCAAATAAAAGGAGAAAAACTCTGCTTCGTCCACTGCGTCTTCTTGACTGGCTGCTGTCCCTTGGTTCCTGCACTTCTCACCATCTGCCTGTCTTCACCTGCACACCCCCTTTCCCCTCCACACCGTCACAAAATGATAAAAAGCATGTTGGTTATGGAAATGGTGTGAGGTGAGAATGTATATCCTTTCCCTCATGATCATGAACTCTTATTTGACATGTAGAAATGGCCAGCATGTATCGTTTTCTTGAGCAATAAAATTACATTTCTGTAGTTCCTCTTAGACCACAACATAAACAGAAACCGTGAAAGATGGTTATGTCTTATGTTCAACAAAGCACAATGTATTTCATCATGTTTCTGTAGCCTGTTTTAGCGTGTGTCCATGGTAAACTTAACATTTTTTACCACTTACGTTGGCAAACACGAGGAAACGTTGCATCACAGTAGATGTCAAGAACTTTCCAACCATACCGAGCTCAACTTTATGTGTCTATTCCTGTACTCTGTTTGTCTGTGTCCTTGGTGGTAACTAACCCCTCTCTTTCCAAATTTTGCTTCATTTTCTGCCCTCAGTCACTACGTTTTGAAACACAACTTTATGGTAAATGCTGTATATCTATAAACATTTTAAGCAATATTTTCAATGTTATGCAACTGACATTTCTGCAGAAACTATTTTATAGGTACTGATTGTTACACAAATGAAAAATGATTTTGATCATATTTCAGGTCTGTATTTAAGAAAATATATTCTCTTTGGACAGATCATTTCAAATAATTTCTAGTTAAACAGAAGATGCATACCAAACATTACATAAATTCTATGTTCGGAAGATGGTGTAAAATGTTGGTTCCAGGCACAAACCTTTATTCCAGTCTCCAGATAATCATTGCAAGCACAATAGTTTCTGCTATGACACTCGAGCATGGAACTGAAATTATGTGCAACATCTTTCTGAGAATGAAGGCTCTTCCACTGCCCCACATCTCAAAATGTCCTGGCAAACAAAACTTACGTGCCTTCTCCTGTTCCATTTTCACCACTTAAGCCTGAAAGGCAAATTCCTCTTGTTATGAACTGTTGTATTTTGTAATCACAGTTTAATTTTTGTCTTTGTGTAAAACTTATGAAATATTAGGAATCAGTCATTCTAATACAGAAACATCACACATGTACATCAGCTTTTACTCTTTAATGTATTCAAATTCTACATTGATTTCACATGATTTTCCACAGACTGCGAGTAAACACTTAGCCCCAAATATTCACTGTCATCTGTTTAAAAGTAATGCTTTGACATTTATATGCCACATGTAAAAACAGCATAATGGAGACGCTTTCTAATTCCCTTAAAAAAAAAAAAAAAAAAAAAAGAGAATCCAAGTTGAAGATACAGTTGAAACTCTGTAAACAACCCTTGTACACAACTTGCCATAATCTATTGCAACTTTTTGTTATACAGTGTGAAAATCAATTGTCAGCACGTCTTTTAACAACCCATTTCCCTGCTGACCTGAAAACCACCCCAGACTTCCAACAGTTACTTCAACCATTTTTGTTACCATGCTGCATAGAATCCAAGAAACAACGAAAAACTGTTTATTGCATGCAACATAACTGACCGTGTGAGACGTGATCTGAATTGGAATTTGATCATTCTTAGGTGCATCAACATGACTGTCACTATGATAAGTTTTGATCAAATTCACATTTTGGTAACTGAAGTCCGTTCATGATTGTGACAGCATGTTTATGGCTGTTTCAATCTCTATACTACACATACATTGTCACAATGCTAGTTTCGAGTGTTTCATAAACATACCAAACACACACACACACACACACAAAACTGGAATATCAAGAAAAAGATATGTAAATTGAAACAAAAAGGGGGAAACATTAATCATAAAAAAAAAATAGCAACAAAGTTGACTAAAACGGAAGACAGTTGAAAGCGCCAAATAATACATGGTTAATTACTCTGTACAAAGACCCAAACAGCGTAGTATGAGATGGTTTATTGGTGGAAGGAAAATGCTTGTCATTCTTCCTCTGTGTAAAGGCCCCATTCTACAGAGATCTAATACTCAAGGTAGTTGTTGGGGGTTTCTAATGCAACAGCATGATCAAGAACAAACATCAGTCCAAAAGGACAGAATGTAGCTTTGCATTTTTTGACATTAATGAAATTTTTCAAATGCATAATGAATTCAACAAAAAGTATGGAATAAATACACATTTTCTAACACATTTTAGTTCTAAAAATTAACTACAATAAAGTATGCAAAATAGATGTAGGTGGAAATTCTTTACTGTTGCATATTCTGTAGATTTTTTTTTGGACACATGTACTTAAAAAAAACAACACACAAAAAAACCCTGTTTTGTATATGGTGGCCATTGTGTGTGTTTTGTTGTTGTTGGGAGGGAGGAAGTTGGGGGTTGAGGGGATCTAATGATAATACGGATTAAATGTATATTTTGGACATGCAACAACTCAAAATTAAAAAAAAAATTGAACAGTTATTGGAATTTTTGTAAATCAAATCCATGAATATAACCCAAATCGTTGTATTATCTGGCATTAAGAAAACACTCCTTGATAAATATATATATTTTAAAATGTACATTTGAAAAATCCATCACAAGCTTAACAGCCTTTAATGAGATATCTTCCCCCAAAATTTAGAATCAAACAATACAATACCAGAGCTCTGGAGAACAGATGAGTTTCCAAAAAATGTGAACAACATATGAATTGCTACGCACATTAAAACCCATGTTTAACAATTAACAGTTTCTTGTGTTTTCTCCCCTTGTCATTTGATTTGGTATATAACTTTGCATTCAGTGTGTGTGTGTGTGTGTGTGCGTGTGTGTCTTTTTTTCTTCTTTAAACAAATAGATGTCAATGTTCCTCTTATTGTTTGAAAAAGAATTTTCTTTTTTAAAATGAAAAAAGAAAAAAAAAGAAAAATTGCAGTAGATATCACTTAAGTAAACAAACAGAAACATATTGCACTATGACTGAAAGAATGTAAAATTTATCAAATTTGAAAGAATGGGGGGGGGGGGGGGGGGGGGGGGGGAGGGGTCAGGGAGGTGGAGGTTGTTTAAAGCAATATTTCTGCTTAGTGAAAATAGGTTCATAAGAAACAACAAACGAATGGAGTCTTTGCCAAAGAAATGAGTCAAAATTGAGAAGCTGATGTCATACTGACAAATGACATCTTAGGAAAAATTAGTCCACCAGTACACACAAAACCCTTCAATACATCAATACAAGTTACTTATAAGGGGGAAAAACAGCTTGATGACTGCATTTATGTACAATATTTTCCATTCAATAAACTTTAATGCTTTAAATAAGAAATACAAAAAACACAACCATGAAAGCTGCAACTTGTGACAAAAAAAGAGGTAGGGATCAGTGAAAATCACAAGATTTACAAGACAGACACAATCAAGTTAAGAAAAAAAAAGTCACAAAATTTAGAAGACAGACACAATCATTTATAATTTAAGAAAAAAATATATAGATTTTGTTCAGATAAGAGACTGATGAAAGTACTGAATACATATATATATATATTTTATATATATATATATATATATATATATATACAGAAATACACTCATAATATGCTTGTGTCTCCCCTGACAGTTACCTTGGTGGATCGGTGCCCACACGCCAGGAATCCTGAATCATTATCAAGCTATATATATGTATATATGCAAAATACTTACTTACTTATGCCTATCGCTCCTGGTGGAGAATAGGCCATCAACGACCCTTCGCTATCGCACTCTGTTCTGGGCTGTTCTGGCCATTCCAGTCCAGTTGGTCCCTTGTTGCTTCAGCTCTGCCTCAGTGTCTCGCCTCCAGCTGTCGCAAGGCAGGCCTCTCTTGCTCTTTCCCTGCGGGTTCCAGGTCAGGGCTTAGCATGTGGTGCTGGACGTTGGCTTCCTGAGAATGTGTCTGATGCAGCCCTACTTCCTTCGCAGTATCTGCTTGGCCACTGGTTCCTGTCCCGCTCGCTCCCACAGATCTTCGTTTCAGATCTTTTCCTGCCATTGGATTTTGTAGATGTGCCTCAGACAGGTGTTGAAGAATGTCTGAATCTTTTGTTGCATCGTCTGTGTTGTTCACCATGTCTCACATCCGTAGAGCAGAATTAACTTCACATTGGAGTTGAAGATGCAGAGTTTGGTTCTCATGCTGATTCCTCCAGATGCCCAGATGTTCTTGAGCATGACGAAAGCTGCTCTTGCCTTGCCAATTTGGTTGTGACGTCTCGGTCCGTGCCTCCCTGTTGGTCAACCATGCTTCTCAGGACGAAAGACCCCACCTCCCTCATGGGCTCTCCACCGACTGTGACTGGTGTGTTGGCAGTGGTGTTGATTTTCATCAGCTTGGTCTTCTTCCTGTTGATCTTGAGCCCTGTCCCGGCTGATGTGGTCTCCAGGCAAGTGGTCTTGTCCTGCATCTCTGGCAGTAGCTGTCTGACAGGAGCGCCAGGTCGTCAGCGAAGTTGAGGTCGTCTAGCTGCATCCAGAGTGCCCACTGTATACCGTTGTCCTGCCTGTTGTAGTGGTCTTCATGATCCAGTCGATGACCAGGAGGAGAGGAACAGCGACAGCAGGCACCCTGCCGAACTCCAGTCTTCACCTCGAAACTTTTGGACAGCTGGCCGGCGTGGGCAATCCTGCAGTTCATGTCCTGGTAGGTGCACATGATGAGGGAGATGATCTTCTCGGGGACTCCGTAGTGCCTAAGCAGTTTCCACAGCGTCTCTCTGTCCACACTGTCGAAGGCCTTCTCATAATCTATGAAGTTGATGTAGAGGGGGGAGTTCCACTCCAGTGACTGCTCCATGATGATGTACAGGCTGGCGATCTGGTCGGCACAGGACTTGTTCTGCCGGAAGCCTGCCTGCTGCCTTGGAGCTTGGGGGCGACAGCCTCCTTCATCCTCTCCAGTAGAACCCTGTTGAGAACCTTGCCTGGCGTTGACAGGAGCATGATCCCTCGATAGTTGCTGCAGTCCCTGAAGTCTCCCTTCTTCGGCAGCTTGATGATGATTCCTTCTTTCCACTGGGCCGGTACCTCCTCCTTCTCCCAGATCTTGCTGAAGAGGCTGTATAGCATGTTGACAGCTGTCTCTATTTCTGCTTTGATGGCTTCTGCTGGTATCTCGTCCGGCCCTGCAGCCTTCCCATTTTTCAGATTCATGATGGCCTTCTTGATCGCTGCCTTTGAGGGTTTGTCGCAGCTGATGGGCAGTTCTGTTTTTGCGGGTGGGATGTCTGGTGGTGCATCACGGGCGGGCCGGTTCAGCAGCTCCCTTAAGTGTTCTGTCCATCGTTTCAGCTGTTCCTCGGTTGCTGTCAGTGGGTTTCCGTTCTTGTCCTTCACTGGCTTATCTGCCTGCTGGAACTTGCCCGTTAGCTTTTTGGTCACTAGATACAGGTCCTTCAGGTTTCCCTGTCCGGCTGCTGCCTCTGCTTGACTGGCCAGGTCATCAAAGTAGTCCCTCTAGTCCTTCTTGATGTTCCTCTTTACTTCTCTGTTCGCTGCTGTGTGCTCTTCCTGTGCCTTTGCCTTAGCTGCTCTCGTTCGGCTCGTGTTCGGCGTAGTTTTCTCTCTCTCTCCTTATTTCCAGCTTGTGGATGGTGTCGGCAGGGATCCATTCCTTGTGCTGGGTCTTCTTCTTGCCAAGGATCTCTTCACATGTGTTATGCCAGAGCTTCTTGCAGTGTTCCCACTGTGTCTCGATGTAATTCTCACCGTCTTCTATCAGCTCTTGTAGCGGCTGGAACCTACTGGAAAGGTTTATATGCAAAGTAACCCCATACAAAGACCCAAACAACAGAGTATGCGATGGTTCACTGGTGGCAGAAGAAGGAAGTCAGCCTTCCTCAGCGTAAATGACCCTTTTCTACAAAGATCTCATTTCAGTTTCCCTCTGTGTAAAGTCCCCCTTCTGAAAAGATCTCATTTTCAAGGCATTTCTACAAAAAAGACAACAACAGCATGATCAAGTAAAAACATCACACCCAGACGGGAGTGTATTGCTTTAGATTGTTTTTCTCTGATATTAGGTGAGTTGTTTTTACCAGACAATGAATTCAACAGAAAATATGGAACAACTGCACACTTTCTAGCCTTCTTAGTTTGGAAAAAATAAAGGTAATCAAGTATGCACAAAAAATGTGAAATGTCAATGTAGATAAGATAATGTTGCTTATAGCCCAGCCGACCGCAAAGGGCCACATCAGGGCTGAAATGTCAATGTGAAGTGCTTACAGCTGCATATTCGATTTCTTGATACAAATGTCCTTTAAAAAAAAAAAGTATGTTGTGGCTATTGTGAGTTTTGCTGGTAATCTAAACATGATTTTGATTAATATTCAGGACATGTAACAACTCAAAACATGTTTAAACATTTGAAGACTTACTAAATTAAAAATCAAATCACTACCTGAATACAACCCAACCTGTTGTATTGTTTGGCATTCATAAAAATGCGCACACAGATTCACATGTTCAATTAGTTGAGATTCCTCGAAAAAAAATGTATATTTGACAATATCAATTCTAAAAATTAACAGCCTTCAACAAGAAACCTTCTCCCCAAATAGAACATTAAACAAGACAATGCCAGAATATTGTAGAAAACAGATGTAAATGTATAACCAAAAACAAATGAAATTTTTTAAAAATGGACACCATATAAAATGTTACTCGGTGTCAAACAAATTGTAGATCAGGGGAAGATGCTGGTTTGGATATTTATTTTTGGACCCCTGTTTTCTCTCCTCTTTTGGTACAAAACTTTGCTCTAACACAGTGTGTGCATGCCTGTGTGTGTGTGTGTGTGTGTGTGTGTGTGTGTGTGTGTGTGTGTGTGTGTGTGTGTGAGTGGTAATGTGCATATATATATGTGTGTGTGTGTGTGTGTGTGTGTGTGTGTGTGTGTGTGTGTGTGCGTGTGATACAAATGTCAATGTTCTTTTGCATCTTTGTTTAAAAAGGGATTATATTGTAAACAAAGATATTGCACCGGCAGAGCTAATTAAAAAGAATAACAACAACATACAGCTTTGTGACAAACAGAATATCACATTTCTTAAACCATGTGAATGTCATTTGAAAGATCATGTAAGTTCTCTCTCTCTCTCATAGCGAAAATAGTGTTAAAAACAACAAAACTTCTTGAAAGAAAAAAAATTGCAACTTGACATTGCTAAAACTAACAAAGTAGAAAAACAAAACACACACACACACACACACACACACATACTCACCAGAACAGACAAGATGAAAACCCTTAAACACATCAAAAGGAGTAGCTTAGATGGAAAAAAAGACCTTGCTAAGAGCATTTCTGCACACACTTGTTCATTCAATGCACAATCATTTCACAATATGAAATGTATACATCAACAACGGATGATGAATATAGATCTTTTAAATAATGCATACAAGGAAGATCAGTTCAGTATATCAGTCAGATGTTACTGTGTCATGGACTCATTGCCCAAATGAAAAGTCTTTGAGTCCCCAAACTGGACAGACTCGCTCTACTGCTTTTCCCTACTTCACCCAGTACAATGTAACAATCTTTTTGTTTTCTTTGGAAATGCAATAGCTTCTCGGGATAAAACTTTCTAAATTACAACTAAATAATAAGTGAAAAACAAAGGAAGATAACTTCTCCTCCCATAGTCAAACCATAATGTGTGGCTTGACTCAAATATGCATGTCAGTGGTCTGGTTTGTTACTAGTTGAAAAGGAACTTTAAAGGTGACCAAAATATACTGCACATACAAATGTTGTTTAAAAAAAAAAAATCACGAAAACATACAGTACTGCCACCAACAGAATTTCAAATTTGTGCCATTAAATTGCCGTTTGAAAGATTATGCAATTTCATCCTAAGATTAAATAGCTGTTTGAAAGATTGTGCAATTTTATGTTCTTTCTTTCGTTTTTTTTATATCTAATTTTTCCTTTCTTGAAAGCAACAAGCAGTCCTTCTGCATATTGAAGATAACCTAACAAAACGGCAAAGATTTTTGGATGGAAAAAAATGGACAAAATTGCAAAATTGACACCACTGTCGGAGGTAGAAAACAAACAAATAAACAAACAAATCCCACCAGAATAAACAATATCAGAATCCTTAAACACATCCAATAAAGTTATTAATGTGTTTTTTATAGTATATATCATTACTATGATAATGTATATAATGCATAAGAGAATAAAAGAGAAATAAGTGCATTTTTGCACAATATTCTTCATTCTATAAACGTTAATACATGCATTTTTGTTTCTCAAAAAGAAACAAGTAAAACATCAGTAGATGTTGACTGCAGATCTTGCAAATAATGCATGCAGGCCAGATTAGTTGAATAAGTCCATCAGACATTATGGATTTGTGGACCTTTCCTCTGGTCTCTGAGTTGCCAATGCTCTGCATAATCCAAATAACTGGACAAACTTAATGTACCGACCTTCTCTACACCACCCAGTAGAAGGTAACAACCCTTGTGATTTCATTGGATACACAAAAGCTTCTTTCAGGGCCTCTGAAAACACAAAAAATTGCGTACAGTACGCATTAAAACTCTACGGGACGCACTGGGTGTCCGTGTAAGGGGTCCCCAGGGACCCCTTCAAATTTTGGTGAAGTCAGACATAAAGTGAGAAAAGACTGCCTTCAACATCGTAAGTTCAGTGCGGTAACATCGTAGGTCTGCTACACTTCAGACCAAACCCATCCCTTTTCGAGTTTGAACAGTAACAAAGCGAGTAGGGCAGGCTCCTAACAACATACGTTGGTCACTTTTGTCGTCTGCTGAGGCTGACTGACTAAGCTTAACGCTAGGCCACAGCATCGTTTTCAGTTGACCGAATTTTCCTACTTTGAGCCATGTGATGTCACGACGACGCTTTTCATTTTCCCGGCAGGAGAGAGGCATTTCCGCGAAGCCTTTGTTTCCAACATGTCTCTCGAAGCGTGGTTAACGAACTCATCATCACAAAAGCGAAAAAAGCGTAGCAGGGGAGCAAGATCGAGAATGGATGCAATTTTTGATGTTTATTTTGTTGTTTTTATTGTGACGATGTGTCTGTGACAATTGGAGTGCGCGTGCAGGGATGCAATTTTTTAACGTATATTTTGTTGTTTTTATTGTGGTGTAGGGACCCCTTAATGTTAGCCTGGGACCCCTTAAAAATCTGATGAAGGGGTCCTGGGACCGGAAAGATTTTCACCCCAGCAGAAGCTCTGTTCTTTGGATGTATCTTTAAAAAAAACAGAGCTAAATCTTGATAATAAACACAAGGTTTATACAAATCCTTGAAAGTTCTTAACTTAAAAGTCACTGACCTTTGAAGACCCCTTTGAAAGGAGTAAAAACAGTCCTTGAAATTCCTTGAAAATGAAGTGTTTGAAAAGGATTTTTATTCAGCAGTTCAAATTTAAAAAAAAAATGAAATTCAGAGAACAGATAAATATGAATTTCAAAATAATTCTCATTTATTTATGTCTGTCAAACATGACCACTTCCCTGATGTCTGCTAACTCTCAGGATTCTGCTGAAGTGAGGGAAATGGACACGTTTGGCAGACACAAATAAACTATAATTCTTTTCATACACATAATCATCAGTTCTCTGAATCTCATGATAATATTACTTGCTCAGTAAAAATCTTCATTTTCTATATTAAAATCCTTGGATTTTAATATAGAGTCCCTGAAAAGTCCTTAAAATGTCCTTGAATTGTTTGTTCTCATGCCTGTATGAAGCCAGTAACAAAGGGAAGTAACTTCTCCTACAATGAAACATTTGAAGGCACATACTCTTCACTAACGCTGCTTAACAGCGCAGCAAGAGACAAGAGGCACAGAGAACACAAAGGGAAGTTTTCACCTCCAGTCTGATGCATATTCACAGCAACAACAACAGAAGAAAAACAAAAAAAACTTGAGTTCAAAACTGCTGTTGCCTTATCCATCTTGAATAAATTCATGCAGAACAAATATATTAACATAGCAGACTATAGGTTTTGAACCTGAACATTATCACACAAAACAGATAAATTTAACAGAGACAAATATGAAAATTTCAACCTTGGTATTGTCATACAGAACAGACAGATAAACACAGATGACCATGGTAATGTCAACAGATAGATAAACACATAAGAATATAGACTTTCAAGCTATGTTGTAATGTCAGAAATAATAATAATAAAAAGAAAATGCAACCTGAGCCAACACAGAACAGTCAGATTAACAGACCGCTTTGGCATAAGGCTGTGTCAGGCCAACTGACATAGGCTAGAACACCAAGGCTACATCGAAATGTTGTTATGATCTGCATAGTTATGCGGGGATTGTCTTCCATTGTGACAAGATCCAAGCATAACATTATCAGTCTCCAAAATCCCCGAAGTCAGAGTGTGGCTGCCCATTGGTGGGGTAATCAAAAATGGTCACACACGTAATGTTCTGATCCCCAGCTGATGCATTTGTACCATAGTGTTCAAGTACTTCGGCTGTTTGGATGATCCCTGCGGTCTTTTAGCCAGGGTACGACAACAACAACAACAACAACAACAGATTAACAGAGTCAAATATATAGATTTTGAACCCGAGCATTGTTCACACAGGACAGATAGATCAACAGACACAAATATGAAAATTTGAACCTTGGTATTGTCATACAAAACAGACGGACAAACACAGACCTGAGTATTGTCATACAAGTCAGAAAGATTCACTCCAAAAAATGTCCACCTCAGCGGTGTCATACAGAATACAAATCAGTAAGATTCACTACAAAAAATGTACACCTGAGCGTTGTCATGCAGAACACAGAGATGAACAGAGAGAAATATAGGTAATTTCAGTGTGTTCTATGTTTATCATAGTTTAAAGCTAGGGTGTGTTCTACGTTTAATGTTTACATTTTCCTGTCTCTGTTTATCATAGTTCAAAGCTAGGAACACAAGCAAAGAAAAGAAAGAAAAGGAAAAAACAAAACGGACCTAGAAATCAACTGTTGTGTTACTGAAAACAAGCCAAATAAACACAAAAAGGTGTTGAATTATGCCTGCTTAATCACAATATGAAACGGACATGTGGATTTGCAAAAAGTATGTCTTCTTCAATGGCAAATGGATTATAGTTTATGGCTGTAATGTGTGGTGTCTGAAGAAGACACATTTGTGCATTCATTTTTATTAAGGCAAAACAAACAAACGCCCCATCCCAACAAACATGACAACAGCAACAACAACAAAAGAAAGAAAAACATAACATGACCTGTCTTCCTCTATCTTCTTTTCATTGCAATAAAACTTATCATCCATCTGAATCAATCATTCAATGATGTTTTAACAAGAAATAACAAAAAAAATGAATTAATTCTAAGACATTTTCCACAGATCTATCTCTGAAATCCAGGACATTTTCAGAAAAGTCAAGAGCATTGCACCATGAATTTTTACCTACCAGTGCACTGACACGGATGCTTGAAGAGAATGAACTATTTTCTGGGTACTGCTCTGACCCTAAATGGTTGAGCACTGAGGGTTATTCCCAGAATGCCTTGCAGTGATGGCAGTGTCCCGTCCTCTGGAGGCAGGAAGAGGAATCGCTGGACCATGGCTGACAGGAAAAGAAACAGCTCCATTTTGGCCAGAGATTCTCCCAGGCACATCCGACGCCCTGCAGGACAAAATGTTCAACTTGAAGATCTGTATTACTGATGAAAATGTATTGTTTGATTATCCTTTGAACATCCTCAGTGCTATAGATCCACATGAATATGAACATAGAGTACAAACACGTATGTAAGCACACCAACACAAGACAGCATATACAACTGACATTCCTACAGTCTTTTCTACAACCTTAAGTGAACAGATGCTCACACATCCGCACTTTGACAACACACACACTGAGTTGTGCACTCCCTGCTCACCGAACTGCTCCTGCCTTCACCCTCCTCCCAACTTTCCCCCCCCTCTCCTTATCTAAGATTTCTTTTCACATCAATTGCTCCACTATCATCTATGTCACATGATGTGTGACCATCTTGACAAAAGGTAATCAAGTCTCACAGATGATCTCAAGAACATGCTTAGAGAAGCCCCTGACCTAATTTTTTTCTGATGACAAGTATCAGGAGGCCTTAATTTTGTTACGCAGAAACCAACAGTCAAGGTTTTTACATTACCAGACTAAAAAAATGTCTCTTATGGTTTCTTACATTCCACTGTAATCTAACACTGGCCATGTTTCATTACTTACTGTATCTTTTGTGGTGATGGGTCACATATCTGTTTTTCTTTGCCTGTGCATGCTGTATTGCCAGTCAAGAATAAATGTTCATTTACATTCTGACATTTTTTTCTGTGTTTTTCCACTGAGCATGTGGATTTGTGATGATTATCTCATTTGCTGCACAAATGTCAGTTCACATGTTTACACACAGTAATTCGCCAACTTCTGGCACACAACACAATCTGGGCTTATGAAACAGACAAGACATAAGCATGGAACACACTCTGAAGTTCACGTCCAACTTACCAAGGAGAAGGGGATAAACTCAACAGGACGCACATACTTCCCCAAGTCATCCAAAAACCTCTCTGGACGGAATTCTTTGGGATCCCCCATGTCTGTTCATCCAGTAAGACAGACTCCATGAACGGCAGAATGATGGCATTCTTTGGGATGTACCAACCATGAAAGACAAGTCCTCTGATACAGTGTGTTGCACAGCAAATGGAACAATGTTGGCTCGACGCATAACTTCTGAGATGGTAGCCTCCAGGTAAGGCAGCTCAGTTTGTCTTGCAATGTTGGTAGTCTACCAGAGCCAATCTTATCCTGGATCTCTTGGAAGCATTTCTCTGCACCTGAAAGAACCATAATCATGATCAGCATTACTCCATCAAACAGAATGAGGCACACAAATTTTTACACAAGTAAATCAGTCTTGTTTTTCATACTAAGTGCCATTGAAAATATTTGGCCTTTTTTGTTACTGTTCTCTTCTTCTGTGTCCTCTCATTGGCATTAGTGCCATAAGGCTCATTCCAAGGCTTCATACGCAGCCATATCCAGATTCATCCTGTTACAACCCACCAGAAGAGACTCTGTACAGCTCTAGAGTCAATTAAACGTTAATCAATAGTGCCTGTTCTGATCCAACTTGCGCAGGACAACCCATTCTATGTCCTGCTCTGGGCTCCTGACAATAATTCCTCCACTGCTGAGCATGTGACCAAATGTAAAGTGCACTACTACATCCATCCAGTGAAAGTCCCCTTGAACTGACACCAAACATGTACACACTAACTCACCAATGACATGGATGTGGGGTGGAGATAAAATCTGGGTTCACTATGACAGCAGGACAGGAAGCACAAAAGAATTCACTCTTTTGTTCTGTTATGAGTAAGCAGGATGATGAAAATGATTCTATGACATTACATTTGGGTCTAAAACGATTCTATGAAATTACAGTTTGGTCTATACCACTGATGGCACTGGGTATCTTGCAAACTGGTCCCAACATCGACTACCCTGTACTGTCACTCAGCAACAGAGTCAGAACAGGCCCAGAGAAATGACAGGCAGTGACATTAATCTACACTGAAATGAGGCACCATGATAGGCATATATTTTGTCTGGATCTGTTAAAGTCGATGGGGGACACAAATCTTGCACATTTTCCACATGGTCAGAGTCTAATTTTGCTTGTGTACTGCAGAGGAAACACTGATTTTTATCTGATTTTCTCCATATTACCCGAGTCAGATCTAAGACAATGAGTGATTCAGTAATGGCTGACTGCAGTGCTGGCTTTTTAAAGAATGAACAGCATGCATCTTTTAACCAGAGACAAATTCAAAACAATATCACATAGGATAGAAATTGGCATCACACACAATCCCTGGATTTGAAATTTCATTTGACCATGATACATATGCTGCTTTAAAATCCGTGTTTAAATATTTTCATCCTGATACAAACCTTGTCCCAGTTTAGCCACTGCCAGTCTCAGCAAAACAAATCCAGTCCTTGGGACCAGCAGAAAAACAAATTTTGGTATTCTACTTTCACAGTTAGTCCCTTAGCAATTACTGTTGAACCATAAACACCGTCTAACAACAGAATAAGCAAGCACCCTTACTGAAACTTGAACCACAACTTCAAAGCTCACACAACCTGCGATGTTAATATCCTCTGTGACAGACCACACAAGGTGTCATACCGCTGGATAGTGCAGAAAATAGGCAATGGTCCAGCAAATTGTTGTTGCTGTGGTCTCTGTTCCCGCACCAAACAAATCACCAATCACTTGGATCAGGTTCTCCTCTGCACAGGAGAGAAAGTGCTTTTTTTGGTCTGTCTGCCAATCTGTTTCCATGCACATATGAACATGTGGAACAAGTACACAGCACAATGTATAAATACACATATTAGGGGGGAACTTTTAGGGTTTAGGCTAAAAAAATATAAGAAAATGGACATCCCCAAACACACACACATACATACACACACACAAACCACACACACACACACAAACCACACACCACACAGATATACACACACACACACAGATATATATACACACACACACACACACTCAAAGACACACACAAACCACACACACACACAAAATACACACACACACACACACGCACACACACACACACACGCACACAGACTTACTTCTGGCCTTGACCAGCGCCAACAATTTTTTTCTTCGCCCTCCCATCCTCATCCTACACCCCTGCCCACTCTTTTCCCCAATAAAAAAAAAAGCAAAAAAAAAGCCAGGAAACAAGACTCACCATTCAGCGTTGTTGGTTCACCAGAAGCTTCTTTCTTTTTCATTTCTCTGATGTAGGCGCTGATCACATCGTTAATACAGTTTTCATCGTAGTCTTTGACATGCTCAGCATAGACATCTTTCAGATACTTCTCAACCATGTCGGCATTTCTAGTCACACTCTTGATGCGAAACAAGTCTCCAGGAAGGAAGCGCAGGTATGGCATGAAATTTAAGATAGCACAGTCCCCTCCTACATCCCTAATATTACTCTCTAGTGCTCTCATGTATTTCAAGAAAGTTTGATCACCATGTTCATAATGACGCCCAAGCACGACAGAACAAATGATGTTGGAAACACTGTGACGAATGCAGCAGTTGTCTACAGGGTCAAAGGCCAAGCCATTTTCTTTCTCCAGCTGTTGCAGGTATTCCACGACCTCCTCCTGGATTTTCAGAGCCAAGGTGTTCTTGCCCAAGCCCAGCTCTCGCAGAATATCCATCACCACCTTACGTTGCTCTTTCCAGATTTCACCAGAAGCTAGAGCAATACCTGAAAACACACACACACACACACACACACACACACACACACACACACACACACACACGCCTATAATTTCCACCCACACACTCTCCACCAATGCATCCATATTCCATTCATACACTTATTTACCTATGCATCCCTCCTCTTCCAAGGCACTGCATACATGCATTTTAATACCATGGGTTTTTTTTTAGTACAGGGCATTACACTTGCTTGGGTGCATCTACTGAATTAACAATAACAAAAACGAAACGAAAAAAAGCTTCTTCTCTTCTTCTTCTGCGTACACAGGCTGATACTCCTGCGGACATTCCCTTATAGACAGGCAAGGATCAATCCACTTGCCCAACAAAGGGAGTGGAGTTTTGTGTGTATGACCGTTTTTTTTTATCCCGCCATTAAGGCAGCCATACTCCAATTTCAGAGAAGGTGCATGCTATGTATAAAGTGTCAGCCATATTAACGGCCAAACTGGCCTTCTCTTCCAAAAGTTGGAGATGGGATTTTACATGTGTGCAAGATGTTATGCATGTGTTCACACACGGAACCTCGGTTTATAGTCTCATTCGAAGGACTGTACGGGAAATGGAGTCAGAACCACTGTTAACTCCAAAGGAAAAATCCCCTGTACCGAAACGACCCAGCGGAGATTTGAACCCGCGACCCTTATATTACGAGTCCGGCACTCTACCAATTGAGCAATTCCTCCCCCCCCCCCCCCCCCCCCCCCCCCCCCCCCCCCCCAAACCCAAAATAGCAATTTGGGAAAGCTGTTAGGTGCTAGGTGCGGGCAGGATGCAGTCTCAAACATCTTTTGTTTGACAGATCAAAACAGTTACAATAAAAGAAATGGCAACAACAGACTTTATGCTCACACACATTAACTCCCCTTCTGCACAAAGAAATTTTATAACATACAGCATAGGTTGAGCAGTCAGAAAAGCAATGATGGATGCTGGAAAACAGCTTGAAAAGTGAACTGAACTGTAAGTATCATCAGCAGAAAACCTGAGATGTCTGATTCTTCTAAGTCAGAAATAAACAGTTTGAGAGTGGCTTCACACACAGTTCCATGGTTAGATCTAGGCTCAGCTGCATCAATAGCTTAGCTATATACTATATTGTACCTGGCTTCCCTGTAAGAAAAGTTCAATGTACGCTAGAGAACGTAGTAAAGCCGCTTTTTTTGCTCACCCCGTCTCAACCATTTTCGGGCGGAAGCCCTCACCGGTTTATCGAACGGGCTACTCCAAAATCGGCATAATACCGTTCGTCGCTCCTCCTAGTAAACCTACCCGGGCCTTGGCCGGTCCGTCAGCGGGGCTGGGCGACTCCAAAAGCGGCATAATCAGTTCTCTACTAAGCATACTTCAATAAAACCAAAAAAACGACCCTACAACATGCAAACTGTGTAGGGTTATCTGTATTCAAATACTAATTTACAAAACTTTTTCAGATTTCTGTTGTTTGCTTAATCCTGTGTTTTCCTGATCATTCTCATAACATCATTTTCCACGCAAAATTCATCAAATGCTCTCTGTCTTTCAGTGAAATAAATACTACAGTCTTTAAAACATGCTCTCTAAAGTCTTTATTATACACCGAGTTCTATTTTCTGACATAAAATCCACACACTCTGCCCAGCATGTACGTCCACTGAAAGCCTAGTTTTGATAAAAGTGTTTCTCTTTTTAACTATGTTCTGCTTTCCTCTGCCGGAACAGTCATCTATAATAAATAGTTGTCTTCGTTCCTCAAACAATTTAATTAAAGTGTTTCTAAACCCTCCACTTAGTTATTGGCTAGGATCAACTAAATATATGTCATCATCTGTCCAAATAAACCTTCTATTATGAAATGCATTGTTTTCCATTAAGCCGTATGGACATAATATCACAATATGATCAAAATTATAGGCGCTAAACTGTTTTGTACTAGGACAAGGAGTAATTATTGTTTTTTTCCACAACCAGTCTGAGCCCCCACACATACATAGAACAAATGGAGGTTTTTTGATCATAAAGTTTAAACTGCACCATAGTTTTTATAACAGAATTTAATCTAATCCAGATTATTGGTTTTTTATCATGCTCTCTGTCAAAACTTGTTCAGTATAGATAAAACCCTACAAGGCCTAAAGTGTGGTAAGATAATCCAAACAGTTCTGTAAGATTGTTCTGATTTAATCAACATTGAATTTGTTGCTGTTGTTATAACCTTAAATCCTCAACCATTGTGAAGAACACGATGGTAACGTTAAGGCGGTTAAAATAAAACGTCTAAGTTTTGCCAGGCTAATAAATAATATCCTTTATAAAGGACGGTCACTAAACGCCCGACGTTAACCCCATCCCATTCCACATCTTTAAAGACAGAAAATTTTCAAATATCATTGGAGAAAACGTGACCTCCTAATTTTCTGCTTGGAAAAGAACTGTAATTTTGTAGACGCTTTTTTACAACTAGATTCTTTCTGAGGAGGATGTACTGTTTTTTTTTTTTTTTTTCCCATACGTCGTTATTTTCAATTTCTTGTCTCGACTATTTTTGTCGTCCGGCATAAGACTTACATGTAAAGGGCCCAGATGGAATGCCTTTCTGACACTTTTTTTGAGTCTGGAAAATATGTAAATGGGCTTATGAATCAAATTTTTTAAATGTCCCAATCTAAATATGGTTCTACGTTCCATTTGAGTCAGGTTTTCGAACTATTTTATATTCAAACTGGCCCAACCTTATTTGCCCTCTAGATTGCGCAGTTGTTCTAGTTAGGAAACTTTTTGCTGTCCCGAACCTCTTTGCGTTTACAATCACCATCTTTAGTGTTGCTTAAACCCATACAAAGTGCCTATCTCACCGTTCTGTTCAAAGTCCCCGCAACGTCTGTCAAGGATCTTTAATTCAAAGGTTATACACTTACAGGCGCTAATGTAACTCCCGGTATTCTGCTCTGGCCCACGCGACATTTTAGTAACAGCTAATCTTTTTATTTCCAAAACAATTGCAGGTTAATCACATTTCACGATTTTACTGTTTTTGTCTGCAATTATTATATTAAATGATCCAACCCTCCGCACAAACAAATCTATTAAAAAACTGTAAATTAGTGGAATTGTAAAATTTCATAATCGCAATATGCAGCTTTTCCTGATGGACGAGGCTCTTAAAACAGTTTTGAGGGCCTTCCTCATATAAGTTTTCCAGATCAGTCCTCCAGCTCATCCAAATGAACATAGAGTAATGAATGAAATGCAAGAATCGAGCGAGTTTTTCTCACCGACATAAGTAGTTTTGTTTGTGTAACTTTCAAACTATGAACCGCTTGAATTGGCAGTTGTAAAACCTACCAATTAGCTAGCTCTTCCATCAAAATGGTAACCTACTTCTTTCCTTCATTTTCAGGTTTGAAGGTCAACAGTGTTTTCAGATTCGCATTGTTAAGTTTGAGAGGTAAAGTCAAAGTTACTCATTGCGTTCTTTTAGTGAGCAAAACCCGATAATAACCAACAGGTATTGTTTTAACTGGCTAACTTTGGCCCCTTTTTTTGTTAACTTTTTAGAATCGTATTGATTCTCCCTGGATTCAGCTTATATTAAACCATACGACTTTTGTAAATATTTACATGAAGTGCATCCATTTTGGCTTCCGCAATTGTTATTAATAGCAAAGTTCTAAAAACGAAGAGGACGGTCTTGATTGTTATTGTCACAAAACATTAGTTTAAAACAAATTAAAAATGAGTGGCATGTCAAATATACTGATGCAAAATATTCCTGTTGGGCCGCACTACATCTTAAAATTATAACAACATATACTCTGACAGTTCTGTGACCCCAGACTGTCACATGTTCATACAAAGGTGAGTACTTACTCCATTAAGCAGATTATCTTAACCCCCCTATTAAAAAAGACTACATCGGCAAAAGTGTGGTTCCAGTCATCCGATGCAGTTTTAAATCAAACCAGTTAAACTTGCTTGTAGTATTGTGCATCAACTGGGTTGTGGAGTGTCCGTAAGCTGCTCACTAAATCATCCTGATCCTTTTGGTGAGGTCAGTATCTAGATTTCATTTTCTATTCCACCAATCGACGTATGTTTGACCTGAACTGCAAGCTTCCATTAGCCCAAAATGACAAAGCGTGTTAATCCATTTATGCATACAAATAGACATGAAGGCATTTGAAGGATCTGTACCGAATTCATATTAACACAAGAAACAGACCTTTAGTACAAAAGATGGACCGTTAATCATGGCATAGGCAACCTTGGGCTTTATTTGGCGGTGCTGCACAGAAAGTATAAGTAAGACTGGAATCCCTCCTACACAGTCTTTCTCATCAGCACAACAGATCACCTATGGACCCATAGAGCAAGAGCAGAAACAGCATGGACACATTATAACTATAGAACACATTCAAGGGCCCCCCTAAACTAAAGCAGGAATAGAAGCGAATAAACGACTCTAATCGTACTTACGTTGGTGTTTGGCTAGGTTCGCAAGCACAAACGAGAATCGAGCATAACTGATCCTTCTAAACTGGGCTTTGATGCAAAAAAGCAATTAGCTAGCAAATTTAGGAGGACGCCAATAAATTCTGACAGTTGATTTGTCGCTTCAAGTACAAAAAGGTAACCAAAATGTTTATCAATTTCGCAAGATCGAAAGAAGACTTTGCTGTTGTCAACTGTTGTATACATTCTGGGCCTTCTGAATCAGAACCCAGATAGGCACAAAAATAAACTACAATAAAACGAAATCCTTGTGCAGGACAATTGAACAAAGGTCGGAAAAAACGAAATAAAATACGACCAGTAATATTGCAAGCATAAACAAACACCCAAGAATAATCATCCAATCCCCCCCGTTGGTCCAAAGCCCGAAGACCTTTAAAAAAAAAATAATGACCATGAAAATATTAAAGAGACACACTTGTTCTTGGATTCACTGGCCTGGGATTACATTGTTGGTCTTTAATTTACAAAAGATAACCCCACTAATACGAAACTAATGTCCATAAGTGGCCGCCATAAAGCCAACTACTTGCCTGCATTAGACAACAAGCCGAGAGTCTAGACAATACCGTCCTAATATACCGGTAGACGCATCCACAGCTTTACCGGCTACTTTATTTTAATAAAACAACACCCGGCAAGATGATCAAGCTGTTTTTTTTAACACCATATTTCTCAGGTTGGAGGCGATGGCGATGGGAGGCACTGACCCTTGACCACCACCAACCCGTAAATAAGCCATCACCCGTGTAACTTAATTGCAAATCGCTAAGGCTGTATAAATAACGCTTACAAATGTGACTCCTTGCTCACTAAACAGTGTTCTTATTCTTTCTGCTAGTGTTGGTCTTCATATACTATTCTTTGGATAGTTTTCCTTCTCTCTCTTATTCTGCTCACTTAGTTCGCAATTGTTTTCTCGTTAGTAGACAAAAGCGCTTCCTAGTCTTGCTGATGACTCTCTTGTTCAAGATCATTTAGTCTTGGTTATTACGTTCTTTAATATCATTCCCTAGTTTGGCGTCATCAGCCTCACGTGTGTTTTCTTTTTCTCTTTTATAGTGCTCATCTACTTCAAACCTAGTTTAGCAAAATTGTTGTTAATTTCGCCTCTGATGCTTCTCAAAGCAGATCAAGGCCGCTATTCCCCGCAATGGGTAGCGGGAATCATTAATTTTTTTTAACGCTGTTTCTGTCTTCGGAAAAACATGGTTTCTTCTTCTGCTTGCATTACTTGTGTCCGCTGTGTTGACTTAAATCTTGAAGTTCATGTTTTGTAATTGGTTATCTGTTGGAAGTTCATGTAGCGTGGTTTGAAGTTTAGCAACTGCCCCGTCCGCTCCCCCTTAATATTTGTTTTAACAATGCCAAAGGCGCTTTCGCTCCCACACACTTGAGCCTTTGTCTAATTGTATTCATGCTACAAACTTTGAGGTGGGGGGGGGGGGGGGGGGGGGGTTGCTCGTTTATAGGGTTTGTAGAGCCCTGAAACAAGTTGGTCCTTGGGCGATTCTCACAAACCAAATGGTCATCTTTTACTTCAAAATCACAGGTAATAGTTTCGGGAAGTTCTTGTCCCTAAACTTGGTATAATGGAGCTGACCTTACTTTCTGTTAATTTATACCGAACTTTGGTTGGTAATGTGTACTCTCCCCGCTTCTGCTTAATTCAGTCATGCAATTGAGAGCGCCCGAGCGTGCTGTGTCCAAAGGAGTCATTTCACTCATGTCGTTCGTCCAGGATCAAAACATCATAATCTTCTTCATCACCTTCAAATGGCCTGCCGCATGTTTCTTTAGATAATAAAAACTTTTTTTTTATTTTGTTTTATAAAATGTCCAACAAACAAATGGCTCGATCTTGACTCCTCTTAGAAGACCTTTTGAAAGAGGCCCTTTGGTCGTGAAGGGAACTAAGCGAATATTAATACTAGTTCCAAATAAACCATCTACTATGTTATACAGATCAAATTCTTACTGTCAAATTCCAGACCTAGAGCAAGAAGAAGTGATTGTGCCAGTCTCTGCGGCTCTACCTTTCCAAATCGCTAACACACATCAGAAACATAACCCCTCACACAGAACAGTTGTAACAGAAACTGGGCGGGCAATCGTTCAAGAAAATTTCTAATAAAAACATGAGGGGCAAGGACATAATATCATAAGCAGCAAATGCAACATATTTTTTAGCCTATTCATGAACTATGGCTTAACCCGCGAAAAAAGGGCTGATCTAGGTGAGTGGGGGCGGATTTCCAAGGCAATCGAAAATGCCGAAGCACTGACGAACAAAGAGCTAGGTCGCGGCGCGGCAGATGCTAAAGCCGGCAAAAGGTTTGTAGCCGAAAGTTAGCGTATTGAAATCGGCTTTTTCCTCCCCCTAGATTTTGCATTTGTTAAAAGCGCATGCGCCCCATACTTTCAAGGAGCATTAAAAGAGCAGATAGTCAATGAACTAACTTTTAAATGACTACAAAAAACGTGTTATTATATCAAAAGACAACCGAAGCAAAGTACAGCGATTTCTGACAATATCCCGTTGAGAGTTGACGTTGTTAGCAACCCTAATTTAGCCAAGTCTAATGAGGCGAACAATTATCCGTCAAATTAGCAATATATTACAAAGAGTGAAACTCATTCTAAATTATCCTAAAAGCACGGGCATACACATATGGAATTTTAGTTTTTTAGTGGCCACCGCAAGATCGCTTAAAGGTAATTTTGATTGCTGTTGTGTGAAATGAAGGACCATTCGAAAGACAAACTGAAAAGTTTTGAATAAAAAATAATTTTTAAAGTTCCAAAATAAGACGCAAGTGCAATTACAATAGAGGGTAGTCCTAACCAAAGTCTACGCTAGCGGGCTTAAAACGCTTATCACAGCATTTTTGATGAAGAAGAAAAACTGTTGTTGGAGGCTGGAGGATGTAGAAATCCGACAGTTGACCTTTGATATCTAAAGATCTGCAACGTTCACAGTGTTAGACTTGATCATTATTTAACAACGAAATACTGTTAATGGATTGACCTAAGGGTCAACGGAGGATCAACAGCTTACATGGAGCGGTGAGGAACTGTAGAGACATAATAAACTGTCAAATTGATAAAGAAAAAGATGGCGATCTACCGCTATAATGTGTAATTGTTTTTAATTATGATGCGGCGAGCTAAATATTCAAGATAACAGATTAGAAAATAGTACAGTACTAATAATATTTTTATTTTAAAAAAACAAGTCTGTTTCAGCATTATCCGAGAAGTACTCCAGGAGTCCCGGTCAAGACGAAAGGGCTAGTAGAAAACCTAGCAAAAAACACTTTCAGATAACAAACATTAACACTAATGCAGCAAGTACTAGAGCAGGACCTTTCACAATACATCAAAAACCAAAGCGAAGGTAATTCTGGCTGCGCTTTAATGCTGGTTACAAATGTTAATACTGGAGCATCGACTATAAGCGCTGCATCAGCAGGGGAACGAGTGTTTGTCTCTTTAGCAACGGGCGAGTAGGTGCAGACCCTAGACTCATAACCTTCAAGGCGCGGGTTTTCTTTAGCTCCTCGGCCTGAGATCATTAGCAGTAGGTGCTGCTAGCAAAAGAAATAAAAACTAAAACACAAAAGCACACAGCTATAGGTTCAACTAATAACAGCTAAACTTAGTTTCCTTCAAGCTGGATAATAAATAAAGCGCTAAGCTGACTCAAACATCACAGATGAAGACTTTAGTCAATTTACCCAGGCCGATTTTGAGACTACAAAAGACAAAAGGTTTGATCTGTCAAAGAAGGCGAGACAAGTTTTATCTCACAGCCAGACCCCGAGCAGATAAAAAAGGAATGGCTTAAAAAAAGTAAACGAAACATTAAACTCTGTTTTCTACACAGCTCACATAAACAACCCCAAAGGGCGTTTATACTTTAGGTGTTATGGAGTCAACAAAACACAAAAAGCCCATCGATATTGATTCTGATTAAGCTTTTTTTTTTTGATTTAAATAAATATTTTGATTTAGAAAAGAAACCTCAGCATGGCTAAATAATATGAAGGACCTAGACGAATTTTTGAAGCAATGCACAGAAAATTTATCAAGATCCACTGACTGAATATGATTAAGAAGTCAATAATTCCATCCACCGTACAGGCAAGCGTTGTACATGCTATTTCCTCAGTTTCCAGGTACCACTAACAAAAGAACCCACCAATTTAAAGTAATGTAAGGCTTTGTTTTATATCGACTATTTAACAAACATGAAGAAAAACCTAGAATTCTGGGTCTCGGACTAAACAACAGGTTATTCTATCCTCATAATGACTTAACACCTGGTAGGGCAGACCAACAGCTATACACAGGATTTTGATGTGCCGCGGGGGCTGAAGAAGCCAAAATGATAGGCTCTGGTTGGGTCCGGGGGAGGGAGAAGTCCTTAGAGCTCAGATTAAAACAGGCTACGTATCGCCGATTGTAGGCAGGTCTTACATTCCGCTTCCCCAGCAGTTAGTCGTCAAAAAAAGAAAAGCAGTTCTAAACTTAAAGAAGTTATTCAAGACATACAAATGGTTTTCTGTGTGTGTGTTCTCGCGAAGGTTGCATCACTTCCGCAAAAACTGCAAGAGAGAGTAGTGTCCTAACATCACCCATACATCAATGATCTTAACTTGTATAGTGGGGTGTCCTTTCCTGTTAGCGTGATTCCATTGATCGTTTTGAAAAACAAAACAAACCAATAACGTTAATGTATACCCCTGGGATGGAGGGAAACAAATTCTACGACCCATTAAAGTGTCCAAGAAACAGCCCCCCAATAGTATGATTCCAGACAAAAATCATGTTTGACTTACTACTGATGTTTTTTCAACCAGCGGGGTACCGCATTACACATTGATACGAACAATGAGTAGATTATTGCGGCATACTTCAAAGCATTACCATAAACAAGAAATTCTGCAGAAATTGTTTTAACAAGAATTCCATCTGCTAAAAGCCGCCAAGCGAACATAAAAACATTTTATCGGCCGCAGATTGACTGTAAAGAATCCAGAACGAAATTACGCCCCCAGAAGGCAGTACAAGTTAGTTTTAAGAACAGGAAACATACTGCAAAGATTCTCCATACGTAGTTTAACCAGACTTCGAATCACTCATGTTCCTTAATGAACGGGCCAGCGCCACAAAAACTTCGAAAAACCGTCTTAATGAGTAATCATCCAGAATTGCTGCATTTGGCCTACCATATTGTCAGGTCGGATGGCGCACATTCAACAGACCAGAACTTATACAGAGGAACTGATGCAGCATGAAATACTTCTTAGAACGCCATGCAGCAAGTGCGTGAAATGACTGTTCTAAATAATCTAATTTATCTAAAGTCATAATGGACAACCTGAAACCAAGAACATTATGACTCAGCCACACATAGTTCTGGAGTTAGTGTTTTAGAACTCATGAAGAAGCCAATCCAAAGAAGAGACCATGATCACCTTAGTGGGAATGTTCAGAGGATGCAGCACAATAGGTAAATGCAATCTTCAACCAAAGTTTTATCCTAAGACATGGAAGCTGCCATCTTTCTTTCATAAAACATGCGAGTTATGACCCTCATCTATAATGCAAGCAGTAACCGCCTCTTCAGGGTGACATGTATCAGCACAGTCATCAGAAAGATGTACATGTGTTTCACTTTTTAAATAACATGTCCCTTTTTATGACTCTAGGCAGCACATGCGAAGGGTTTTCATTAGAGTCGCTGGCTAATGTCCTTAAAGTCTGCCCAATAAACGGAAGAATAGTTTTACCCAACTCACGTCAGAAATGGCGTTTACAACCCCTTAATGATTACATGAACAGTTGGGAAAGGTTTTGACGAAGACCAACAAAACTTCCTCCTAAAGGCGCGTTCTTCTTCTAGTCTTAGAGGAAAGGACCATCAGGTGATTCAGATTAACCAACATGCTCAAGAAGCGTGGCAAAAGTTAGAGTGTAAAACATGGGAAGAGCTATCATGACTCATACTTAAAGGCCTGATGTATGGGTTTGTTGGCGGAACGTTTTTGAAAATTATAGAAAGACCTGCATGAAACATTATAGCCTGGATCCTGCGCATTATAATTCTGCGCCCGGATGAGTTGGGATGCTTACTTAAAGTATTACTCTGTAGTACAGATTGATATAATGTCGACCCTACCAATGAATCCGATGATAGAAAACGGATTTGCGTGGAGGAATTAGTATGGCGTCGACCATTACTGTAAAGCAAACAACAAAATACTTGGACGACTATGATCCAGAAAAAGGTCTAACAACTCATGTAATTTATAACGCAAACAATCTGTATGGAAGGGCATATGCGCAATCACTTCCATTACGCAACTGGTTAAAATGTACACAGTGGTATCAAAAACATTCAAGAATTTGTGTAGAACTTCTGCATACACCTTACAGCTGATCGGTAAAAGAGTCTTATTCTAGAAGTTAACTTAGACATATCCTCATGAACTCCATGACCTCTGACATAATGACTATCCATTAGGCTAGCAGAAATGTCTAAAGACGAATCCAAGAGAGCCGCCTAAACTTGTGCCCTAATCTTCGGGCGAAAAAAAAATTATGTCTGTCATTACAGACTTCTACAATTTTATTTAAGACACGGTTTGAAGTTGACAGCTGTTCATCGTATAATTGCTTTTGATCAAGAACAGTTCATGAAACCATACATCATGAAGAACACTGATCTCAGAACCAAATCCACAGATCTTCAGAAAAGACTTTTTCAAGCTGATGAACAACAGCTGTTTTGGAAAGACTATGGAGAATCCGCACAAGCGCAAAGATGTTAGATTAGTCACCAGAGAAAACGAAGCAATTAAGCTGACTTCAAAACCTAATTATCAGACTTCAGAAGATTTCATGATCAGCTTTTGGCATAACGATGAAAAAAAAGAAAGTCAAATTAGACAAGCCTGTATTTATTGGGTTTAACCGTTTTAGAATTATCAAAGCTTTTGATGTTAGAATTTCTTTATGACTACTTTAAGCCCTTGTATCCTGAGTCCAGAGTACTTTACACAGATACAGACAGTTTTGTTATAGATATCCCTACTGAAGACGTCTATAAAGACATGGAATTAAAGTGGCTAAAGGACATGCGGGATGGTATGACACATCCGATTATCCTAAAGAATTCGCCTTTGCATTCAATTACTAATAAGAAGGTTTTAGGAAAGATGAAGGATGAATTATCTGGAAAGGTGATTAAGAGTATGTGGGTAAGGTCGAAAATGTACAGTATTTCTAGCCAGGAGAAAACTATCAAAAAAGCAAAGGGAATATCCCGCAGTGTTGTGCAGTCGAGCATATCACATGACAACTATAAAGAAGCATTGTTTGACAATAAGACTTTTCATCATGACAACGTAAAACTGCGATCTAATCTACATGAGATCAACACAACGGTTGTTAACAAAGAAGTCATTAGATAGAACAAACACAAAACGGGTGTTTGTTAATCCAGAGTTTTCATATGCAATAGGGCACTGGAGGACTGCATAATTGTATACATTCTTCGGGTTATATTTTCATCAACTTTATCTATAAGATCAAGCATAGCTTCATCCAATTCAATTAAATCTTTTCTCATGTTTGCTTGATGCGTTCGAATTTTTTTATTATTTCAAGATATTTCTTTTTCCCAATTTGGGGGTTTGAGTTGTAGGTGATCTGGATGGTTTAGCATGCATTGAATTAATCTTCGAAAATGTTCCCCCAATAGCATTACACCATCAAATGATTCCCGTATCATTTTCAAGTCTCCTTCTTTACCATTCTTGTTTTCGTTCTGGCGCTTTCCTTCTAGCCGCCATTTTAACTCAAATATAGTAAACACGTAAATTAATTAAAGCGAACTGTGTCTGGAAGGGATTATCTGCAGTTTCTTCCTTCACAAAAAGATTCTTTGTGGAGCTGGTTTGTTTTGTTGCGTCATTTTTTCTCGTAAATAATACTACGGGCGGATTCATTTTTTAACAATTCATTTATTTCATATTGATCAACACTCCAAACTGATCGGTTGCCCTGATGCGAGTGTCCCCCTTCCGCTTTTCCCCGGAAAATAAAAGGTTACCTTACTTTCAAACCAAATGGTAATAGTTTTGCCCGATGAACTGACGTCTCCTTTCAACAACATTTATTGTTTTTTTCTTTTGAATGACTTGTACTGGTTTTTAAGCCCTTTAAATTCTCATTATTCAATGCGCGCAACACTGAGGGCAGTCTTCTAAAACCATTCCCTGTGTTGCGAGAATTGTCAATCAGCTCTCTGAGATACGGTAGGAGAAAACCTTATTCAGCTAACTGTTTTGTTAAAGTTTCAACTAAAGCCTGGATCTGTGAACTAACCTCCTGGAATGCCTCTTTAAATGGTAACTCTCATGTTTATAAACAAAAGAATTGATTCACTTGGCCTATCTAAATTCTTTTCCATCATCGACTTTGAAATCATGCGAGGATAAGTTAGGGGGGGGGGAGGGGACTCTGTTGGTAAATGCAGCTGTATGCGACAGCAAACACAGAACACTCCCCCCTTTTGTGTTAAAGGTTCCGCATCTTTGTATCCATGAAGCTATGTCAATGACTGCAGATGCTTACTTACATCTTTTTCGTCTAATCGTAACAGAAAGTAAAATATAGAAGATCCATTTGATGGGTGTCGTTTGGAGTTGTATTGACAAAGTGTGGTCTCTGTATTCGTCTAGGCCAGTAAAATAAATTTTTTGCCAAAATCGCTTGTATTAGATAACCATTTCCTCTTCGCTGTTTGTTCACTGGACTCCAGCTGCTTGGCTTAGCTTTTTTATTGCCGTTAATTCCCTTCCAATATCCCTTTTGGCGCACTACTAGATTTTTGGACCCATTTTTTATTCAGCAATATTATGCGAACAAAATACACAATGGCTTCCAAAGATAACAAACACCGATTTCTTCATCATTTGTTTTTTCTGTGAGGGTTGAATAAAAGTCACTGAATTCTGGGTGGGGGGCAATGTCTCGGATTGGCTCCGCCGTTACAAGATAATATTCTTTTATTGCTTGATCAACATCTTTAAATGTGTAAGCTGCATGTCCCCCCCCCCCCCTGTTTTTTCAGTGTGTTATTAATAAAATCTAACTCTCAATTCTATGCTTTTCATAGCGATCTTGTCTGGGGCGCTATTTGCCTCCATAGCATTGTTAATGTCTTTTTTCTCCTCGCCGTCGTCCCCTTAGTTTTTTTTTACTAAACCGCCCGTAATTACTTACTCGCTAAAAAGCCAAGCGCATTAACCACAGCGCCGCCTTATCACATTACGAGGGAAGCCATTTTTATAAAACGATGTTGTTTATTTTTATAACATAATTGATAACAGTCAGGAATTGTCCTTGCTTGACTAGAAAATCTTACGTAGCGAACGAAGTCTGCAATGATAGCCATTACTTTGCTTGAATCCTCAAAGTCTAGTTTGCCAAGATCTGCAGGTTTAAATTCTTAACAAGCTTTGTAACCAATCATTGAGTATCCTACACCTTAGGCCTCCAATAACACAGGAATGGTAAACAAGGTATGGCGACAGTTTTTTTTCGGTGCTCATATTAAAAAATAAAATAATTAAAATTTATAATAAAACATGAACAGCGACGATCTCTAAACTTCCCTCCTTGCGAACCTTAGTGATTTACAAATGAAACACGATGATGACCAAGCTATTATGGCCCCAAAAGGAAAGGTTGTATTCTTGGCAGCGATGTGGGAAAACAAAACAGATCCTCGAACGGATTCACATAGAACATATTTCAACAGATGTCGCCGCAAGACATTATAAAGTATCATAACAGGTATGAGGCGCAGTTGGGGTCGAGAATGGTGAAAAAGTGTAGGGCAAAACGTTCTAAGTTTTGTACACTAAACTAGTCCAGTAGATTTGCCACCTCAATGATTCTGAACAAGATTTAATGTATGAATTAACCAGGATCCCGTTTTAACAAATCTATTAGAGTCTCTCATCTAAAGCTAAAGCTTGAATTATAACTAACAAAATTGGAACGCTTGTTATCGCCTAATCATGGGAATTAATTACTTATAAACATATAGATTTTATTTCCATTCAAAATGACCGAGCCAGAAAATCAGGCAGAACCAGAAAACATTGAATCAGGAAACATTGATCAGGAAACATTGAATCAGAAAACATTGAAATCAGGTTGGAGCATAAGAACCAGTAAAAAGCCCCCTCATCCGGACGCATTGCAGCAGGAAAAAAATTAGCTTAGTGGAACAAACAAAAAAAATTACTGTTACAATCACAGAATATAGCTCATAATGAAAACATAACGCCGCCCAACGCCAACATAATTCCAAATGCGCCAGCTCCAGAACAAGAACAAGTTTATTTCAAGGGCCCTAAGTCTTCAAATGGAATATATGAACTTAAAAACGTTTTCATTTTTTGGCGCCCTTGCTGCTGTTGGGGGCAGGTTATTACGGTTATAAAATATATAACCAAGGGCAACACCAAGAACCCCAAAGTCCAAACATTCTCTCTAACCACTAAATACCAAAGACGTACACAACAGCACGCCCAAAACCGCCAACAGAACAAAAAGTTCCATATAGATCCATTTTGATGAATAATCATTTTAAGAACTTAAATTTATTTTTTTTGATTGTTAAAAATATATCATGGCGGATTATTA
Organism: Conus ventricosus; assembly: GCA_018398815.1. Classification (NCBI taxonomy): domain Eukaryota; kingdom Metazoa; phylum Mollusca; class Gastropoda; order Neogastropoda; family Conidae; genus Conus; species Conus ventricosus. Next base: position 34,010,170 of record CM031600.1, read on the forward strand.
TTTGTTAAAGCAATAAATAAGACATGGAGTCTATAAAGTGGAGTATACATTTCCCTAGACCAGAATGTAATCAATGCTTGCTTAGATTAAAACTTCATTAAGACTCTATGCAGAACCGATTTCCGCGCCAAGGAGGACCAGCTGAAGCAAGACATCCCAACGATGACGCGTTTTTGAGGCGTGTGTGTACTATATTAACATCTACTAATTAAGATAAAAACATAGATTGTTTTTTTTTTTTTTGAGATAAGATAACTTGAATAAGAACTTAGTTGTACTAGAGGATGACTTAATTACTATCTTGAGGTAACTACATTTCAAGAACTTAATTAAGAACTTAAGTAAAACTTAAATTAAAAACTTATTAGAAATTGAAGAAACTTAATCAAAACTTAATTAAGAACTTAATCAAGACTTATTAAAACTTGAAGTAACTTAATTAAAAACTTAATTTAATAACTTGGGGTGACCTTGAGTGTGTGCATGCCGGGGGTGGAGGTTGGGGGTGTGTGTGTGTGGTGTGTGTGTGCACGCGCCTTGATTATTTATAAGAACCTGATGTTCAGAATATAATATATTAATTAACAGTAAAAACAGCAAAACAACAACAATAACAATAACAGCACATATACAAAAGCACGATCCGCACACGCCACACACGCACACACACACACACAGTGGGCGCTTGGCTTAATAGCCAAAGATGCCTTGAAGAGCGTTTATGGGCGCTGCCAAGGAACGTTTGACAGCACACAGTGTGTTATCTGATCGAGTGGGTAGAAGCGTTCAGGGCGCTTGGCTTAATCCAAAGTTTGCACCTTAAAGAGCGGTTTTGGGTTGCGGCCAACGAGTTTTGACAGCACGTGGGGAGAAGGGCGGTTAAGTTATGTGTCCTACAAATTGTTATAGAAAGTGTACAATTAGATGGAAACAAAAGATTGAGTAATCCGAGAGTTCCCAGGATCTGGACTTACTTAGAGAAATAAAATCAGAGCATAATCAACAGGACTTAGGCCAAGAATAGAAACAATTGTGATCATGATGATGAGAAGACTTAACTATTGATTGGGAAGAATGAACCACTGGTGACCTTATAGACGAATACGAACAATAGAAATCCCAACACAACCTTGCCTATTATGCTGCTATTTTTCAACAACATTGGAAAGAAGTGCAATCTCTGTTTTTTTTTTGGAAGAAAGAGGAATTAAAGAAGGCGGAACGTTACAAACAAAGAACATAAAAAAATCATACCAAAGCAACCTTGCTGCTGTCTTTTTCAGACAAGAAGGAAAAGAAAAACGTGAAAAGCTTACACACTTAGCAGGAAAAAAATCTGTTAGGAAATACTAAGATTTTCGAAGGTTGAAGACCGGCTGTTAGTTAAAAAACCACCTGAAAATGCAATTCCGATAGTTATATAAGCTAAACTGATGAAGAAGTAGAAACAATCATCACCTGAAGGCAAACATTCCCTTGATTTGAAGGAAAATCAAAATCTAAGAAGCCCTATCTACATATGGCAAGTGGTTAGAAAGGATGTGTGAATTGAACAGAAAAATTGTTGTAACTTTGTTTGAATCCCACTTGCAGCATTCTCTTCGATGGATAAATAAAAACTGAAGGAGAAAGGCCTACACGTCGGTTTAAAGTACAAGCCAACTTTCAAAACTAGCAATAAAACAATTTCAGAAGCCATCTCTCCCTCTCACCACCAAAATAAAATCTGCACTTCAGAGAAAACCTGCCTTGAAGCCGACTGGAAGTGAATAAACCTGCTCACGCTGAAGAATGGAATAAAATAAGATTATCTTTTACTCTCAAATATTTATTTACCATTTCAACGCACCCGTTTGTTCACACAGTAACGTTAACGCACCCAAACGTGCGCCGCACAACCAACGAGAAAATACAAGACACATACATGTCTACATAGACTGGATGGGAAAACATTTCTTTCACAAGATTAAGGAAGTGCGGGAAGTCCCCTGTTATGAAATGAAATATGGAACGACGCATATTTTACAACGGTGTTTGAATGAAGGGAGTTGTATGCCGCGCAAAACTAGCCTTGCGTGAACATCCCTGGGTACACGGTTCATGCAGCTCGACTATTAATCTCCTTCCCTTTACACGTTATGTTACTGTGGGCACCACAATTGGGGTGTAAGCCCCCCCATTTACCTTTCTCATATTACCCAGTGACAGAGACACACAGTTGGTAAACAAAAAGTGGACGCAGTATTCAGACTGTCATGCATAGAAAATCGATCGCTATCATAACTTACATTTACTGCTTTACAAATTCCAACGTGCAAACTAGTGGAACCAGTAGCTTTATTGCTCTGAATGCTTCTATTGAAAATCTCTGGGGAGGGGCCGCGCTTCACTGCAGTCTTTAAAAACAACCTCATCAGCCACTCTCACTCACCTGCATGTTATGTGTGGATTTTATGTCAAAAATATAACTCGGTTTTAAAAAACTTTTTGGTTAATAAAGTCATGCTTTATAAGAACGTATTATGGCCGCATATTTGATTCGCCCGCAAAGACCGGGCCCTTGGCCGGTTTGGAGAGCGGTGAGCTAAAGCGGCACAAAACCTGGTTCTCTACGCTTGCAGGAATGCTAGGTTGTCTACAAATGCTTAAAAACCCACACACATCTAACACACAAACATGTATAATCACATTGGTCATTTACAGAATCTTCTGTCTGTCTGTAAATCTGAGCTCCTTGTGCCTTGGGAAAATGGGCATCACAGAAAGTGCATCGACACTTGCATCGACTTTTTTTTTTTTCTTTTTTTCCCCTCCTGTTGGTGTGTGTTTTCAGTACCCAATAAACTTAATATTTCACTGAGTTTGCCAATCTGGGAAAAACATCCTCGATGAGGCAACTTCCTGTCCTCTTAGGCGCATGCTACACAAAGAGACCTCAGTATATATTCTCCTTGGACAGGATCGGCACACAAAAAGCCGCATTAGAATGGTGATTTCCTTGTCTCTCTTTTTTTTAACCTTCTTTCTTTTTTTGGGAGGATGGGTTTCATTTATCCAATCACATTGTTTGGTACAGCTTGTCCAACAAAATAATACGTGTATACCTCATGATTGGAAAGTCTTCAAAAGCTAAGAAGTACCAGTGGCACTAGAGCCTTTAGTGCCTAGTTCTGAGCATTTACAATAAACCAGCAGTCACAGGAGACAAATACCCATGACATTGATGTTTGATGGTTTCTCTGTACTGATGGAATAACATTTCTGGACATTTTACAATGATGTTTCCTGTCAAATGTGGAATAAGTTGTTTCTTAATAAGCTATCTAAAATAAGCAAAGATTATTCTCTCTCTCTCTCCCTTCTCATCTATGTAAATATGTGTTTATGTCTGCCTGCGCCCTCTCTCTCAATTCTAAATGCATCTGAAATTGATGTTTTAACAACAGTTTCATTTTTGTAGTGTACATTAAAAAAAGGGTAAGTACATATAATCTAAATTCCAGACGCTTTTGACAATGTTGTTTTATGTGTCCCTTTTTTTCCTACTTTCTTCCATTCATATGCTGAATTTTATTTCTTTTTTCTTTTTTCTTTCCCCTATTCCCCCTATTGTAAGCTTATTCTTTGATCCATCAGAGATAATTTTGACATTGACTAGACATATATTCTCAGCAAATTTAATGAACAACTCAAAACAAACGTTATTCTTAAAACTGCACGACATGTTTGGTTTGGTAACCCCCCCTTGGAGTTCTTTAATCGTGGCTAGACAACGGCATGCATGTGGGTGCTTTAGTATTGTTTTTAGTCGAAAGTTTCTTTATGCAATTGTTGACATGGAATTTTACCATGGATTTTCTTACTTTGCAAAAAAAAACACCAAAAACTGTCAGTTTCCCTCGTTTTACTCCAGCCTACGTTCAGAACATACAAGTCTGACATCAGAGAATAAATCCCCATACTTGACAAAAGGCTTCTATACAGACAGACCGAAGGAACTGACGACAACCACAGAATGGGAACCAAGCGAAGACTAAAACATGTCCCCCATACTGCTGCCTCCATGCCCCAGATCTACGTCCCTGAGGATGCCTCCTGCGATAACAAATAAAGTCATCTGTCATGGCCAAGAAAAGATGATGCCATCATGTTCTTTTTTAACAATAAAAGGAAGATGCGTTTTGTTTATACAAACACTTCTAGATGTTTATAAACAAACACATATGTTACCACTAAAGAGAAGTTAATATTGGATGTACCCGGTATCCAAATATATTGTCAGAAGTCTTCAGTATGAAAATTTAGTTACTGAAGAAATACTGATTGGATTTCCAGTATAGCGTTTCCTTTGGATCTAAACATATAATATATTCATCAGCCAGTTAGAAACTACAACAACACCTGACTTTTTAAATGTCACATTGTAAATATTGATAAGACTGACTAATATGCCAGAATTTTCCTGCGGTAACTCTCCAATGCCTCCTTGGAAGCACATAAATGCTTCCTTTTGATTTCAAGAACACTAAGTTAAAGAAAAAAAGTGATAATGTAAGTATTATAACAACAGAAGTTGGTGAACATTTAGAAAACAGCTATCCAAAATCAGTTAAAAAGTGTTTACAGAATAAGTGGTAATGGAATCCACCCTGACAGTAGGTTCCTGGTTTTATAATACCATACGTTATATTAATAATCATAATATCTAATAGAATCCTCTGACAAATTCTGGGTTTTATAAAACCAACTTTAAAATGTCAGATAATCATATTATTTAGGAAAGGGTTTATCAATCTATACTTCAGATAACAGCAATACTGAAGGCTTTGACTTACATCTAAGGTACCAGCAGTACATCAAATTCCCTTTCTATAAAATTTTAAACTGTGTGTTTTCTAGATTTCAAATCGTTCTTGAAATAAACAATCTTCCATTGAGCATTGGGACTTGCAAAGCTAGAAAAAGATTTTCTATTTGACATAAGTTTCAAAATGGAGTGACTGACGGCGCGAATCGAACAAAATTTAGAAATAGAGTTTGTTACTTAAACCGCCAATACATTGACATTGGTGTCTTGTCAAGTGCTTCTTTGTCAATGTGATTGGGGCGGTAAGTAACAAACTCTATTTCTAAATTTTTGTTTTGTTTTGTTTGTTTAGTTGGAATATAAATCAATACTGCTGTAGTTAATTAACTCTAGCATAAAGATTTTGATTTTGTTAGGTCCCATCTCACTGTAGTATAAAGTGGAATGAAATAGAAAGACAGTCTTGCACAAGGAGCAAATAGAAAAGTTGAAAATTTATTAAAACAATCCCTTAGATTTGTCCTCTGTTGATAAAAGAATTAATCTCCAATTTATGGACAAGTATATACCTTAAGGCAGAATTTTAGGTAATAAAATGCTACTTTACCATCGTGCCCAAGGCACATTGTTAAATTGATTAAAGAATTAAGGCTGAATACATGAACAATAAATAATTCTTCAGGCAATACTTGTTCTTCTGCAGAGAGAAAACATTATCGGTTCATCACTTTTGTTTAATGCCCATTGTTGACCTCACTGGTGGCTTACAGAGAAAGGTTATTCAGATGGATTACTTTGATAATGTCAGATACTGTCTTGTATGTCCATATGTTGCTGAAATTGCCATGTTTTTTTTTTTTTCCGGCATCATCACAGATTGCAACAATTTTTTATAAAGATCAACAATTTTGTGTACCACTAGGTAATGTCACTTAGGTAAAATATGCATAAATCTGATGTGGGTTTGAAAGTACTTCCATGGATTATAAGTTGAATGTGGAGTTTTTTTTTTTTTTGGGGGTAAGTGTCAATAACATCTGAACAGACATTAGATAAGTCAAAGAACAGACTGAACTGAACAGAGGCTTTTAGTTCTTTTGTACAGGCTAATGTGCATATCATCTGCTATCAACTCCTATTGATGTCTTGTCAAATCCACAACCCAGTCGATCAAAATGTGAAACAGAAAACAGACAGAACAACAACAATTTTGATTTGACACACGTCGGGCTTAATCTACAAACAAACAAACAAACAAACATTGTTGGTGTGGGTGAGTGAGTATGTGGTGTGTGTGTGTGTGTGTGTGTGTGTGTAATATGTGTATATGTCTGTATGTAAGAAATGTTTTAATACAACCACACAACAACCCACACACACACACACACACACACACACATACCATACACACACACACCCCACACACCCACAACACACACACACACACACACACACACCTCATCACAACACCATTAAACAAGGAACAACTTCATACTGAGGACATAAACATACACCAAAAAACACCAACACCCACCACTATCTCATCTCATTCCGTCCCTTCTCCCTGTCCTATCCATCTCCCGAACAACAAAAGATTTGTTGGAGACATGGCTAAGATGACCATGAAACCATGAAAGAAAAGGGTATAAAAAAGTTTTGAACAAACCTGTTCTTTCACAAGGATATAAAAAAAAGGTAGAGAAAACACTTGAAACCCACTTGGGAGGCTCCTCCCAAGTGGGATTCAATGTTTTCTCTACCCTTTTTTTTTTATATCCTTCAGGCAAGAAGAAATTTAAAAAGTAAAGAAAGCCACACGCACACACACTCACACACACACACACACACACACACATGCAACAACAGAGAGTGATAGAGGAGAGAGAGCGAGAGAGAGAGAGAGAGAGAGAGAGAGAGAGAGAGAGAGAGAGAGAGGAGAGACGACAGACAGAGAGAGAGAGAGAGAAGAAGAGAGAGAGGAGAAGAGAGAAGAGTGAGAGAGAGAGAGACAGAGAGGAGAGAAGAGAGAAGAGAGAGAACAGAGAGAAAAGGTTGAAAAAAAAGAAGTAACAAACCTACATCCTCTAGATAAGATAAATAATGTTTGCTTAGTTAGCCCAGCCGACACTCACCAGATCCTTAAAAAAAAAACAAAAAAAAAAAACAAACAAAAAAAAAAAAAACCTTTCACACATCTCTTTAAAAATGACATCGTCTAGAAACGTACCACAAACTTCGTTATAAATCTTTCCTTTCCATAAATCTTAAATCAGATGAAAAATGTTAATCTCTCTCAAAAACTCAAGATCACTCGCTGCGGGACATCCCTGAACAGATCTTCATGGACCTTTCCGCGTAAAATGTTTGTGCCTCACATCGTGCAAGTCCCAACACTCTAAAGAACATTTTCATTGTGAGTGGTGGCATGAACATGGAATGCACCACGGAGCTCCGCGTTCAACCACTCTATTAAAATATAAGAATGGGTAAAATACAATGGCCGGTGTGCAGCCGGCCACAGAACCTTTCCTCTTTAACAGACCACCCCCCGACGTAGAATGGGAGTAAGTCCTTAAGGTTTGGACGGATCTGAAAGAGTTTGTGACTCGTCTGTGTGGTCCAATCCTCGCTGGCCAGAAGGTCTCTCACAAGAATCGTAATTTGGGGTTTCACATCTGAGCAGGGGATAGAAATCTTGGACAGTTACTATTCTTGTGGGCGTTCTTGGCTAAACATCAAACCATTTTCGTTCCGCAGCCGATGCCCAACATGACTCATAACCCAATCAAGAGTAATGTAGTAACCGTCCGCCTTCAACTTGCTAAAAAGTTCCAAAAAAAAGTAAAAAGATCAGGATGCTGAAAGTTGCAGGCCAGCTATGCCTCCAAAGCTGACAGCGAATCCGACAGAACCAGAAAGAGAGTACCCTCTATGAATAAATGTGAATCATCTTCAAAGCCAAACCAGAGCAGTAGTTCAGCAGATATAGAGACAGAAGCATCTGAATGTTCTACTTTATCCAACAGTATCTGAGAAGGAGCACCAGTGCAGGTAGGCTGCACAGGCCACTCCAATTCTTCCAACTTGGAACCCGTCAGTGAAAACTTATTTTGACAGATGGGAATTTCGAACAAGAGCTTCAGCCCCATACAATGCCTTGTACGCCAGAGATCTTGGTAGACTCTTTACGAAAAGCCCTGCAAGATCGAAACGAATCCTCTGGTGTGAAAAAGGTCCACGAGGTTGATTCCGAAACATGAAAAATTCGGACACATCTCCACTAGGACTAGACCTGCAATTCCTCGCACGTGAGGCCGCATAACGAAGACAAACACGGCGGAATACAAATTACCGGGTTGTTTTCAAACTTACTTTGGCACGGAGGGTCAAAGACACAGTCATAGGCATGATTCTGCGGTTTCTGAGATCAGTCGGGGAGATAATTATCAAAGACAGTTCAGCCTGGCGATGGACAAATGCAGGGTTCACCCGCCTCTGCGGACCAGGCTGTACACAGGGGGTGGTGCGGAACGCTCCAAGACAGAGACAAGCCCCTTTTGATGGTGGATAGGGTCCAAGATTTGAGGTAAGAAGACGATCTTTGCGGAGCCGAACAGCACAACCTGTAGTCCAGTTTTGGAACGGACCAAAGGATCTGTAGAGGTGCACAGCAAAGTTTTCCTTAATCAGCGCCCCAGTTCGGTGTCGCTACGACCCGCAGAATAATTTCAGAGCTTTCTGTCAAGCATTTTTTGGAGGTGTTTGATGTGGCTGAGAAAGTTAAGATTTTTCATCTGGTCAAAGAATGTAATCCCAAAAGTTGGCCTCTTTAACAGCTGGAATGGGAGATTTCCCTACGAAAGTTCAGGATCTGGGAAAAACTGACGAAAATATGGAAGTGAATACACTGCGTCTTTGTTGGAGAAAAGGTTGAAACCGTTTTCTCCGCCCCCACGATGGATTTATTCTACTACGCAAAGCTGGAGCCTGCGCTGGACACTCTGTACTAGGCTTCCATTGCGTAGACACGAAATCATCCACAATGAGCATCTGAACCCTGCTGAACTGATTGAACAATGTTGTTGATTTTTAATACTAAACGAGGGCAGGAGACAGTATGCTCCCCTTGGAACACCCAACCCACCTCCCTGCTCGTGACATCAGAGGAGAGTTGGTGCCAACCCGGACCTGAAACTGTCGGTCCCGCTGCTGGAGGCCAAAAAAATTTTGAATAAAAAGGAAGATGACCTCTCGAAAACCCCAGATCGTGGAGATCTGAAGTATCCCCGACTTTCCAGGGTAGTATCGTAGCCCTCTCCAAGTCAAAAAAATTAGCACTGTATGCTGTCTGTTTCAAAAAAGCTTCCGAAGTGAATTCCAGACGAATGCAAATGGTCAACAGTATCCGATTTTGGCGGAAACCACCACGTTCTTTTCGCCAAAAGCCATCGGTTTCGAGTTTTCCACATGAGTCTAGCATGGACCATTTTTCCCCCCTCCATCAATTTACAGACACAGCTGGTCCAAAGCTATGGGACGGTAGTTTTGATGGTTTAGAAAATCATTTTTCTCCACCAGGTTTGGGAATTGGAATAATGAGGGCTTTTCCGCCCCAAGAAGGTGTAAAGAAACCAGTATTCCACACATGTTTGTATACCCTGTAACAGGATGTTTCAGACCAATTTGCGGAAGATGTTTCAACAGTTATAAAGGATTTTCAAATATACCTGGAGAGGAATCGCTGCAAGAAAAGTAAGCAGATTGTCATTCGTTTAACGTGAAAGGAAGATTGTAGCCATCCCATTTGACTGAATGACACGTTACAGGGTGTTTTTTCTTTCAGGGCTTTGTTTTTGACAAAAAGTGGCCGATTTGTTAGAAGAGAGAATTCGTTTCAATGGTTTTTGGACGCAAGCAATTAGCAACTGCTTTTTCTCTCCGTTATTAAAGATCTCCCGAAAACTTTGAGAAGTCCACAGTGGGACAGGTGTACTTTCCCTTGATTTTCTTAAATGATGTTCCCACACTTGTTCCTTGAAGTTTTTCGATGTCCAGCCCTGGAGCAGAAACTTCTCCAGGAACCCGCCGTTTTACCTGATTTTTAAAATGTGTCCTCGATTTGGCAGCAACGGAGTTTTCTGATGGGCTCGAGCCGTTGGGACCCCGAAGGCGTTGGAACAAAAACACCCCTGACCGCGCTGAGCCCGTTTATCCTCCGAACTTTGAGAAATTTGTTTGGCAAGAGTCTGAATCCTACCCATGCAGGGTGTTTTTGTCGTGGCATTTGAAGTTTTACGGAAGACACTGGAATACAACTTTTACACACTTGAATCACCAGTGTTTTGTCGTGATTCTTGCTGGTGTTCCCGGACTCTGAAAAAAAATCATGGTCCCTGGAATCCTTAGAAATAATTGGGCTGCAAATAGATCCCAGTTTGCTTCTTATAATTTAGATGTTTGAGAGACAGAGATGTTTTTTCAGATATTACAGTTTTAGAAGACAGGGAAATGGTCACTTCCGTGCAGATCGTCAAGGACATACCACTCATACCAGGACCATCGAGGGGTCACAAACCGACAAATCTAAACACGAAAGTGAACCTGTGGAAGAGTGGAGGGTAAGTTTGCAGATCCGGCGTTCAGGACAACACAAATCCAAATTCCGAAAGGAACCTCCTCAATTAGAAGACCTCTGGATGGACGTACTGACACTACCCCCCAAAGAGGAGTTGTGACGTTAATCAACCCAACACAAAAAAGGTCGAAAGTTTCCTCCCTATCAGACTGACAGACAGGTTCCTGACGACAAACCGGATCAGAAGGTGGGAATTAAAGGGAACAGATGTCACATCCTTGATGAGAGGTGAACTCTCGCAGCTACAGCCTGAAGGAGGTTAGACAAGCGACAGGCCTATACAACAAAGTTTTGTGTAGAGAGAAGGGATCAACACCGCCCCGACAGGTCCCAACGTGGATGGTTGTGTCCAGGTTTTGAAAGAATATTAAAGCCAAGAAAGAGTACCGGTCCTTCTGCATTGAAATTGATTTCCTAAGAGCCAACGACGGAAGTTTTATAGATTGACACAGAAGCAGCAGCTCCTCGAATTTGGAAATTTAGTCCCACGAAATCCTATGAATATTGTACTAACCATGGTGCAGTGGGCGAAAGGAGAGAGATCAGTCATCTTCCTCACTCAAACGTCTCTTCCAATGGAGTGAATTTGTATTTATCTATCACTGGACTGGTTTGGTCGTACAGAACCCCCTCTGGCAGACTTGCCAACATGTGAAGAAGGTCATGGTTTGGCGAACGGTGAGGTTTCTTCTTCCCTCATCTCCACCATCTCCACACCTGGTTGACTCCCTTTGCCCGCACGGCACTGGACAGAGGATTCGAGGGGATTGCTTGGTTTTTAATCTGCCCAGCACAGATGTGGTCGACCTGCAGGGCAGTCTGAGGGTGGCGATTTTTTTGCATCCACCAGGGGCAGTCACTTTTGGGTTGGAAGTGGTGGACCTGCTTCCCAACCCAGAGTTGACATTCTTCCTTGCAATGTCTTCGAAAAAGAAGTCATCAGTCTGGCAGCAGACTGACCGAGTAGAACTGTGGAACTTTCATTAACGCCGAAGCATAGAAGAGGCTGTCGCGTCTGACTGCCCACAACCCTGTTGTGCGGCCTCAAAAAAGGAAATTTTTTTTTCCTTTCAGTTTTTAAATTCTTGGATTGCGGATTCTTGAATCCAAAGAGGACAGTTCTTGAAGAAGGAGGGATGGTCGCCAACCGCAGTTAGTCACAATGTGCCGTATCTTACCACGCCCATCATTTGGAGTCCCTTGCAGCAAACAACCGCACACCCTTTTGCCAGAACAGGCGGTCCCTGACATAGGCCAAACGCTGGCATCTGAAGCCCTCAACTGGGAACGCGGCACTATACAGCTGAACAACTAACATTCATGTGAACCAACTTAAGGACCTGTAGCCAGCACAGGTTGCAGAAATGTCAGAAAAGAGGGTGTGGTGGCCACTCTCCTGCAAAAACCTTTGTCATTACTGTCACCCCTGGCCCACCTCCCGTCTCAAACCACCTGTCCCCAGCTCCCTTTTGAATCTCTGGCCATTGAGATCACCTCTGATAAATGCGGCAGCGTAGCACACCTTTTCGGACGAAGTTCAACTGTTTGTGGGAAGTCAACCTTGACTCTCCTGTCCACAAGTTTTGTCTTGCCCTCACAGAGCCTGTTTCACAGATTAGTTTTTTTGATGATCTACATTGAATAGAAACAGCCATTCCCCTCCACCTCTTGTTGGACCGAGGGTCACCCTTCTAACCCTTGAAGAAGCCAATTGGATACAAAAGGGCTCAGAGCTGAAAGGGGTCTTTCCTGCCCGTCCCTTCCCTTCACGACCGAAGCCCCAAAACCTGTCCTCTGTCTAACCTCTGAATCGAATCACGTCAGTATCAAAAATCCCCCCCTGAAATAGGGAAGCAGTCCCTTTCCTTTCTTCTTGGGGGGATGTTTTTTTTTGAACAAGCCATATAATGTTTGATGTTTCATCCTGTCCCCTTACATTACCCACCCACCTTGGAGTCCAACTAAGGGGCGCAGGGCCAAGAAACCAATGTCATGACCCTCCAGGCTTCGGGGTGAATATACGACAAACAGAAACCAGCCAACCCCTATCCCCCCTGATCATGCTCAACTCCCGGGGACAAGAGCTGAGCACATGCAGTGGTTTCACAAGGCAGCATGGGAACCTGCCTGTCTTGACCCCCCCAAGAAGGAGCCAGAGTAGTAACAACCAAACAACAAAACCCGGGGCCCAAAGTTACTCCCTGGCCTAGGAGATGTCCGAGCCAAAGTGATGTGTTAGAGCGCTGGGCCCCACTCAATCACCAGATCTCTTCCCCTCCGACACTGGTCGCACCGCACGGCAAACGCGGCGGATCTTAAGAGACCACAGAGAGAAAAAGGGGTGGGAAAAAGAAACTTGAAGGAGACAAGACGTGAAAAGGCCAAATAAGGAAGGCAGAAAACAAGAAAAGGAAAAGGAGAGGGCGTTACTCTTAGTCAAGGATCCCTCACCCTTACCCTATCTGACATGGAAGGCCCTACCAGGGCATCGAACGCCTTAACCACGTTACGTCTTAGGCCAGACAGCATCTTGGCTTTTTCGGACCTAAAGCAGTTTGAAAAACCAGCCTATCTCCTATATTGATGCCCCCCCAGCAAAGCCTACGGATCACTGGACCGCGCAAGCCCCCTCCGACCACTCAAGGTCGCAAACCCCCGGAGGTCATTCCATCCAACCACATCACTCCTAATAATGGTGCAAATGAATATAAGAGCAATATGCGGCTCGCACACATACACTGCATGATACCTATTGTCATATATTGACATATGCATGCACTGACAATACATCCCACCATTAATCGAAAAAATTTATTTGTAACAAAAGTACTTATATATCAGCGCCAATAACATTGAGAAGGTAAATAAAAGTAAATGTTGCTGATATCAGTAGTAACACAACAGATCATTATAAATTAGTTACCCTAGTAAACAGCAAAACAATCACTTTGTGAAGGTAAATGAAATGTGTAAATTGACTATAGAGATGCAACTTTCAACCCTTTACGAAGAAACCCCCTAAAAGACGTACCATCAGACTCTGGAACCAAGCAGATTACCAAAATTGCGCAGTGATACTCAATATTTCAAGTCGTCATTTTATTGAGGTCCCATAGTTTAAAGATCAGGTCCAAGACCATTGGAAGTGTATAAAAACTAACTTGGGAATTTATTATGGATGACACAACATATACCTACCTAAAATAACATCAAGCAAGAACCACACCATGGATTACTACAAAACTAAACGTTTTGTTGAGAATGAAACAATCGATTCTTCATCTCTTTAAGAAATAGAAACTACAAACCAATACAGAAAGAAATACTGTGTTAGGTATAAAACTTATTAATAGAAGGTTCAGAGAGAAAGGTAGCTTGCTCACGTCCAATTATGTTAATTCGATGATTTCAGAAGTTGATCATCAAAACAAGAAATTTAGGGTCTTACATAGGATAAGAAGTCAGACACATTGGGATTCCCAGACCTGAGAAACAACCAGAATAACCTAATACAGACCTGAGGGAAAGCAAACTTACTAGACAAGCAGTTTAGTTCAGTTTACCCCCCCCCCTCAAATCCCAAACCTTTAATTAACGTTAGACTAAATGATATGATAAACTTTCCCTGAAATGCAAAACATCAAATAACCAAAGCAGGAGTATATTACGTTACAGACGTCAACCTGCACTGAAACAAAGCTATGGTCCCGATTGGGCGTTCCTCAGGCAAGCATCCTTAAAATTAAGTCCAAGAATGAGTGATGTAGACAACTACTTTCACCAAGCTTCACATCACTGACCAGGAGTAATAAACCTGATGATGGCGAGATGCCGAGCATTGTTCCCTTATTCAAAAAAAGGTGCAAAACAAAAGCAGAGACCTATAGACCTGTTATCTCTACATCCATATCAGCTAAACTACTTGCACACAAATATATAGTAGCATAATGGACCATCTTGACAAATATGACTTCTTAAATAACGCCCAGCATGGTTTTAGGACAGCGAAGGATTGGAGACTCCAACTATAACAACTCTCAATGATTTTAATAAACTGCTTAACACCTAACAGCAAATAAGATTGCAATTTTCTTAACATAACTCAAAAGCCGTTGATAAGGTTTGACCATGAGTCCTGCTTGCTTAAATTAAACACATCGGCATTGGCGGTTCTTTGCTAAAATGGCTTAATCATTCCTCGATGGGAGAAACGCAGAAAGTTGTTGTGGAAGGTCCGTCATCCATGTAAAAACCACTTGTCAGGAGTACCACAGGGAACTGTTTCTGGGGGGCCCTTGTTTTTTCTTAATTTATAATAAAATACATAAGAGAAATATCTACCTCTCTCTCCTGGAACTACTATAAGCTTTTTTTTTTGCAGAATGACAAGCTTAGTTATATAGAACATCAGACAAGAATGATACAACGCATTCTACAAGAAGATCTAAACGCTTTACAAATGGGAAAGAACTTGGAAAATGGAATTTCATTCCCAAAAGTGCCAAGTGTAGCGTATATGTCACTAACGCTCACCCATTAGATCAGATTATTCTATCCATAATACTCTACTTAAAGAAACTAATGCTGCAAAATATTTGGCGTGATTATAGATATCGTCTCAAATGGAAAGAACATCATACAATTTAGTAAGTAAAAAGCAAATAACACTTAGCCTTTCATAGAACAGGAATATCAAGACTGCCCCCCCCAAAAGGTTAAAGGACGACTGCTATCAAAAACACTGGTTAGACCAGTACTGGAATATGGTTGCTCAGTTTGGGATCCTACCATCTAAAAGGACATTGATAACCTCGAAAAGATACAAAGAGAGCAGTCCAACGTTCGTAACAAGGGAACCACATAAGTGAAAAAAGGGAATACTAGGAAGAACAATTAGGAAAATTAGAATGGAAACCCTTAAAGAAGAAGAGCTTTTATCAAAACTTAAACATCTTCTTCAAAGGCAGAGCAAAGAAATTGATATTCCAATGAACAAAACTAGTATTGAATAAAAGTAGCAACCAGTGGAGTGGGCGTCCAAGTTATACCATACCTCTGCAATCAAATATTACAGCCCATTACATTCTTTAATATCCCAGATCTGTACGGCAGTGAATCTCACTGCCGGTGCCATCAAGATTGCCACAAATAGCAAATCTCAATTCAAAAACAAATTGAATCGTCAGTTTTGAGATACTGCATAATTGACTATTTTCTCATTTTTATTCCTCACCAGATATTTAACTATTAACCACCTGGGCCGAATTTGGGCCATTGCATTTAAACTTCTTGAATCTCGAAGTGCGAGACCCCTTGTTGCCCAAATTTTGCTCCAGGGGGCCAACAGTCTGAGTCGCCTGTTTTTAGTGTTATTTATTTTACTTTTTAAACATTCGCGCTTGTACCACTACTTTGTTTTTTGGTGAACCAGTTTTTTAGGAAGAAAAGAAGAAGAGAAGAACAAACAAGTGTCTAGCATTATAACATCAACATAAAGGAAATTTCTATGTAACTATGAGAAAGTGCAAACTATGTATATTGTCTTGTTGTAAGATCTGACTATGATGTCATTTTAACTTCAGGTGAAGCAAGTTCAAGAGAAAAAGAGACTAGAATAACAAAGACCATGCTTTTAATAATTCAGTTCCTGAGGTACAGGAAACTCAGGAGCTTAAGGACTTTCTAGAATTTCATGCTACATATTGTTTGAAAATAGTTTTTCTAGGGCAGATTTAGAAACAATTTTTTTGCATGAAACAATCTTTTTTATTACTATATATTTAGCAAACACATCCCTTACTGTAAAAAAAAAATCCAACTTAATAAAACCCCATTCTGTAGAGCTTGATGGTTTCAAGACAACTGCTCTTAAAAGGGCAAGTTTATATAGATGCTAAATAAAGAAGCAATGATATCGTGTAAGCAAAGATACACAACCTTCGTTCTTGAAATGGTAAAGGTCATTTCCATCCATCCTCGATGTGGGGCGACTCCAACGTTTTTGCTTACCCATAAACTACAGATTAACAGTTATGCGATGTTAACGAAGTCTATGTGTGTGTTTAACGAATGATCTAGCTGACAACAGCTACTATCCATTGGTGCAGCGGTAAAGAACTTTTCCTCAAAGGACTTACAATTCATGAAAAGAAGTATGGCATTTCAAACCAACAGCCAATATTGTCATATTATTTATCAAGAACCTAAGTGTGGCCAACATGGAGACAACGATTTTTCATCTGAAAATAACGAACTGCATCGAAACTTACCGACAGCGGACTTCGATGTACAAGTGAGTGCGCTAATCTATTCGATGGGGAAGAAGCCGAGAAGATTTTTGGAACTTTACAATGTTCGTAGAAACGAAGTTTAAGTCAAAACAATCCACAATCACCACATTTGAAGACAAAATGAAATGTTCAATAGGCACATCAACCCAAATTAACAGTCATTCCATGAAAGAACTGTGTTCATCAAAGAATCAAGTGCTGGAGAGAAATAGGAAACTTCATTCGCTCACCTCTAAGACTTAGCTGAACATGCAGACATTGGCTGACAAAGATAGCGCAATTAGAGATCGCCTTGTATAAGGATTTAAGAGACAAAGAACTCTCAGAAAAGCTACACTAACTTACAGCTGACCTTAACCTTGCAGCAATAACAATCCAGCAAGGCCCACATCAATATGAGCAAGTTGTTTGTTGTTGTTGTCGTACCCTGCTAAAAGACTCCGGGATCATCCAAACAGCCTGAAGTACTTGGAACACTATGGGTACAAATGCATCCAGCAGGGATGAGAACATATTTGTGTGACCGTTTATGATTACCCCACCACATGGGCAGCCACAAATCTACCCGACTTCGGGGGATTTAGAGACTGATAATGTTTTGCTAGAGCTTGTCACAACTGAAAGACAATCCCCGCATACCAATGCAGAGCATAACAACATAATATTGTGGAGCCTTGGGGTTCTAGCCTATGTCAATAAGCCTGCTACATCCTTAAGCCAAGGCAAAATATGAGCAAGATCAAATCACAGCTTTTGGAACAAAGAAAAAAAAAAACACAAGTTTGTGATGCCGTGAATTCACGTCCTCAATGGGCAGTTCAGCGTGGAATTACATAAGCTACGATTCCAAGGCAACAGAAAATAATATCAGCCAGCTCTGCATCTCACATCAACTCAGTCAAGGAAGAGGTCCGAGGAAATGTGTCCATGGTTTTCATGTTTCAACTTCCTGTCTGCTATGGCACCAACAACACAAAGGAAACCCGAAACAGCGGCAACAGTTTTCAAGATGTGGATTTTGTGGCAAGCCCTGCACGTTGGAAACATCTGCAACAACTGTGGAAAATATGGACATTTCCTGTCAGTTCTGTCCCTCAGCAAACACCCAGTAGTGAGTGCGGTAAAGGAAGAGGAAATGTACTTTATCTGGTGCCATTGACAGTAAAAATGTTAATGTCCTTTCCTTTGGTTGTGACTGAACTTTTGGGGGAAACCGAATTTTTCGCTTCAAAAATGATACTGGGTGTGCCGATGGATCAGTCATCTCATTTGCAGAAGTACCAAAGCATGAAATCTCGCCCCGCACTTTATCATATACTCCCAATGCTACACATTTCGCAAGTCCAGGAGGCCAAAATGATTGCAGAGGCATACATCATGAGTACCGTGAACGCAAGAAGGACTCATTCAAACTGAAAATTTTTGTGATTAACCTCTGACAACAGACAACCTTCTTGGATGTGGTGCTGCCATTCACATGATCTAGTACAGCGCGTAAGACAGTTTATGAACTCAACATCGGAGAACTCTGGAAGGATAAGCCTGTTAATTGTTCCCAGTCAAAATCCCATCAGAAAAGAGGATGCTGTATCATACAGTGGGGCAACAGCAAGAAGTAACCAATTCACTTCTTCGCGACAAAGTCAATGATGAAATTGATCGAATGAAGAAAAATGATACATCGAAGAAGTTACTGAACCTAACGGATTGGTATGCCCAATAGTATGCTGTATGAAGAAATCTGAGCTTTACGGTGCATCTGCACAGACATCAAGAAACTGAATACCTCCGGTCAAAAGAGAGTGGTATGTCATAACCCACCATTGATGACATCCTGTACAAGCTGAACGAGTCCAAGATATTTACAAAACTGAGATGCAAAAACAATCTGGATTTTGGCAATCCCCCACTGGATCCAGTACTGCCAAAACTGACTACTATCATCATCCTTTTCGGCAGTTTCTTCTATAAGAGACTTCCTCTTTTGGATAATCATCTGCCCCCCGAGATCTTTCAGCGAACAAAGAAAACATCTTACAAGGAAAAGAAATTTCAATTTCTTTTATGATGACATACTTGTCCTTCAATGGAAACATAAAAGAACAGAGTGTGAGTGGTCAATACTCATCATTGCAGAAACTTTTCATCCTCGTCTGAAGCTCAACAAGGGGAAACATAGTTCAACAAGAAAGAAATCCACCTTCTTGGACATCGCAAATCATGCTGATGCATACGCCCAGATGATGAAAAAGTGAAGGCCAACAGAAACATCCTGACCCCAAAACGTGACAGAAACTGAAACGTGTTGCTTGGCATGATGAACTTCTTGGTGTTTTATCCCAAACAATGTCATTCCATTCGCGTGCCTTAACGGAATTGTTAGAAAAAGGACAAAGAGTGATAAGGAAAACCTAATCCCAACGCCTTCAATCAGATCAAGGAAGCTCTATCTCAACTCCTACACTGGGCTTCTTTGACTCAACGAAAACCCCATCTGTGAGCACAGACGCTTAGCAGCTACAGCATTGGCGAGTGCTGCTTCAAGATCATATGGAGTGAAGAAACCACAGTTGGCATACTGTTCCAGAACTCTCCAACAAAACACGCTTCGTGGGTACGCTCACATCGAAAAAGATTGTCTAAAGCAGTGTGGCTTGTGAAAAGTTCAGATATACCCTATAGGGCATTAGTCCATTTATATTAAGACTGATCATCAAAACCGTCATATACCCCTATCACAACAAAGGATCCATGAACGAAACACCTCTTCGCTGCCAGCGAATGTTAATGAGTTAATGAAATTCATGTGAAACAGAATTCACACGGCCAGAAAAAAAGCTTGTTGTAGCTGACAAAAACCCTTTCCCCCAGAGTCCACAACTCAATCTCAGTTCACAAGGTTTTCACTGTCCTATCCATGTAAGAGACATCAGCCCACATCAACAGATCAAAGAGACCGCCCGCTTCGGATAAAAAACTACAAAAAATTGCAAAAAATACTGCTCAAGACAAAGTCATGAAGTACAAAAACTCTGCACTGACTTACACCTTGACGGGAAAGGCCCAACAAATATCAGATCAAGTGGATCAGCAAGTCAGAGAATTCCTTCTCGTCAATAAGACCTGATGAGAACCAGGACTTCCAATAAAAGGGGACAACGCATATTGATCATCCCCTGAGAAAATGTGAGAAGATGTTTCACAGCAGGAACCATGAAGAGGAACACACGGCATAACTAGATGCCGTGAAACGTTCAGGCCAACTCTGTGGTGGTGGCCTGGACTTTCAACTGCTATCGGCTGAACAAGTCCGAAACTTGCAAATTCCGTGAAAAAAGCAGCCGTCACAAAGAAAGAATCCCTCATACCCAACAACCTACCGATCGTCCCTTTCAGCAAGTCGCAGCAGACATATGTGAACACAAGGGCCATCAGTATCAGGTTGAGGTTTGATTACTCTACCTTAACCAGATACTTGGAAATCAGCCCTCACTCCCTCGCATCACAACAGATTTTGTCATCGGAAACTGAAGAACATCATTGTGAGAAAAAGGAAAGAAATCAATGACAGAGACTGAAAACAAAGAAACAAACAACCTATACTATTGATCAATGCCATGGAGTTCGTTCTTGCCAGAACTAAAAAAACCCGCGAAGGTAGTCGTCCTAACAAAACTCACCAAAACCAAAGGAGTGGAGTGATCCAGCCACAGTTCAGAACGATTGTGATCCAAGATTCCTACATCACCAAACGACGTCTGGTCTTCTCGAAGAAAACCGAAGACATTTGAAACACTGAGTGTCACAAACAACAGAACTTTTGTTCCTGCTCCATCCACTACACCTCATTTCGCCATAGTTCCAGCATGACCCATGCCATCTGTCTCATTCCAAACCCCTCTCCCCTCCTT
The DNA here is from genome assembly GCA_018398815.1 of Conus ventricosus. Taxonomy (NCBI): domain Eukaryota; kingdom Metazoa; phylum Mollusca; class Gastropoda; order Neogastropoda; family Conidae; genus Conus; species Conus ventricosus. The sequence continues at coordinate 34,030,813 of CM031600.1, forward strand.
CGGTCTGGAAGCTGGCCAGTACGCCTACACCTGTTGGAAGGCCACACAATCAGCTGGCCAAACCGCCCAGTTTCAGGTCATCCTAGTCCAGACAGCTTCCACGGAAGTTCCATAGACACCAGCCATGGACATCCATCAACACCACTTACCATACCCTGACTACCCGTTAACAGGATTCGCTGGGCTACAAACCACATTATCTTATTCTTAATCCTACCTGTTCTGGATGACTGTGAAGATGCCTGCTTCGTATTTCAAGATTATAAACCTGACATAACTTCACGATAAAATAGCATGCTACACTTCCCCAGGTTGTTGAGAAGACTCTAACAAAATAAGATTTATTTAACGTTGTGTAATAGTCCATGTAAAAGGGAAGGTGTAATGATATCGTGAAGCAGACTTTAACACAACTCGTTCATGAATTGTAAAGGTCATTTTTTCCCGCCAGCCTCGATTTGGGCGACTCAAACGTTTGTTTTACCATATCCCAGTTTACAGTTTGCTGTTTCGTTAAAGTCTTCCGTGTGTGAAATTTACGAATGATCCTACTCGACTACAAAAAAAAGCTACTATCAGTAAAGGTTTTCATTGAATTTTTGCTGGCCCGATTCCAAACGCTGCTTACTGTTATTGACTGAAGTATTCATTCAAGGAACGAATTTCTGCATGAAAGTTATGAGAGAGAGAAAGATGTTGTGTGTGTGTGTGTGTGTGTGTGTTTGTTGTGTGGGTGTGTGTGAGTGTGTGTGTGTTGTGCATGCTCAGTGCACGTACGCAGTGTGCATGCATGTGTGTTAGTGTTGTGTGAAGTGTGGTATGTGTGAGAAGAAGAGAGAGGAGAAGAGAAGAGACAGAACAGACAGGACAGAGACACACACCACACACACACACACCACATAACGAGGGTGAAGAGAGAGGAGAGAGAGAGAGAGAGAGAGAGAGAGAGAGAGACAAGAGGTGAGTGTTACTATGCTGCAGATAAACGGCACAGTAAAGTTTAAACAGACGCCCCTCCACCCCCACCCCTCTCCCATATCATGATTAATCATTTTTTACACCTACCATTGACATAAGTAAGATTCTCGATCACGGCAAGGTAGGGTGGCTTGGGATGAGGGCATCGGAGTCGCACAGCGCGCCACCCGTGAACCACCAACCAGGGGCAGCCTAAAAACCACCACCAAAGCAAAAACCAGTTGTTGAATTCCGAACGCTGCCATCCTGATCAAGCTAATAAAACGGGCTTTGTAGGAATTTGGAAATTATACAAAAAACAACAAAACCGCTGGTCAGCCAGTTCTTATAACCGAAAAGATCCGATTTTACATAATCCTTAGTTTTACTTTAGTTGGCTTAAAAGTGCTTGTGCACAAACATACGAAAACACAAGTACAGGATGCAAGTGGTTGTAATGTTGCCTTGGACATGAACCAGGAACAAAATCGCTTGATTTTGGAATTGTCTTCTCTTGAAACTATCCGGCGCTCCAGCCTGAACAGTCTCCTTAGTAAAGAGTTCTCCCAGGAAATGGTTGTGCAACGCATTGAACTAGGTTACTGTGTTCAGGGACCGTACAGCTGTACGGTCCCTGCTGTGTTGGAGAAGGGGGTGGGGGGGGGGGGGTCAAGAAACTCTAAGGGGGGGGGGGGGGGGGGGGAGACGCCGATAGTTGTGGCCAAACGCCACAATTAGATTTTGCTCTTAATCTCTATTTAATCTATATTAGCATTTTGAGGCCTGGCACAACTTTGAGTCAGCATTTGATTTTACACTGGTAATTGATCAAAAGAACAATCCCCTTACCAATCATTTCATTTGTTTTGGGAGATTTCCACCAATGACATCATTCACAATCTTCAAATACAACCTTCCTCTTGGCAGACGTCACATTTCAGCTGGCCTTCTCACTCACCCATGACCTGTGTTTGTGCCAGCTGGTACCTCCCAAAAAGTCCCATTCCTTCAATTTAATCTGTCTGCTTGGAGCCATCTGACATGTACCTTGATGGGCATATGAAAGAAAAAAAGGTAAATAAACTTTGTCCTAAGTTGCACCCACCCCTGATTCTAAAACTGAATAAAATCCCAAATCATAAGTGCAATTGAACCCTAAATCATTAAGAGAAAAAGATAAACTTAAATGTATAGTCGTAAATTTTCAATCTCTTATTAAGAAAAAGGAAGAACTCAGTAATTTAGTCACTGAAAAAAAACATTGATGTTGTAATTGGAACAGAAACTTGGCTAGAAAACTGGAACATCCAGTAGTGAACTTCTAATGGAGGATTTTGATATTTATAGAAAGGACAGACTTGGAAAAAGAGGTGGGGGAGTCTTGATTGCCATTAGGAAGAACTTAGCCAGTGAGTTTTTATATCAAGGCAAAAATAGTGAAAGTTTATTTTGTAGGATAATTTCAAGAATAAGAGACCTGTCATTGTTGGATCAGTTTACAGACCTCCAGACTCAGATGAAAATGTATGTTTGTCTATTTGCAGAGACATTTCTAATATTGTTTTGGCCAATAGGAAGGCAATATTATGATTGGTGGAGACTTTAATTTACCAGATATTGATTGGGGTGAAGATGCCATACTTGGTAATCAATACAGTAAAAAAATATTAATACTCAGTTTTTTTTATGCCACCAAAGACCTTGGATTAGTACAGTCAGTTGAATCACCAACTCGTGGTAAGGCATTCCTGGATTTATTTTTTACCAATTGTCCAGGTGCTTTAGGCAATCAGGAATTAATTGCAGGCCTGGGTGATCATGACATAGTTCTCTTAGAGAGTAACTTTCAACCCTTTTGAAAGAAAACCCCCTAACGTACCATCAGACTCTGGAACCAAGCAGATTTACCAAAATTGCGCAGGGATACTCATAATTTCAGTCTTTTTTTGAGGTCCCATAGTGTTAAAGATAATGTCAGTGATTTTGGAAGTGTATAAAAATTAACTTGGAATTTATTATGGATGACAACATACCTACTAAAATAACTTCAAGCAAGAACCACCAGCCATGGATTACTACTAAAACTAAACGTTTGTTGAGAAGGAAACATCGTTTCTTTAAGAAATTGAACTACATCCTAATTCAGAAAGATTACTGGTTAGGTATAAACATATTAAGAGAAGGTGTCAGAGAGAATGTAGACTTTCTCACTCCAATTATGTTAATTCGATGATTCGGAAGGTGATCATCAGAACAAGAAATTTGGTCTTACATAAGGAGTAAGAGACAGGACAACATTGGGATTCCAGACCTGAGAAACAACCAGAATAACCTAATACAGGACCCTGAAGGGAAAGCAAACTTACTAAACAAGCAGTTTTGTTCAGTTTTCTCAATCCCAAACCTTTAATTACGTTAGACTAAAGGATGATGATAAACTCCCTGAAATGCAAAACATCAAAGTAAACAAAGCAGGAGTATTTAAGTTACTGACCAATATTATGAAAACAAAGCTACTGGTCCGATGGCGTTCCTGGCAAGCTCTTAAATTATGTGCCAATGAATTGAGTGAGGTATACCAATTACTTTACCAAGCTTCACTGGCCAGGAGTAATACCTGATGAGTGGCGTGATGCGAGCATTGTTCCCTTATTTAAAAAGGGTGACAAAACAAAAGCAGAGAACTATAGACCTGTATCTCTTACATCCATATCAGCTAAAATTACTTGAACACATAATATATAGTAGCATAATGGACCATTTTGACAAATTATGATTTCTTAAATAACGCCCAGCATGGTTTAGACAGCGAAGGAGTTGTGAGACTCAACTTATAACAACTCTCAATGATTTTAGTAATGTCTTAACAACAGACAGCAAATAGATGCAATTTTATTAGATTTTTCTAAAGCCTTTGATAAGGTTGACCATGAGGGCCTGCTGCTTAAATTAGAACACATTGGCATTGGCGGTTCTTTGCTAAAATGGGCTAGATCATTCCTCGTTGGGAGAACGCAGAAAGTTGTTGTGGAAGGGTCGTCATCCCATTGTAAACCAGTCTTGTCAGGTGTACCACAGGGAACTGTTCTGGGGCCCTTATTTTTCTTAATTTATATAAATGACATAAGTAGAAATCTCTCTCCTGGAACTACTATAAGGCTTTTTGCAGATGACAGTTTAGTATATAGAACAATCAGAAGCAAGAATGATACACGCATCCTACAAGAAGATCTAAACGTTTTACAAGAATGGGAAAGAACTTGGAAAATGGAATTCACCCTCAAAAGTGCCAAGTGTTGCGTATATGTAACAAACGCTCACTAATTAGATCAGATTATTCTATCCATAATACTATTCTTTAAAGAAACTAATGCTGCAAATATTTAGGCGTGATTATAGATAGTCGTCTCAAATGGAAAGAACATTACAATTTAGTATGTAAGAAAGCAAATAACTCTTAGCTTTCTTACACCAGGAATATCAATGACTGCCCCCAAAAGGTTAAAGACGACTGCTACAAAACACTGGTTAGACCAGTACTGGAATATGGTTGCTCAGTTTGGGATCCTACCATCTAAAGGACATTGATAACCTTGAAAAGATTCAGAAGAGAGCAGCACGGTTCGTAACAGGGAACCAACATCAGAGAAAAGGGGAATACTAGGAAGAACATGAGGAAATTAGAATGAAACCCTTAGAAGAGAGAAGAGCTTTTATTAAACTTAACACCTTTTCAAGGCAGAGCTAAAGTAATTGATATTCCAATGGAACAACTAGTATTGAATAAAAGTAGCACCAGGAGTGGCGGTCAATGTTATACTATACTGCATCAAATATTGATAGCCACTTACATTCTTTTTATCCCAGTTCTGTACGGCTGTGGAACTCACTGCCGGGTGCCATCAAGATTGCCACAAATGCAATCTCATTCAAAAAACAAATTGATTCGACAGTTCTGAGATCTGCATATTGAAGATTTTCTATTTTTACTTCCCTGATGTTTTACTATTACCTGGCCTGAATTTGGCCATTGCTTTTATCTTCTTGAATATCGAGTGCGACCCCTTGTTGCTAAATTTGCTCCAGGGGCCAACAGTCTGAGTCGCACTGTTTTATGGTATTTTATTTTACTTTTTAACATGCGCGCTGGTGACCTACTCGTTTTTGAGTGAACCGGTTGTTGTAGGAAGAAGAAGAAGAAGAAGAAACACAATAAATGCTCAAAACAATCAAATTTGCGGCAGTCTATAAATACTCGATTGCCTTGGCACATTAATTTTTGGTGTGCAGCCAGTAGGCTGCCGTGAGGGTAAGCAGTTCCTCTGGAAAATAGTCTGAACATTTAACGAACATGAATTATGGAAACAAGCATGAACCAACAGTCTCAGTCATTATGAAAAGATTTCGCTCAGATTAAGGTAGTGTCAAAATGGGGAGGCTGAGAAGTGGTAACGAAAATAATAGTAAGTCCTCTAATGGTAGATATGAGATTTCCACCTCCAACTTATTTAACTCATCATCAGAGATTTTAGTTTCCAAGGACTGAACTGAATTACCTCCTCTTTTAAACCTTCTTGGCAGTGGGTCTTGGGCAGACGCTGACCATCTCAACAAGAGAAGACGACACCTTTGAACTTGTCACAAATCGCCCTCATTTGGTCCCACGAGTTGAGCCAGTACGTGGGCTACATGTCTGATCCTGGCGTGGTCTACAATTTAAAGTCAAAACACAGTTAGAAAGGGCTGTCCATGTTTCCTCTAAAGTACAGCTGCCTGGGATAAGATGAAAGAGGAGATGCTGGCCTTTAAAAGCAAACTCATTCAGATGCAGCAGACTGCAACAACTTTCATAACATTTCTGGTGCTTTGGACCTTTTTCAACACCAGCCTCTTGTCAGGTATGGCTGTCAACATCCCTCCATACATGTCGCATAGGCCAGCCTTGGCTCATCACAGCTACAATCATTTGATAAGAAATGTGACAAAAAGTGGCACAGGCAACATCAAAGGCAAACCGCATTGTTGGAGTCATTCGCAGGACATTCGACTGCCTAAAACCAGTAACTTTTGTCCAGCTGTTCAATGGATTAGTCAGGCCACTTCTGGAGTACGGTCACTGTGTGTGGAAGCCAGATGAGAAAAATCAAAAAGGCCTTTGCGCTGAAGTGGAAAACGTCCAGAGGAGGGCGACCAAAATGTTGGGCCCTCTGAAGGACCTCCCGTACCCCGAAAGGCTACGTCGGCTGAAGCTTCCATGTCTGGAACACAGGAGAAAGCGGGGAGACGTAATTGAAGTCTATAAGTACCTGCATGGCCTCTACAAGGTGTCACGCCCTGACTTCCCTGTCGCCACGAATGAACTGAGATCCACCAGAGGCAACTCCCAGAAACTTCAGAAACCAAGGCATCGTCTCAACGTACGGGGCAACTACTTTGCAAACAGAGTTGTGGACCTCTGGAATAGCCTCCCGGATGATGTGGTAACAGCGCCATCGGTAGACGCCTTCAAGAGAAGACTGGACAAGCACTGGGCAGCACTACCTTCAGTGTACGACCCAGAATGCCTAGTTTAATTGTTCAGCAGGTGATCTGATTGGCACCATCCTCAAACCACCCAGGCCAATCAGTTTAGTTGAGAACCTGAACATGGTCCTATGAAAGGACCTGAATCTTGTATCTTCAAAGTCAAAGTCAAAGTAAAAAATACAAGCAGTTGTGGAAGACTGGTTCAGAGGAACTCTGGACTGAGTTGAAGTACCCACACCAAGATGTCCAGAGGGAGTAGAGAAAAGCAACATGGAACTACATCACCAAGCTCTTTGATGAGGAGGCCACCACAGCATCCTTAACTAAATGCTTCTGGACATCAAACATCAGCATGTTGAGCTTCCTCATGATGTGGCGTTCTTGCTGACGGTGTGTCCAGAGGTACTGATTAGTTACTGGTACAATTATACGGAAGTTTTCATGCCCCAAGTAGGACTGGTGTATGTTTGAGGCTGTGAAATAGAATGAAAACAAGAAAAGAAACACCTGAAGATGTGAATGGGATCTAGAGAAGTGCAGTCTTCAAATGCCGAACCAACCAGCTGGGAGCAATCCTACACCACCCTTGGAAGGCATATTTTAGAGCACTTAGAAATCTCCCAACAAATCCTGTTCATGCGGCAGTCAAGGAAACACAAGGCACTTGTCTAGGACGTGGAAAATATGGATGGGACAGGCAGAAGGCAATGCTTGTGTGCCAGTTATCAGAACTAAAAAAAACCTTACGAATGGAAAATATCCAGACCACTTGAAACACCTCTATCGAACTGCCGTCGCTCCACATCTCGGAAGACACTATTGAGAATAGCCAGAGGGCAAACCCAACGCAGAAATTCAGATGCAAGGGAAAAGCACCTGGCATAAAAGAAGATATTGTTAGATACACCGATGGTTTGGTCACCAAATGTGAGTTAGGCTGGGGATACACAGTGAAGCAAAATAGTCAAATAATCCAGGAAGACAATGGTGCATACAGCTTAACAACTTCAATAAAAGTAGAAGCAGTGACACAGGCACTCCACTGGCTCTCATCCATAGACCAGCTTAGAACTCAACAAGTCATGATACTGGCTGACTCCATGAACTTGCTTCAAAAAGTCGACATGGGAAGCCCTGCTTGGCACAATGTGCAGCCTTCCATTGTAAAGACTCATATGGATGTACTGTCCAGGACATGCAGATGTCAAAGGAAATGATGGAGCAGACAAAAAGGCAGGGACGTCAACAATAAGAACTGGATTACAGCTTGGCCAATCTAATGTGATAAGAAACCCATGGAATCACCTCAACAAACAAGTTTAAAGGCACCGTACCACAGACCATCTTGCAGAACTAAACATCAAGAAAGAAAGTGGCCGCACATCTAGATTTAAAGAAGAGCAAGAAACGTCACCAATCAAATATTAGAATAACTTCAAAGCCAACGCTGCAAAGACTTCTAGAGAATGGGGTCGACTGATACTGGCCTTTCCAATGGCAGATCCAAATGACACATCAGCTGAGATAACAGACTTTGAATCTCTCAGAATTCCCCGTTTTTACTGAAAAGTTATGTGTACTGGTAAGCGTGCTCCAGTTAAGCCAGGCAAGGCACGGGCTTCCAAGGGTGATGCAGGATTGCTCCCAGTTGGTTGATTCAGCAGTTGAAGACTGCACTTCTCTTGGTCCCACTCGGCCCTTCAGGATTTCTTTTCTTGTCTGCCTTTTTGGCCGACTCTGAGGAAAGGCCCAGTGACGCTAAGGAAAGACTCACTGACCACAGGGAAAGCCCCATTGATAGCAGGAAAGACTGTTACATGGGGTCTTCTTCAGAGGACACGTAAGACTTCATGTGGCCAAAGCCTGCCCGTGTCTGGAGTTGATCTGTCTTCAACTTTCAGCAGAACTGCAACGAGCGAGGCTCTGGGATGCACACAGCAGTTGCTTGACGGTGGCGACTTTTTGCCGGTGGGCTCTGCAGTCGTGAAGTCTGGTGGTACACCCATGAGGATGCTCCCGTTGTGGTTCTGTCACACCCAGTGACCATTACATAATGGCATCTGCCGGGGAGCAAGTATGTCCCTTGACGTCTTAATGGAATGCCCTGTGCGTGCCTGCACACTATGTAAACACAGCACAGGCTTTCAAGAGTGGTGCATGATTGCTCCCAGCTGGTTGGTTCGGTAGCTGAGGACAGTACTTCTCTGGGTCCCACTCGGACCTTCGCGTGTTTCTTTTCTTTTCTCCTTCTTGTGTGGAGTGTCCATAGACCTGAATGTATATGCATCAGAATGTGTGTGTGTGTGTGTGTGTGCGTGCGTGCGTGCGTGCGTGCGTGTGCGCGTGCCTGCGTGTGTGTGTGTGTGTGTTGGGAACGTTTAATTTCAATCCTTTATTGTTTGACAGATCCATTGATTCATCTGTTTATATATTCATATTCATTGGTTGATGCACAGTTGATGCACAGTTGATGTCATGAAAGAAACATGCTGGTGTACATCACAGAATCATGGGAACCTCTGCTGGGTAAACGTGGGGTTTTGATGCCTTGGGTGTCCAAGTGTCGATGGGTGGAGAGAAAGGGTTGGTTGTCTTGAGTGTGATCCAATGGCATGCTTGCTCGTGTGGGGTGGGGACGGTGGTTGAAGTAGATGATATGTGTAGATGCGTGTATCATGCGCTATATATACTGTGGCGGAGGGAAGGGGGAAGGAGGAAAGAAACTGTGGCAAGTGTGTTGGCCCATTGATTATTTTACAAATATTCTTATGTAGTATGATTTCCATGTTTATTTCCTTCATTTTTATCGCTTTCATTACTGTTACTACTACCACTACTACTATTACTGCTACTACCACTACTACTGCTGCTATTGCTGCTGCTGTCATTATTACCTTTTTCCATCAGCATTTTCATCAGTTAGTATTACATTCATCACTATAATTTTGATTATCACCACAATCATTCTCATAATGATTGTTATTGTTGTCTTGTTGTTATTGTTGTTGTCGTTGTTGTTGCTGTTATCATTACACTGATTAGTAATACCTGTATCATCTTCTGATCATTGGTTCCTCACAAAAAAATCAAATGAGCACACACACACACACACACACACACACACACACACACACACACACACACACACACACACACACACACACACACAAGCACATGTGCATACTTGCACACACACACACACACACACACACACACACACACACACACACACACACACACACACACACACGCACGCACACACACACACACACACACACACACACACACACACACACACACGCACATGCTTGCGAGTGCGTGCACTTGCTTCCCCCTCCCCCCCATGCATGCGCGCATGCATGCCCATATACTCAGGCATACATACATACGCACATGTATGTACTTACATTTGCACGCGCACACACACACACACACACTCACACACACACGCACACACACACACACACACACACACACACACACAATAAGCACATGTGTGTGTACACACACACACACACACACACACACACACACACACACACACACACACACACACACACACACGCACACACACACACGTTACACTTCCACACACATGTGGGCCTGTGACCACCTGTCCTTGTGCACACACATATACACACATACACAGACACGCACGCAAATACACACATACACTGATAATAATGGCACAAACAATGTTAGGTAGATACCTATGTCTGACTAGCGCGTTGGGCTGATACACAGTTCAGACATAGGCTAAACCGTATCAGTAAGACCCTTGTCTTAAATCCTTTTATGTAAGTCATTGATTCATTCACCCATCAGCTGGAAATCCTGCGCAGTGTGTGGCCTCAAAACTTAGCAGATGTGGTGTAGCATGTATATTCCACCTAAGCCGCAAAAAGTGGAACACACTTTTAATTAGATCATGATAATATCATTATGTAGTTACAGCTTTTTGTTCAGAACACACATTACATTTAAAACGGGCATATACTGGGCTCATTAATTATTATAAAATAACTTAGCACAACACATTTTTTCTTTGTGAAGGACTCTTTCTGGAAGTCTGATTATAGGTTTTAAAATGTATGTATAGTTTGGAGTATTCAGATGTTTATGCGGACAGCCGAAAACCAGTCTACTTCCGGTACATGTGAAGAACGTCAAGAACTGAAAGGAGCACGCACTTTTTTCAAAGTACTGTGAACATTAATTTCGTTTATCATTTTACTTCTGTTTCACAATGTCGATTCGATTTCTTTTCGTGCTCCCTCTCCTAGCCATCCTCCCATACAAAGTTTCCGTCATATATGAAGAAAGCCTTCTCGGCCGTAGGAAAATGGGAACGCTGTTCAATAGATAACGAAAATCGACAATGTTTTGACGGAATCAAACAAACTCTAGTATAAGAGGGGCATGTGACGGAAAACCTTTCCACTATTTTCTGTGTAGCACAATCAATATTTCATTTGTCTTATAAGAAATAACTAACAATTAAAGGCGTTTAAGTTTAGGGTAGATTGTAGAGTTTCCCACGCTGCAGCCGATATATCCAATCTGATTAAAGAATTTACCTGATCATAAAAATAAATACTATCATTAGAAAGATTAAGGAAAAAATGCAAGAGATAGTAAATAAAAGTCAAGTGAGCTCCTGAAAACTCGGTCACTAACAGCATGGGCTAGTAGTAGTTTCTGATTTAATAATTGTGAAGAGCTTTAAGTGCAAAGTCATGTCATTTGGTGGAAAAATTGTGATGTCTTTCTGCTTTCATTTTGCAACACAGTCACAGATTTGCTCATAATATATGATAGTAACCATACTGATCCAGTAGAATGTAGCGTGAACTCTCATTACATCAAACAAATCTAATGGAATTTCAGTTACAGATATAATAATTACTTCAGATGCAGTAGAGAAGAAGTTGTTTGAATTGAATCAGTCTAAAGCGCAGGGACCTGATTTAATACCACCTAAAGTTCTAAAAGAATTAAGTAAGGAGTTAGCTGTACCGCTCAGTAAGATTTATAATAAATCATTAGAGACAGGAAAATTACCCCTCGACTGGAAATCGGCAGAAGTTACTGCTATTTTTAAAAAAGGGTCAAAATCTGAGCCAGGCAACTATCGTCCGGTAAGCTTAACCTGCATTGCATGCAAAGTGCTAGAATCCATTATAAGAGATGTCATAGTATCTCACTTCACTGATAATAATTTGTTTGCAGTATGCCAGCATGGCTTTCGTAAAAAAAGGTCTTGCATATCACAACTACTTGAAGTTATGGAAGATTTAGTTAACATGCTAGAGAATAAGTACTCTGTTGATATAATTTACCTTGATTTCCATAAAGCTTTTGATACGGTTCCGCATGAGAGATTATTGAAAAAAATGGAAGCATACGGTATAGTAGGTAAGTTGCTAAACTGGATTAGAGACTTTTTGTCAAATAGAAAACAAAGAGTAAGAGTGGGTAACTGTATGTCGACAGAGAAAGATGTTATGAGTGGTATTCCCCAAGGGAGCATTTTAGGACCTGTACTGTTTACTATTTTTATAAATGACCTTCCAGATGAGGTAAATAGTTTTTGTAAAATTTTTGCTGATGATACAAAAATATATGACAAATCAGATAACTATAATAGTCTGCAAGAAAATTTAAATTGCCTCCAAAACTGGTCAGACAAGTGGAATCTATATTTTAATGTTGAAAAATGTAAAGTTTTGCATGTTGGCAAAAACAATCCTGAACATGAATACAACATGAAAATAGATGGTGGAAATAGGCTGGTACAGAAATGTGAGGAAGAAAAGGATCTGGGGGTAATCTTTGATAAAGATTTACTCTTTGATATTCACATTCAAAAATGTATAAATAAAGCAAACCAAATGATTGGATTAATAAAAAGAACTTTTATTTACCTAAATAAAGAAACGTTTTTAAAGTTATATAAAGCTATGGTTAGACCGCATCTTGAATATGGCAATATAATTTGGTACCCACACTTGAAAAGACAGTCAATAGCAATTGAAAGAGTACAGAGAAGAGCTACTAAAATCTTGCAAGAATGTACAAACATGTCTTATACAGATAGATTAAATTACTTAAATTTGCACTCTTTAAAAGGTAGACGTATTAGAGGGGATTTGATTGAAGTGTTCAAAATATTTCACCAGCAAACGGACATACAGTGGGACTACTTTTTTGAGGCTGTTAAAACAGATAGAACAAGAAATTCGGAAGGCAAAATTTTTGTTAAGCAGTTTCATACTAACATGGGGAGATTCAAGTTCAGTAACAGAGTTATTACTAACTGGAACAGTTTGACAACTGCACTTAAATTTGCTAAAAATACTAATGTTTTTAAGAATTTGCTGGATGAAGACTTGAAATTTAAAGTACAGTTTAGAAGCTTTGATGAATAAGAAGGAAAATTTATATTGCATGCATTTTCAACCCTGTCATAAAAGTAAAATAACACGAGGGGACATTGAAAGGCTTAACGGCCTATGTATTGATTACGTCCCTACAATACTACTACTACTACTACTACTAAATATGTAATGAAATCCTCATCAGTCTGATTGGGTATCCATCTGTATGTAGCTGTCTTTGATTCAGATGTTGGCACTTCATCACAGTGCTTAGCACCTGACCATGCACAGAATCTCTGACTCTGAGTATGAAATATCAATCATTTAAAACGGACAGGTTTGGTTCTTTTCTGTCAAGCGTATTTTTTATCTGTTAAAATCTTAAATCCACTCCAGTGAATTTTTTGTTACTGGAATTTCTGTGGAATAAGGTTGGATGTTCCGAAACTGAAGCAATCGAAGGTGATGCATAGATAAGAGGTCGGAGCAAGGCATGTAACATTTACAATTGGGATTGGATGGATTTTGCTTGAAGCTGGGCAGACACTTAAAAGATCAATAAATAGACTACAATTTATACAAATGAGGACAGGACTTCTCTTGGTCCAGCTTGCACCTTCAGGTGTACATTTCTATCCAATTACAAAGGAGTGTTCTTAACCGTTTAGTCTTAATCAGGTTAACGTTAAGTGAAGACACACTAGGGCACGCTGACCTGAGAAACCAGGCTTATACAGCTTAGCCTTAATAGGCATGCAGAAAAATCCTCACATAACACCATTCCACCATATGTGGTTGAGGTTCAAGAATGATTTACAAGGTGCAGCCCTTTGTCTAGTACTGCTAGTGATGTGACACAGTAATCATGATCCTATGCGCAGCTGCATTCAGACTGGTGGTGGCAGCCTTGAGATGGCCAGGCCATACCACCTAGAATTGTAGAAAGGCAGGAGGGATACCAATTGATAAGAAATTTAGATAGTCTAGGATTGGATAGTTGGTGAGTGTGTGTGTGTGTGTGTGTGTGTGTGTGTGTGTGTGTGTGTGTGTGTGTGTGTGCTTGTGTAGATGTAGGTGTCTGTGTTTATGTTCCCCTCTTGAGTTTCTCAATGACATGGCCTTTTAGTAAGTACTGGCTTCACTTGGTGTTTTACATTAGATCTTGATACAGTTAAAAGAACTGCACATCCAGTGCATACTTACAGAGACTAAACAGAACAGACCATGCCACACTGTTATGTATGCTAACATGAATCCAAACATAATTAGACTATGCCACACTGCCAGCATGTATCCAAACACAAATTTTATACAATTGTAGACTTTGTACTTAGATACACTGTCTTCCTTTATCCCAGTATTTATCCCCATAATGCCCATACATAACCCTCTCCTTCTACTCTCACGTATATTCATAAAACACACCCACCCATGCACATACAGACATTAACCCAGTTTGTAAATTTGAAGTTGAACAACAGTTCTTCAGTTTTTAATTTTTAACTCCAGAGGATGTGTGTGTGAGTGTGTGTGTGTGTGTGTGTGTGTGTGTGTGTGTGTGTGTGTGTGTGTCCCATTTTCTCTGTTGCATGTGTTTGAATAAATGATTTTAAATAATAACTATAGTTCTCCAGTAAATACTTTCACATCATTACCATGGGCAGCATCAATTTTTAAAGATAAATACTTTAAGGATCCATCCTTAACCAGTCAATAGCACGCTTCAAACTTGCGTGATTAAAGCAAAGTAACTTTGGTTAGGCTGGTTCTAATGACCTGTGACTTATTGGAACCTGTAAGTTAGAGATTGAATCCACCTCCAGGTTTTAATTTTGTATTGTGAGAAGTCCACGTTTGACACACAATTCTTGGGAATTAGATGATATATTAGCACATAAAGGATGTGCATTCTGTGCCTAATATGGAGACTTCTTGAAACAGTGTTTTTTTTATCTGTGGCTAGTTGCTGGGCTATTGTTCAGAATGACAGTTCTTATTGCTTCATTTTGACCTTTATTTTTGAGGAGAGACCCAGGACTAACTAGGGACTCAACCAAATTAACAAGAATATCCCACTCCTGTTCTGCGCAAACTTATTGTTAACACTGATAACAGTTGTCTTATACTATGGAGTGTATATTATATGTCTTATGATTGATAATCTGTAAAGGTTTTCAGTTTTACAGATAAACATAGAATATGTGTCTGAATTAGAATTTGACTTCCAGGGTATTCACAAATTCTGTTTCAGTTTATTATTATTTTTTTGTATATTGTTTCATATTATAATACTCTATATTAGTTTCTTAATCAGTTTGATCACCCATACTTGTTTTTGCCCTGGCTCCCAACATTTTGTAACTTTTTGTGTAAAACTAACAGCAACATTGGAACAAGAGCTGGAATATAAGCTGCTATTAAATCTGTCGTCATGATTTTTTTTGGATGTGGATTAGTTGCACTTTGTGAACCATAATAACCATCCAAACATTTGTGGATGCCAACGCCCACCCTCCATTACCATTTACTCACACACACACACGCACACACACACATGCACTCACATGCACACGCACGCACGTGCGCACGCACGCAGATAAATGATGCAGACATTTTCTCTCTCTCTGTTTCTTTCATCTTCTGTCTGTCTGTCTGTCTCTCACAATCGCACACACACATGCGCGCAGACACACACACACACATACACACACACACACACACACACACACACACACACTCTCTCTCTCTCTCTCTTCTCTCTCTCTCTCTCTCTCTCTCTCTCTCTCTCTCTTCTCTCTCTCCTCTCGCACATTTCATACACAGTCAATTTTTTTCAGTTCTGTTACTATTTTTTTTTACATTCCTAGAACAGACTTTGAGACTAGGTGCTGTAGTGTACAATACATGACCAATGCAATAATTTATTCTTTACCTAATGTTTGTGTCAATTATTCATAATCAGAGGCAACAATTTTGTCACAGCAAAATGGATTCAAAACCCAAAGGCAGCAAGGAGCTGAAGCTAAAGAAAACATCTTCTGTCACTGTGGAACAGATTCAAGAGGACAGATTGACTCAGGTAATTGTCAGAGTAATTGGGCTTAATGGAGATACAGTGGGATCTATCAGTAATGATCTTTAGAAGGCGTGAAGAATTTGAGTTTTGAAGGCAGGGGATCTTACTTGGAAGTCAGTCTTACAGACAAAAGATAAAACAAATAGGGTCTTTATATGGAGATTTAATGATAATAATGATAGTAAATAATATATTCATATAGCGCAGTTCCAGTTGAAAACAACTATTTATTGCACTTTTATACACCATTCAGACCCTCATTCATTCACATATAATGATGTAACAGCTATCTTAGAACAGAATTATTGTGTACACACAATGTGGAGAAAGCATTGTTCCAAATACTTGCTGAAAAGGTAAGAGTTTGGTTGTGTTTTGGAAACAGATAAGGTGGGCTGGTTTTATGGGGTGGGAGGCAGTGAGTTTCATAAAGCTGAGGCGGCAAAACTGAAGGAATGCGCACCAAATGATTTTAAAGTTTGCCTTGGTATCTTCAGGAGTATATCTATCTGTTTATCTATCTTTCTATCTTTGGTGTATACAAGATATACATATATATGTACACACACATACACACATACACACAGACACAGACACAGACACACACACACACACACACACACACACACACACACACACACACACACACACACACACACGTACATATGAAAGACAAGATGAGAAATGCTATGTTTCTAATGCATGTCATTCATGCACATGAAAAATGTAACCATAGCATCAAAATGTATTGTTTCGATGAAGGTGGATGCCTGAGTGAAAATAAATTAGGTTGCTATCATTAATGATACATGGTTTATGTACACTCATGCAATACCACTGTCTATAGTAGATCTAATTTTACATTATTTTAATTATATTTTCTTTTGTTTCATAACTGTGTCTCTATCCATAGGCTGTATGGCTGCAAGAATCAAGACTTCTCTGAATGTATGTCTAAAACAGTTGACTTGGATTATATGTTGCTTGATTAGTTTGAAAGCCAGCTAAGAATCGCTTGCAGTTTCATGATGAAGGACAGATAGTTTATAACAAGGAATTCTAACTTTACTTCACTCATTTAAACAAAAGAGTATCAACTAAATTTGTTGATGAAATTCACTTCAACAGGAATTTCAGTTTGATGTACATAATCTGCTTTCTCAAATGTCAGAAAAACTGTAAAGCTTACAGAAATCTGTCATGCTGTCTTGAAGTTGAATGTGGGCATCTTAGTCATTGCTTGGACATTTTGCCTGTCTTGTTGTTGTGGTCTCATAAAATCTTCATGACAGAATGGCCCACTCACTACTAACTGACATCAGTATCTAGGATCTGTCCACCCTCCCATAACCTTGTCATGGCCAGTAATTCTCAGTCAGCATTACCTAGTAATCATCTTAGATGCATGGTTGAAAAGGTGTCTGGAACACAACCTGAAATACCAACCAGTGTCTGTGTCTGCCGATTGATGTTGACAATGGACATGTCATTCTACTTTTCAGTTGAACTATGTCACATGGACATGCTCAGTTTGCTCTGATTTGTCGTAATTTTGATACTCATCTTGTTCTGAGATGTGTATAAAAGAGGCAGAACTGATTGGTGACCAAATTCCTGTTGACCTGTTTAAACTGACAACAAAGTAATGTAGATTTAGGAGAAGTGTGTACATTGTTTACTAATACAGCATCTTATGAAATGACACTAGAACTGCAGGCAGCCTTTAAGGTGTTTTGAGCTCCTGTAAACTGCAGTAAGTCCAGGCTGGTTCACAGTGCAAAAGTGGTTGGAGTTGTGTGCCTTGGATTTGTCTGGGGAGAAGTTGCTAGATTATTCTGATGAAATATTCTGATTTTATATGTAATTCTTTTGAAGTGGACTTACTGTATTTGTTGCAGTTTGCCAATGAATATTGGTCTGACTTGGCTATCAAGAACAATAAACCTTACAATGCCCAGGTGAGACTATGTGATATTTTACTGTCATGAATTGTTTCTGATGAAGATGGAGGGAATAATATTTCATAAAACATAAATTGTCTTGTGGTGTATTACATTGTTTTTATGTTACTGTTTAATTAAGTACATCAGTTTCTAAGCTAACCTGTTTGACTAAAGAGAAAAGACACTTTGCAGTGTGGTTAGGGTGGGGGTGTTTGGCACGAGTGCAGGAGAAGGGGAGGAAAAGGGTTTGTGTATGTACATGTGTGTGTGTGTGTGTGTGTGTGTGTGTGTGTGTGTGTGTGTGTGTGTTGTGTGTGTGTGTGTGTGTGTGTGCATGCATGTGTGCACGCGCGCGCGCGCGTGCGCGCGCGCACGTGTGTGTGTGTGTGTGTGTGTGTGTGTGTGTGTGTGTGTGTGTGTGTGTGTGTGTGTGTGTAAAGGGATGGGAAGTAGGGAAGATGAGGACAGGGAGGTAACAAATCTGGCTGATAAAACAACTTCTAATTTGGTTTAAAAAAAAAAAAATGTTGAAATTTGTTTGGTTATTAGGATTTCTGAATAACTGGTGGATTAATGGTGTGCTTTTGATTGTTGAATGATTTGGTTGAGATGTGGTTCAGATGTGAAATTTGTAGATGTTAAATAGACTATTGTGTCAAGATTTATGTTGGGGAAAGTTTATAGTTCTGTTTTATATGAATATTTGTTATTGTATCATTTTAACTTTTTTTGGTTTGCCAAAGTATAGTCGACTGCTTGCAGTACAGCTTCATGTGTCCCATTTAACTGTGTTAAAACACTAACATGAAAATACTATCTACATTTGAGAGGAGATGATTGTCTGAACATTTAGCTTTTTTTTCAACAGATCATAGAGGACATATACCAGAGAGAGATGATTGGTACAGAGTGAGTAAATTTTGTGTTCTATATAGTCTCCTACCATGCCCCATCTCTCGGTTTGTAATTACTTTGCCAAGAGTGACTTTTCTTCATTTTTGATGTCTTGTGAGTTGTAATCAACTGTATGGTTTTTGAAATTCTATCACTTGTCAATTAATTCCTATCCTGTGAATATTATTTCATACTTTCTTGTTCAGCATGAGCTGCAATATAAGTATGACAGAAATGTGCACCCATATTTTTCTGTTGACATGTTGTATTCTGCTTGACAAACAAATACACTAAAATAATCACATTGCGATAAAATGCACTTGATAAATATGTGGTTTAGTGTATTCACAGTTGATCTGAACTTTTTGTTTTTTTGTTTGTTTGTTAAATGTTAGCTATATAAATATGTCCAATTCTGAATTGTCGTGCTGTAACACAACTTACTGTTACTTCTGTCGAGATCGAGTACAAGGTATTTTTTAGTTGGAAGTTTGTAGCATTGACTGGAGACAGATTTCAGTGTGAAGAGCTAAAAACTGTCCAGAATATTCCTTCCTTACCTGGCCTTTTACTTTCAAGAGTATAGGCCATCAGCATTATTTCACCAGTGAACATGACACGAGGCTGTCCTTCAGTCCACTGTCCAGTTGGTTTCCCATGTCTTCAGCCCTCCCAAAGTGTCTTTTCCAGTTGTTTCTGGGTCATCCCCTCTTTCATCTGCTCTTTGGGTTCAAGGTTTTTGAGCCTGACGGGTAGTACTGGATGCATGCACCCTGTGGGTGTGTCTTATCCAGCCCTACTTCCTCCTCAGAATGTTTGTGGTTACATAACTCGTAGGTCGTTTGTCTGGCAACTGGTGGTTAAAAACAAGTTTTTTTTTTCCAGACTGGTTTCATTAAACATCTGTATTTTGTACTGTGTCACTTCTGCTTTCTCCAAGTTGTACAGCCATACAGTTTGACTGATGTGACTCGAACACGAAAAATACCTCTGTTTTCCGGAAAATATTCTGATATTAGAAGAGAAATATTTGAACATCACTTCTCTGGTATACAGGTCTGTGAAGACCACCATGGATTCATTATCCCCTCACTGCAGCAGAGTGTGCATATACCTCTGTCATCTGTGTGCACCTTTGTGTCTATAATATGCATGCATAGACAGCCATCCAAAGCCTAACACTTGCATCTAGGCCTGCTGGACCCTGCATCCCATCACAGTTGACACAGTGATTGGCCATTGAGTGAGTTTGAACGTTGTCGGCAAATTCACAGTAAGAGGTGAAAGGTCAAAGCTGCAGCTAGGGGGCCGGATAGCTCAGTTGGTAGAGCGCCGGACTCGTGATCCTGGGGTTGCGGGTTCGAATTTCGGTATAGGGGGATTTTTCCCTCGGAGTTAACATTGGGTACGCCTTGGCTTAAGGCTGTGTCAGACCAATTGACATAGGCCAGAACACCAAGGCTACATCAAAATGTTGTTATGCTCTGCATAGTTATGTGGGGATTGTCTTCAGTCGTGACAAGCTCCTAGCATAACATTATCAGTCTCCCAAATCCCCGAAGTCGGAGTGTGGCTGCCCATGTGGCGGGGTAATCAAAAACGGTCACACACGTAATGTTCTGATCCCCAGCTGATGCATTTGTGCCATAGTGTTCAAATACTTCGGCTGTTCGGATGATCCCTGGAGTCTTTTAGCCAGGGTACGACAACAACAACAACAACAACAACATTGGTTCTGACTCCATTCCCCATATAGTCCTTCGAATGAGACTATAAACCGAGGTTCCGTGTGTGAACGCACGCATAACATCTTGCACACACGTAAAATCCCATCACCAACTTTCGGAAGAGAAGGCCAGTTCGGCCGTTGGTATGGATGACACGTGACACATAGCATGCACCTTCCCCGAAGATGGAGTATGGCTGCCTTAATGGCGGGATAAAAAAGGGTCATACACACAAAACTCCACTGCCTGGCTATACAGGGAGTGTCCGCAGGAGTATCAGCCTGCGTACGCAGAAAGAAAGAAAAGAAAAGCTGCAGCTTGGCTGGTGTGAAAAATGGGGTGTGGTGACAGGACAAACTCTGTTCAAAACTGACCTTGAGGGTCAAACAATCATCATCAAGGTCACAATGCAGTAGAAAAAAGTGTGTTTGATCAATAGAACATGGCTCTTGTGCTCTTTATCAAAGCACAGTCAAATGTGGAACAATAAATGCTCATGATTAGAGGAGAAAAAATACCAGCCCTATTGAAAGTGAAGGTCAGAGGTAAAGGTTCAAAGTCACAGCATGACACGTAAGATACCATATGTGCTTGGGAAGTTTAATTGTTCTTGTATCTTAGCTACACAAACGTAACACAGGGATTGTCTCAGGCTAGTGTGTAAATCCTATGGAAAATGAAGCTTAGAAATTGAAGGTCTAGTTACAGAGTGGTGCCATTCAAAACTTATCACACTGTGAAGTGATAACCAGCATTGTGGTGCTCGTTTTAGTTTCTCTGACAGAAAATTAAAGTATTTGCAATAATTCAGAAAACCCAGACTGCAACTACATGTGCTTTCCATCAGCTGTATAGGTGCAGAAAACATAATGTTTGCAGTTGTATATGGATTTATGTAAGTTGTAAAATCAGAAACTTTGTGAGGGATGCTCTTATGATTATATTCCAATATTTTTTGTTTGCTTCATATAGGTATGAGTGTAATCTGTGTGTGTTGTGTTCTTTTGTTTCAGTTTTTCAACGAAAAGGCTAATGATGCTGGAATTCAGGTATTTGTGTGTGTATGTGTGTGTGTGTGTGTGTGTGTGTGTGTGTGTGTGTGTGTTGTATGTGTGTATACACGCATGCACATGCACACTTTTGTGTACACTCTTGCATGCATTTGTGTGTGGTGTGTTTTCAGGGCTCTCACTTCTCCATGAATTCGCAAGTTCTGTGGAAAACTAAAACTGGAAATTAAGGGGAAAGTTCTGTTTTTCAGGTAAAAAGAGAAAAATTGGGGACAAAGAATTGTTATAAAAAGTGGAAGTCGAATTCTCTGTGTCCTGGTTGCATGTTTGGTGTGCTAGTGGACGACACTGGAGCCATGGAATCTCATATTCTTTACAAGAGCAACTGTTTCCATGTTGTGTTAACCGGTATAAGGCTGTATACTCTGACCATGGATCAGTAAGGTGCTGTGAAAGTGAAAGAGATTGGCAAAAGTGTACTAACAAATGGTGCTGCTTGTGGTTGGACGGAAAAGTATGATGATACACCGCTCAGTGCTCAGATTGGTGTCTGATCGCACCAGTTTGAAAACACGTTTCAAATATTTTTGTGGGTGAGGAAGGGCTTGTCCGCCGGATTCTCCCCATCTTCCTGTTGAATTTCAGGGATTTTTGCTTCTCCCCAGAGGGAGTCCTGTGTGTTGAAACTTGTTGGGTAGAGGGTAGAAGGAGGCTGGGGAAGGGTGGGAAGGAAGGTGGTGGTGGTAGACTTATGTATTAAGAGTCAAGTAAAGTCCTATTAATATGGAGATCTGCTTTCGACATTTGAATCTGTGTTATTGTCTGTGTTGTTGGACTGGATCTCGTATGCATAAAAAGATTCTGTGTTTTGCTGATGTTCAACCTGTGAGTGGTCGATATAATGAATTGATAGCATTGGTATGATGCCATCAAGTGTAATAGTGCTTTATTTTTATACAGAAATACTGAAATGTTTATATAACTGTGTGTGTTTGCAGCCGTTACCTTGAAAACTACTTGTGGCCAAATTTCTCTGAGAAGGTAGGTTTCTTTATTTCAGTCTGGGTGACCTAAGATGTTAGCTCTACATTTCAGAAAATAAGTTTTCAGCTTTGATTTGTTAAAGAATTACCAATGATTTTTACCCTATCTTTTATGAAATGGGTTAGAGACTGTTTTGTTACGTCAGGTGATATTTTGATGTTTTCAGGATGTTGGGGCCATTATAGGGCAGGCATGTGAGGAAATTGTAACTCAAACAAAAAGAAAAGTCGGTTTTGATTTTAAGAATATGTGTTCCATGTTTTGATTCAGAATGACTTGGTTCGAATTTCATATCCTTCTCTGCTGGACATAATTAGAGAGCGAGATCTGAAATTCATGATCAGATACATTTCCTTAGTTCATTTGGTCATATAAGGTAAAACTGATAGATAATCTAGTTAATTTGAAATGAGTTTTCGACTTTCAGAGTTTGACACACACCCATATCCATCCCACCACTAATGCTATTAATGCTGTTTTTGAATGATTTTTTTTTTCTCAGCAAAGTAGTACGAAGGATATGAAGAAAGATTGCCCTGAACTATCCAGTTTTCATATGAAATTGGGTAAAGGTGACTTTGAAAGTCAGGTTATGGAATTTAACCTAACAAAATAATATAGATTTCTGAAGAACATGTTTCTCAGTTTTAGTGGTGCTGATAATTCGTCCAATAATAACCATGGTATCTTATTTACAGGCATCAGTTTCCCACATCATGCAAATTGTGGCCATTGTCAATGAAAAATTCAGGGAACGGGTACCCGCCTGGGAGGTGAGTAAAAATGCAGTTCTGTCACTAGAAAAGAAGTATTGACAAAAAATTTCTTTTTTTTTCATTGCTAGGCATTGTGTTATTTTGGGGGGCTTAAATCCTAGAAATGGTATGATGTAATATGATTTGTGTGTTTGAAAGAAAGTGAAGAATATTTGCCTTGTTTTTGTTCAATGTTAAGGATGAGATGTAGTAATAATGTGTATGAATGTTGCGTTTGTGTGTGTGTGTGTGTGTTTTTTTTACAAAACTTCGCATTTTGAATGTTTTAGATCCTAAATATCATAATGTGTACCATTTTAGAACTTTCAGCGTTGTATATTCAATTGCATAAGCTTCTCTCAACCATTCCATTGGTACCTATGTTCATCAGAACAGATCAAAGCCAACATCCCTGCTGTTCTTTCTCAGCTTCCTGCTAGCTCCCCCTCCCCACCTCCCCCCACACTTCCCTTTCTCAGACTGGAGTGCATCACATTCATTTGAGATATATTCTTCAGATATGTAATGGTTAATTGTTGTCAGGTATTCAGGCAGTCGCCAGGCAACTTTGCGACGATGTTTCACCGTGTCCTGTCCTTGCTGTTGGAGAAAGGGGGACCTACACTGAAAGAGCAGACCCTCCTGCTCATCTTCCTCAAGCATCTGTTCAACAGCTTGGTGCGTAAAGATGGTGAACTGGGCCTCCCAGTTGAAACACTCTGAATTAACGTCCCTTTGACTCTGTAATCAGCCAAGGTAACATTTCCAAAATTTCCAGTTTAGTTTTTTACAGTGCTAAATGAATTTGAACAGTTAATACTCAGTCATTCTTTAAACATGTCCTCTCCCTTCTTTCGCTCTTTCCATCCCTCCTCCCCCACCCCCAAATTACTCCAAAGTCTGTATAAAAACATGGCAGAGGATATTGCTTGCTATGGGTTTGTCTGTGGGTTGTTGATGTTCAAAACTGAGCATTGTGGTCTCTTAACTGTTTACGGAAAATCCGATACCCATCTTGATGCAGATTTCAACTGCTTGGTTGTCTCACACACTACCTTTGAAGTTAAAGGCAAGTACAGACACATCCGTACAATCTATGCAGCTTATTCATCTGCTGTAATCAAATTAATAAATGGTATCATGAGCACTCGATTGTTCATGTTGGATAGACAGTCTCCTACAACTGTCATCCATAGTCATGTGTGACATGAGCTAAAATGTGGTGTTTCTGAATTATGTGTTATCCTCAGATGGTGTATCGTAATGCTCAAAACTGCCCAAATATTCTGCGTGGGAACAAAATTGAGGACCACTTTAGTCAGGCAGTTTTGCAAAGAATAGTAATCACCTGGTAATGGTGGATGGGCAATATGAGGTGGAACAGTGATCAGGTTTAAAAATCCAGGTAAGGATTTGTAGAGGTCGCTGTTGAGAGGTTCCATTGTACTCATGTGAAAGTAAATGATGAAGCAAGCAAAACCTTGTGCTGTTTGCTCTCATGAACATACTCAGATGTAATCAGGACTAAAATGGAAAAGAGATCCAGTGGATACAAACTCTTGTGACACACACACACACACACACACACACACACGTGCTCAGAGGCACACGATCACACATACACACACACACACTCACTTGCACACACACACACAGACACAAACACACACACACACATGCACATACACACACACAGAGGCACAAATGAACACACACCACATACACGCACACACACACTCACACACAAACACACACATGCGCGCACGCACACATGCACACACACACACACGCACACACACATAGGCACGCACGCACGCATGCACAAAATTTTGCAAGATTAATACATGCACAAATGATAGCATGATGATTTCTGTTTAGACCTTTTAGCGTGATCGATTTTGTTTTATTCACCACAGGAAGTTGATTTGATCCGAGGGCACATACAGAGACTGACTTCTCTTTCCATTTGGGTCAACATGCTTCAGGTAGGTTGATATTCAGGAATGGTAAATTGCGATTGTGGCAACTTTGGGGATAGGCAGTGGGTGGTGGCAGTTGACTGCGGGGGGCTGGATATATGCAGGAACATGTGCTACAAGCATGTGCCATTTTGTGGGCTGTGTTCTTCTGGCAAAAACTTTGCAGGATGTGACTGACAGTTCTACTGGTGAATGATTGGTGATGATAAAAGTAAATAAAGGGGCTCCTGGGCTTGCTGGATAAATTCAGAACACAAAATCAATATACCTCTTATATACATATTCCTGTTGTCCAGTATGCTATTAACCCCTTTGTTATTGCTTTTGGTCAAGCTATGGGTGTTACAAAAAGACGAATTTTATGTACGAGATCCTGTGAATGTGTACCTCCTTGACTGTGGAATGGGCTGCCTCAGACTGTGCAAAGCTTCTTACAATTCATATACATACTGTTTCAGGTAATGACACCCAGTGGCACCATCATCACTTTTTGCTCTTGCAGATTTTTGTGTGCAATCTATTTCATTAATGTGTGGCTGCTACCCAGTTTCAGAGAGCTGCTTTTTGCTTGTTGAAACTTCCCTGTACCGCTAGCAACCAGATTTAGCAAAGCTAAAAATGCCCTGTGAACTAATTGGCCATAGTTGCTTTGGTGCTGTCACAAACTGTCTTTTCCTGTTGGAGAACCTAAATCAAAGTGCTTTTGCTGTTGTTTTTATGCATTTGTTTAGAAAACACGTTTCTTCTGATTTGTTTTAATATGAATAGATAATTCTTTTTGCTGATGTTTTAGATCAAACATTGTATTCTCTTTTACTGCTTGATTTAAATGGCTGTGGAGAGGGCTGTGGAAAATTTTGTATCAGACTCTTGATAAAAATTTGTTTTCTTAGACAATGCTGATCAGGGTGCATTTTCGTTTTTTCCAGAATGTTTCCCAGTTTACATGACAAAATGACCAAAGGCACATTTTGGCATGATGATAACCCTGATTGGAGCTGTTGAAGATGACAGCTTGTTGTCTGTATGTGCAGGGCAGGAGAGAGGAAATGTTCAAGAAACACCCAAAGCTAAAGAAATTCTACAATCTGGTGTTGAAGAATGACGGCAAACTGCAGCCAAAGGAGAGGGCCCAGGTTCAGTTTGAACGCGAGTTCCTGTCCAAACTGTTCAGCCATTACCTGTACATTTTGCAGTCCATTCCAAAAAAAGGTAACCTGAAAGTCTGATTTGGGCAGTCTCTGTTGTTGTTTTTTTTCTTTTTTCTTTTCTGTTTTCTTTTTCTTGTTGTCTTTTTTCTAGATTTTACTGTTTTAAAGTAAATTTTAAAAAGAAAGGGTATTAGTTCTGCTACAAACAGATTACAGGACAAAACACAATGCATTTTGACTCTTGGGTCTTTAGGCAAAAACAAATAGCATTAGAAAATATAAAACGAAGAACAAGCAAGCACTTATCTTCTCATATTTAGCGCAAAATGGGTGTTGAATCATTGTCCTAAATGTTATTTGTTTTTGCCTGAAGAAGACCCAAGAGGTCGATATGCATTGTGTTTTGTCCTGTTATCTGTTTGTCTGAATTGTATTGTGGAACTAAAACCCTTTCTTTTAAAAAAATTGCTTCAGTTTCCGCCCACAGTCACCTCGCTTTGAAACTAACCCTGTTTTAAAGCAGTGAAGGCTCTGTATTCTTCTTCTTCTGTTTTCTTTTGAATTGTTACCTTTTTTGTCTTGATATTGAGGATAGTAAATACTAGCATTGGAGATGCAATGGGAAACAGTTTAGCTGAGATTAAAGCTAAAGAACCAAGAAACGAGGATTAAAAAAAAAAAAAAAATTGAGTATAGATTACAGTCAGAAGTACTTTCCTTTCATGCAGTCTGCTGTCTGAATGATTGATGCTTAGTCTGCTTCTGCTCACTTTGATTTCAAAATGCCTTTCTGAGGCACTGGAGGTGATTTTGATGTTTGAAACTGCACAAATTATGCAGAACACTTGATTTGTCAGAATTGCTGAATTTTTTTGAATAATCCAGACATGATTTTCTCAGAACTGTCCATAGAGTAGTCCCATTTTCCTAGAATATACCAGAGTTTTTAAAAGTAGAACACCAGCTGAAAATTCAAGGTTCCCAGGTCTCATGTTTTATTGATATTGTTAACTGTGTTAACCACAAAAGCACAGCTTGGGGACCTTTATCAAATGTCTTCTGGGAAGACCATATTATATGATAACATTTTATCCTGTGGTTGTGCAGTGAATCATATCTTTACACTCAAAGCCACTCATTTGCAGGCGACTTCCCTCTCAACAAGGCACACTACTGTGAGCGTTTCCTGGAAGTGATGATTGACATTGAGGCTCAGCTGCCTTTGCGGCGTTTTGTGGACAGCCTGCTGGATGACCAGCACATCGTGGTTCACAGCAAACTGTCCACCCTGTACCACCGACCTGAAGGCAGACTCTTTGTGCAGGTCAGAAAATGTAGCAGTACATGTTCCTCTA
The DNA here is from genome assembly GCA_018398815.1 of Conus ventricosus. NCBI lineage: Eukaryota > Metazoa > Mollusca > Gastropoda > Neogastropoda > Conidae > Conus > Conus ventricosus. Next base: position 34,058,607 of record CM031600.1, read on the forward strand.
GCTTGAAGCTGGATTTTTATTTTTTTTTGGCACCGTCAGTGTTCGCTTTCTAGAGTCATCTGTTTAGTACAGAAAATATGAACTGCTGTTATGTGGTTATGAATTAGCTTGGGGATTTCTCCAATCAGAAATATTTGTTGCTCTTGATTAGTAAGCAGCTGCACTCTGAAAAGAAATCGGTTTGAAGTACTCTGTTAAAAAATGTTTCCATAGGCGTTTTTTTTTTTATTTTTAAAAACACTGCACATGATTGGAAATTGAACATGAGATAATTCTTTTGGAAGTGATTTGTAAATCAAGGAAAGTCTCTTTAGGAGTCATAGTTCTGTTGAAGTGATGTTTAGGGCTGAATTTCACTCCCTTAAAACTTTCAGGGGCATTCTGATTGGCTAAAATGTTCATCATGCAAAGTAGGGAACAAGGCACTTGTTTGGACAGATGAATATGAGAAAACAGATGTCAGTATTCTATTCTAGAGTGTCGCCATGGGCCTGATTTTAAGACTCTGTTCTTGATAGCTGTAATTTGTTAACATGATTAGACAGGCCCCAATGACCAGTTTGTCAGTGTGTTTGGAATGCTCAAGTGTGTTGTTTCATCATGAGAAAGAGAGAGAGAGTCTTAATTGGGAGATAATTTTAATACAGGGAAACCACAAATGTTAAAGAAAACTCCAGATCCTTACAAGGAGATAATCTTGATGTGGAAAGTCTTTGAGCAGACAGTTTACTGTAATGATTTGCTTATTGAATGTTTGTTTAATTTTCCTTCATTTGTGTGAATTATTCTGTAAATGGTTCAAGGTTTTTTAACCTCTGACATGCTGTTTTATTCCTGTACAGTTGTTGGAGATGTTGGAGATGTATGCAGAGTTTGAGATCGATGAAATTCAAGGAGAAGCCCTCACAGTACATGACCGCATAGACCTCCATTACAACCGGGTCACAGCACTGCAGGTGTGTGTGTGTTAGAGTGTGTGTGTGTGTGTGTGTGTGTGTGTATGTGTGTGTGCGTGTGCGTGTGTGTGTGTGTGTGTGTGTGTGTGTGTGTGTTTGTTTACTTTGTGATTCTGCTTGGTTGAACATAGGTGGTTTTGTGTGGAAAAAATAGGGACACAGAGAAGGTGTTGAGCTGTGGGAGTGCTTAGTTTTCTACAGGAAAGAGAAAGCTAAAGTTAATACTGTCAGAGAGAGCAGAGGGAATAGGCATGATACAAACTTCAAGACTGAGGCATGAAGAATATTCCATGAACAATGCAAAACTGTTGATTATAGTTCATATGAATATTGGCATCAGTGATAACTACATTCAAGTTAATACTGTCAGCCATACTGTGTAATTGTTGATCATAGAAAATGAGGAATACGAATCAAAGTCATGCATCATTGCTTCCCACTAGTAACCTGTCAAAACAAAAAACTAAGACACATCCACATTTTCACATATTTGACATGAAGAGAGATGTTGAACCGACAGTTGAGATGCCTGTGCCTGTTTGTGTATGTGCAGAAAGTGGTGTTCAGGGAATACGAGGAGCTGCAGAAGTTTTCCCTGGCCAACGTAGCCAGCATTGACACTCGAGAATCGCTCACCAAACACTTCAGTCCTCTCAGGTCAGTGAGCGTACAGGGGTTGTGTGTCATGATTTTCCGAGCTTTTCTTGTTGTGGTCAACCTTCATTGCATGAGGCAAAGAAATATTTCTGTGTACAGTATACTTTATGATGCTGTATGAAAGTGTCTTTTGGGATACATTTCTCTGCGTATGAGGGGTGTATATGCAGGGTCTGTATGCTCGGTGAAAGTTCTTGAACCTGTATGAATTTATCAGTACATACTCCAGCAGGTGAATGTTCAGGTATAGGGATGCCTTTGGCACCTGTGATACATCTATGCGCCAGCAAAAGAAATGCTACATTAAGATTTTTGTTCTTTATCGTGAAAAGAATTGAAGGGTTGACATAGACTTGTGACATTCAAACTGTTTCATCTTTAAAATACAAAACAGTAGGAAGATCTTAGAAAGGCAGGTAAGAAGAATTTAAAGATAGCAATTATAAAATCAACAGCTGGCTCTCAGATGTTTGATTTTTAGGACAGCTAGTGTTCAAAGTGTAAAAAATATTTGATTATTTCAGAAATTTAGATGTGCTTCCTTTACTTCAGAGCTCCTTGGCTGAAAATTACAGTACACACAGGGTGTGTGGTCTGCTAGGAACTCGTTGATTCTGTTTGTGGGCATGAATGTAGTGTGCTCCGAAAGATGGTTAGAATGTCAGGTGTGATAAGGATGGGAGCAGCAAGTGTATTGAAAAGCTTTTTGTTGATGGTGTGTGTGTGTGTGTGTGTGTGTGTGTGTGTGTGTGCGGACAGCTGTGAAGTGCTGCACCGCATCCTGGCCAGATTGAACTACCTCCCACAGATAGGGGACAAGGAGAAGAGTCCTCACAGCAAGAACTTCCTGCTGGAGCTGCTGGTCAGTGGGGTTTAGTGATTTTGTTTGTTTGTTTTCTTTTAGTTAGTCAGGTGTGTGGAAAATGTGTTGTAGTGAAACCTTTCAAAGAGTTTTATAACTAAGACTGTCTCATTTCAAAGACTTTTTCAGGGACATAGAACTCTTTGTTAGTACTTGAGGTGGATACAGCCTTTGTTATGCTGGTCTGAAGAGAAATTGAGGTCTCTGACATCTCATGCTATACTTAACTCTCTGTTTGAGGCAATGCTTCCTCCTTTTTGAGATTTAGCTTTGAATTTCCTTTGGGTCGTAATGAGGATGTTACCTATACTTCTTTGTCACAACAGAATTTGTTTTGGTACAGATTTCAGGGTGTTTTCTTTGGGGGGCACACAGAGTCGATCTGTCTGACTTTGTACATTCATTTACATTCAGTGGACTTCCTCTCTGTACTTCCCTTCCCGCCTTTCCTATCTTTTTTCTTTTTTCACATAATTTCTGCTGTGTTGGGCTTGCTTTAGTTTTCTGCCTGGTAGTTCCTGTTTTCCTAGGACAACCTACACACACACACACACACACACACACACACACACACACACACACACACACACACACACAGAGTCACTTACTTATACTCACTATATTACTCGACACACTCACTGCACACATTTACTGCATACTTGCACATATACACACATTCACAAAACACAGCAGGCATACTCACTAAAGTACACACACACTTTCTCTCAATCTCAGACACACACACACACACACACACACACACACACACACACACACACACACACACAACACACACACACACACACACACACACAACACACACACACACACACACACACAACCACAACACACACACACACACACACACACACACAACACACACACACACACACAACACACACACACACACACACACACACACACACACCACACACACACACACACACACATACACACACACACACACACACACAAACAAACACAGACCACTAACAACTTGCACACACTCAAATAAAAATGAGTCACATTTTTGCCAAATGTCCGTGTTTGAAGCTTCATGTTGACAGAAACATGAGAACTATTAACAACACCTTCATCAAGGTTCTCATTTTTCCAGGTGTGGAAACATGAACGGAAACGTTCCCAGTTGGAAGTCATCAATGAGATGCCACTCTATCCAACAGAGAAGATCATCTGGGATGAAAATATTGTTCCGTCAGAATACTTCTCAGGAGAAGGTGAGTTCTGTTGGTGGATGACGACAATTTGATGAGTGACAATCATCACACCATAGACTGCTGTGATTCACTCTTCGTTAGTCTTTTATCTGAGGAAACTTGTCATCTTCAGCACATCCAAAACAATGTTGCTTGTCTGATTTACAGAAAGTCAGTGAAAAATCATGTTATTGTACTAATAATGAAACTGCTCTGGCCGCCAATTGCATTTTGAATTAAACTCAACATTACTGTGCTGGTGTTTCATTGTGTCGATAGATTTTTACCACCCTATCAAACTTCCTCTTTCACAGCTGTCATTCATCCTGCTGTCTCAGATCCAGAGCTGCAAGGTTACTGCAGCTGACCTTAAATCGTTTGGCTAAAGATCATTCTACAGTCAGCTGCTACATCTTCACTCAGAAACGTTCAAACATTGAACACCTTCAAAACTGACCTTTAGACTTGCTTTTGTGTGTGTGTGTGTGTGTGTGTGTGTGTGTGTGTGTTTTCAGAAACTGATGGCTGAAATTTTAAACCTTAGAACAGAATGTACAGGACATTCTATGAACACTTGCGGAATTGTTAAGTGTGTGCATACGTGCTTGGTGTGCTTTGCAGACCTGTTTAGTCTACACATTTGGCGTAGAATTCTACGCATTTTGACCCCAAATACGCAAATACGCATTTAGGAACCTCGCTACGCATTTCAGAATTTCGCCGGTACGCATTTTCGAAACTGAAGCTATTTTGCGTGTTGCCGTCTTTTGACAAACTTGATGCGCCATACAAGCAGCCTGACACGCTGCTGCGTTCAGCTGGACTGCCCGCCCGCCTCTGTTAGTTACTTATTTCCCTTTACTGCCCAATAACTTTAGGGGGCAGGTTAGAACGGCTCGCTGAACGCGTTACGGTCGGTTTTCATTTTCGATCAAGATGGCTGACAATAATTCGTCGAAGCGCCAAGCTGATTCTTCCGACTTTTCTCCCAGCAAAAAGAAGAGAAAAGTTGCCGATCAAACCTTTCTGTCATCATACCATCAACGCTACCCGTGCCTTGTTTCATCCAGAAGAGGGGAGCATTATGCTCATTGCACATTGTGCAGGAAAGATTTCTCGATCAAACATGCCGGCATGTTTGACTGCAAACGGCATATCGAGAACCAGACTCACAAGGACTTTGAGAGTAAAGCAGGAAAGCAGTCATCTCTGGCTAGTTTTTTTTGCAAAGCCTTCACCTTCGAGCAGTGAATCTAGTCTCAATCAAGATGTTATGAGAGGAGAAGCCATCGTGTGCCATCTCGTGGTACAGAACAACTTGCCGCTGTCTGCTGCTGACAAGATCGTTCGGGCGGTGAAGGCCATTTGTCCGAACTCGCCTATCGCCAAAAGTAGGTCACTTTTCTTCTGAAAAGCACTGTCACAGAACAGTTCTCGCTTTACCAAGCTACCGATGTCAGCAGCTGTCGCAAGGACAGAATCGATGAAACTTGGAAGGCCATTGGGGAAGTGGAATATGGGCAGTTCAAGGAGCTGTCTCTGGTGATGAGGGGCATTGTCACCATCCCTCATAGCAGTGCCCACTGTGAGCGCATCTTCTCCTGTGTGAGGAAGAACCGCACAGACCAGAGAGCCAGCTTGGCAGACAGCACCATGGAGAGCCTGCTGGTCCTCAAGTCAGTGCCCCAGGAGCCTCAAGATGCTGTGAGGAGCATGACTACAGAGGATCTTGCTGCACTGAAGAGTGCCTACAGCAAGAAACTCAACCAGTAAACTACCATGTGAAATGTGTAAATAGTGTATATATTGTGGTTCTTGACAATTAATCCAAACTGGAATAAGTGACAATATGTATAGAGAGGACATGAACTGGTAGTGTTACATGAATCAGAAGATATTCAACTCAATGCTTGGATATCAAACAGCTAACAGGTGAGCTTATTTTATTTCTTTTTGACCCAACGGCGTCACAAACACACACACACACACACACACATGCATACACGCAATACACACACACACACACACACACACACACACACACACACACACACTTATTAGCATTTTTATTTAGATTAATGTGCATGTTAATATTTTTTTAATAGTAATACTATCTTGTGCGAAAAAGTAGACTACACATTTGACATGGCTGACTACACATTTTGGTCATCTGACTACACATTGGTCTCGAAGGGGGTAAACAGGTCTGGCTTTGAGCCATGTTGGGGGATATTGCGCTACAGGAAAGTAATTTTCATTCAGTCAGTTACTATATATCACCCCCTGGCCAGTTTGTGAGAGGTTGTCACGATAAGATTTCTTTCCTTAGTCATCAGTCTCTAGGTGATGGTTGCCCTGCATCCTGTTAGGTGTGTTGCAAAGGTGGTTTCAAAGGATTTCCCTCTCGCTGCGGATGTAAGGCAATCCTGAGTTCATGCTTTGAGGTTCCTACAGGGCATGTTTTGATTTCCCAGTCTAAGTGCTGGTCTTTTGGATGTGATGATAGAGTGAGTCTCTTGTGGAGCATGCACTAAGCGCACGTTATTGATGCTAAGTGGGCAGTGGTAGGTAGTGATTGTCCCTTTTCCAAGTGTCCTGGTGCATGCTGGGTATCATCGTGTTTTCATAAGCCATGAAAGGCTGACATGAATTATTTTTACAAAATCTTTAACCTATGTATCTGCATGCACGCATATGCACATGAAAGGAATTCAGACTGTAGCAGATCTGTTCTTGTGGTGAACTGAAGAGAAGGGGAAACTACTGGGTTCACCCTTCACCCACCAGTCACTGCCAGCTTTCTATGTCTTGCATTCTTTTGATGGAGAATCCAGTGTTCTAATCCCTTGGTTGTTGCACACATCCAGCTCTGTAGGTCATGGGTATTTTTGTATCCTTTGTTAGGTGAATCTTTGGGACGCTGCTGTAACTGGACTCAAATAAAAATCCATCAAAGAAAGAGCGATAGATATTGCAATTTATAGGGATAATTAATCTCATGAATTTTTCTTTTTATTGTGAATGAAGTTTTAACACTTTTTTTCAAAGTTTAACTTTTGTGTCCATATACTTACAGAAAAGCGAGCCAGATCTGAATGAAGGAATGTACAAGTCACCCTGTTAGTTTGGATAACGTTATAGAACAGAAGAAAAGTGCAGGGAGTGCAGACATCAATAGAACCAAGACATTCTGTCAAACAAGCCAGTTTATCCATGTAACGTCATTGTATCAAGTGTGGTTCCCAAAAAAGGTGTCCTAACTTGTACAGATACATACATACAGATACATACACTGTACTTAACAAATAACTGCAGATACAGCTCACATCAGTGTGCCTGAAATACTGTCATAAATTTTCACTTTGTTGTTTCATTGACAGGCTGCCTTGCCCTGCCCAAACTCAACCTGCAGTGTTTGACGCTACACGACTATCTGCTGAGAAACTTCAACCTCTTTCGTTTGGAATCAACATGTCAGTAACTCTTGGACCTATCACAAATCAATTCCTTAACAATAATGTTTTTTTTTTATTCTTGATTTTCAGTATTTGAGATTTTTATTTATTTAACCATTGATATTCATCTTGATTCTTTTTTGTGTGTTTATAATTGCATACCCAGACCTGTTTGGCCATATGATTTTGTGGTATTGCGTTCACATGTTTGGCAAAAGTATGACAAACTTTAAAAAAAAAAAAAGAACTGGAAAAAAATTCTGGAGATGAAGTTCATGAGTGGTAATTGGAGTTGTGGAATGTGACCATGGCAGGGGCTTTTACCAAAGAAGGACAACTCTTGCTAACTTTTACTGCCCGGACCAGCTCATACCCAGAGTTGAGTTTGCTGGGGGCTCAATTGGGAAGACTGGGACCACACAGTTGAGTTTCATCCACTTAATGGATGCGTCTCTGAGAGTGTTGCTCAAATTTCCTGACCAACACTGCAGATGTCTCTCTCTCGGGCCTGGTTAACGCCGGGATATGTTAATGAAAGGAAGCGTGGAGTACAGCCCTGTCATGAAGTCTCAAACCTGAATGGAAATCCGTAGCATCATCTTCATCATCCTCATTGTCATTGATCAGGATAAAAAAACAACAACAACCTCTTGCTAACTTCCATGCACAAAATTGCATCAGGTTGTGTCTGCTTCTTCGATGGCATATCCAGAAACATTGAAAAAACAATGGCGAGAGAGAGCTTGAGTTTGTGCCAAGGTATGCTAAGGAATAAGGTTTGAGAGTAATTTGTGTGAGAAAGAACCTATGTGTAATGCAGGCATGGGAATTGTCAGCGAAAACGCTGATTTCCGCGGCAGTAAAATTTGCTTTCCCGCGAAAACGAAATTGCGTCCGCGAAAAAAAAAAATCTGGGGTACAAAAAATATAAAGCACCGGTTTTAGCTGTTGCTGAACTGGTCTCGGCTGGCCTAGACCAAGTTATACTAACGCGAGCGTTATCTCGTTCTCTGTTCTCGTTCTCGCGGAAGTTTGGGTATGGACGATCGAGACTATTGCGGAACGCGAGCGTACTGTGTTTGCGTGCTGCGAACGCCTGCCTCAGTTACCCGAATCGCCAGCAACAGCAGCTATTAACTCTCGCGGGCAGCCCAAATTTGTGAATGTCGTGACTTTCTGCGCATGCGCAAACTTTGAACAGGCGAGTTTTCAACATGGCGTGCCTTGGTCGTGTGGTAAACTTCGGCGATCCGTTCGAAGACAAGTGCCCAAATAAATGGAAATGGGAGCGGATATTTGTAGTTGTGGAGGTGGAAATCGGAGATGTAGTAAAGAAGGAGCGCCTTGGGACGCGCTTTCGCAAGATAAATATCAGTGGAGCTGCACGGTGTATTGTCTGCAACAAAGACGTATCTTACGCCAGTCGTGGTGTTTCAACACTGATTGACCATCTCCGCTCAAAGAAGCATCTGGATAAGTGTGCGTCTCTGGAAAGTAATCAACGTTTGCCAGGTAAGATTCTTCTCAGTGACAGCAGTAAACAAGGGAGCTGCTTGTGTGACATTCTTCTCAGTGACAGCAGTAAACAAGGGAGCTGCTTGTATGACATTCTTCTCAGTGACAGCAGTAAACAAGCTCAGTGACAGCAGTAAACAAGGGAGCTGCTTGTATGACATTCTTCTCAGTGACAGCAGTAAACAAGCTCAGTGACAGCAGTAAACAAGGGAGCTGCTTGCATGACATTCTTCTCAGTGACAGCAGTAAACAGGGGAGCTGCTTGTATGACATTCTTCTCAGTGACAGCAGTAAACAGGGGAGCTGCTTGTGTGACATTCTTCTCAGTGACAGCAGTAAACAGGGGACCTGCTTGTGTGACAGTCTTCTCAGTGACAGCAGTAAACAGGGAGCTGCTTGTGTGACAGTCTTCTCAGCAGTAAACTTCAAATACCTTCCTTCTCTTCAGAGATACTTGCCTCAGCGCTAGAGGTAATGCCTGGTGCCAGTGTCTGTAACCAGTTTCAAGTGAATGTGTGCAGGCTTAACTTTTCTTTTGTGTGTGTGTGGGTGTTTCTTGTTTGGTTGGTTGACCAGTTGGTTGATTGGTGATTGTTTGGATTGGTTGGGTTGGTTGATTGTTGTTTTGTTTTTGTTGTTTTGTTTGTTTTTTGAGCCTGTGTGATCTTTGTAGTCAGCTGGAGATAAACTCATAGAACTGAATAAAAACATTTTGTGTGAAAATTGTTTTTGTTTGTTGTTTTAATGCTAATTTACTTCATTTTTTTTTACGTTCATAAATCCATAAAAATGAAGTCAGGATAGCCCAGATTGCACAGATTTTGATCTTGAAAAAAAAAATTTTCCGGGGGGCATGCCCCCGGACCCCCCTAGATTTCAGAGTTTTCCCTTTCAGTCAATTCCCATGCCTGGTAATGTAGTTAATGCAAGATCGGGTGTTTACTTCCCCAAAAAAGTCTGTTTGGTTTGATCAGGCATGAAATTCGTCCGCCTAAGGCGGATTTTCCGCCCATTTTTTTCATCTGCGCCGCCCGCCCAAAAAATGTGCCGCCCAAAAAAAAAAAAAAAAGAAAAGAAAAATCCTGAAATAAACTTTCGTTCGATGCTATTCCCATTTGGACAATTTGTTATTCTCAAAAGAGTCAACCGGTCACTTCCGCCGTCAATCAACATCCGGTCTTTTCGCGCCTGTCGAACGTCGGACATCGTTAAATTGCCGAAGTTTGTTAAGCGCGTCGCGATTTCACGCCAAAAAAAAAGGGATGAGAAACGATTGGAGGTGGGACTGGCTAGACCAGGAAGTGGACGATGTTCGAGTTGGCGATGTGTTTCGCAAATTAGACGAAAAAGGCGCTGCATTTTGTGTTCCATGTGGAAAGATTGACCGACTGAATCAATGTTGTGATGAAGGCTGCCTCATTGTTTTCTTCTTCTTCTTCCTAAAATACTGGTTCACTCAAAAACGAGTAGGTCACCAGCGCGCATGTTAAAAAATAAAAATAAAATAACACAAAATAATGCGAGTGAATGAGTCAGTATGCACATATAAAAGTATATTATTATATGATCTTTTGAAGTATTTTCATTACTGAAAACATGAAAATGTGGCTTATTTGCCCTTCTTAACAGCGCTGAAATAGGGGTTTATTTGCAGTTTTAGGCCTTTTATTTCATAAAAAAGCTTCAGCTTCAGGGGGCTCTGCCCCTGACCCCCGCCGGGGCGTTGCCCCTGGGCCCCATTGGGAGCCTACGGTGGCCCCCAGACCCCCGCCGATTTTTCAGCCTTTTTTACTGCTGGTCACTTTCATGCCTGTTTGATGGCAGGAGAAAACAAAACAATAGCCCCCCTCCCTCCATCCCTCCTGCTATTACAGAAATTTGTACTTTTGTATGCACTTTTTGCAGAAAATACGCTCCTCTTTGTTGAAAAGTATGCCAGTGGCAGTTTTAGGGGAAACAGGTCTCACCAAGTGTCTAGATTTTGAATTTTATTTTTGTGTTGGAAGTGTTCACAGAGTCATTGAAATAAATCCTATTGCTGTACATGTAGATAAACAACCCAAAGAAAAGAATCATTTCAAAGCAGAATGACTGTTTCACCGACACTAACAGATGATTTCTGTCGTCAGTTTTGTGCTTCATGTTGTGAACATTGCTAGCTACCCTTCTGATATGTTCAGGTATTTTGTCATTTTAAGTGTAATTCATGGAGTTCCCTAGCTGGTATTTCTTTTCCCATGAATTCCAAATGCAGTCCAAAAAAAAGCGGAGTTTAGGGTGTGTTTCAATGATGAGGTAAAATGTTTCCGTGGAGTACCAAGCTGATAATGTGCAAATGTCAGAAAGGTAATGCTCCCAAAGGTATATTTTATTTTGGGGTGCTTCATTAATTAAATTAAGCAATTATCCCTAAAACAAAAAGGGTCTTATTTAACAACTAAACTTGTATCTCCTAGCCTTTGACCTTTGACTTGACCTTGTTGCCTTATATGAGTAAGTCAGTTGGTTGATCAAATGAAATCAAGTCACATCTGTGCAATGTAAGATTCATTAAGACACAGATGGCAAGATTCAGTTTGTTCACATATTTTTTTCATTGTTTGCAGACGAGATTCGGCAGGATATTGAAGATGCCCTGACACATATGAAACCTTGGTATGTCAAGAACTTTTGAACACCGCCTTCTGTTATTTATTTGTGCAAAAACATAGTTATAGTATTGTAGTATAAATGGGGAGAAAGCTGCCTAATTGAGCAAGTAATACGAATCAGCGATGGATTGTGAATGTGGATATGATGAGATCATTTTTTAATTAGTCTTTCTGCAATTGACTTGGTGTGGGATTTTAGTTCTGGATTTCATGTATACACAGCCCTCACATGGCTGCTGTAATTACTAAGCTATCAACTTGACTTGGGTGAATGTTTACAATTTAAAGTTTCAAGCTGGGATTGAACATTGGCTTCACAATATCTTATTAAGTCAACAAAAGGAAAACACATTTCTTGTGCATAGAAAATAACAATAGCTAATTCTTGCAGTAGCAAGTGTGGATGAAAACAGTTTCAGTGTTGATGTGTACTGTTGACAGGAAAGCTGAAGATGGTCACTGCCTGTTTGGGGGATGGGCACGTATGGCACAGCCCATCGTCAGCTTCAACATTGTAGAGGTATGTTAGAGCCTGTACAATCACCCTCATCTTGGGATGGGATAGGAATACACTGTGCACTTGTTGAAGCGTTACACCGTACTGGCAAGCACATGTCATAGGTGCACCATAGCAAGTTCTGAGACACAGACAGACTCTGTGGAGAAACGGATCTTGTAGGCAGGAAAGAGGTAGGTATGCCATTTTCTCAGTGACACATGTGGATTAGACCTTTGCATTGGAAACACCACTTGTTTCTTTTCCAGTGCCACAAAAATTGTGCTTTCCTTACCCTTCACTCTTGCCTGGTCAGATACTCCAGAACTGTGTGGAGCGCAACAAAACATTTGGCGTCATATACTGTACCATGTCAGACAATAGCATTCACGGCAGTTAGTCAGCTCTGCCAGGCCGAAGTTTTTGTGTGGCTAATGCAGTAATAAGACAGTCACGTGATGCCCACCCGCTTCCGCCGTAGGAAGAAGCCAGTGTCAACCTCCCGTACCTCATTCTCTCTCGGCCTGCCGTCCAAGCAAGATAAGTCTTGTGCTCTGTCTCGCCTTCTCTTTGCCGTTGTGTTAAGATAGCTTTGTGTTTGCTTATTTGTTGTGGCTTGCTCGCTTCACCCTTTTACTCTTGAGCCGATGGGGCTTTGGTTTGGTGCACTTTATTAACCTATTTAACCGCGCCATCCTCGCCTTTGTGCCTTTGTCTCGGCACTCGCGACTTCGCCTTCCGTTCTTTCGATCTTCGAAAGTACGACCTCTTGATCTGCCCACTGGTGCGCATTTATTTGTACCAAATTTATCACTGGTAAACGATCTCCTCATCTACTAACTGGTGCACATTTATTAGTCCCCTCCTTAGCATTATTACAAGGTACACCAGGGGTATTTACTCTTGTGCGCCATTGCGCGTCACTCTTGACGATCGATCCCTTCCCGGTCAATCGATCCGCCATCTTCGATTGTGCCACGCCGGTTGCCGTCTCCGCCATGTTGCCTGACCTCGCACACCTTGTTCGGCGGTACTCGGCTTCCCGGGCTCATTTTCCTGTACCTTATTTATCTTTATTACAGGTATAGAGATTGTCTTGCGATCTCTTGATCTACCAACTTGTGCACACTTAGTAGTACCCCATTAGTAACATTAGTTATTCGATCACATGTTTCTCGCGTTTGTGCTTTCTTCTCGGCACTCGCGTTTTCATCTTCATTTACTGCACTCCCAGTGCCCCTCACGAGGTGGTTCGAGCTCTTTTCTATCCCTCGATCCACCTCTTTGTCTCCTCTTTGCGATCGTGCGTTCCGTGATTGTCTCGCCACCAGTGCCCAACATGGTGAAGGACATTAACGGGTCGAGCCGCTCCTCTGTTCGGGAGTCGCTCCCTTGCCCCGGAGGACCCGCGTGTCGATTCCAGGGACAATCCGCTCGCACCTTGATGAGCGTACGGCCGGTGTGGAGGAGGGTTCCGCGCAGGGACGCGCGACCATCGTTACGATACCTCCTCTGCCCGTCCGGCGGACACACGATCGTTGCGTTCGGAAGCGAACAGGCAATCGGCCTTTATTGCCAACGGTTTTTCTTTCTATACTGTAGAAATCCAAAGGAAAAGGCTCCCCTGAAAGGACCTGCCCGTTCAAAATCTTCCCGCTCCCTGGCCAAATCGCCTGTTCGCCTTCGGTCCGCACACAGAGACTCTCCTATCAGGCTGCGTCCCGCGACCCTCGGCCCCCGGGGAACCTTACCGAGGCGCGGACCGGCACGGGTGACGACTCGCGGCCGAATCACCGCCCGTCACTCGATCAGATGAGACTCGTGGCGTTAGCTTGCCCCCCACTACCGTCACGCGTCCCATCACGCTCTCCCCAACCGTGTCCGAGTGCAGCCACCACTCGGACACGAGGAGCGTCATCACTCCGGTGGAGGAGTTGTGGGCAGTCTTTGGTGGGTCTCCCCCACTGACCACAACTCCGGGTCAGGGACGCAGGCATCGACTAGGTCGGATCTGCGCCTCACCCCCGACGGTCAAAACCACCCCGATCGACTGTCGCACTTTCCCCTGGGGGTACAGGACGTTGGGGAGCGGACTTCTTTCGCTCCCCTATTGGGCAACGTCCGCAGTCCCGTTCCTCCGGGGGGGAGGATCGACCAGCGGGACTAGGGGTAACCTTTGGTCCCTTGAGGTGGTCTCGTCACTGCAGCCTTCCCAGTCCGTTTCCCGCGGCCAGGGGGCTCGGCTACCATGCCACCCACCGGCCACCCTGCCATGCAGGGGGCCGGCATGGACCGCACCCGGGAGACGCAGGAGGCAGTGCTCTCCCCGGGCAGGTACGAGAGAGCTCGCCTTCTCGCTACCCACCCATGGTGCCCCAGGTTAACCCGGGTCCCCGAGGAAACCCTGCCCCAGGGCCGCCACACCCCTGCGTACTCCCGGGGACCGGTGGCTCCTTGCCCCGAGAGGAACCAGTGGCTTAGGGCTGACACCCATTCTGACTCCATCTCCGGTCGCATGTGGCATCCGCTTCTTTCAGCTGGATCGACCTGGGTCCCCCTCCCTCTCGGGCGCTGTCCGATCGGCGATCCCTAGTCTGCCTGCCGAGTATGGAGCCACCAGGGAACCGTCCTCGTATTCCCCTACTACCCAACGAGGGCGGGACTCCCACGCACCCCTGTCCTGCCCCCTGAAGGTGGATCTGAACATCCCTTTCAGGAACACTGACCCACAGCCTGAGGACGGGGTTGAGGGCTCCCTCCCCCAGTCTGGTGACTTTTCGACCTTGGAAAGCTGGCGCCCAGATCTTGTTGTTAAGGAATCCCTCCCTCTGACAAACATTTTCTCCTTTGCCGTTACGCCGGGTTCCCCCTGCCCAGCTATCACGGCCAAGGATAGTCGCCCCCAGACCCTCACCCCCTTGTGGGACAGATCGGCATCTTTCGCCAGGGGTGCACAGGCCGTCCCTCCACCGGGGATTGACTTCTTGTCAGCCCCTAACGCAGCTCCAGTAGGAGTTTTCCTCAAGGACTACGGCACTGCCTCTGTGTCTTCAGACGCTGACGACACTGAGACAGACTCTAGCTTGTTTGGCGACCCCCTGATGCGCTTTCTTATTCACAAGATATCGCATCACCTTTCGGCTGCGGCGGACAGCGCAGCCAGGAGTCATTTTAAAACTGCCTGTTGGCAGTGAGAGATGCTGTACTATCACAGGCCAATCTCTCAGGCCGTGCTGTCACAGTCCAACCCCTCCCAGGCGCTCAAGTCGGCCTACGGTGCATCCCTGGGCAGGACCAGTCGCTGTTCGGCTGCTATTCGACTGCGATACAGGAGACTGACTCCCACTCAAACCCTATCCCAGGCAGTCGCCTGCCCCACACCGCACGGCCCGCCAAACGCCCTAATATCCCCTCTCTGCCAGCAGACACGGTCCCGGAGGTAACTGGGGGAGTCGCCCGTGGGGACTCCATCCTTATATCCTATTTCAAGACGCTACCTACGTCTCGTCTGCAAGATCGGGGTTCCAGTAGAACTGGAAGCAGTCTGTACTTGCACGAAATCTGCTCGCAATGGGTTCCGACAAACGGCCCTAGCCTAGCAGACGACGCTCGCATTGAAGTATTGATTTTCTCAAGGTCTCGTCCTAGTTTCCCATAGTCTCGTTTCGCGTCAAGACGCGATACTTGCTTCCGCCATTTTCCCGTCGGTGCTCGGGCAATCGATATGTCAGGAAAGTGTGCATTTCAGGACCTGGGGTCAAGGTAAGCAGTACTGGTGCTAAGGATCCCCAAAACAACATTACGTTCTATGTTCAGTGTGCAAAAGATCGCCTCATTTGGCATCTAAGGGCTCGAAAACAACACATCATGTGACTATGGCCACACAAGCGCATGGTCAGTATCTTTTTACACGGCGTTCGTGTTCCAGTCTTTTCAAGCTGATGGGTAGGAGAGTGACACTAGTTCAACCTCTACACTACCCTCCAACTCGGGCTCCACTCTCAGGCCCTGGCCAATCCCACACCTCCAAACTACTACTCCTTTGTTCCTCTCTGGGGTTCGTCACCCAAACCCCTCCAAATGCGAGCTCTCGCCCAGTCAGCGATTCACCTCTCTGGCATGAGCTTCGACACCACCTCCATGGTAGTCTCCCCGACCCGGAGAGTTCCGCTCGCCTAGTGGACCTCATCTCCCACCTTCGACTCTCTCCCTTACTTCGGCAAGGACACTTTCGTCCCTTCTGGGGATGATGGAGTCCCTGTCTCCTTTCATTCCCCTAGGCAGAGTTCCCAAGCGACAGCTTCAGAGGGAGTTCCGCCGTCGTTGGTCCCAGACCGACAGCTGGAACCAGACCATTCCCCTAGGGCCTTGGTTCGTTTGGGCCACGGAGGAGTGGCTCAGCCCATCCACCCTGGGCCCCCCGGGGTTCCCATCTCCCTCCCTTCCAGGCCCTGGAACTTTACACAGACGCCTCCAACTCGGGCTGGGGGGCCCATTTGGAGAGCAGTCACGCCTCGGGGTTTGGGATCCTCCGACTGCTCGTCTTCACATCAACATCTTGGAACTGGAGGCGGTCAGGCTCGCCCTCCTCCACTTCCAGTCCATAGTCTCCCACCGATTCGTTCTCCTTTCACGGACAACACTTCGGTAGCTTTTACATCAACAAAGTGGGGGGGGGGGGGGGGGGGGGGGGGGCACACTCCATCGGCCTCTCCCTCCGTACAGAGGCCCTCCTCCATGGTGTCACATGCAGGGGGTCACCCTTCGCGCGAGACACATAGCAGGGACACACAATATCCTGGCAGACACTCTCAGCTCTCCAAGTCTGTCCTCCACACGGAATGGACCCTCAGCAGGCATACCCTAACAACCGTGTGGGAACATTGGTTCAGAAACCCCTGATCGACCTGTTTGCCACACGGTTTTAACTATCGTCTGCCAGTGTGTCTCCGGTCCCGGACCCCGGGCTTTCTCCATCGACGCCCTATCCCTTCCCAGGTCCGGCCTCATAGCTTACGCCTTCCCTCCCTTCCCGATCCTCCACAAGGTGATCAGGAAGGCGAGACTCGAGAGACCCAGGCTCATTCTCATAGCCCCGTGGTGGCCCACTCAGTCCTGGTTACCGGACCTCAAGTCCCTCACTCACGCACCCCTCTTCGGTTGAACACCAGGTGGGACATGCTCAGGCAACCCCGTTCGGGTCTCCCTCACGCCAATCCCCAGATGCTTCGCCTCCACGCCTGGCTTCTGTGCCAGCCCGGTTGCGAGCAGCTAAATCCACCTCTCGAACGGACAGGTCCCAGTCCCGTCCTCAATATCCTCTCTATCGCTGGGGCCTCTCAGGAACTCCGAGACCTAGCCATGTCCTCTCGCAGAGCTAGCACAGAGTCCCTTTACATTTACAGATGGAGGAAAGGGTCTCATGGTGCGAAGACAATTCTGTCTCTCACAATCCCCTCCAATATCCAGATAGGAAATTTCCTGTCCCACCTTAACCTCTCTGCTAGCTCCATCCGGGGCTGCAGGTCGGCCATCTGCACGACCATCCGCCAAATGGGCGGACCTTCCTTGAGAATGACTTCCTTCTCAGAGAGATCTCCAGTGGGGCTGCTCTTCGTGAGGCCCAATCCCTAGACGTGTTCCCCTTTGGGACCTCTTCACTTACTTGACGTCCTCAGGAAACCCCCTTTGAGCCTGTCTCCTCCATTTCCCCTTTGACCTTCTGTCTATGAAGACTACCTCCTCCTCGCCCTCGCTTCCGCCAGAAGGCGAGGCGAGATCCATTTCCCTTAGCGGGGACCCCAGAGACATTGCCTTCCACAGAGACGGCTCCGTCACTCTTAAGTTCCTTCCCGAATTCCTAGCTAAGAAACCAGGAACCCGGTAGTGCCTCTCCTTACCTCGTCATCCGCCCGCTGGCGGATACACTAGGGGGAGACACCTCTTCGGACATAGCCTTTGCCCCTCTCGAGGTCTAACACACTACTGGGAACGCTCGCGCCCCAGGCGCGTTTCGCAAAGACGTCTCTTACTTCCATCAACCCCAGTAACACGGAAGACATCTCAGCTGGCACTGTCTCTAGGTGGCTCTCCAAGACGGTCAGAACGGCCTATTCCCAGGCATCCAAGGACCTCCCCGTCTTGTCCCCCCGGGCTCATGAGCTCAGAGCGCTCGCCGCTTCGGCAGCATTCCAGCACTCTGTTCCCATGCGCCACCTCCAGGAGGCAGCCTTCTGGCCTTCGGAAAATCCCTTCATAAAATTTTATTTAAGGGACATCCGCATGACCAGGGCTGATGGTTCTAATGGGATATCCTTTGTGGCGGCTAATGCATCCATATCGGGTAACCCCAGGAACCACTAGGGCACTCGCCCTCCTCCTTTTCCTATGAATTCTGCTATTGTCTGACATGGTACAGTATATTGACGCCAAAATGGGGAGTTTGTATTATACTCCCTGTTTGGCTAGTATACTTACCATGTCAGACTCTAATGCCCGCCCTGCCTTCCCCACTAGCGCCAAGGTTCTGGGGTTACCTTGCGCGCAGGCCTCGATGAATGAGGTACGGGAGGTTGACACTGGCTTCTTCCTACGGCGGAAGCGGGTGGGCATCACGTGACTGTCTTATTACTGCATTAGCCACACAAATACTTCGGCCTGGCAGAGCTGACTAACTGCCGTGAATGCTATTGTCTGACATGGTAAGTATACTAGCCAAACAGGGGGTATAATACAAACTCCCCCTTTTTCAGTGTCACATTTCAGATTGACTGTCATATTTGAATAGTGCAGACTCTGTATACTTTTATGTCCTTCATTGATTTTGCAGTTGACTGAAAAAATGACAGTGAAAATTGTCTGTAGTTTTGTGTCGTGTTTTCCCAGAAATCCTTGCACTGTTTTAAGGAATCATTTAGAAGAGTTTGTGGATCTCCAGCGACAGAAAACAAGATGATATGGATTAAAGAGGAAAGAATCAACTTGAGTCATCTTACTTTTTTTTTTTTTTTTCGTGATTCCCAGTTTTTCAGTAAAATGATAATTAGAAATCAACATTTTGGCCTCTTACGCTGTTCATGTCAAACTAGTTGGATTTATCTCCTTTTGTTTGTCCCCACCCCCCACCCCCCTACACCCTACAACTCTGTTGTTATACATATTATACAATGATGTATCTTTAATGTGATTCTTCGTCTACCACACCTTTCTGTGAAACAAATTAGGTGGAATTTGTCTTATTGTAGACAGACACATGCACTAGTAACACCTTAGCAGTAAATGTACGACTGTGCTGCTACAGATGATAAGAATTTGAGGTGTAACGTTCATTTGTCCTGGCATCAGTGAAAGGCGTCGGTGGGAACAGATGGTGAGTGACGTGATCAGTGATGTGCAGGTGGCCAAGCCAAGAGTGGGGGAAAACCACCCAGCCCAGGTGCGCGCTGATGTGGCCATCAACCTCAGTGTCAGGCCAGAGGTCAAATACGAGTGGGAAGGTGAGTAAAAAAATCGAACTGTTTTTCATGGAAATAATTTGCAATATTGTAATACTCCATTTTGTTTGGTTGTCTTAAAAAAAAATAGAGAAAAAAAAAATGCCAAGAGATGAGCAAGAAACGATTTCTTGTGAACATAATTTCTTTGCATATGTTTTTATTTTTTATATGAAATCTTTCTCATTACAAGAAGAATGTCGGGTATTCGTATATTTTTTTTGTCTGTTCACCTTCAGACATGCACATTCAAATGCATGTACATATGTATGCGCGGACACGTGCGCTCGAGCACACACACCGCACACACATGCACACACACACACACACACACACACACACACACACACACACACACACACACACACACACACACACACGCACACACACATTCACACACTCATGTGCACGTACATGTACCCCTCGTGTTCAGTCCAGAGTCTCGAAGGATGCTGATTGACCAGAGGTTTGGACACTCGGTCATGTTGTCTACCTTTTAAAATAACTTTGTATGTGCAGGGTTGCGGAAACATGATGTGGCGTTCTTGCTGACTGTGCGTCCTGAGGTACCGATTGGTTACCGGTACAATTACAAGGAGGATTTCGTGTCCCAAGTTGGACTGGTGTACGTTCGAGGCTGTGAAATAGAAGGCATGCTTGATGACCAGGGAAAAGTCATTGAAGAAGGTAGGTGTGTGTGTGTGTGTGTTGTGTGGTGTGTGTGTGTGTGTGTGTGTGTGTGTGTGCATACATTATGTATTCATTTTGTTCAGCTGGATTTTTTTTACATGTGTTTGTATGTAAGTATATAACTGCTATTATAAACTAACTTTATGCTTCTAATATATATATGCATAAACATGACCAACCAATTAAAGGACATACATTCAGTATAAGTGTGAGCAAGAGAGTGTGTTTTCTCTTTTAATTAAATTGTTTTTCTAGGGGAGGGGAAAGTTTGGAGTGGAATATCTGTTTGTCTGAAAAGCATAAAGAGACTTTTATTTTTAATGATTTTGGGGATGCACCATGACATCATGATCCACACTCTGGTGATCGTTATCGGGTGATTGCTTTGTGTTAACCATCACATGCTCACTATTTCAGGCCAGATCCAAAGCCAGAGCTACGTGGAGACAACCGTACGTACAGAGTGTGGCTGGATCCAAACCAGTATCAGCTGGACATGACCAACACCGTTCAAGGAGGGAGGTATTGTGTGAAAAAAATGGGGGAAACTT
The DNA here is from genome assembly GCA_018398815.1 of Conus ventricosus. NCBI lineage: Eukaryota > Metazoa > Mollusca > Gastropoda > Neogastropoda > Conidae > Conus > Conus ventricosus. The sequence goes on from CM031600.1 coordinate 34,079,150, forward strand.
GCCGCATGATTACATTTAGATTAACTGAGATTTTTATCCTGTACAAAAGAAGACCTGTCAGATGTGTTGAAGATCTTCACAACTGTTTCCGGTTGGTTGTGGACAGACGGATAAACAAACAAACAGGACCATACATAACAAACAAACAGGACCATGCATATCAAACAAACAGGACCATGCATAACAAACAAACAGGACCATGCATAACAAACAAACAGGACCATGCATATCAAACAAACAGGACCATACATATCAAACAAACAGGACCATGCATATCAAACAAACAGGACCATGCATAACAAACAAACAGGACCATGCATATCAAACAAACAGGACCATACATATCAAACAAACAGGACCATGCATATCAAACAAAACAGGACCATACATAACAAACAAACAGGACCATGCATATCAAACAAACAGGACCATGCATATCAAACAAACAGGACCATGCATATCAAACAAACAGGACCAAACATACTGTGCTTAATGGTGTTATGCCTGTGTGCAGGGTATGAAAATTGAAAAAAAAAAAGTGCTCGAAGCTGCCATGTACTTTTAAATCTGTGTTTGCATTGCTGTCGTTATTGAAAAAGATCTGAGTATGATTAGTATTTAATGATCAACAGTAATATTGTGATAGGTATGTATTAGAGTACAGATTAGTGTAACTGGTTCATTAATGCTTCAGTGGTTAAGGAATGAATTCATACTGTTAGTAAGTTGATCCAACATGTTTCAGTAGCAAAAATGTAGTGAACAAAGAAGTGATTGATTGATCAGACTTGATTGATTGTCTCTGGCAATATTGATGGATTCTTGCAAACACTGAACAGACTTTGTGATATGATGTTGAAAGAACGGCTTTGCAAAGAAAAAAAGAAAAAAAAGTGAAAAAAGGACAGACGTTGATGGTGAGATCATGAGTTGATAGAATTGACAAGGAAAGATTATGTGATGCTTTGAGAGAAAAAATCAACAAGGAGATGTTTGCTTGTTTAATTTTTGAAAGTCTAATTTGCATGTCTCGTAGCTGATGGGTACTCATGCAGCACTGGGGTTAAGATGTGTACTTTTGTCTGATTATGGAAGTGGAATCCATTGTGTTTGTTTTCATCTGTTCAGTATTTCATGCTGTTGGCCTCATTGAAATTTTATTGCCTTACAAGTCAAGAAGACCAATGTCAAACAGCTTTAGTCTCTGTCGGATGAAACAACATGGATTATTTTTTATCATTCCAAGGATGCTATGAATACAAAGTATAGAACTCAAGCATGGTAGAAAATACGTGAACCAAAAGCATAATTTACTGAACTTATCATTTGTGGATTAATGTTCCAGGATGTGTACGAGACTTTCAATGGATTCTGCGCCGCAAGCCGAAAGAGAACAACTTCAAAGCGGTGCTGGAGACGATTCGAGACCTGATGAACACCAACTGTGTGGTTCCAGCCTGGCTGCATGACTTGATTCTGGGCTACGGCAATTCCTGACGCCGCTCACTACTCCAGGTGAGTCACAGTGCAGGCTCCTTCATTCTCATGGGGGGACTTTTAACAGGAATGCAGTTCATTTGAAATCAGTGTTGACAAAAGATTGAACAGAACGGCCCAAGGTAATTTCAGCTGTTTGGTTTTGTTTTTAGGCTGCAAAAAAATTGGATTGAACAGATTGACTCGAGATCATTTTATCTGTGTTTGCCTTTTAGACTGCAAAATTATTGGGGAAAAAAATAGAGAGCAGTGATAGTATGTAGGATGAGCTTTGCTTTACTAAAAGGTGATTGTCAATAGCTGTAGAGATGAAGCAGTTTGAAAAAGAGAATTGCATCTGTAGAAAGGTGGCGTTGTATCATAATATGATGAAATAACTAGTTGGCTAGAGAACAGTAATATGCCGCTTCTGACTCACTTGCTCCTCCACCGAGTTTTTGGGCGAAAGTGGCCTAAAAGCGCCTATTCCTGTTCTCTGACAAGTAACCAAAAAATAACGATTATCTACAAACAAACATACTGTGCAGGTTATCCGTTTTCAATACTAATTTACTAAACTTTTCAGATTTCAGTTTTTGTTTAATCCTATGTTTTCTGGTCATTTTCAATAACATCATTTCGCGAAACTCAAACCTTTTTCAGAATTTCAGTTTTAGTCTCTAAT